>OZ014534.1:67793284-68993284 GCA_963966105.1 Volucella zonaria | reverse complement strand
CCCAAATTATCCTTGACGAATTAGAGGACATTCTGTATATTGACCCAAGCTGTAGCTTCGGTCACTTTAATGCAGGAGTTGGGAATTATCAGTGATACACATTGATTCCAAAGTTAGTAGAGCTAACTCCGCACTTGGCTTTGTTAAACGATGGTTCAAAGAGTTTTCTGACCGTGAAGTCACAAAATCCCTGTACGTCACCTTTGTTAGGCCACTTCTCGAGAAGGCAGCCAGATATGGTCCCCTTACTATCTTACTATGAAACTTCGACGTATCGAAGCTGTCCAACGCAGATTCCTACGTTTCGCTCTGCGGACTCCATCCGCCCCATAATGACCGACTCAAGTTGCTGTTTCTACTATCAATGCGAAAATGTCACGAATCCGTCGATATTCTCCTTATACACCAACTCTTAATCGTCTGATATGTTCTTTTTGTACCAGCCCCCGCAATTTATGGTCATTTCCTCTTTTTCATTCAAATATCCACCGAACGACATATGATTCCAACGAATGACTGTCTAGAATGCTACGAATCTATTGCAGCAGAAATACCCTCAAATATCACCTCTCCCGGCCCTGACCATCCCTTGTCCTTTAGTTTTAATTATAAGTGCAATTTGTACTAAACTTCATAAAGTCGCTCAAGTTAGGTTGACCCAGGTTGACAGTCAAATTGCACCATAGAATGCACAAATATTCGTGTGCCGAAAAATTCAGATCCCACGCAATGGTAAGTCTATTTTTGCAAATGCTCAATAACTATCATTTGTTGCTAGTTGAAAGTATATCATCCAAACTCATTTCCGATATTTTAAAATCTATTTACGAGCATTCGCTCATTCCGTGTAAGCAGCATTAATCAAAATTGGACATCACCTACGAGGTGGCACTTAAAAAAAAGAAATAGGTTCACACACCCAGCAATTACATCAGACGAAAAACAAAAGCACGCTAATTTAATTTGCACTTTGTAGATACATTAATATCTCGCAATTCTCAGCTAAATTAAAATGTATCTACACACATCTTAATAGACATTTGGCTGCGAGAAAGAAAAAAAAAACCTAAACGAATTCGAAAGTTCGTTTTCACTCCTTAGCAGATGTGAGAAGACCATTATTAGGTTGTCGTGCAGATTTCGTTGGATCCATCAAATGAAGCACTTGTGGGCATTTCCTAGTACGAATAATTACGTGTACATGTACTCGTTACTATGTATCTTCATCCCAAATGCCAGCTATATGTAGAGTCTTGAATATCTAGAGGGCGTGCACAGATTCAATTGATTGCTAGGTCTTTGAAGTAATCACTGTGTGATAATTGTTGTCACTCGACGATAGCTGTGGCGGCGGCGGCGGCACTCGACTCAATGCCAAAGTTTTTGGTTTACCCCAATAGTTTTGCAAATCGTGCTAGACATTGCCCGCAAATGAGTAATACCTCTGTTGGGCTTTGTAGCCTATGTCTCCTGGATAGTATATAACCCTTTGTTGGCAATTTACGAGTATGTATGCAAATGAGTTACGTGATACAAAGTTAAACGACAGTACTTTGTCTTGATGGCGGTTCTTATCGTGTATGGATACATCTATATTCGGTTGAGTCATTCATAAAAACATTTTTTTTTTTTTCGTAAAAATATGCGTAGCTTTGATGTTTTTGGGCTGATTATAGAGGTAAGGTACTTAGGTTCATAATTTTGTCAATCTGTGGTTACAACTGGTGTAGTAATATACCATATTTCGTTGGAAATGATTTAAATTCTGCGGGTTGGAATAATTGTGGCTATCGAAAGGTTGAAGACTCGGTAGATAAAGTCACTAAGACGGTGATTGACGATGCAGCAGCGTTTGTTAAGGCAATTAATATTCAAAATGTTGTGGAGTTATGACTCATGGTGGCATGGCCATCTGTTTTGTTTTTTAGCGCTGTTTTGTAAAATATTTTTTATATTGTATTATAGGAGCATCCTACCCTAACCACTATTACGGAAGGATGAATGGCGGATAAAAGATACATCCAGAGGGCACCTGTTTGACCTGAAGAGGCAAACAGAAGGCGTTATAAGGAACAAGTTAATAAGAAAAGAGCAAAGATAAGGTCGCACATTATTTGTGACTTTCACAGAAATCTTCTCACCGATTCACATTGTACAGGCATAATTGGCAAAATTGGCAAAATTGGGCAGGTTGTCGGGTATGAGTATAAAGAAAACCCAGATTCAGCTAACAATGAACTAGTTCCTCCATTAAGTTGAGAACAGTGATAAATGGTGGAAAATAATAAGGCCATTGGTTCCGGCATGGGAAAGGCATCTAACGGTTTGATAATTTGATGTGGAGCATCTATCGCGCACATCACTGTAGCTTTCGCCCTGGAAAATCGACTATAGATTAAATCTTCAACATTGGGCCAACGGTTTCAAAGCCGCATATGAAAACACTCATAATCTGAAGCTCTATAAGGCGATGTTTGATTTCAGGATCTTGCGAAAACATTCCGTAAAGTCCTGAAAAACCACTGGATTGCTATGCAGGGGCTCTTCTTTTTCCAAAAAGATGTGCAACTTCAAAAGAAACAATTTCATTGTTTGATGCGAAACAGATAGCGCGTCAACCACATCAGAAACTCCGTCCATTTGTTGGGCTAAAATGATGACATTGACATCTCTGATTGTTCTCTATTGCAAAGAGTGTTGAACCATGAGCAGAAAAAAGAATTACTTTGTCGCGTACAGGATCTTTTGCGAGAAGGCCGAACGGCAAAGCAGACACAATCACCATTTCCATAGACGCACCAAAATTTGGACATTGTTTTTATAAATCAGTATGCCTTGCCAAGACGTTTGCTTTTCCGAATAACAAACAAGAAGCAGATGTGTCGATAGAACTCCTAAATGAGGGCGGAAGCAATCCTATTGCAAGTTAGGGAACTGAAAACCTCCGAAAATTTGCATTATCGCCCGCGTTGTTTGCAAGCATTTTAAGGGTACTCAAATCCCTGGAGCGCGCAGGTTTTACAAAAAAAAATATGGAAATAAGAAAAAGAAAATTTCGTCCAGAGATGCCTTACATGTTTGAAGTGACTAAGAAGCAGTAAGGGATTCAGAATTATCCAAAGCGGAGTTTAGCTGTCGCTACAATTGCAGACACTCCTCCACTATTATAATAGAGCTCATTGGCATCAATATTGCGTATATCTTCTCAGACTTATGATTGAAACCCAAGGTGGGTTTGTGTTGAAGCCATGAAGATTCGACAACATTCGTTTCCCGGCAAACATTCTGACTATGTATTATCACAGCAATAGGAGTTCCAGTCGTAGATGCCATCTGCTGTCCAAAGAACCAGAATTAGAAAAGTTAAATTCGAACACAACATAAGCTCGACCATATAAAGGAAATAATCGAGAATGTTTCCTTTAAGTAGGTTTTAGCCCCCTGTTCAAGATAATATACGAGTATAAAGAGAAAGCGAATCTCAAGTTTAAACATTAATTGATCGCGAATGTCAGAATGCTTGTTATGAAAACTGGAAGCAACATTCAAAAGATCAAGAATGGTGCAAGATATTATGGCGAGCCAACCTTGAACGGGTTGTTGCGCGTTAAGCACATTCAGTAAGTAAGAACATTTCAGTTACTGGGTGGCGAGTTTTGTTAGATGAGTAGCTTGCTAACAAACTTTTGTTAAAAGATCTTGACAGCTCATGTGAAGCACTGAAAAAGTAAATATTTTGGAATTGGTGAAAGATGGGTGTTTTGGTAGTTTAAAAAAAAATCTAACAGCTACATAGTGACCGCTGAGAAAGTCACTTCATCAAACTGGGATTATCTTTAAATTTAAGTTCTCAACCAGAAAGAAATTTTTACACGAACTCTGGATTATACGAGAGTACTCCTACAACGATTATGTCACTGCTTAGACACATGGCGGTCGTTGTGATGTAAAAATCCAACATTCTAATTAATATCTTGAAGAGCACATCTCTCCATCCCTTGACTTAAATATTAGGTAGTGAGTGCATGATTGGCATAAGCTATCAATCACGAAACAATGTATCTAGCGGTGGCTTGGCTAAAGCTCAGCTTTAGCTAGAACTGGGGGAAATGACAGGATGAGGAGTATTCAAAAATGCAAAGCTTATAAGTGTCATCGAAGAAAGACATGAAAATGGGCAGGCATCACCTGACACTAGGATAAATTTACATGGCAGGCCGTTTTCAATAGATCTCGGATTATCGAATTTCTTAGAGTGACTTTGTATGCCAGCAGGGTCTTTGTTTTTTTCCTTTGATATGGATGACTGTCAAGGCAACTGTCATCATAGATTAAGCCTCAACTACGCTTGCGTGTCGCGAAAATTAGGCCAATTTTTGGTGCGCATAGAAGTCCATCTAGGCAAGATATTCGTCAAACTATCAGTAAATTAATATCCACGTATTCGGTGGTAGACGATGCACTTTAGCTGATAGCATCAACAGGCATTTTTTTACATAAAGCCGGCGGCGCTCACATTATTTTTCTATTTTTATTTTATAATGAGCGCGCGCTTTTGTGTACTCTTAAAATGTTTGTACACAGTGCGAACGAAGGAAATTTAGGGAGGAAGAAAAGAGAGATACCGACGTACATTGTTTTTAAATATTTGTAAGTTATAACGACCACGAAATACCGAGATCGGGAGAGCTTTCGATAAGCGAGTTGTACGGCTTAGGAGAGAATCACGATATTTCAGAGTACGTCCGAAAATGGCCTTGAGGGTATACTGATGAGCATTCATAACGAAATGGGTGTTACGGTTGAAAGTTTGAATCTGCGGAATACTACTGGCGATTTCAATGGAGCACTGTTGGTGGAATTAGTGATAAAACAAAGTGAGACAGGAGACATTACGTCGATGTTCGAGGGCGTCAATTGGTTGACTGATACTAATATCACCTATGAGTTTTATCGCAAGGTTTTGAATCCTATCTAGCAGGTGCAGAGATGTTTTAGGAGCACCTGACCAGATGTAGGCATTGTACTCAAATGTTGGGCGGATGAATGCTTTATATATTGAAGCGAAATCAGAGGGGGAAAATATGTCTTACATCGCTCGAAACCCAGACATTTCGCAGCATTTTTTACGACATCGAATATGTGGTCATTCTAACGTAAGATGTCACTGACACACATACCAAGAATGGAAACTTTTCGGTTTCAACGATGCAAGTGCCATTCATGGGTAATTACTGGGTATTTAAATTTCGCTTTAATGACGGAAGACAGCATTGTGTTTTGGAAGCATTCAATTCTACTCTGTTAATATCGGAATTTAATGAGCTTAACATACGCTGCCATTCCCGTTCTACAGCCGAAGAGCAGGGACGTGAGTCCGTAAACGAATATGAAAAGCAGAGCGTACTGTAGTCAGCAAAGGAATATATTGGATTAGAAGTAGCAAACAAGAGATCGTTGATGAAAATTAAAAAGAGTGTCGGAGACAGAAAGGAGCCCTGTGGCACACCAGCATTTATTTTGTGAATATCAGATTTGAAACCATCCAAGACAATTTGAATTGAACGTTCCGAAAGCTAATTTCTAATCCATTGAAGAAAACAGTTGTCGATCCCAAAAGCACGCATATTCGACAAAAGAGCCTGTTGCCAAACTCTGTCAAATGTTTTAGAAATATCAAGTGCAACTATCTAGCTTTTGCAAGATTGATGTACGCTTTGATTCCACTTTTCGGTGAGACATGCCATCAAATCACCAGTAGACCTGTTGCTACGATAACCATACTGCCGGTCATTGAGAAGTTTTCGCGTTTCGAGATATTTCATGAGCTGACGGCTTATCAGCGTTTCCATGACCTTGGAAGAAGGGACGTAAGTGCAATGGGTCTGTAGGAGGAGAGGGAAGAAGATTCGCCTTTTTTAGGGACGGGTTGGACAAATCCTGTTTTCCATCTGCCTGGAAAGAGTCCTAAAGAGTAGGATTGATGAAAAAGCTTATGCACTGGTTTTGCCAGCTAGGAAGAACACCTCTTGAGAAGAAGGGGACATATGCCATTTGAACCAGCGGGTTTGTGTATATTAAGATCTTTAAGTACTCTTGCTACTACACGAGAGCGAAAGTGGATTCGTCCCATTGAAAATTCGACGCACTCAAGTGTAGGCGGGGACAAAGCACAAACTGGAAGTGTTGATCCAGCCGCAAAGAGTGCGGCAAGCAGATTGGCCTTGTCCAAAGAGCTGACAGCTGGAATGTCATTGTAAATGAGCGTTGGGATGGAGAATGAGGCAGAATTTCTAATGTTTTTGACGAACGACCAAACATTTTTACTGCCTTTGGGGTATTACAGTATTTTTTGCCACAGTTTTTGGTCATATTGAAATTTCACACGCTTAAGAAAGGCGTTGCAGTCATTCCTGGATCGTTTAAACTTTTTTCTGTTTTCCTCTGTCGGATTGGTCTTGAAGGACCGGGAAAATAATTCTCTAATACTGATAGCCTCTTTACAGCTCGAATCATATAATGCATTTTCTTTTGGTCTGATACTCTTCATCCGATGAGGGATAAAGCATCTCATTCCAAAGAGAATAGTTCCTGTGATCACGACAGCAGCGGCATCCACGTCGTTATCGAGGAAATATAACGACCAGTTAAAATTCCTAAAGAAGTTGTTAAGTCCGCTCCAATTGGCTTTCTCGTATTGCCATACGGTTCCTTTAAGAATCTTTTGTCTAACTGTATGCTGGGTGCACAAGAAATTAGCTGATATGACACAATGGTCCGACGAGCCTAGAGGGGAGAGCACATCAACGGAGTACCTACATATCAGGGTGAAAAGTTAAAAACAAGGCCAGGGTGTTGGCGGTATGACTATCAACGTCTGGTATTCGTGTAGGCTTATTTACAAGCTGGGTTAAACTGGTTCAGTATGAGGATACACTGGTACAATTAGCCAGATAGCGCATCAAATTCGTTAAAGGTCGAATTGCTTTCCAATTTGGGGCTTCTGTAAATAAAGCAATAGTGGATAATTTGCTTCCGGAGATTTGGGAATCGTAGCTTTTTTTTCAAAATATGAATCACATGCACGAAATGTCCAGGATATGGTTTCAACAGGATAGCGATTTATTACTGTAAAGCTACTATAAATCTTAATTTATGGAATTCAAAGTTTAGCAAGAAGGCGATTTCGCGAAATGGACATGGCGACATGGAAACATTGGTGTGTCAAAATTAATCGGAAAATATTGATGAGATGGAAGCCAATATTGTGACTATAGATTTGCGATATAGCGACGGATTTATTAGAAAAAAATTTAACAAACTGATCTGACCAGATGACCTTTGCAAAACGTAATTATTGCCTTTTTTAGGAGAATTTCTATTTATTGTTCTCATGCTCTGAAATGCCCTCTTTATATCAATTTTAGGACTATTGATAGGTACTGTACTGTACTCAGGTACTGTAATCAAATTGATGATACACTTCACGATCCGCTGATACTAATAGTGTTTGCACATCAATTTCAAGTTTTGTGTTTAGTGAAATTTAATTCCTTAAAAATCAAGGTCACCTCAAATGAAGGCTTCCAACTTTCATTCGCTTTAAGTACACAAAATTCCAATAAAATCATCGAACAAGATCGGAGTGCTAAATGATCCGGAAAATCAATTTCATTAGCAGCAACATTTCATTTAATGAAATTACCCCCATATGTGGAATTGTCAGCTAAATAACGCGAAGACAATAATGCGACGAAAAATTTGTCAAGTGTTGGCCTTGGCCGAAAAGTAATTAACTGAATGTGTACACTGATAGAGTTTTATTGATGCTGTGTCATCGGCGGCACGAAATTGCCTGTTGATCTTGTGATAATTTAAACTTTGTAAGGTAGGTCCTGGAATTTTTCCACGGAACTGACATATGGAGACAGCTTGTTCAAAGCAACCTCTTGTATATCTGAAAAATCTCAGCATTGTCTGATTATTAAACTCTTGTAGATTTTCTTTTGTAATATCTACAACTGTTGCTGCATGCGTCTTCAGTTTCTTTTCATTTTGTTACTCAACCATAACGCTATGTGATTCTTTCGCCAAATGACATCAGTGTATCGCATTACTGTCTCGATCGGACTTTGGACTGTCATAAAATGCCTGCTAAACACGAAACATATCCAAGATGTTTTTCCTTATGTCATTTTACTTCAACACCACATAATGGTACTTGGTTTGTCTTCTAATTAATTGCGCATGAGATTTGTCTTTTATGTTGGCTTCATGTACCTAATTGGTCATCAAGCTTTGGAAGCTAATTAATCGATTAGCAAACAATACCCAAAAGCAAATGCGCAGTATGCCACTATTAAGTGAATTGAAAACTTAGCACTTAAAGTTTGACGCCATAGTATGGATGTCACACAAAAAACGATGTCCCATTAGGAACGGCTAATCGTTTGCAATAAAATAATAGTTTCGTCTGTGCTTTCAAGGTTGTCTTCACAGACCCAGCCAAAATGACTTGAAAATAATTTTTTACGATTTTTTTGCTACCAGTGGGGACAAAGCAACTTTTAGCAAGTGCCACTTGAGAATAATAAAATTTGACATTTTGAAAACAATGAAGTTGTATTCCTACAAAGCTATCAAGGTGGCTATGCCTGACTGATAAATAAAATCCCATCAACCAAAACGGACTGGGGGTCAAGAACGGATATGTCACAGTCAGTAGCCCCTTCTAGAATTTAGTTGAGACTATTTTTTCTGTGAGAACATCGGTTTTCAAAAAATCAAGAATTTCAGGATTGTGAAAACTTACAACAGCTTTATATTGCCACCTTACACTAGAGGATAGTGGAGACAAATCAGGTGCCCAAAACAAGAAGTCAAGATTATAGGAAAGCTGGGGCCATTCAGGCCAGTCTTTTCATTCGCCAAATATTATACGCTTTTTGACAAAGTGAAACCGGATCCAGATGCCGGATATCTACCAAAATAGGTGCCTCTAAAGCTGAACAATACTTCATGGCTCTGTCGATAAGCGCTATTATCGTTCGTGACCGCGAAATCATCAGCGCTTAAAATATGATTTTATCAAGGTTTATGGTCACTGTATTTGATATATTGTCCAGGGTGAAGATAAGCACACGCGATAAGTTTAATGAAGCACCTGGAGAATGTCCTTCACCATCGCAAAGCAGAATACATTCTCAAATGTGTCTTCGAAATATTGGATCATTGTAAAAGTTCGTGCCAGATCTTCAGACGTAGCGGAAAGTTTGCTTTTATGACGCAACTATTGTTTGTTTTATGGACTTTTGTATATCAGTGGATGGGTCGTGGCATCAGGAGTTATTTTGTCGCTAGACAAAACATTGAGTTAAGTCAAATTGTGTGGACAAAAAAAAACTCTAAAATGGAAAAGGAAAAGTTACACCTTCGCCTTGTAATGCTGTACGGATTTCTAAAAGGAGTGAGTGTTGGAACTGTAACAAAATACATTCAGAACGTTTATTCGGATCGTGCTCCTGATCTAAGGACCGTTAAAAAGTGCTTTGGTAGATTTCGGAATGGTGATAGGGCTTTGGATGATCAACCCCGTTCTGGACGGCCGTTCGAGATTGATGACGACATTATTCGGGCGTTAGTGAAAAATAACCCCACGGTTTTAACTGAGGAGATTGCTGAGGGGCAACTTCAAGAAACTTGAAGTCACTTCTAAACTCGAACGTGGGTGACGCATAATCTGGGTTGCGTTTCCGTGGACATACCTCTGCTTAGACGCCATGAAAACGAAACTTTTTTCGGTCGAGTAGTAACAGTCGTCACCTGGAACTGGAAACAGGGAAAAACTGGCTTGCATCCAATAAAGGTACTGTTTGGCGGGGTTCTAAGGGTATAATTTTTTTCGACCTTCTTTTACCTGGCGAAAAAGTAATGTCAGCTACTCTCAAAGCTTAATGAGAAAGTTCAAGAAAATCATCCTGTTTTGGCTAATCGAAAAGGCGTCATCTTCCATCACGAAAAAAACCAGGCCACATGTCGCCCGACAAACGCTGCAAAAACTGAAGGAGTTAAAACCATATTCGGCAGGCCTTGCTCCTTCAGATTTTCTTCTGTTTCGGTCCTTACCCTGTTTGAATGGAAAGAAATTTGGTTCCACCGAAGCTGTTGAAAACTACCTTACGGAGTTTTTTGAAGTAAAACCACGCAGTTTTTATGAAAACAGAATCCGCAAGCTTGTAAAACGTTGGTAGACAGTTGTAGAATATAAAGGGGACTATATAATTGATTCATAAGACGGTTTTCTTTAAAGTGAAATCGCTTGCGTTTCATTTTCAAATCGGGCACGTATATGATCCAATATAATTTGGAGCTCTACGAGATAACCGGACGAGACCTAAGGAACATTATAATTCGAAACGGAGGTGGAAGGAGTAGGGTATGTATTTCGGAAGGGCGACACTTTTATCGTATTTCATTCAATGCAAAGAAATCTGCCAATCCTAAGATCCTCGGAATGCAGGACATAAGTCAGTTACAAGTTTTTGATTCAGCGACCTTAACTCATAATTAAGAAGAGTAGCGATCAGATTCTACAACTCCAGAACGTTCCGACTTGGGACCGAATTATCTTTCAATACATTAAGGACACATTCCCAGGGTTTATTATTTATTTCCGGAGTAAAGTAACAAAGGTCATCGTCACACAAGATGTAGCCACATCTGAGGTCCTAAGCTTCACCCGATGATGAAGAGTGCAAGCAAGGCTATGCAGCAAAACAGAAAGCCTAGGCGAAAGATGGAAGTACAATCATTTTACTTCTCGCAAACAAAAACGGACAAAGGAGATAGGAAAACTATCGGCTTACTCCATGTAAGCTATAGAGAACTTTCACTCTTGATATGAGTTCTAGAGGGTAAAAGAAACACGAAAGGAATCACAGAAACAAAGTTGAGAACGCTATGGTAGAGTCATAGGACAATAGATACTGAAGATCTGGAAAGATTAATTTTGCGGACTATTTAGCTGCAAAGATGAACAATATTCCAATATTCGTATACACGTAGAATGAGCTATTAATCACAATTAGCACGATTAGACGAGCATCAAGAGGAAAGACACCTTGCACTGTGCCAATAACTGAGGCATCGCTTAAACAGGATCCCATCTACGAGTACTCTGTGAATGCCCGTAATTCCTTGACAGCTACCTGATGGTTTCTTATTTGTGTGAAGAAAAATTTCGGCAAATGTTGGAAAAAACTTAGCAGGTCCTTTGATGTCAGGAAAATAACAAACATTGTACTTGAAGGGATATTGCCCAAAGGTAGGAACCACACGCTACAAAACTTCTCGCCTACCCTGATAATGCACTACAATAAGGGGCCTACCGCTGGTGCATTTGCTGATACTGAAGCAAAAGGTGAAGGTAGCAAACCTTGATGCGTGCTGTCATCATGACATAGTCGCTTCGAATATCGAACAGTAGGTCGCGAAGGGTAGCTATAAATTCGAGAAAGTATGACATTTTATTTACCTAGACTGACAGAGGAAGTGAAAAGTAAGTTCCCTTAAGAAAGCTATAGAAGACACTTTCAACGCTCCTTCGATGAACGCCATAGTACGGTAAAATTTTAATGAAGATGCCAA
This sequence comes from Volucella zonaria, assembly GCA_963966105.1. Classification (NCBI taxonomy): domain Eukaryota; kingdom Metazoa; phylum Arthropoda; class Insecta; order Diptera; family Syrphidae; genus Volucella; species Volucella zonaria. The sequence continues at coordinate 68,981,638 of OZ014534.1, read as the reverse complement.
TGGTTTGCATAATTGAATTTTAGAGGACAAAATCCGAGTTCATCGGCATAGACGCAAGGTCCTTTTACAAATCAGCCCTCAAATCAAAAAGTCTTCCAATTCTATTTCATATTGCAACACCGTACTCACTTTAATTGGTAATCTATCAACTTAGCGTGAGCAACTATAGGCGAATGGATTCAGTAAGTTTGAAATCGTGGAACCCGAAGAGGTCTAATGATTAAAATTGATATGCACCCGATACTGTATCCTGACATGAAGTTAAGTTTATTAAAGTTTATAATGCTGAAGAAGTAGCATCTATGATAGCACCGAACAACTTCTTGGCCGTCCACTCCCTTTCAGTAAAAGACTAAAGTGCTGATCTGGTACTCTCGAACGACGACATGTTCAGCATTTGAAGGCAGCAATTCATTACATTTCTAAATGTCTTAAGACAACACATAGCTAAAATAACAAGAAAATCATTCTCTTCACCTTCTGCAGACAGCCCGCTTCATAAGTCTTTACACTGGAGCAGATGTATATATGTTTAATAATTGTAGTCCTCAAGCTGCTGCAGAAAAACGAAGTCAATCAAGTAACACAACAACTTTACTTCCTAAGCCTGAAAGGTAATTTAAACCATCATCTCGACAGCTCATTCGTTTAAGAGTCTTAAATTTCTAATCAAACCAACCAACCAACTAAACTGCTTAGCATAAACTTACTTCGTGTTGAGCCCTTCAATTTCTTCTGATTGTTCAGCCAAAGAGGATTCCAGATCAAGATAAGCCCCATAGTCTCCGTCTTTGTATACTTGCAGAGCAGCATCGTCGAGCTGAAAAGACACAAAAAAAAAAAATAAAAATAAAAAAATAAGAAAAAGAAAATGAGAACAACACCACACCATTAGTCCAGGTTAACAAAACGATTTAGCAATAAACACATCACCAGAAGGAACCCCCCCTAACAAAAGCCTCAATTAATCACATGTCGTGCCACCCACTTCCTTTACTCTATACCCCTTTTGCCAGATGCTTCAATTCCTGATGTTTTTATTACCCAAAATGGACCCTCGTCCACAGCATCTGTGTCCAGAATAACAAAGTACCAGAATGCCAGTATGCCTTGAACAAAGGAAATCAGAGAGCAACCCTAAACGACGATTTAAATGCAAAACACTTCACAATTTAAGACAGCAGTAAGAGTAACAGCAAAGGAGTAGCAGTAGCAGTAGCAGTAGCTGCGGCTGCACCAAGGAACAACTGCCAATGCCGCTGCTGCCATTGGCAAATTTTATACATTCACCTTCAGTCATAAACAACCGAAGGAGCACTCCTAGCCAGCTGGAGGTGGGGAAGAAGACTCTACCCTAGCACATCAGAAAGGCGCGCAACTAAAGCTGCTCTAGTGGAGCATATTTCTTCGTAGTAAATTAGATACAACACACAACGGTCAACGCATGGCATTGCATTGGTTGTGTGTATGTCTAATTTAATGCTTCCGTTTGGATATTGCCATTCGGGTTCGTTTCTAGTACGTTGCTACTGCTGGTGCTTCCTCTGAGATAGAGGAACTTTCAAGATACAAATACCAATCTTCTAGTGTTTCTGACTGACAATAGCAGAAGATAAATATGGAAATAGATTAAGCACACGGATTTGGTTGCATTCAGAGATTTGCGCATCCTATCCTCTCCCTAGTAATAGATGGTTGCTTTGAAATCGATATTTTTCCATAGGAAGTGGTGACTTTTAAGAAGCAAGAAATTAAATTAAAATCCAACACTAAGAAGATGAATTTAGATTTTCTGAGATATCACTTTGTGGAAATCTCATAACAGGCATGTCGAGGTGAGCATTGCCAGCAGAAAAGACTTGGAAGGAGCTTTTTGCATCAGGTGTTTCCAAAGGGACTCTATTCACCACTGTACTATTATTTAGAGATCCATGTACATTATATGTTATATGCTACTATGTGAGCAATTCAATCTAAAAGAATGTCAAAAACTCCTTCTAAAGACCTCCTTGTGTTCGTATCTTCAGGTGGTGAACTACGTTTCATCTTAACTGTGTGCTAAGCATATACTACAACCTGGGATCAGGATGCTATCTAAGATACATGTACTTGTATTCATTTAACAAAACCAGATGGCGGATTACTGACTTGGAGATACCCAAATCCTTAAACCGTATTAAAATGTAGAAGGCAGTGATAAACAGAAAGCGGATTGCACCTTTCGATCACACCGCGAAAAACAGTTTACTCCTCTAGAGTATAATCTGGTGTGCCTCACTTGATAAGGGTATTTGTGAATAATAAAGGAATATTTTTCAAGCGTTACGTGAACATGTAAGTTAAAACTAGGGTCTCTCTCTAAAGATTACCATCTAGGTAAAAGCCAGACTTGCATTCTCCTAGGTAGTCTTACAGATCAATCTTGGAATTCCCATGATAAGAAAAATGCAACAATGGCAAGCATTTAGATTTTAGTTGGACTTAATTCAATTTGTATAAGACGCTTACGAAATCTCAGAAAATATTGAGATGGAAAACAGTATAACTACAATACTTCCTTACCTACTTAAGGTGGCACTACGGTCTGGGATGGACCTGGACCTTAACCAACAAGCATCTCCAGCCAACTTGATCTTTAGCTAGCTGCCTGAAGTTCCTTCCACTTGCGTGCCATACCCGACACGCGGTCGTTCTCCACCGCAATGTCCCTCGGAGGAGGATTCGAAGACTTCCATCACTCTTCTGGCTAAGTCGATGCCACTGTACAACCGGTACGGTTCATTGTTGTATTTTTGATAGAGTCCATACCTCTGCGCCATAGAGGAGGACTGGGATTATTATGGTCCTTAGAGTCACTTTTGTTGTTCGAGAGGGGGCTTTTATAGTCAATTACCATCATGGTCCAAAGAAGTAGCGATTGGTAAGAGTTATTCTACACCTGAATATTTGTTATTTGGTGAACTCGTCTGGCCTAAAGCCACACTGATATGGACAAATCAGGTTGGCTTCAGGCATTCACACAATAGCCCTATGGGCAATATTAAGAACACTGATGGCTCTGTAGTAGGCGTAGTTCAGAGGGTCTCTTTCTTGAGGAGACAAAAAATACTAAGGTTCCATACATCGCGCATAGTTTCATCAGACTATATTTTTCTGATAAGTTGATGTATGCTCTTTACCAAGTCACCGCTTGCTGCTTTGAATGACAATCAGTCGTCTTCTCCAGCAGCTTTATTGGATTTTTGTAAGTTTAGATATGGCTACCTTCACTCCATCTAAGTCGGATGGGTGAAATTGTTGGCCTCCATCGTCCAGGTTGAAAGTTTCATTCTGCCTGACAGCGGTATTTGGTTCGTAATCGCTGTTATACAGTCTACAGAAATGCTATTCCCAAATCCTCAGTATCGACTGCGACTTTACTACTATGGTCCCTTGTTCGCTTCTATAGGCCAGTCCAGGGTTTGTGGAATGTGTTTTTCATCTTTTGGTTAAACTTTCGAATCTCATTCCTAGAGTAGCATCTCTCCATTACTCGACCACGAGCTCGTAGAGTTTCCTTCTATGTAGCGCCGCTTTGTATGCCTCTTGCTTAGCTGCATGTCCTTGCCGGCACTCGTCGTCAAACCAGGAATTTCGTCGATCGTAATCTGGCTGACGGGTAATTGATCAGGACATCTGTAAGTTCCCTTATGGATATCGAGATGCGGGAACCACCTACTAGCAACGGCAATGTTTTGCCCTGCCGCAAATTCGATTGGCCTGAATCGGCTATCGGAGTTGGTCCTGTGGAGGCTATACTTTTCGACAGTACTACCAAAGATGCCCTCTTCTCATAGCTTTGCTTTAAAGTCGCCGAAGGTAATTTGAAAGTCATAGCTAGCGCACTACTTGTCTGTTGGACATGAAAAGCCAAAACAAGACTCGTAGAAGCTTTCTTTGGTGCCGTCATCTTTTTACTCTGTGGCGGCGTGTGCGCATATAAGGCTAATGTTGGCAAATTTAGCTGTAATACGGATTGTTACGAGGTCCTCGTTAACATGCTGGAAACTCGAAACTTCTTGCTTACGTCTGCCTCTAAGAACAAATCCACATCCAAATATGCTTTACTTCTGCAATCGATAGCAATCGCCGTAGTATAATAGATGTCGCAGTTGTTCATCCTCTTTTTGCCCAGCCTATCCTATAGCATTTCTTGGATGGCAGTAATATCTGTTTTGCAACAGTCCATGGATGTCGCTAGTTGTCCAGCTGCACTTGGAGGCCTAGTTCTATTATTGATACACTTAGTAGGAGGCGTCGGTTAGACCGAAGCCGGTAACCCGTTCGGGGATGTGAGCGCGTTGGTCCATTACGTGCTCAACCGTCACCATCTCTTTTCCAAGACCCCGACTTAGTCTTAGAAATCTTAACCGGCTTGAGCTCCAAATATGTCGGAGTAGTCCGGATAAAGTCTCATTTGTTTTATTCCGGGATTTTACTTCACAGTTGATTCCATCTGCTACTATTTTGTCTGCTGGTCAGCACTCGCGCATCTAAGTTTGGCAAGTCGAGTCCAGATGGACATCGACGGGTACTCGATGGTTACCACCTGCAGTTAAAATAAGCACAATTGATGGTATACTCGTAGAAAAAGTTACAACACTGGCCATCGCCAAGTTGACACAACAAAGCTACACCGGTGGAAAATACCAAAGAGTTTTCAGCACAAATCTTGGGGTCATAGTATGACTATCAGGCGAAAATATAAGCCCTGAACGCTGTTATTAATATCGCCTTCATATGCACATTCTTATACTCACTACCAGCTCGGCGATATTTAAAATATCAACTTCATACCTTTCACTTCGTAGAAGGTATTGAGGGCTACAAAATGAGTCGCCTACTGACCAAAAACATTTCTCCCGAAAAGTGATTGATGTAATGGCCTGTTCGTCAATCCTTTCAAAACTGTGGTTGTTCTCTTTACGAGAAGGAGAAAACTGGCTGGTCTGGTGCATTTAATAATTACAGACATTAACATCCAACTGTGCAAAGAAGCTAAGTATTCGGATGTCATCCTGGATAACAAACTTCTATGTACTAAACATGCTACGTCGGAACCCTCTAAGACGCTGTCGGCCTTCTGGCAATGTAAATTAGCTGTCGGCAAGACATGGGGCCTGCCCTTTTGAATATACACGACTAAAATACGTGATTTCTACTTTTACCAGACCCCAGTGAACAGTCTGTTTCGGCTGCATGGGGGCCTTCCCAAGCACGCCTGGCTCTCAACGATATTCAGGGGCTGTTTTTTTTTATACATATATCATTTGCACGCGCTCAAGGGATTTAAGTACTCTAAAATGCATGCACATAGCGTGGGGGAAGGAAAATTAGTTAGGGAAGGAAGAAAGAGACGTTACGATAAACGTTGGTTTTAAATGTTTGAAGGTTATAATGACTAGAAAAAAACGAGCGCAGCAGGGCAATCCATAAGCAAATTGTACGGCTTAGGAACGAATCACGATATTTTAGAGTACGTCCGGGTATACTGATGAACATTCATAGCGAGACGGGTGTTACGGTTAAAAGTTTGAAGGGGCGGAATGCTACTGGCGATTTCTATGAAGCACTAGTGGTGGAAATAGCTATAAAAAAGAGTGAGATACGAGGCATTACGTCGGTGTTCCATTGTCTGATGTAAGTATCACATATGAGTTTTGAATCCTATCTAGCAGGTGCAGAGATGTTTTGGGCGTACCCGACCAGACGTGGGCATTGTAATTAAATTTCAGGGGGATAAACGCCTTATATCTTACGTCACTTGATGAAACCTAGACATTTCGCAGCATTTTTGACGACGCCGAATATGTCGTCATTCTAACTTAAAATGTCATTGACACACATACCGAGAAGTGGAAGTTTTTCAGTTTCGACGATGCCGGTGTCATCCATGGATAATGGCTAGGTGTTTAAATTTCGTTTTAACGACAGCAGACAACATTGTTTTTTGGAAGCATGAAAAGCAGAGCGTACTATCGTCAGAAAAAGGAATATATTGGATTCGCAAAAGCGGATAAGAGATCGTTGATGAGAATTAAAAAGAGTGTCGGAGACAGAATGGAGCCTTGGGGCACGTCAGCATTTATTTTGTGAATATCAGACTTGACACAGTCCAAGATAGCTTGAATTCAAAGTTCCGAAAAGTAATTTGTAATCCATTGAAGAAGAGAATCATTGATTCCAAAAGCACGCATTCCCGACAAAAGAACCTGTTGCCAAACTCTGTCAAATGCCTTAGAAATATCAAGTGCAACTATCTTGCTTCCGCCAGATTGGTGTAGACTTTGGTTCCAATTTTCGGTGAGAGATAGCATCACATCACCAGGGTTCCTGTTGCTACGAAAACCGTACTGCAGGTTATTGAGAAGTTTTCGTGTTTCGAGATATTTCATGAGCTGACGGTTTATCAGCGTTTCCATGACCATCTGCTCGGAAAAAGTCCTAGAGAGTAGGGTTGATGAAAAATATTACGCAATGGTTTTGTCACCTCTTAAGAAGAAGGGCAGGTATACCATCTGAACTAGCGGATTTGTGAATGTTCAGACCTTTAAGTACTCTTGCTACTACACGAGTTCGAAAGTGGATTCGTCCCATTGAAGATTCGGTGCACCCAAGTGTAGGCCGAGACAAAGTATAATCTGGAAGTAGTGAACTGGCCGCAGCAAGCAGATTTGTCTTGCCCAAAGAGCTTACAGCTGGAATGCCATTATAAATGAGCGTCGGGATGGAGGATGAGGGAGAATTTCTAATATTTTTGACGAATGACCAACAATTTTTACACCCTTTGTGACATTGTAGTATTTTTTGCCTCAGCTTTTGGTCATTTTGAAATTTTACACGCTTAAAAAAGACGTTGCAGTCAATCCTGGCTAGTTTAAACTTTTTTTGGTTTTCCCCTGTCGGGCTGGACTCTCAAGCAATCTTCGGTTTACAAAGAAGTGGTCTTTGGTACAACATGAACTGAAGCTTTGATGACTTTGAGTGCCGACTGTCTTTTGGCTGTGGTGTTATTGACAAGCCATCTGATGCAATGACATCAGAACGTCTGCTCCGGAGAAAATACGAAATTGACTTTTCCTATGCCCAAGACTAGTTACGGCCAGAATCTGAGCTAGGAAAGGAATGTAGTCGAGTGTTTTCCTGAAGAACGACAATATTAGATTTCACTCGACGGTGGGAAAACTTGTGTCTGTATCAAAGTTGGCAATTCTGATGGCAACGGATTCTATTGTGAAGTCTCGGTGGAGGGAGCGAAGCGTTTGTATCTGTAGCGATAGCTGCGCTTAGAGCATTGCTGAACCCTCTTATGACAGCCAAGCTGGTTCGGAAATGCAAGACTTCACTGAACGTGGCGAAGGGCTAAATTCACGGAGACTTGTTTGGGTCCTAGGTTACAATGGCTCAGAGGAGAGTTTTTCAGGGCCCGAACCTATATCAGGTCTGTCTGTGTCCTTGGTCAGGATTTCTATTGCCATACGAGCACAACCGCTGATGGTATGCCTCTTCAGGTTTCGGACAGATCAAACGAACGCTTCGCGATGTCGCGATAAGAGATCAGCGGAGTGGCCTTCCTGCTGTCTCTCAGTAGGAAAGACTACACACTGTTTACTGGCGTTGATACGGGGCACTATATTCTTACCAAGCACTTAAATACTGGGCATAAGTGATACAGTATCCTGTGAGGCTTGCTGTGGAAGTGAAAGCGTCATACGGAGCACTATCTCTGTGAATGTCCAGCTTACGGTATTGCTGTAGGCACATTATCATTGAAGCACTTGCTCGTCTTTCTTCGAAAGTCTGAGGAACTTCTGTTTCGACAGAAAAAAAATCAAATAGTAGCAACCTTTTTAGAAGAAGCTTTTCAAAAACAAAATCGACTTAAACTTGACATGTGTATTATGAGTTTGCTGACGATATGAGTGCACCCTTTTCACTACTATTTTGAAATTGCTCTATCTGATTTAGATCTTCCTGTTAAGTTTTAAAATATGCGATCGGAGACTATTCTGGCGATAACTTGTGAATCCAAGTTTTCAGTGTCATACTTTTTGTTGTTGAGTCGTTCTAAATATCCGCATGTTCTTTGCTGCAATATGGTGGAAGTGAGACGTAATGTGGGCATTCTTGGGAGTTCCGAATATCTAGAATGCTGACGACCATTGTTGGTTTGCTTATCTAGGAACTGCTAGATTCCATTTCGAGTTGTGAAAACCACGTGCGTGCTATGGCTTCATTTTGGGTCACTGCAAAATTGTACGGACATCTGGGTGCCTTCGTCAAGTGTTTTGCTTTAACTGACACCTTTAAAAGGAGTCTCTCGATTGAGGAATGTTCACAGTGCAGAAACCTAATTCAAAACGAAAAGACTCTAGATTACATTACATGGTCAACATTGGCGTCCTAACCACCATATCGTTAAGAAACGATAGACTCCGAGATCCAATGAATCCTTAATAAGGAAAATTTATTACGACAATCTGATGACTTTTAGTTGAAATAAAATAACAAATAGTATTACTCGAACTTGTGCAGTATTTACGAGTAAGTAGGAAAAATATTGATAAAACATTAGTATTCACAAGCTTACTGGAAGGTGAAGTGTGTTAACGGTTTCTCCCTCTTTATTTATTCACAGAATAAAAACAACGTTCTCAATCCTGTCAAGCTCATTAGCATAGTCTTTAGTCTGTCATTCTCATCTGATGACAAAAATTCTTTGAAATCGATTCAGAGCCTAAGTGACTTACTTCTTGCAAACACATCAGCTTACCTAGCGAATACTTTTCAGAATCAGATAAATTTATTCTTACGGTAGTCTGTTTGTCTGGACTATGTCCACATTCTACACCACTTAACCACCCTAATAGTGACTCAACTGCTTAGAAAACGAATAACCAGGTGTAGCTAATTAAGCAAACATTACGTCATAATGGTCTTCCGCATCGTCACATAGTGTCACTCAAATTCTGCATTAATTACGATTACCAATTCAATTCGCGATACCAAAATGACATTTGCTAATAAGCAAACACGAGCCTAAGCAAATATCAAATGACCGTCATTTGTCATCAAGAGTACCTGCACTCGTACTCGTATTCGTACTCGTACGCCTGCATGTATCTTATCGATTATCACATCGAATGGTTAGCTAAGCATGAAGTTGCTGGAACATTGAGCTCCGATTACACTTGATACCTTACGCCATCTCAAGTGTTTTTTTTTTATTATTATTATTACCACCTACAACTCTCCGTCATTACTGTCTCATACTACTCTGTTCCATAACTCAACTGAAGCGCGTAAAATTGTTAAAATCACATATTCTCTACCTGATCATATCAAACAGTAGGTGAGCACTGGCAAACAGACATTCAAACTGGCTAACAAAAAAAAAAAAACAAAAAACAAAAACACCCCGTCGACAACAAGTGCCCACTTTACATATTTCCGCTTCGTTTGGCTTGGACAAAACACCATAACAGCTAAACAAACAGATGATAGGGAAAACCGTCGCCATCGCCGTCACAATCATCGTCACCACCTTCTCAACATGGTGGGAAATTTTCGTAATTCATTTAGAGCCTGTCCCTCCCTCTGTTTGCCTCCAGGGGAGCACAATTACACAATAAGAGCCATCAGCTAAAGTGTCATTAATCATAAGAGTACAATGGGTTACCACAAAACTGCACCCTCCATAAGGAAACCCTTTTGCAATTTCTTCTTTTCTTTTATTGTAGATAGTTCCATTGGAAATTACTCCTGCTGGGGCAAATATCATATCTATACGAGTGAACGCGGAACCACACCTAGCCAGGCACCTACACACAAAAGGATTCCAGATTTCAACTTCTGAAACAAATAGACTGCGCCCATCTTAATCTGACCCTTTGCACTACCTATAACTATGATAGTATTCACCTAAGTCGTATACTCGTATATGTATACTGCATGCCAGGTTCTGTGCAGATGTCGCTAAGTCACGATGTCCTTGGTCACTGACCACACCGACCGACAACCATGCCATGCCATGAAAGAGACCCAAAGACTTCATAGATACATTCATCCATCCATTTGTACCTGTTTTCATGAAGAGGATTGCCATGTTGAAGTTGTAAGTGGTGCTAGTTGGCTAGTAATGCTGGCTGGTATCCGTACCTAGTGATGGTGATTTTATACGAAGACGTTCCAGTTTATTTTCAGTTTGAAACTAAGTGTCTTGTACTGTATTTCTGCAATGCTTATCTCTCTTTCGACTTGACTCGGAGGGGGTCGTCTTTGTTTTGGTTGTTTGCGTTTGCCTGAGCTCTTTTAGCGAATTAATACCTCTTTCGGATGTGCAACAGTGCAACTTAAAGACGAAGAAGAATAAACCGTCGAAGGTTTCCATTCCAACATGCTGCTGCATGTGGCATAGATATCACACGGAATGTACACGCAATCATATCCACTCTCTGTGGTAATCCACTCGGTAAGTTGGTAAAGGAAGAACTTGCACGAGTTGACATTGTCACAGAGTGGGGCATTTCTAAATTTAAGGGGCGATTTAAACAGAAATATGAACAACTTTAATTTACATTTTTAATTATTGTACATAGTACTTAGAAATGTTTTATGAATTAATGAGAATGAAAAAGAAGGGAGCTGCAAGTAGTCGCTTGAGCGACATGCTTTACATTGAACTCTCCCCACCGACAAACGCAAGGAAACAATATGTGGTATCAGTATTTCGATTTTATAAAACTGTCGGTCGCTTATATGATAATGAATTGGGTCTCAGTTTACTGACAATACCACGGTTTTGGGCGAATCTTCTTTATTTTTGCCATTCTGGCACCAAAAGAAAATTCGAAGTCTATTAGCCCCTGAATCACTGAATATTCCGAGCATAACGCCACCTAGTAACTCGTCGCCTACGAGATGGGTGCCGCAGGATTTTTATCTTGAATTGTCCTAGTGCTTTCTCATCGAGGTTTGAGAAGGTCGCATGGTCCTGTAGTATACCAGTATGACGGGTATGATAAGGACTCTATAATGCACCAGTTTTACTTGTTGAGGGGCGAATATATTTTTCAATAGCCTGCTTAGTCAAAGAAGTAAAAGGTGTCCTTCGTTTAACTTCCAGGCTAACATTATGGTTTTTCATTTATAATGATAGATATAACATACAATGTTGGCCAAAACTATAGCACGAAAAATGGTCATATAGGAAAAAGTAAAGAATATTAAAAAAGCTTATGAGGGTTTAAAAACTTTTATATTTTCGTTTTCACAAAATATTACTCTTTGATTTATAGTTATTCACTTTACGTTAAATCTTATCCAATTTTTAATAAAATAAAATAATTAAAAATCCATTGAAAAATAAGTGGACAAAACTAAAGCATATTTTCGAATTTATAAATAGATAACACAAAAAAAAATTTTTGAAACTAATACTTGGTGGCATATCCATTATTTTTGATTACCGCAGTACATCGACGAGGCGTTGAGGCAATTAGATTGTCAATAGTATGCATTGGGATGTTATTTCAGGCAATTTGTGCTTGTCGTAGCAGTGAGTCCAAATTATTGCATTTCGTGCGATCAATCCTTTGATCTATGTACAATTCCCCATACATAGATTCGCTATGGGGTTGAGATCAGGGGATTGCGCTGGCCATTTCAATACAGTTATTTCGCTTTCGTTAAGCTAATCCTTAAAAAGTTTAGCGGTATGTTTAGGATCGTTGTCATTTTGGAAAATCCATCGCAACGGCATATTCTCGTCAGCATAAGGAAGCACGACGTTTTGAAGGATATTCCGGTACACGAAACGATCCATTATACCACTAATCCTATGAATTAGCCTGACTTCATGACCGGAAAAACATCCCCACACAATAATACTGCCACCACCGTGTTTCGCTGTACCCTTGGTGAATCGTGGATTAAGGCCTTCGCCTTTCGGCCTCCGTACCGAATGAAAACCATCAGATCCCATTTAAATTGAATTTGAATTCGTCAGAAGGAAGTACAGTTTTCGATTTTGCTACGGTCCAGTTAAGGTGTGCCTTTGCAAACTCAATTCTCATGCGTCGATTTTTTAGAGAAATAAATGGCTTTTTTATAGGACGATATGATTTTAAGCCACTATCAAGCGCTCTTCGTCGGATTGTCCTACTTGAGATCTCAAGACCCAGTTCTTTTTGTACACATTTTGAGGATATAAAGGGGTCATTTTTAATAAGCCTTATAATTCTTTTATCCTCGCGACTGGCCGTTTTTCGGGGTCTACCGCCACTTTGCTCCGTTTGGACATTTCTCCGAGCACGAAATCGAGCTATTACTCGCGAAATGACCGAATGGCTTATACCAAATTTTTTTACAATAAATGTTACTAGCATAATTTACTGCTTTCAAAATCAGAAACTATTTCTTCTTTTATTTCGTCAGAATACTTATTACGAGCCATTTCATCACGTTTTGTCACAATTAAACAAAATTTAAGCTTCCGATTTAAAACGCCGCCGATCACAAACAAATAATTTTTTTTCCATTGTTTGGAATGTTTTTGAAAAGAAAAACAGTAATCTTTGATGCATATTATAGGTAAACGGTAAAATTTACTGACTGAAGGCAATAACAGGGTGCATGTGCTTTGGTTTTGTCCACTTATTTTTCAATGGATTTTTAATTATTTTATTTTATTAAAAATTGGATAAGATTTAACGTAAAGTGAGTAACTGTAAATTAAAGAGTCATATTTTGTGAATAGCAAAATATAAATATTTTTAAGCTGTCACAAGTTTTTTTTAATGTTCCTCACTTTTTTCCTAAGTGAGAATTTTTCGTTCTATAGTTTTGGCCAACACTGACCTTCAGAAGCAAAGACTTTCAAATGATCTTCGTTAGCAAGACACTTCAAAGACGATAGTGCCAGTGTAGTTAAGCTCAGCAGGTCGAATTATTATTTCCACATTGCCTAGAAGGTGTCGCACTATAGCGAGTGACCTTATTTGGCATTAGATACCCCGACGTCATTATACATAGCCGCATCAATTTTGCTGGGTTATCAAACTCAGTCATAGCATTTAGGCATTAACGCATTTTTAATTCTTGCTTTCGAAAGTGGCCTTCCAATCGACAAAAAGGTTGTGTAAAGATTTGTTTTCCATGGGTTTTTAACAGGACTGGTAATGGTCCAAGGCCGTATAGACACCACGTCCAGAATCCAGAAAACTTGAAACCATGCGTTCGTTAATCAAGGATGGCTTTTTGTATATCTCGATGGTGGAATCTTGTGCTACAAATTACCATGTTACGTACCGTGGCGCGATCTATTAGCCGTATTCCAGTGTCCGATGACTTTTCATGGAATCCCGAAAGACTACTTCCTTACTTCTTCTGGCATTACTGTCAGTAGCAACATTTGTATATTATGGCGGGGACAATGATAATATTCCTGTTCGAGGCATACGAAAAATAGTGCTTTAATATTTTCATATTTTTCATCAATCGGACGTTTTTAAATTTAAAAAAAAAAGAACTTAGATACGACCCCTCTTAAAATGCCTGAGCATGCGTTAAGTTTTTTTTTGGAAAATAACAAAGATGTTTTGCGCTCAGTGGTTATTTTGCTCCAACATTTAATGGGGATACTAATTTATTATTGTAAAATGACTTCACCTCTATTATGGCTAACCTTTCGACAACGGTTGTGAGCCAGAAGAAAAGGTGTCACAGTCTCTTGGCAACCACAAATCCTACTCCTGCTTCTTCATATTTTGTTTTTTTTTTTTGTTTTGTTTTGGGGGGAGGAGAAATGCTTTAGGCACCATAAGGAGGTCTGTTGGCGTTGACCATCCCCGTGTGTCCGGTTCTCTCCGCATGCTTTCAGATCATACGAACTAAAACTCCACCCAACCCTGTGGCTTCCGACAGAACCCCTTGGGACCGCTCTCGCATTACTTCAAGGGGCTGCGATGCTATACCCTTTCGGGTTTACGTGCTTTCCCGGTATTGTTCTTCTTCTCTTTTCTTTCTTCTGAGAATATCTTCCACAAACTGGCAAGTTCTTCCCCAGTTCAGGTCACTCGTCAGCATTTTATCCACTATGTTTTCTGGGCTGAAGGCACCAATGCTGTGCGTTGGGCTTCCCATCTGTTCAGGCAAAAAATGTGTAATGTACGTCGTCTGCTGAGGAGTCGCCGTACTGGCAGGCTGGGCTATCTATTTTGCCGATCCTATGTAAAAAGGCTTTGAAATTTCCGTGTCCGGTGAGGAACTGGGTGACGAAGTAGTTGACCTCCCCGTGTTTCCGGTCTTTCAACTCAGCCACATTTCTTATCAGCCTCGCTGTCCACCTTCCTCTGCTTTCCGAGATCAAGCGCTCTTGCTACTTCCGTATCGTTTGCTGCTCTGCTTGGTCGATTGCCGCTTCCAATCCGATTTCCGACTTGTTTTCGTGGACGTACTTCCTTTGTGCCGCTAGGAGATCAATGGGAGTCACTCCTGCGACTACAAGGACGGCTGGTTCCGACACCGTTTGGTAACGGCTAGTCACGCGTAGAGCTCCACATCTTTGCACTGCCGCCATCTGCTTCCGGTACTTTTCTTGTTGAAGCGCGTCTGCCCAGATCTCACTTCCATATAGGAGAATGGCATGCATTGTCGACATTAATAGCCTACGCATACTTGGCGTTGGACCACCTATGTTAGCCATTAATCTACTGAGTGATGTTGTAACTCTAGAGGCTCTTTTCGCTGCGTACTTTATCTGTTGCCAGAAAGTTAGTTTTGTGTCAAGTTTCAATCCCAAATACCTCACCGCGTCCTTGCTCTTAATAACTTCAGAGCCAATTTGGAAATCTATTTGTGTCAGGATTTTCTTCTTCGTCAGAAGGACTATCTCAGTTTTCTCTGTTGCCAAACTAAGACCGTGCTCATCCATCCAGAAGGTTGTTCGTCGCATGACTTCGTTCAACTTTCTTTGCGCGTTTTCTGTGTCCCTTGCCGTTATCACTGCCGCGATGTCGTCTGCGTACCCAACGAGAAAGGTGTCTTCGGGCATCTCTGCTTCTTCATATGGCGGATATATCTACTGCTATGGAGAGCGGTGGTATCTATCTTGGTTCTCCAAGCACATCTATTAGATGGATGCAGGCACTCGATTTGCACAAATCTACAAACGTTCCAGGTTCATATCCGTAAATCGTGGTGCATTTTATATTTGTGTTGTTGTAACTGATTCTCAAGTAAAACTAACTCCAGTGGGCTCATTGCAAACACTACATGTGGGAGTGGGTAGCTATCCAGAAGACACTACGTAGGGTGTGTGTTCCCCCTTGGATTGAGGAGAAACTGGGGGCGAGCTAGCAATCACCAGGCTTCATTAACCGAATGAAAAAGACTACTCTAGTCTAGAGGATACCATCTAATTGTGACATTTTAAAATAAAAGTTTTAAACATAGGCTTTAAACAAGGTCGAATGTAACTCTCCTTTCAGATTTCGTGCTTCATTTCCGCACTAATGACTTTCATTATGGCATTTTAGACGAAGAAAGGCAATGTGAAAATATTTTAAGCACACCTTCATATAAACTCCCTTTTTGGCACCACTGTGACTTCAGTAACTGCGACACTGACCAGCAACCATCACTGCGAATGAGTGTTGTATTTCTATACCGATTTGTTGTTGTGTCTTCCTGAACCTCTTTTAATCTGCAGCTTACAATTTAAAAACCTCTATGGTTTTTTTGTTTTGTTTTTGTTTTTTCTTATTTTTTTTTTCTATTTTATTTTTTGATATAAATTTCGAATTGATGATTACTACAACGACGACTAGGCAAAACCCTACCATCAGCACACAATTCAAGCCCAAGTTCGGCCAGAAAGGGCAATTTCAAAACAATGGAGTTATCAAATTCTGTAAAATCTCTTAAGTGTACGCTTCAACACACCATAACCATCTTGAGGAGGAGACCAAAAACACTCGTGTTCACATGCAACAAACAACAACAATCGGATGGACAATGCTGTAACTGCCACAACAACAACAGCAGTCGGCCGGCCGTGGCCAACTGCCTGGTTGGCCGCCACTTTGGCCACAGAAACAGCAATTACAAACAATAGATGCTAGGAATTTATATTGTCGGTTGTATTATTTGTAAATGATGTATTACAAGCGTAGCGCTCTAAAAATAAACCAACAGATTCGTTTCGCAGTTCCGAGATGCGGTCCGGCATCCCTCGGGGTTCTAGAGGAGATAGAAACAGAAGAGTTTAATGCACCGTCGCGTATATCGCGCCAAGAGATGCGTTGAATGGACGTGCATTTCTACAGTTCCCTTTGCCCATTTCCCCCTTTTCGATCGCTACTTCATCAAATAGTGGGAAGGTTATAATGGCCATCTCTTAAGATGACATTGGTAAGAAGGGCGATGACTTTTCAGCTTGTGTTTTCAATCGTGAGAGGTTCCTCAACAACTTTTGTTTTCCATCATTTGAGTTTGGATTTAAAGTTGTAATGTTTGTTAATTTTTGAAGTTTTAATAAATAAAAAAATAAATCAGTACAAACAATTGCTAATCGAACAAATTTGAAATACGACCAAAAATTTAATAGTATGTGTTCAATAACACCTTACAGATTATAAATGCCATTAAATGGCCAACAACACCTCAAAAATATTTCAAAGTTAAACCTAATCAGTCTGAAATTGTATATAAACTTATGAGAATCACGGAGAAGGAACATTCGTTGGAGTCTATGGCTCCATTGCTATAAATGCAAAAGTTCTCATTGAAGTTAATAAGGAATCAATGGTAAATAAAAACAAAGCAAAATCAAATCAAAAGCAGATACAAAGGGAAGTGGTGTCAATTTTGAAGCCAGCAGGCCTTGAACCCTCAAAGTGGCATAGCAATGGTTTGGATGTTGAACAACAGAATCCGAAACACAATGATATAAATATAGCAGACTCAAATCTAACGAGTAGCTTGGGAATCTCTTGGGATCGCAAAAACGGCCATTTTTCGTTTAGCTACAAAAATAATCGCAAATACGAGTATACCAGTTGTACGAAAAGATCTATGTTGTCAGTATCATCTGCTCTATTCGATCCAATGGGGTTGCTAAGCCCAATAATCATTATTGCAAAAATCCTGCTCCAAAAGGTCTGGATTGAAAAGTTAGACTGGGATGCGGCAGTTCCTTTCTCACTCAAAATTTCGATCCTGCAGTTATTGAAGAAAAGTTACTAAATCTTAAAGATGAATTTGTACCTGGCCCAGACGGACTCCCCGCCGTGTTTCTTAAAAAATGCCCTTCCAACCTGTCTCTACCCCTTCCCTACCTCTTTCGTCTATCCCTTACACAGGGAGAATTTAGCCAGATTTGGAAGACCTCTTTTATAATCCCAATACACAAAAAGGGATCTAAGCATGAAGTTACCAATTATCGTCCCATTGCTAAACTCTCTCATATACCCAAACTCTTTGAAAGCATTTTATACGAAGTCTTAAGCTTCAAATGCAAGCCTTTTATTTCACCCCGACAACATGGTTTTCTAAAAACTAAGTACCACAAATCTAGTTGAATTCATGTCTTTTGCACTCTCAGCCTAAAAAAATGGCAAAGAAATCTATGCTATCGCAACTGATTTCACTAAAGCGTTTGATAAGATATGTCATCCTCCTCAAATTGTCTGCTCTCGGTTTTGAGGCTCTCTTATTAAAATGGATTTCTTCTTACCCGGTAAACCGATATTATAGTGTTCGGTTTAGATCCGCCCTTTCTGCTCCATTCCTGGCCTTATCTGGAATTCCACAAGGCAGTCATCTTGGCCCTTTTCTCTTCATTCTTACTATCAACGATGTTTAAAGGGTCCTTAAACACTCCTGCCTTTCCCTTTACGCTGACGACACAAAATTTTTTAAAACTATTTTCTCGCCCCATGCCGAGTCATGCCCATCTTCAAGAAGACCTTGATCGGTTTTCTGGTGCCTCAAAATCTGCCTAGAACTTAATATAGCAAAATGTAAACCTATAACCTGCTCACGTAAATGCAACCCGTCTCCTCCCAGACTTTATTTTCTCCATGGTCAACCAATTCCCCTGGTTCAGTCTTTTCAAGACCTTGGCATATTATTCGACTGTGAGCTTGATTTCCGGTCGCATATCGATAAGATGATCGTCAAAGCCAACTCATCACTTGGCTTTATTAAACGGCGGTCCAAGGAATTTTCCAACCCGTATGTAACCAGGTCTCTCTATATTACCTTTGTTCGCCCCCTGCTTGAGTATGCCAGTGAAGCTTGGTCCCCCTTTCACCGGGTTCATGTTTCCCGAATCGAGGGTATTCAACGATCGATTCCTCCGATTTGCTCTTCGTGGTCTGCCGTGGAACGACCCTTTAATCTTACCTCCCTATCAAGGCCGCCTCAAACTTCTAAATATGAATTCGTTAGAAGAACGTAGGAATACTGCTGACATTCTTTTCATTCATCGACTTCTCTCAGGTTCCATCGACTTTGCATCCATTTTGAACTCCATTTCCTTCAATACCAACCCCCGCAATCTACGTTGTCCTCGTCTCTTCTATCTACCGGCCCACCGCATCTCTTATGGCTCCAACGAAGATCTCCACCATCACTTCCTTGGTCCCTAGCGCTTAAGTCTTTCTGTTAGTTTTTAAGTTAGCTTAAGCTTATACTAAGCCAATAAATGGGGGCCTCAGCCCCCACCAAAATTAAATGAAATTAAAAACTCCGTGTAATATTGAAACAGAGTGGCGTCAATTTATGTTGGATTTAAATTCGCTCAAAAACATTTCTGTTCCACGGTTCGTTCTATCTGCAAATATGAAGGAAATACAAATTCATGGATTTTGCGACGCGTTTCTGCACGCATATGGATGTTGCATTTACACCAGAACTACCGATACCTCAGGTTCGGTATGGGTCAAATTTTTGGTAGCCACGTCTAAGGTTGCACCGGCACTTCCACGATTAGAACTTTGTGGTGCTCACCTTCTCTCCAAATTGTGGTTGAAAATCGAACCAATCTTCAAAACATCGTACCCGGAAATCTTCTTTTGGACATATTCTAGCATTGTGTTGCATTGGATTTCCACGCATTTTTCAAAATTCACGACGTTCGTACTAAATCGAGTAGCGGAAATCCAGGAACATACGCAGAATATCGTCTGGAGACATGTTCCCGCAATGGAAAACCCTGCCGATATTGTTTCACGATTCTGTAGGTCTCAGAGGCTAAGAGACTCGATATGGTTTTCTGAACCACCCTTTTTGTTAGAAGACCCTGAAAAATGGCCACTTCACTTGAATGAAGAACTTTCTTCGGAATTCCTTACGTTGGAAAAGAGAAAAACCGCATTGGTTAGTAAAAAACTTTCAGACAAATCACCGTATTTAGTGGATATCGTCAGTAAATATAGCTCTTATAGAAAGATATTACGGATTGTCAATAGGATTAGGCAACGTTTGGGGGAAAACGTTAGATTCCTTACCCCCACGGAACTAGATTCTGAGCTCCATAAAATCGTATGGACTATCCAAATATATTCTTTTGCTGATGAAATTGACCTGATTCAACATGGGAAACAACCTAAAGGAGCCATCAAATGTTTAAGCCCGTTCATTGATGAGTCCAACGGAATTCAATTGTTAAAAGTAGGAGGTCGACTGAAGAATGCGAACGTTCCAGAGGAACAGAAACATCAATTTCTTCTTCCAAAGGAGTCAAACTTTGTTCTGTCAATGGTTAGGTCTGTACATACCACCTTGATCAAAAAGTTCCCGCACCACACCACCATGTGGCGCTCCCATTATTCCGATTTGAGTTCTGTTCTTTTCGTTAAGTTGGTAAATCTGTTGTTGACATTCCCTCTAAATCTTAGCGTCATAGCCTGACATTTGCAAAAGTCACGTAGCCAAGAGTACATCTATTTCTGTGTGTGTTGGTGATTTTTTACAATTTTAGAAATGGATTTAAATTTGCAACAACGAACTTGTATTAAATTTTGCGTAAAAAACGGATTTAATGATGCACGAACGTTGGAAATATTGGAAAAGTGTTTCGGCAACGATTCTCTAAAAAAACGGTCGTTTACTAGTGGCACGAGCGGTTCAAAAGTGGTGGTGAGTCCCATGCAATCTTTTTTTCAAACTTTTCTAAAACACTGTGTCCGTGAAACCTAACAATGTTTTCTGGTATGATCGTTACTTTGTCGAATTTCTTCATCAGCAACAAACATTTCGATGGTGTCTTTACCGTCCTTTATGCAGTGTCTTCCAACAGGGACTTCCGAACTTTGATAGTTGATATCGTAGCGGTCATATTGTGGAAGCTACATCTGTAAAATTGGCTGTCATTTATTCAGCCTGTTTTGACAAATCAGCATGGACGGACATAGCGTTTTATTATTTAACGGTGCCATAATCCTTCTATTGTGGTGGATAAATTTGAGTCCACTGATTCAGTAAATGATAAACCAAGCCCCTTACGTCGCCGAAACGCAAGATCTGCGAAAAACATCGCCGCTGTCCGTGAGAGTATGCAGGAGAAACCGAGGCAGTCGACTTCGCGCCGCTCACAAGAACTCGGCCTTTCGTAGACCACAACTTGGCGAATTTTGCATCGTGACTTGGGCCTGCATTCGTACAAAATTCACCTTACCCAGCAGCTGAAGGTAATCGACCTTAGCCAACGACGAGTGTTCGTTGAATGGGCTCTGGAGCAGTTGGAAATTGGCCCTAATTTTCATCGAAAAATCGTCTTCAGCGTCGAAATTGTCGAATTTGAGACCAATACCAATCCACATGAGATCCAAGAGCGTCCAATGCATCCCGAAAAAATCACTGTTTGGTGTGGATTTTAGGCTGGTGGCGTCATCGGTTCATATTGGCCAGGCTATCACCGTCTAAGGCGAGCGCTATAGGTCGATGATTACCAACTTCTTTTGGTCTGAATTGGATGATATGGACACCAACGACATATGGTTTTAGCAGGACGGCGCTACCTACCACACAGCTCACGCCACATTGGAAATTCTGCACGAACAATTCGAAGACGTGGCCATCTCACGTGGAGGTGATGTGAACTGGCCACCGAGATCTTGCGATTTCACCACGTTAGACTTTTTTTCGTCGGGTTTTCTGAAGTCGCAGGTCTATGTGAATAAGCCACAAAGCACAGCGGCCCTCAAAGCCGACATAATCCATGCCATCGGTCAAATTCGGCCTGATTTATGCGCCAGAGTCATGCCAAATTGGAAATTTCGGATGCGCGCCGCCCAAAGAAGCCGCGGCGGACATTTGAGCGATGTTATATTCCGTGCATAATGGCATCGATAGGCCTTCAAACAAATAAAAAATTTCGATGATATCTCACACAGATTTTCTTTTATTTAAATTTAAAGATAGGAAGCGCTTAATGAAAGACCCTTTAGAACAGCGATGCACACCCTTCCTTCCATCCTTTACAGGTGGACGAGACTGACAAAAATACCATTTCACGCGTTCTTAAGGTCGATAAGCAAGGTGTGAAAATTTATTTGGAATGAAAATTTTCTTGGGCTTCCTTAAAGAGCAGGCATATATTGAATATTTGGTTAATGGTGGAGTAATATGGCTAAGACACATACCGAAAAGGACCTATCAGGCTCTCGATGACATGATTAAGCAGTTCGTATAGCAAATTAGACATAACTTTGTGGTAATGTCGTGTGATCTGGTGTTTCTTAAGTTTGACAAACAAACACAAATGGTCTCCCATCTCGTCTGAGCCAACAAGATTACATGAGATGAGTTGGTAGTTATTTTGAATGGTAAGGCAGTGACCCTATCAATTTTTCTTAGTCGGTTGAACGGAATTGCTATCGCTTATTTTGCCTGAAATTTTAGTCCATTTTAAATGGAGGAAGAGTGTTGATGTCATCCCAAGGACTAACCCTTTTCCTCGTTCCCAACTTAACTCATTTAGGCTTCTGTTGATATATGAGTTTTTGGCATGTCCTTCTTATCTTGCAGAAAAATAATCTTTGATCATTTCTGAAGTAGTATCTCTGCATAACCCGGATATTACTTTTTGTACGGAAAATTTGATGATTTTCCCGTCTTGTTTGCTTTTAGAAGTTGAGAGTAGCTCTCATCCTTCCATTTTCTCCACTTTCTATTAGTAGATGCAATTGCTGTGAAAGATTTTATAGCTGCTTACTAAAGTGCTGCAGGAGTGCCATTAAGTTTACTCTCTTTAGCATGGCCTAATGGCCATGTTCCTTCAGGCATAAATCTATGAAAAAGTGGAAAAGATATCAAGGACAATAGAGGATTTGTACCAGGACCGTAGCTACGCTGATGTTTACAGTCCTAACGTATATAGAAATGGGGTTGACTTTCTTCTACAAATTGAGATGATATGAGCAATCGGTATGCTGACATTAGCTAAAGAAGGCTTGTGGACGAATAAATGACATGCTTTGCGGGTGGATCTCTGGTCTGACAAAGAGAGAGCCAGTGTCTTTCTGAAGAATCCGATAAGAGAGGGCACCACTTGAATTAAATCCATACCATTTTCAGTTAGTACCAACCTTCAAAAGATACGTGTATAAATTTGACAACTGTCGGATGATTAGTTCTCGAGATATAGCGTTGTGAGTGAAGCAACTTTTGTTATTGTGAAAAAAAATGGATTCAAAGCAATTTCGTGTGTTGATTTATCACTGCTTTTTGATGGGAAAAAAAATGCAGCCGATGTAAAGAAATGGCTTGATAAGTGTTACCCGGACTCTGCACCAGCCGAACGAAACATTCGCAAGTGGATTGAAAAATTTAAAAGTGGTCATACAAGCACCGAAGATGATGCACGCAGTGGACGTCCAAAAGAGGCTGTTTCAGATGAAAACATCAAAAAAATCCACAAAATGATTACGAATGACCGTAAAGTGAAGCTGATCGAGGTAGCTGAGGCTCTGAAGATATCAAAAGAGAGTGTTGAATATATCATACACGAATATTTGGACATGCGAAAGCTGTGTTCAAAGTGGGTGCCGCGTTTTCTCACAGTCGACCAAAAACAACAACGTGTTGATGATTCAGAGGAGTGTTTAAAGCTGTTCAACCGCAATAAAGCCGAATTTTTGCGTCAGTATGTGACAATGGATGAAACTTGGCTCCATCACTTCACACCATAGTCAAGTCGGCAGTCAACGACCAAAAACTCAACAGTCGGCTGGCAAGGTTATGGCATCCGTATTTTGGGATGCACATGGAATAATTTTCATCGACTATCTCCAAAAGGGGCAGAATATCAACAGCGACTATTACATTGCGTTATTGGAGCGTTTGAAGGACGAAATCGCAGAAAAACGGCCGCATTTGAAGAAAAAGAAAGTGCTGTTTCATCAAGACAATGCACCGTGTCACAAGTCGATGAAAACGATGGCAAAATTGAAAGAATTCGGCTACGAATTGCTTCCCCACCCACCCTATTCTCCAGATTTGGCCCCCAGCGACTATTTCCTGTTCGCAGACCTCAAAAGAATGCTCACCGGAAAGAGATTTAAGACCGATGAAGAAGTAATCGCCGAAACAGAGGCCTATTTTGAGGCTAAACCGAATTCGTACTACAAAACTGGTATCAAAAGATTAAAAAATCGTTTCAATCAGTGTATCGCCCTCGAAGGCAACGACGAGTATATTGATAAATAAAGTTGAATTTTGCAAAAATTTTGTGTTTTACTATAAAACTTTTCAGCCCATGTGTTATATATCTTTATACCAAAGCGGGATGAAAAATTGTGGTGCTAGCATAAAAATCGGATGCATTTCAAAACCGTCTTCAAATTCAATAACCCGACATGTACCAATGAAAACAACTCTGTTTTGTATTGTGGATATTTTCCTACTTTAGAGAAATCAGGTCAAAGTAAAATCGTTCAGCAAAGTGGAAATCAATTAGCACAATAAGGTCTTTTATTTTGACGCGTTCCGATATCAATTAGCATCCAGAATTTATTCGCAAATCACGGTATTTTCTTTAGACTTGTGCGTTATTTAAAAAAAAAATTAGCATGTCATGTGTCAGTGCACTCGAAGAATGGCTTAAGTATTATTGATCAGTTCAATTTGTCTCATTGTCTAGATATCCAAATATCATACAACTGGATTTGCATTTCACCACAAAAGTGTGACTCAACGATATAACTTCGTTTTAAATAAAAACAAAATTCCTGAAACGCAGATACTCGTACTTTATAAATTAAAATAAAATTTATCGAAATCATGTGAAGATGCAGTCCACTTAGACTCCGTATATGTATTGTATGTACGAGTATGTTCGTCTTTACTAACAAACTTGACTCCTCTCCTTGTGGTCAAATGCTAATGTAGTCAGTCGTTCGCGTCATAAAAATAATCACGCGCATGTTTGCTTAGAATTCACATTTGCATTTCTAACCTTTCATCGGAGGCTGCGGATAATAAAGATACACAAGGAATTATTTATTTTTTCTTAATGATGAGTGCCTTCTGATAGATACGAATAAAATCTGTGGTGCTGATGATGCTTTATTAATGTATTCATGAGATAAAAGTCAGGTCTATAGCACAACCGGTTCTGGTTATTTGTCAGATCTACCATATTCGTACGTGTGTGCATTACCCTGTTACAACGTTGGAAAAGTTCTACTTAATTGTGTTACGTGATTTGATTAAAAGCCGAAAACCGCTAGATACTCGTAGATGTAATGAATAGGAGAATACTCGTGAACCGCAATAAAGTTCTAAAATGATTTAATGCTCTACGATTTTTATTGACAACAATTGACGATGTGACGGTGGCGACACGACGGTAAGGTGGCTACGAGGTGATGTGATTAAAGTCTGAAATGCCAATACGTGTGAGAGAATAGCAGTGATGTGAAGAATGTATCCCACTGATGATGGATGACACACAAATTACTTATTGAAAATTTTCACTTTAAAGTATCTCTTCATGGAGTTTACATATCTTTGGTGGCTTCCTGGTCTTTGATCTGGAGTTGTAAATTATATTCGGTCTCCCCAAGTCCTTGACAATAGGCTTTATAACTGTAGTCATGGCTGAGGAAAGCTTAAACACACCAGCGCTGAAGTTTTAATCTTATAATTGAGCTCAATGTGCTCACCTTAATGATGCCACCCAGACAGCAAATCGCTTAATCGCCACAATTTCAAATGCGACTAATGATACGGAGAAAGCCAAAAACCACATAGGTGAATAAAAATTCTAAAGTCCATCATGGGAAATAGCACTAAGCCTTTAAAAAGAAGAGAATCAAAGTGGCAGAAGTAATTAGCAAGCCCGTATATGCTTAGTAGCATATTAACTGATAAAATATTGGACGTAAATAATTTTGCCGAAACTTTAGTTCTAGACGGACTTCGAGTCCTACGACCAAGCGTTATCTACTTAGATGAGGTCCAACAACCATCCTCGAAAAAGATAGATTCAGTGGAGTGTTCGGAGAGTAGTAAGATTTTTGGAGACTATTTAGATGGAAGGACTTGACTGGTACCGAAGAACACAATATGGAACCTGTAAGAATTTCAGTCCCTTAACCATTTAGCGTGAAAGTGAAAAAAGAGAAATTGATTGGGAAACATGGGGTAATTGAAGTAGTATCGACTATAACAGAAACGATACTTACAACACCAAACGCATCAGTTCAGTGAAACCAAAATTAATGTCGTCAGCATCTGTAATCTGAACCAAGAGCAAAGCATCTTTAAGATTTTGTTGGTGAATACTCTGACATATTCTCTACATAGGACCCCACATTGATGCTTAATCAATGCACCAGCTTGCAGGACACCTCCCAATTTCTCAGGATATGAAGATACTAAATTGGTCTTAAAAATGAAAAAAAATGGGTTGTGAGTATACATTTGGTTGATAAAATCCCATCCGTGAAAGCAAATTATTCAGTACAGTAACCCCAAACTGGGCAGCAATTCTACTTTTAACGAGTCCAATGTCTAACTGACAATGAATTGTGTCTCCGTATCTTCATACTGAAATCGTTATGTTGCGCGATTTTAGTACACATAATTCCGGGTTACTTCAACATTCTGGACAGTTAACACTCGAAGGACGACATATTGAGATCTTCGCTGCGGCAAACAATCTAGCCCAGCTTGGAGCCCACATGAATATCTAACTTTGATAGTCAAACAAATGAGTACCCCGGACTTGTTTTTTAACTTCCCATCCTGATAAGTACACTGTGATGTACTTTCGCCTCTATCCTTGCGGGACTACGGTTTTAAAATCTGCTTATTTCACTGACCAAGGTAGGTAGGTAGGTAAGAGTGGCTGTTGGATATACCAACCCACTTAGGCCTATTGGCCCATTCTGATGCAACGTGGATCTATGATCCTCTTACTGATGGAACCAGTTTGAGCTTCTGACGAAGCGTAGGAGACTGTTTACGTCTATATTTTTCACATCGTTTAGGTCGTTGCAGAAGAAAGCTCCTAAGTGAAGTTTTTTCTCTGGGAGAGAGCTGGACATGTACAGAGTAGGTGGAGGTGCAGCTTCTGCATAAATCATTTGTAAAGGCGCCAAGCCTTCTTGCGTGCTTGCCTATGAGGCAGTGTCCAGTGATGACACCTATGATGGCGCTGAGATGTTCCTTACTTAGAAGGATCAGACACTTAGAGCGATACAGATCCAGTTTTGGCCAGATTTGTTTGGTCGCTAGACATCTTGGTCCAATAGTCCACCGAAGGTCTGTTCTTTTATTGGAATCCAGCTTTAATATTAGTTTGCACGCAGCGATTGGGATACCTATGCTACCCTTTTCCGGTAGAATAGGTCGAGTGGTTCCAATTTTGGCGAGTTCATCGGCTCTACAGTTCCCTGGAACGTCTCTGTGGTCCGGCACCCAATAGAGGTGAAGGTTGAACTGCTCTGCCATCTCCATAAGTGATGATCGGCATTCAAGGGCGGTTTTAGAATTTAGTGAGACTGAGTTCAGGGATTTAATAGCGACCTGACTATCCGGATATCCTTTGCAGATATCACGTTTTTCTTCAGCCAGGACAGAGCTTCTTTATTCGCCAAAATTTCCGCCTGGAACACGCTGCAGTGATTTGGAAGAGAAAACGCCGCCACCAACTCTGCTATTGGTTTTAGATCCATTTGTGTAGAAATGGATTGACTTGTCCTCCATGAAAGCATCTTCCTCCCAGAAGAATCTAGAGGGGAAGCTTACATGGAAGTTTTTGTCAAACCAAAGCTCAGGTGTGGTGTAATCGATGTTCTCTGTGGGGATTCCTAATGTATTTAGAATACTGGCGTGGCCAAATGGATTATTTGTCCACTGTTTAGTCGCTTTAAGGCGAATAGCTGCAGTCGTAGCTATTTGCCTGCTGAAAATATCGAGAGGTGTTAAATAAAGCAGAATGTCTAATGCCTCAGAGGGGGTAAACCGCAATGCTTCGTTTACGCATAGACATGCTGTTCTTTGGACTCTGATAAGTTTAATACAGTTAACCGCACTTTCTAAGGCCGTCCACCAGACTACCACCCCGTAAGTAAGTATCGGTCTTATGACCGAGATGTACAGCCAGTGGGTTTTCCGGAGTTGAAAGCCCCATTTATTCCCAATAGCTTTTTTGCAAAAGAATAAAGCTATTGTAGCTTTATTGACTCTTTCTTGAACGTTAGGTTTCCAGTTTAATTTTCTGTCAAAAATGAGACCCAGATATTTTGCTGTATCTGACCAAACGGTTAGAGAATTTTTTTTTCAATTACAACGTCTTACCTGCAAAGCAGAGTGCCTATCTGGAGGCGGTTGGATACAAGTAGATAAAGTTTTGAAGTGCCGAAATTGAAAATATTTAAGTTAACAATGGTATTCTAATTTTTGCTTTAAGTTGAAATTCTTTTGGTTTCTTCTTTCTTTTTTTAAAATTTGGAATGACTTTCAAAAATGGTGGGAGCGAATTTACTAATTTAGGGACAATACAACGTAATTCTCTGTCTCCCTACGAGTTGTAAGCTGCCGGAACTTCTAGCATCCCTTGTGTTCGTCCGCTGGTGTTTTGTGTGTGACTGCTGGGTTGTATAAACCGTTGGTAGTCCATGTAGCTTAGAAGTGTTGCCATCTGGAAGATTGCCTTGCCGTCTAAACCTTTAAAACTTGAGTTGATAGGTCTAATTATTTTAACAAGACGATATTGTGAGTTAGATATCTTCTCTAGGTGGGATCTTGCTGCGTTTCGCCAGGCCAGAATCCCATAGCACACTTGCTTTTGTACCTCCATGTACCTTGATGGCGTCCGAATATGCATCACCCTTGTTCTGTTTGCATTTATCACCAGACCGTTATCATGACACCATTCAGATACAGCGTTGAATTCGTCTTGCAATATCTTCACGGTCATCTAAGTGTAGGTCTTTGTGTTTTACGATGATTGCAATGTCATCAGCATAGGCATAAGTAATAGCTTTTTTAAATGTTCTTAGTAGTTCGTTCGTAAATAGAATGAATAAAATGGGGCCCAATTTGGAACCTTGTGGCACACCGTATTTACTTGTTCTTTTTTTGCTTAATGTGTCAGATACCTTGACTTGGATTACTCTTTCAGTCAGATAGGTTTTGAACCAGTTTGCCAGCACTCCTCTCAGTCCTAATTTATTGATACTTTCCACCAGGTTTTCATGTTTCAGGGTATCAAACGCTTTGCTAAAGTCTATAAAAAGCACAAGTACGTGATGATTTTTATTCAGTCCAGCATTCACCACATTGGTAAACTCTCCCAGTAACAATTGGGTGCTCTTGCATTTTTGAAAGCCAAATTAGTTAGGGTGAATCACTTTATGCCTCGACATAAAACATTTAACACGATCAACAACTACTTCTTCTAGGCATTTTACAACCGCTGGCAGGATTAAAATCGGTTTGTAATTCTCCGTGTCGTTTTTTCTCCCCCCCTTGTATATTGGGTGAATTATTGATGTTTTCATTAGTTTTGGCACATAACACTGACACAAACTACGATTTCAAATTTTCGTGATTATAGGTATGAGACTGGTCTGATGTTATCTACTCCAGAACCAATATTTTGTAAAGTTCGATTTCTGTTGCTTTCTCCAAGTAGATACTTTGTTGAAGTTGACGGTGCTCGTGGTCTGAGGTTTTTGTGTCACAGACATGAATAATGTTTGCCGCTTGATTCGAAAAGCGTGACGCAATTCCTCAACAAAGTCTTTTAAGCCTTCGGAAATATTTGGAAAATTACTTTTGATTGTTTCATCTACTGATTCCAAGATTCCTAAAAGAGTCGCATGGCAATACGAGAACGCCGATTAAAGCTTTCACTAATTTTGAATTTTAATTGGTCGTTATGTTCACTAAATAAGCACGTGGATGCAGCTATTGATATGATCACAAAAAATTTTCTCACTGGAATGAGATACTTTAAGTCTTATCGAAGGAGATGATAAGCCTTTGCAATGCTTTTCATAAGTATGTAAAAAAATACTGCAATGTATCAGTCAGTAATAATTTTTGGTCATTCGTCCTCTCATCCATAATGACCATGCAGCTGCCAGTTTTTCAGACAAGGTAAACTTCAATGTAGCCATCTTAATGCTTTCAGATTGTGTCATGTCTCCAGCTACACTTGAACGCGTCGAATGTTCAATTTCATACTTTCCTACAAGAGTACTCAAAGAACTAAATATACACAAATCAACTGGTCCGGATGGTATGCCCTTTCTCTGAAGAGATGCTCTTCCACGCCGGGAAAACTACTGTGTAAATTATTTCATCAGTCGTACTCTTCTTTTCTTATACAGACCCATTGATATATCTCGATACATGAAAGCTTCTCAATGACCGGTTTTCAAATCCCTGGTTATTGTCTCATCAAAAAGTGGAACTAAAGTCTACGCCAATCTTCAGAAAAAAATGACAGTTGAACTTGATATTTCTAGTAAGACATTTCACAAATGCGTGCATTTCGAATCGATGAATCTCTTCTCAATGGATTATAAATTACCTTCCGGAAGGTTCAATTCAGGTTGTTCTAGACGTTTTTAAATCTGATATCCACAAAATAAATGATAATGTGCCTCAGGGATCCGTTCTGTCTTCGACACAATTTTTTATTTTCATTGGTGATCTCTTCTCTGCTATTTTCTTGCGATGTAAGACAATTTTTTTTTCCACTGGTCGGGCTCATATAAAGGGTGACCAGATAAGAACGATAGGAAAAAAAAATTTAAATAAAATAACAACGATGTGAGGTATAAAATTTCGGCAATAGCGTGTCGAATGTTGGCCTCGAGCTCGTCAAAAGTGATTGGCTTGTTAGCGTAGACTAAGGACTTGACGTAGCCCCAGAGAAAATAATCGAGTGGTGTCAAATCGCATGATCGGCGACTAATTGATGAACGCTCACCGTGAGATGACTCAGTCGCTAAATTTCTCCTTCACAACTTCGAGCGTTACGTCGCTTGTATAGCACGTAGCGCCGTCTTGTTGGAACCACAGCTCGGATATATGGATGTTGTCGAGCTCTGATTATAGAAAGTCGGTTAACATCGCTCTATAACTGAGACTATTGACGGTAACCGTGTCTCCTTCCTCATTTCGAAAGAAACAAAGTCCGATGATGCCGCCATGCTATAAACCGCACTAAATAGTCAATCTTTGTGGATGCATTGATGCTTGGCCGAACAGTTGTGTTCGCTCCAATAATGCCAATTTTGCTTGTTGACTTAGCCGCTGAGCCAAAAATGGCTCTCGTCCGAGAAGATGATTTTATGGCCAAAATCCGGACGTCCGGCCAACATCACCAGCACCCAGTTAGCGAACTCGCATCGCTGTCTATGGTCGTTCGGATCCAATTTTTGGCTTCAGGACAATCTTGTACGTATGTAGGCCCAAATCCAACCGCAAAATAAGCCGGGTTGACTCTCTGCCAAGGCCCAATTCAGTTGATCGACGCCGAATTGACATTTCTGGGTCTGCTTCGATACGGCGCCTATGTTGTCTTCATTTCTCACCAATCTCTGTTTAATTGGCGGCTTAAGATCCAAAAGAGTGTACCCAGGCTTAAAATTTTCCACGGTGTGACGAATGCCCTGCACACTGAAGCCATCATGATGATCGACCTCACGACGAAATTTACGTTGCGTATTTACAACTGAGCCGGAATTTCGATGGCAAATCTTACTGGATATTCTGACAGCTAGATGTCATTGCTAACTTTGACAGCTGCTGAAACATAACAATGGGAAAAACTATCATTGCTATCTGGTTACCGGTTATAAGACATTGATCAGCCCAAAATTGGAATACAATGTCCACACGGCGGATGTTGCAAGCTCATAGGTGGCACCAATATTGCACAGTCAATTGATACCTCCAACATCGACCTTCGCACCTCGTTTCAAATTGCCTGCAGTATTCCATCTATTTGAATCTTCAACTGTTTTACCCGTCAATACATGCATATCAAACAGATTTTTGGAAGCACTCTGGGCGTATATCTGAAATTCTTTCCCACGCCGTACATCTCATTTATGGATATCCCGGTCGAGCGCTTTATTTTTTAGTCATCATAATCTGCAAAAAATTCTAAACCAACGTATCTCTTTTTCTTTGCCTCCTTTCATGAAGTTTTAGAAAAAAAGGATTAGAGTTGGAAGTAGTATAAACTCCAATCAGAATGGCATTGTCGCGGTTTAACCTCACACTTCAAGCCATTCAGTCGCATTCAATGTCACTTCGCATTCCATTATCTGCGAATTTAGAACAGCGGTGAATTTCTCTTAACTTCATAGATATATGACAACATTACAATATCTTGACTACCTTCTACAAATACAGAAAAAACACGCCACAAAGAAGCCCTAAAAGATAAGTCAAGTGACAGACAAGGGACAAAAGGAATTATATCGCTCGGAATGTTCTTTAATAGAATTATCAACTCAGTGTCGGTCCATTAAAGCTCAAGTGCTAATGTATCCGTTCACGAACATTATTCACAACCCCCATGTCGCAATGTGTATGTATTTAGCCATTTAAAGTAGCACTTTCGGTGATGATGACGACGATGATGACGTGAACCTAAGTGGAAACGATTTCTAACTAATTACATATGTATTAACGCCACTTGATATCTAATTTGGAAAAAGAAAAAAAACCATCGTGCTAATTACGAAAATCGAAAGTTAATTCCATCAGAATACTTAATAGTATCTCAGTAATATCTTAACGATCGATTACCAGGTGGTCGGACGTATTTATAATATTACTTAGTCTAATCTAACATCAATCAAAGAACAATGTAGGTGCGGAAAAGTTATCCAAATCTCATAAAAACTTCGCACAAAGTCACAACCTCTGTTGATTAAGATATCCATCATCCTCTGAAAGCATTTAGAAATCAATCGACCAACGGTCAAAAAACTACAATACGTAATACAATCAAAAGACTAAGTCTATACGGAATGGCAAAGCAAATTTAACCGACTAATCAATCAGTTTTTGATCAATAGATACGAATTCACGCTCATCGTATATTCAAAACCAACCAATAGTCACATATGGAAGCCATCTGTCTGTGAGATTTTCATCGCCCCCATCACACGAACCAACCTGAACTTTGATATTTTGTTTTTCCGCTTCTGTTGTTGTTTTAACGAAATTTCACTGATTTTTCACACGAACTATTTCATTTAAAGGCACGCAATAGAATTGCTCGTATTCGTCGTATCTGCGAACCGGAAAATCTCACTTCTTCACAAACAGATACACATACTCGTAGCATTATGTGGTATGAGTAAATCGCACGCGGATTTTAAGCATAAAATTCAAATTTGGATTCGTTAATGAAACACTGCTGTAAACGTCCGGGGGTATTGCCTTTATTTTTATTTCCACCATCTCAATCTACTCTGCCTTCGCGTATGATGACCGCTGGAACGGAAGGTATCTTTTAACGTTCTTTTGTTGGACGATTTGCCGCTACATATTGAGATAAACCTGAGTTTGAAATTAGTCTACAAAAAGCGAACCGGCTGGATATGTTTTATAGCATGTGTTCGTATTTAACCTTGAAACTCGAATGTGTGAAATGTTCGCAAACTCATCAATACGGTTCTTTAAATCTTGTTTTTGATGGTCCCTTTGATTCGCTTATTTTTTTTTTTTTTCGTATTTTTTGTCGTTTTGTTTCTATTCGGCATCTACACAATTTCTGCAGAATACAAACCTGAGTTGAGTGATATACCTGTGCCCAACGATGGTGATGTCAACATTAATGATATTCGATTTACTCGTGTCTATTTCAATCGATTATTGAACTGATTTTTGGGTCGATACTTTTTTATGTGATAGATACACAGAATGTAGGTATAGTTTTTTTCTTATATGTTTTTCTTATTTTCTTATTTTTTTTTTTTGGTAATTTTATAAAAATAGAATGAATGATTATCTCACCCTCTGTGGTGCTCCTAAGAGCCGTAAGATTGTTCCAAGTTGAGTTGCCAGCGGCATTGTACTGGCGAACGCATATGTTGGTGCACGTGTCGGTATTGGATACATTGACGTGCAATTCAAGGGATCAGTATCGATAAGATACTGTACCCTTACTGTAATCAGTTCATCTGGATCCATTTTAACGATCATTGTGTTAAATAAATTTTAGTTAATTTCATTTAGATACACTAGTGGGTTTTTATTCACTTATTTTCGAACTCAGATTTTGATATTTAACGAAATGGACATCTCACTGTGTTTTGTATCAAATAAAACATCTGAAAAGTAGAAAAGTAAATATCAAGATTGTTTTCTAAATAAAGTATAAATATTTCCACTTGATGCTGTATTGCAAATTTTAATCACGTATTTAAGGATTGTAATTGACGTGGGGAATAGGGAAAACCTGTTTGTACTAAATACCTAACACAAGCCTTAGAGCCATCACTTCCGATGTTTTCATAATTGAAACCGACCGACCAGTTAGATACATAACCTGGATCAACGGAATTAGACTTCCAACGCTCCTGCTCGTGGTAGGAATACGCGCAATTTTAATCAAAATCCTTGGTAATGGTTTTCTTTCTTTTTAGACGATACTCGGGTGGAATTGGTTGTATAACCAACAAATGTTTCAACCGGAGTCAATTTATGATTTTTCTTTTACAAGTCTGATATGATTGGAGTAACACAGAACTCAGCAAACAAGATCATCTGTCTCTCAACTGTGAAGTCTGACAATGATAGGAGTAAGAATCACTAATTTACAGGATAGCTTAGTTAATGTACCTTCATACCCGAAATTCTGAAGTCGGCGCGCAGTTTATTCTTCAAAAAGGGACTACGAATCAGGAAAATAAGGATGGCACTTCTCTTAATCTGTGATGTAGCAAAGGTCCTGCGGGACTATGTACCATTATCACTGCGGCCAGGTTAGGCGTATTGTGATTTCCTCATGTTAAATGTCCCTCGAGATGCAAGAGTTTTTAATGAATTCGGCTTATCTTTGAATGAGCTGGCAGTGATATCTCCTGCCTTATGGCAGGCTTAGAAGACGTAGACGTGTTCTGCTAAGGTGCTCACAGTGGGAATGGTTATGCTCTGTTCTCATTGCACATGCGACAGTTGTTGTCTTGTGTTATTCTCATAGTCATAAGGAGTTTTTTGACTCTGCAACCCTCAAGGAATCCGATTACTGCGTGTAACTGACACCGAGAAATCTGTAGAAGTTGTTTTGTTCTTTTGGAGGATGGGGTTAGTAAAATTTTTTTGGCTTGTATGTTACCTTCAGTTTGTGTCTAGTAATGGAGTGCCTTTGTAACCCGCAGAATGGTCCTGGCAACATGAATGTTGTGGCCGAATCTTTCCGGATCAATTGGTCTGATCTTTCGCTACCATAACCATTGTGACCTGGCACCCAGATTCAATGAACTTTATTGGTGCTATGAGAAGTATAATACAGTCCCAGACAATTTTTGAAATTATCTCCAAAGCGTTGATAGCAAGTAGGTCCAGTTTGCTGTCTGAGAGAATATAAATGTTCTTGTTCTGTGACAAATCTGTTGAAGCTCTATCTAATACAGAGTTCTACTGCGTATATTTCAGCTTGAAATACAGGGATGCTACTGTCCATACTTGCGTACAGTGAGGTATTGATAGTTTGTCTGTATACTCCTGCTCAAACTTCTTCGTGTGTTTTCGATACGTCGGCGTACCACATCAGCGAATGTTTTGTAAACAGGAGTTCATTCTGTTGCCAGTTCTGTCGATCAGGGAATACTTATAACCTTGAAGTTATGGCTGAAGTTACATTTTTTCAGATAGTTGTCTGAGGGGTAATTTTTAATAGCTCATTTCTCCTGAGTTCCAGCAAAAGTTCTGGGTGAACTAATGTATTTTGGAGTTTTTCATTTGCGCATTTGTCTTGCCTCGAGTTTGCAAATCTTTGAAGTTTGTTTAGTGAGTGTAGGTCTACCAATTGCTATGTACATCCAGAGGGTCACTTTTGGGTTACAGCCCCAGTTTTTACCCAGCAGACTTTTGCAGGTTCATAGTGAGATCCTGGATTTTTCTTATGGTTCGACCAAAAAGCGTTGAATCTTTTAGATTGTCCAATTTCCTTCTCTTGGTGAAATTGGTATTTTTTTTTAGGGTTGCCATGGAGATGCCCGGAAGCGATCTGAGATTGTTTCTTCAAATTCACCTCTGATTGGGACTGCTATGTCATCAGCATATCCTTGAACATAAAAACCGTCGTTGCTGAGTATGTGTGTTATCGAACACGCCTTCCATATCTAGGTGTACGTAAGAATCAAAAATCTCCAGAAAAATTAAAAGTTTCACTTCAAAGTGTATTTAAAAAAAATAATTGAAATCTTTTTCTTTTTTTCAAGCTATTGCTCTGCAAAGGATTTTCCGTGTGTTGTAGAGTGGGAGCAAATGAATTAAAGGCCGAAAGCGGGACAGATATTTGACGACAGCTGTCGTCGTTTTGTTAACCGTGGCCATCTGAGATGTGCTGCCAGATTTCATCACCGTGTAAAAGTGAACAGCGGACACCCATATCGTCCCAATTTGAAGGACAGTTCAAAGAAACCGAAATCCTGACAGGCATTAAAGGGATTACAGAAAACAAGACAATAAATTAACTTGGTAAGCAAGGCTCAGAAGACGACTTTTCAGAAGCAAAAATTTGGACAAACTCTATCTGCGTTCTTTACAAGAGTTCCATTGGCTGTTAAAATTCTTAGGAATACAGCCGTATTCGGGTTGCAGACATACGAATATAATTTGCTGTAATTTACTGCCTACAAACTGGCCGATGGTGTTTCTGAGTGACGAAGTCATAGATGTGTATTCTCTGTGATTGTTCGACTGTTGGTTCGTTCAATTTTCAAGCCATAGGCTTGCTGGGGTGAATTCTGCGAAGGTAGACAGTCTTTCACTGAAACATTGCATCAGAGAAGTGAAATAAATATTTAATAGTTACACAAATAGTTAATTTTAACCTGGTTGTTTCAATCGTTACTATGGAATGAATGGCACTGTATTTATGTGTCTTAAATCGGTGAACTTGAACCTAGATACCTTAGATTTAGACATAGTTTCCCCATGGTAGCATGCGCGGCTACGTGCTCACAATGACTCTCATATTTTTAGCGGTTCTTACGACCAAAAAATGTCTGAAAATATACATAAAAAATGCCAATCTGAACAACAAAATCAGACTCCAGGTAATACCTCCAACAGCTTTGCGGGCACTTCAAGTGTTAAAAAATAATTTTAAGAACTCTGCATTGAAGACTTCTATACGTCTTTAATTATAGTGAATTCCAAAACCAGCTGACGAAAACGAGAAGTAGGTGAGTTGCAAGACGCCAGAGACATTATACAACCTGCACCGATTTGAAAAAAAGCAATAAATGGATTAGTCAGAAGATGATTGAACTTGTTGGGTGCCAACAATTGCTGCAGCCTGATAAACATCGATCTTGGTAATACTTTAGCTAAAGTGTTTTATCGAGTCGTGTCGTTTTATCGAACCAGTCAGGATATCATTCTTTACTTGCATTACTAAACACTTTCAAGAAAACTGGGAAATCAGCGAAGACTACACACTTTTCTGAAACATTGAAAGATGGCTTTGTCGGGAATGAAGGTATAATCTACCTACACCATTCGAAGCCTCATAGAAAAAAGGCGATAAACTGCCCCATGAACATATTCTGCCTCATTCTAGCTTAACAACTTTTGCTATAAGATTAAAAAGAATTTAATAGAGCTAAACTAGATCAGAAGTGGGTGGTGTTTATAGTACTCACAGCCCATCATATACTAATCGATTCTCTCCTGTGGACTATTGTTGCGGATGACTACTTAGGGATTCAAATCGAAATCAATGATTGGCAGCAGAACTACAAATTTATCTACAGTGCCTCTCATTTGATGGCATCATTTAATAACTAACTGCCAGTTGAGAACTACGACGTAAGGACTTTCAAGAATACTTGAGAATAGGTCTGGAACTCAGGAAAAGTTGGCGCTGCTGTTTTTTCGGAGGACAAGGACATCTGCTCCTAATTCAGAATCTCAAGCAATTTCAGCCTCTTTCAATCCAAATTCACAACTTTGCGACAAGCGGTAGGAACTATAGTGAACAATGATTACATCATTTATATCTCCAGCCAGAGCGATATCAAATCATTGTCTTCCAATAAGATAAGTCCCCAGACAGTGAAACTTCAGAGAATTTATTTACTACGAATCAGTTCATGCAATACTGACAATTTGGATAGATGAGGCTTCTTCAATATAAAGATAATCAATATTGCAACACCAATATCATTTGCTAAATACTTTATTTTCAACGATGTGTTGGATAAAATCAACCTCAGGTAGAACCAACTCGGTTTTTACGAAACAGCCAAGCTATAATTAAATACCATATAATGACCAGGAAAGGTTCAATTAATTTCTAAGGCATAAAAAAGAAATCGGAAAAAATATTATATTACACAAAAAGAATCGGAGAAAATAGGAAACCCTGAGGAGCACCAATTTTCATTTTAAAAACTTAAAGCGAATTTTACAAATACAAACTTGAGTTCCTTGCATAAAAGACTCATTATGACATGCACTCACAACTCTCAAACTAAGACGAGAAAAGAGGTTCAATTTAAGACTTTAGACTGTCTACAGACGTCACTCATCTAAGAAAGGCTAGTAAACCTGAGGAATGTTAATATTGGAAGAAGATGACAAGGGAGGCATACCAGTTAGTATGAGGGATGAGTTTGGTTAATAAAGCTGAAAGAAAAACGATGGCCTACAGCTTCTTATCGCAATGATATGATAGCCCATGCAGTGCGGAACTATCCCAACTATGTACATATTTCAAGCCTGGAAAGGAATTGGAAAAATTTGCGGAAGGCCAGACTTTTCAAAATACCATATGTCACTTTGAGTCAATAGCACTTTGAAAACTAAAATGCCGAATATTAAAGCATTCACAGAGTTGATCATTTATTTCTAAATAAAGTTGGAAGGCATCTAAAAGCTGATTAAATGGGTCTCCATTCCCAGGAGATTTTATTGCTATTTTTGCACCTGTTTAACCCCAGGGCTTACTAATATTGATTATTGCTACATGTTGATCGAACCAGTATAACCATATGTTTTGATATTCCGCAAAGCCGTGGATATTAGCAACAAAAGCGTCTCGGGAAAATGTGAAGCGATCTTGATGCCGTTTCGGTGATTGGCAGAAAAGTGATTGGTAAATGGGTAATGGGATGAGATCAGCAATTAGGTAAGCTTTTCGCCGATAGAATTTTAATTAACGCGGTTGATTTAAGAGACTGACGAATTTCACGTCGAAATATGTACATTGGATATTTTATTATTCGAATGTTCCTGTCAAAAAGTGACAAGCAATCTCATTTTACATGTTGCAAGTAGGCATTTAACCGTCTGGACTATTCATTGCATTGACATTTGATGTCACACGAATGCAAATAAAATTTATTACTGCCAATTCCAACCACGACTCACGAATTAATCTAGCACATAACTAAATAAATTAAGCATCTCCTCATATGTATACTTATGTGCTTTTCACTATCAACATTCAGTATCTGTACTGAATCTGAAGTTGCCAACTTAATCTGACAGCTCGAAATTTCTCAAAGCAAACACTTTAGCTTGCCTCAGTTCAGTCTTATCTCCTTCCCGTCAGCATCTTATCGTGTTAAAATAAAAATTCCACAGATTCCAGCTTGTTTATCACGTTAAGTATCGTCAAAATGTTGGGGTACCAAAACTAACAAGTAAATATTTTGGGCGCAAAAATACTCGTAAATTCCAACTCTCGACTCTATATTTGCATAAAACGGATGAAAGACAAGACAGAAAACAAAGATGAAATAAAGAATACCAGGAGAAGAGGAAGACGCACTGTTATCCGGTACGCAGCATTACCATCATCAACAACAATAAGCAGTACAAAAGTGAAAGTCACTGACTGCCCAAAAGCAAAAGTTTTCCTCTTAATTTTGCGCAATTTGGCGCCGTGACTTTGTATCTCGACCCGTGGCGGATGGAATTAGTGGGAGCATCTTGAACCCTGGAAGCCCGAATCGTTGAATCTTTGTCTTCTTGAAGACATGGCGAAAGCCAACTAACCAATAACGACAACACCCGAAGACCAAGACTAAACCTCAATCAATAAGATTCAGCACACATTGCCGATGGATGCAAAAGTATCTCATGGTGATGGTCGCTGGAGGTTGTAGAGTTAATGCCTAGTTTGCGCCTGAAAAAATTGAAAAAAAAAAACGAAATGGAGAGTTGAAGTTTGGTTCCTGAGCCAAAGAGATGCAGATACTATGTATGTACGACTACGGATACGGATATTCCGTACACACTTTGTGGGATTGTGGGAGTTTGTTGGCGCGCATTGAATTACGATCAAATGAGGATCGTCGATCGTGGTGATCTGTTTATGGTTCAGATCCACGCTAAAGCACGAGTACGGACATAAGTATCTGCGTATAATTATGTATCCATCCATAGTCGTACTCTGCCGTCTAATTGTTATCGATATTTATGGGCAATCGGATGGGCAATGGCAATGGGAAGCTGAAAGGTGGAATGTTAATCCAAACAAATGGCTCAAAGGTGAAGGTAATTTTCTGGGAAGATTCGTCGAGTGAAAGTTTCCCATTGTCCGATATACGAATGCGACTGCATAATTGGTGGTGTGCACGGTAGAAAATGAAGGAGAAAGAAAAGAAGCTCTAAGTAATTGTTGTGGTGTGGCTGTGGACGACGACGAAGAGAACGAATGAGACCCGTTCTTTCTGTTGCGGATATGCGTTCAGTGGAACAAAGAAGTCCAGACCGGTTTGGATAAGAATTTTTGAAAATGACTACTTGAATGGTTACTTTGTCAGATGCAGGGGAATTTCGGTGGCTTCTTTTTGGCAAAATTTTGGTGAGTTTTTGTCGGAGCCTACTTCATCCGGTAGAGGACACCTGTTCTCTGTTTTTTGGGTTAAGTTCTTCATGTCGATTGGAATTTGACAGAAAAGATATGTTGAAAATTTGGGGAGTTAACATCTGGCGCGTTTGAAGTTTTGCGTTGGTTTCTGGTTCAATTGAAGAAGTACAAAGATACATCCATGTGCAGATATTTGGATAGCCATCTGCTTGTAGTAATAAAAATAATTTCGGGAACTAGTTTCTTTTGAGGCAATCACGAGATGGTATCAAATAATTTGGTTGAGATTGGAAATAAATTGGATGAAATGAGCCATATATTCGAATGACATCAACTCGTGAACTTTGTGTCATAGATTCATCCGGAAATTGACGGAGACTATTTTGGTCCGATCTCCAAAAGAAACATGTGAGCGAAGAGGAACTCAAAGAGGTGGTGTAACGAAAAGTGAAGGAAAATACCATGCATAGAGAATAAAAGCAAAGATAACTCTAAAAAAAAAAGATTGCACCTATACACCGTTCCAGATCAATATGATCGATGTATCCAGCAAATAAACGCACATTCTGATATTACGTTGGTGTTATTTAAAGCTTAAAGTGTGGTTAAGCTTAAAGTGATCGTTAATTTTCCGGAATTTATTCAGAAAACTGAAAATACAAGTTTATTCATCTAAATCTATATTTTCCCCTGCAAAGTATTCCCCATCGACTGCAACACATT
The DNA here is from genome assembly GCA_963966105.1 of Volucella zonaria. NCBI lineage: Eukaryota > Metazoa > Arthropoda > Insecta > Diptera > Syrphidae > Volucella > Volucella zonaria. The sequence continues at coordinate 68,940,339 of OZ014534.1, read as the reverse complement.
TATGCCAGCGCTTGATCAAATCCTCGAAACATTTTTCATATTCAGTTTTCGGTATGTCCATCAGTGCTTCCTACGATTTTTCCATTACTTCCTCCCGGCTGCTGAAACGCGTTCCTCGTAGTGGTTTTTTAACTCGATTGAACAGAAAGAAGTAACAGGGAGCAAAATCAGGTGAATTCGGTGGCTGTTGGATGGTATTCGTCAAAAAATTACGAATAATGATGGCACTGTGCGACGGTGCGTTATCATGGTGCAAAATCTACGAGTTTTCTGCCCACAATTCTGGTCTCTTTCGGCGAATTGTTTCACGCAAACGTCTCATAACGCCCAAATATTCGTAATACTCTTTATTTACTGTCTGGCCTTCTGGCAAAAATTCATGATGCACTACACCGTTGTAATCCATGAAAACCGTGAGCATTGCCTTCTTTTTTGATTGAAAACAACTTGGGTTTTTGGGCTCGGCTGGCTCATTTGGTGACCGCCATTCACTTGCCTGATGTCTGGATTGCGTGGCCCACGGCCACGTCTCGTCTCCAGTAATGATGCTTTTGATGAATGTGGGATCGGATTCAGCCTCGCAAATCATCTGTTTTGCGACGTCAACATGGTCTCTTTTTTGCATGAAATTGAGGTCTTTTGGCACCAACTTTGCTGCTACACGACAAAAACCCAAATCATTAACCAAAACGTCTTGGACGGATCTAGAGGCAATGTTCAAGTCCTCCGCTATCTCTCTGATGGTTAATTTGCGGTTATTGACCAACATTTCTTTTACTTCATCAATTTTTTCGTCGGTTTTCGATGTCGATGGTGTGCCACTGCGTTCATCATCTTCGACTGACTCACGACCGCATTTGAACCGCTCGTACCACTGGTAAACGACCGTTTTCTTTAGAAAATCATTGCCGAAACACTTTTGCAACATTTCCAACGTTCGCGCACCATTAAATTCGTTTTTTTACGCAAAACTTAATACAAATTCGCTGTTGCAAATTTAAATCCATTTCTAAAATTGTAAAAAAAATCGCCAACACACACAGAGATAGATGTACTCTTGGCTACGTAACTTTTGAAAATGTCAAGCTATGATGCTAAGATTTAGAGGGAATGTCAATAACAGATTTACCAACTTAACAAAAAAAAAAAAACAAACAAAAATCGGAACAATGGGAGCGCCACGCGGTGGTTGTGACCGGGAACTCTTTGATCAAGGTAGTATACTCGTATGTTCTATCCTATGTCATAAGATAGCTACATAGGTATATCCTTATTCTATCAAGTATGTGTGGGAATATCTTAAACCTTTTTTGGACCACTCCATCGCAAAACATCCGTGTGACTTCCATCCCCCGGAATTGACAAAAGACTAAGTATTCAATCTCTGAAAATGCCAATGAATTTCAGGCGATTTTACAGGGCTCCAAAATTCGGGATCTCGCAGAAACTGGCTGTGCAATATACTTACTCATGGGAATTCGACAAGGAAATGACAATGACTTCTTCAATTTAGTTCGTCAGATAGCGGCTGCGATAAGTGTTTACATCGTGAGCCATGTTTTTAACAGGCCTACATCGATATCACCAACGTACGGTTGTAGAAGTATATATAGCAAATAGCAATTGAAGAAAATGTCGTAAGGGGGATGTGAAATATACATAAATGCCATTATCAAGCAAAAAGCATTTACAAATCATCGCAGGTCTTGACATTGGTAAGCCGTTGTTACCTTTATTTGGCAACGTTGTTTCTGCATGAAAGGTCAAGGTGAAACTTTTCAAGGCTATGATCAATTGTACGCCAGATACGGAATGCTTGGTTTGTCAAAGTGACCTTTAAAAAAAACTGAATCCTAATCGACCTTGCTATCGCGAGTGTGGGACAAACGGAAGTAAGTCGTTTGATTGAATTTCATATGCCAACAAAACTGTCATTCGGTTAGTGTACCAACGTGTTTGGAACCGACTGCAATAAATAATTTACTCCAATAACAAAAATTAAATAAATGAATAAATATATCCCATGAGATTGAGTCAGCTATTAAGCAGTTAGCATTAAACAAAATATCTGGCCTTGCAAGTAGAGCTCACACGTCAAGATTCACAAATGGGCGTGACCATCAAATAGATGATTCAGGTTTTTTGATGACCAAACAAGATGATGACCAAGCAACATGGTATAACCATATTACATTGTGTAAGTCTAGGCAAATGCCCATTTCCCGAAAATCGTTAACCTTCGAACCACTGTAAGAAGCTTAAAATCGCAAGACTCTGTCAGATCGAGGGCTTCTTAACGTCTAAAAAGTGCCTCTTTCAGTCCATGCCGTTCAAAAAATTTACCAACTATTCCAAGTCGATAACTAATGACTGTCGGCCTGTACTCCATCGCTGAAGTAAATTCAAACGTGCAAAACGTCAATTGCAGATGCAAAACACAGATGTGAAGCGTCCTTTTTCTCGTTGTAGGTACGAGTAAATACATATTGTAGGATGTATTATCTTAAAACACAGAATTTTGTAAATACACATATTTTGAAAATTCAATTCAACTCTTTTCCAGAGTACAAATGATTTTCTAAATAACAAACAATTCAATTAAAATATGCAAACATAAAAGTTCCTTCTTTGTGATTCTCATAATGTCATATACGAAATTTTCTTTGATTTCTATGTGTTTTCGAATTTTTTTCAACTTCGTAATTTAAATGATTTTGATTGGATTTCGAAATAATTAGATTGGTAAACACGAAATTCAAGTAAAAAAGTAAACAAAAGCAAACCGGAAGTCAGCCATACAAGTGTAGTGGACTGTTTAGTGAGCAATTTATTTAAAAATAAATTTCAATTGAAGAGAGTTCAATCAAACTTCAACTCTACGCAATTGAATTATACATATTCAACAAATGCAAACCAAAAACAACAAGCACAAAATCTTCATACAAACAAACCACATTTTGATCTGTTTGATTTGTGTTTTGTCGTGTTATGTTGTGTTTATCTATAACCTAAACCTGTCGCGTTCTCATTTGAATTCAGGGCTTATCAGACAAATGCCATGTGAGACGCGACTTTATTTTGCGAGGCCATGACTATGTGTGTTTTAGTTTTGTTTTTGCACAAACGCAACAGATATAAATTGTTTACTTTGTGGATAATTATAATTTCTGGTTATAACTATATATTCATGTGATTTGACTTTGCTCTGACTTTGAGATACAATTTTATCTTTTCAAATTATTTTCTTCTTTACAATTATGACTTGAGTATTCGTACTTCTTAAGAGGTCTTATAGGAACGGATTAAATCGTTCCTTTTCAAGTATTTCGTATCCAAAGAAATTTTATTTTATACACTATGACATGACAACGATAATGACGGCATGGTAATATCACAACTCATAAGTACATACTCGTAAATGGAAAGAATAAAACAAAAAGTAGAGAGTACGCGTACTCGTACTCGTACTCGTACTCGTACATGAAAGGAATTCTTCTCTGCCTTAGTACTGTGTTTTTGTTTTTCTTTTCTTTTGTGTTGCATAACATGTACGCAAGTTACAGCTTTGCATGGTAATTTCTGGGCATGATTGTGGGTGCAAGATACTCGTATCTTGGATATGAATCCAACCGTCAATGTGTGTTCTTTTCTTGAAAATATACTTTCGTCTCAACGCCGGTGTTGGCGCATGCATTATGTAACGCTTGTTCGTTATTGGTAATTCGGTGGTGTCAATTGTCTAGACGTTTTATTTATATACCATTTTAATGTAATAAATATTCTCTTTTTTTTTTTTTTGTTTATAATTGCAGGGACAATATTTTATGTAAGTTATTCTGGAGACATTGTAACAACTTACTGAAAGCGAGGGATACGTTTTTGGTTAAGGGTAAATATAGACCTCCCGTCTTGAGTAGAGTTTATCGCAGCGATAACACTTACAGAGCTAGAAGTTTTTTTTTTTTTTTTTTTTTTAATTTTATGAGTAATTCCTTTTTATTGATATTGGGGAGAGGTCTACCCCTAAATAAATAGTAAATGATTTGGAGTGCATGGAAATGATACCATAAATAATGTGAGTGTTTAATTTTATGGATGACGGCCGTTAAACCTGACATTACTTGGAAGTTATAGTTTACGAGTCATTTCAATTAGAAGTCAGCAATAACTATCTACTCAAGTGAATACATTTGAGTGACGGAAGTCACACGCTTGATAAAAATATCAATATATTTGTGGAATCTATAGTTGGTAGATTTGTTAATCTGCAGTGAACGGCCAAATTTAAATTTTATTCATGTTTACACTATGGACTTGGTTTATACCAGTACTCCTCATCATAATGAGTGCTGGGCCCCTCGGACTACTGCATTGTAGTAGATGGAGTGAAAAGTGACATCCTTGACCGCCAGAATGCGCTGCTACTGCAAAAAAGGTTATGGTGCCTTGAAGTCCGTTCATATTTAGGCAGACATGCCAAATTTCAGTGCGATACTGTCTTTAGTTTTATTTTGACAGCTGATTGTTGTTGACGTCTTTGGCATTATGTTGAGTACGGCAAAACGGCGAAGGAAACAAAAGAAAAGTTGGATAAATATTATGGGGCTAATGCTCCGTCAGATTACACCATTAAATATTGGTTTCCAGAGTTTCGTGGAGGCCGCAACTCCACTACCGATCAAGACCGCAGCGACAGGCCCTCCGATGCGATTACAGAGGACAATGTTAGAAAAATCCATGAAATGGTGTTGGCTGACCGGAAAGTGAAGGTGCGCGAGCTAGCAGATACCACAAAGATTAGTACTGAGCGCACACGCCATATTTTGGGCAATATTCTGTATATGAAAAAGTTATCCTGCCGCTGGCCGCCGCAAATGACCAAAAACACGAAGGCGAGAGCATTTCGAAAGAGTGTTTGGACTTGCTGATGCGGAATCGGGCGGACTTCTGGCGTCGATTGGTAACTGGATTTGGATCCCTCGGATTATTATCTCTTCCCAAACCTCAAAAGATGGCTCATCAATAAAAAATTCAGCTCACGCGAGAAAATCATCGACGCCACGGAGGAGTATTTTGCTGACCTTCCGGAAAATTACTTTTCGGACGGGATCAAGAAGTTGGAAAATCGCTGGAATAAGTGTATCAAACTAAAAACGGACTATATTGAATAATATAAAAAACATTTAAAAAAAAAAATTTTTAATTCTCAAGGAGGTCACTTTTTACTTCATCTAGTAAATTTTGCGTAAAAAACGGATTTAAAGGTGCGCGAACGTTGGAAATGTTGGAAAAGTGTTTCGGGAGCGATTCACTAAAGAAAACAGTCGTTTACCAGTGGCACGAGCGGTTCAAAAGTGGTCGTGAGTCAATCGAAGATGATGAACGCAGTGGCAGACCATCGACATCGAAAACCAACGAAAACATTGATGAAGTGAAAGAAATGTTGGTCAATAACCGCTCTCTCATCAGAGAGATTGCTGAGGACTTGAACATTGCTTATGGATCCGTCCAAGACATTTTGGTTTATGATTTGGGTTTCCGTCGTGTAGCAGCAAAATTGCCGCCAATTTCATGCAAAAAAGAGTCTGTTCATCAAAAGGATCATTACTGGAGACGAGACGTGGCCGTGGGTTTATGAGTACGATACGCAATCCAGACATCAGGCAAGTGAATGGCGTTCACCAAATGAGCCGAGAGCAAAAAAACCACGTTGTTTTCAGTCAAAAAAGAAGGCAATGCTCACGGTTTTCATGGATTACAACGTTGTAGTGTATCATGAATATTTGCCAGAAAGCCAGACAGTAAACAAAGAGTACTCGTATTATTTGAGCGTTATGAGACGTTTGCGTGAAGGAATTCGCCGAAAGAGACCAGAATTGTGGGCAGAAAACTGGTGGATTTTGCACCATGATAACGCACCGTCGCATAGCGCCATCATTAATCGTAATTTTTTGACGAAAAATGCAACAAATACGAGTACCATCCAACAGCCACCGAATTCACCTGATTTGGTTCCCTGTGACTTCTTTCTGTTCAATCGAGTTAAAATACCACTACGGCGAACGCGATTTAGCAGCCGAGAGGAAGTAATGGAAAAATCGCAGGAAGCACTGATGGACATACCGAAAACGGAATATAAAAAATGTTTCGAGGATTGGATCAAGCGCTGGCATAAGTGTGTTGCAGTCGATGGAGATTACTTTGAAGGGGACAATATAGATATACTCGTAGATGAATAAACTTGTATTTTTAATTTTCTGAAAGGTGGTATGTACAGTACATATATCTTGAACAAATGTTAAATATTTAGAAAATACATTTTTAGAAAAACCCAAGCAGACTTAATGTTCTCTTCAAAATTATTTACGATCCTCGATCCTCTTTGAAAATGAATCCTTAATTTTTACTAAATAGAAAGCACCGATTCAAAGGCAAACAGGGTACTGTAACAGCCCTGACTTCCCTCAATCTCTCTAGACTCTAGGACCGTGACTGTCTTCGCTCATCTGAGAGAATGACATCTGGTATGCCCGGAAACTTGAGCCGATAGTTGTCCTTTCTTTTTCTTTAGCGATCTAGTGTCACGCGGTAACGAGGTGAAAAACAAGAATTTATAATTTTTTCCCCTAAATTTAATAATCAGTAAAACTTAATTCAATTTGATGAAATTGTTTGTTAATTTGGAAAAATTGTGTAGATAAGACCAAAAGAGAATTATTAATTTGTATAGTCCGTACCAACTGAGTTTGCCAACGGTCGATAGCGCAGCGAGAGGGTTTAATAGAACAAAAATGGTACGAAAGAGTAAATGTTTTTGCCTGAAGTTTACAATGCCTAACCCAACTTTACATGGATTAGAACTAAAATTCTGTTGCATATATTATGGGGTCGATAAATTGCAACGCACTTCATATGTAATTCTACCCTATATCTAGGGTGGGATTGTCAAAAAATTATTGTAAAATCAGATAAACAAAAAAACGTTTGCTCTGACACTGTAGTTCTCTAACTTTGCCAACAATAATGATCTACGAAACCACAATAAGCTACGTAGGAACACAATCAAACAATCAATTCATGCGATACCTTTTGCTTCATTTATCCAATCATCATCATAGGCAAATCCCATACAGTTCCAACAGATATACAGAACTTTTTTTTTATATTTTATCAGAATATAATTTTCTCGAAGTAAATTTAGCATATAAGGATCTACATCCTCTCCTACCAGGGAAACACCCCAGTTTTTTGGAAAACTGGATATACAAAATGATTATACCTCAGGTAGAAAATGGCCGTCCCATCAGTGCGCTAGTTATTTTCCTTCTATTAAACTGACACCCTCAGTCAGATCGCAACCGCGATCTTGAAAGCAACGGTGGGATGTAGATCCTTTTTGTTTATAGCTCCACCCATTTTCGTGTTTCTTAGGTCATATTTGCCAATTTAAGAGACGATAAAAGAAATTTTAAGAGACCTGCGCAGTAGAATGGCAAACTCAGTTGGTACGGACTATATCGGTTAGTTTTCGATATGATGAAAAAGGCAATAGAATTTGACTTCATCCTCCACGCTAACTATGGTTTACATATTAGCGCTTTGAAAAAGTCAAATGAATGTACTTGATGAGCATTTCGCCTTGGCTTGTATTCTTTCAAATTGTGGTATGACTCCCCCTGCACTTCAGGGAGAATATTAAATAAAACTAATTTATTTTCAAAGAAATTTTACCAAAAAGCGGAACAGAAGTTTACGTCAATGTAAGAACGGTTCCACTAAGTACTTCATAGCCATTCGGCATAGTTTACGGATGTATTAGGAACAATCTCTCAGGACTTTATCTTGAACGGATTGAAATTGGACATACAAAAATGTCTGATAGAAAATAAGTTCTACGATATACAGGTTTCAAGTTATTCCATCGCTTTTTTTTGGATTTTCATTATAATCGCTGTTTCCTTTGTTTTGCAAAAAGTACATCACTCCTTTTCTCCGGGCCGCTTTTCCAACCCACTCATTTGCTCAAAGCTGGAGGCAATGATTTTATGTATTCCCCAGTACCCACCATCACCTACTAAATACAATTCAAAAAAGTGCTCTGAAATTTATGGGTAAAACAGATGTATCCCATTAAGTTGAAACACCAATCACGCACGTCTGAATGCCTACCAACTTTACAGTCCTAAGCCCATCTGAAAGCGAATTGAGAATTACCAGCATTCCTCCTATATCCATCATTATTCTTGTGGAATGACCTACCACATTTTATTTTCCTCAGTCGCTATAACCTACAAGCATTCTAGACCAAAGTGTCCTTTTATCTATTTTTTTTCCTTCAGGTCGCACCATGAACAAATATTCTAGGAACAAAAATAAAATAAAAAATAATCGCTCCCGAAAATCTACAAAGAAAACACCCAGATAATGATATGAATCTTAAGGTTTCCTACCTCAGTATTTCTTAATCTCTCCAGCTCTGGGAAGAAGTCTTATCTTCTCTCACTTTGTTCTATCACTATTTCCACCACCAGTGCTGCATAGAAATTGCCAGTAGCATTCCGCCCCTTCAAACCTTCAACTGTAACTTCCGGACATACTCTGAAATATCGTAATTCATTCCTAAACCGTACAATTCGCTTATGGAACGCCCTGCCGAGCTCTCTATTTCCTAGTCATTACAACTTGCAAAAATTTAAGACCAATGTACATCGGTATCTCTCTTTTCATCCTCCCTAAGTTTCTTTCGTCCGCGCTGTGCAAGCTTTTTAAGGGTACCAAAAATCCTTTGAGCGCGCGATAATTATAAAAAAAAAGAGGAAGAGAAGGGCACTGATGCAGCAGTTGACGAACAGATTGAATATTTTCCTCGCGCCTGTTCCTTCTGCAAAAGCCTTTGTAATCCAAACACAGGTATTCAGCAGGGATACGATCGATATGGAAGTATGGACTTAGAATTTACTTGTACAACCAATGGCTTCATCAGCGATGTCTCTATTGACCCTGATCTGTGTGTTGCTCAGGGCCAATTAGTTCTTCCATTGCTTGGGATAAACATGTGTCCTAACTCATGTTATTGGCGTCATGGTATTGGCGCTCTATATATTATTCAGCAGATTCCCGCATTTAACAGAGTTCAGAGCCTTGCCAACCGAAATTGATCTGCTAGTGACATAGTTTTATGTAATTATTGTCGCAGTCTGGGTAATGGTAGGAAACCGAAGTAGTTTGGAAAACACTATATCCATCCTTAAATCCGAAGAAGTGGTTAACTTCTACGGTCTCGCTGGATAGGTTAATCCCAGTGCCGACGTTTGGAATTCTGAATCTCTTTTGTCAAAGAGCAACCGTTCAATCATGTGATTACTTTCCCAATAAGAAAGTATTGAGACATGCGCGTATGTTAGGGGTGATCGTAACCTAACAGCTGTTTTGGATGGCGAACCGCTGTATTATATATCCGGAAGTTTAGTTTTTTGAATATGATCTCCAATAACGCTGTGGCCCCTGGCTGTCCTGATTATTTGTCTTCTGGATCTTATTGAGGCTTAAAAGCTGAGGTTGCTTCTCTCAGACCTTCCACCTGATTAACGAGCCATATCTAAACATTAAGCTCAGAATCGGTGTATAAAACCAATGCCAATACTGCCCTGAAGACCCAAGTAGTGGGGTAGCCCTTTTTTTGAATAAGTTTTTCAATATACTCCCTCTAAGATGAACATTTAAAACCTAGTCTGCAAATCGTATTGACCTAGTGATCCGAGCTGAGTTCCTCCAAATTCTCGAGGCTGGAGGCGAGAATAATCTCTTTGTGACAAGAACGTCAAGAGAATGAAAATGTTATTCGAAAGATTGACTCATACTAGAACTGCCTTGATGTATGTATGACAACTGTAGAAAATAGGAAAGCATCTATTTTTTTGGTAGGAGCAGACTTGAGCGCATTAAAAACAAAAAGTACAGAAAGAAGATCATGACCCATAACGACACAGCAGGTTGGGGAGCATTTGCTTGAAACAAAGTAATAGGTCCATCTAATAAGTGTTAATCAATACTACTAGGTAACTGAGCTGGGTACTTCTTTATAGTGCAACAGTGTCACCCTTAAATCGACCCAACTCAATAGATAGATGAAAATAGATATTGATTACAGATTGTCCAACTTCTGCAGACCACTGACAGTTGACGATATTATCGCTAGCGGAACGCTGTAAATCTCTGACGTTAATCGAGTTGCTTAGAACATAGCTTCTATGTTATAAGTGAGCTTTTTAATAAGCCTTCTATCACATACACACACTGAAACAGAAAGTACCAAAATCTTCCTGGGAAAAATCTGACTTGGCGTTCTGCTTGATTATGCATGCTGCCAGTTGGAAAGTCATACCTCCAACTATGCGTTCGCGCAACTTCTTTGATTAATACGTAATCTTTTTAGCTCTAACAATATGTTTTATCATTAAAAAAAACTAATTCTACATAGAACACTCATTTTCATTAAGCAATTGCACAAAAATACTTTTCCCAATAAGGAGGCGATAAGAAATACCCAATCTCTTTAGAAGGATCAACTATTAGTGGATGACAGAAAGTGTGTGCTAGTAAACTTCGTCATTAACGAAGATGTAACGAGGCAGCAGGTTCTCATATTGGTGGATTCCAATAATCAACAATTTAACATTGGCAATAAAGTGTACTCTAAACGGGTGTTATTCCAAATTTTATAAACAAAACCTGCAAATGATACTGCCGGCTTCATATATACTTGTTCAATATTCCAAGAACGCCTGCAACAAAGACTAGGATATTGTGATCTAAAACAAACAGATCACGCCACTCATTCGAATGGCAGAGATGTCAAAATACTTCACCATCAACCTAAATGTCAGTGATCCGTGAACCGTGATCCATTTTTTTATTTTCTCAATCTTCTCACGAACTCATTACTTCCTGTCCCTTTTGTTTGCCTCCATAGAATTAATTTTCAAATTCACATCACACATCAGTTGGTTAATTTGTATCTCTTTTCTTTAGGTCCTCAGTAATCAGACAGCAATTCTGTAAGCCATTACGGGTGACAGTTTCTTTTCATCAGCTGCTGACCAGCTGAGTAAAGAATGATGTGTGCACCTTTATTCTACTTCTTACTCCACAATTCAGGAAACCATAAAGGAACGGAAATATGCTCAAAGACACCTCATCATGTTATTAACTCAGATCATGTATAGTTACGTACAGTGTTATTTTTTTTTTTTTTTTTATCCAAATACGAGTACTCTTACAGTAGCAGTGACAGCCAGACAAACCTTCCATTTTCTTAACTGAGCCGAAATTTCTTTAAATTCTCCTCTTTTTTTTTGGTTTTGCCCTTTTTTCTTTCCTTTCTGTCAGTGTGCTCTACACAAAAGGCATTTTTTTACATTGTTGCTTGCTAAGCAGAATTAATTTGTTACATGTGTCAGCTGTCAAATGTCAGACAGAATGCAGAACACAAGTATGCAAAAGACAAGCAATAATTACCGAACAAAAGTTTCTTAAAACAAACTTACCAGAGGAAGTGTATCTGTGTACATTTAAAGGCACGTATTTACAATTTTGACAGTAGTTTTGCGCTCTGTTTGTTAGTAAAAGTGAGTGAATGAAGTTTAAGGTGAGTCAACATGAAGAGACAATTGCTTAGCGAATGTTAGTGTAGCCTAGTTTAGATGAATTGTTCTCATAACGATTGATGTTTGACAATGTCATGGGTTTTCTAGACTTTTTTTCTTTTCAAGTCATGATGTCAAGATCTTGTTTAGAGACGAAAAGTTATAGTGAATCATTGTCAGAGTACTCGTATCTACAATATTAGTGAACACTACGCACTTCCGACAAGTATTTTCAAAGTAATAGGTGTGGGTCAAGGCCAGGGTTAATGGCATTCTAGCTTTACAATTTGTGAGAGATGAAAAGATGAAATGTCAGTATTACCTGAGGACTTATGAGACTTATCGTATAGTCACATACATCTTAATTAATGACCACCTAGTCAACCGATAATCGGTTATACAAGTTCATTCAAATGGAACATGATAAAGACCTCGAAAGGAAATCAGAAGATTACCTAATCCCTCTGCTATTCGAGTACATTTCAATATGAAATGGGGCAACCAACGACTATTAAATCAGCCAAATAAATAGTTGTTCAACTCTTAATTGATAAGCTGAATCGACTGATATAAATTAGAATGAAAACCTGCCACAGATACCGATTCTAAGATCGGCCGATTTTCGAATCATTCATCACTCAGCAACTTTTCCATTGGCCAGCTGAATGATCAATGATGGTGAATGTATTTCTAACTTTGATCAACAACTAAGACAGATCCTCAGATAGCGTATGAGAGATGAAAAATCAAGTTTATCTCGATCAATTAAGAAAGAAGTGAAGGTTACATATTCAAGCCGGGTTGGAGCAATCTTCCCATAAGAGAAAAAGTACCCTACTCCCAATTAAGAATCACAACATTTCTCGTAACACACTTTGCGAGCAATTCCATTTCAAATGCCGGCAACGATCGATCGATTGTCACTCTAAATACACAGAATGCACATCCTTGTGCAATTAAATGGCGCACAAGAATTCAATTTGAACTACAAATCAATGATCGCCGTACAAGGTTACGTGTTTGACGTTCAACTGGTCTCTATCTCCTAAGCTCCTCTAAAGTCCTATAGTTATCCCGCTGCCGCTGCCATTCTCCACTCCAGTACCGTCTGTCTAAATTCCATGCTATGGAAGATAGATTGCCGTAACGAGTGAAAATTGTTATAATTATTTCGCTAAATACTGGCGATCATCTGTAGTGCACGTTATGCTGCATTGCACATCGCTACAGCTTTGTATCCATTCCAATAGTATCCCACTTGGACAGGCCGAACAATCGCCAAACATAAGGCGTCTCAAACATGGGTAACCATCACTATCCGACATCCACGATTGCGTAGCTATTCTCACATGTGGTTGGGCTGGTTCTGCACTTTTCCAGATACGAGTACGAGTCGTATTCGTTAGCTAGCAATAGATGAGTGAGTGAATTGCGGCTGGGACTGTGGTTACTACTACTACTAATACTACAGTGACTGGTAGTTCTACTCGCGCATCCGTGCCTAGACCATGTCGACATTCAACTTGACCTTGTTCTATGGCTCCAAGTGTGCGTTCGGTGTGGTTTGGCTTGGACTATGGGAGGGGGGAATCTTCAGACGAGCCTTTTGCAGTCCTTAGACATGATTGGTAGTACGTGGAACGTTGTACGTTGTATTAGGTTTTTTTCGTTTTCTATTAAAGCATTCCACGTTCGGGACCGATGCAAAAGAAACATCTAAGAAATGTCGTCAATTATAGGTCATCACATACATAGCTGCGACGAAAGGTTGTCCAAGAGTTGGCATCAGACAGAAGTGATATACTGTCTGTTGGATGTTTGTACATTTTTTGGTGGAAAGTTACAAGATTTTTTTTTTGAATTTAGATTCTGTTTTGCTTCCTTATATCGCTGTGCCAATGGTTTTTTTATTAATTCTCATAAATCCATCATAATTCGTATGGTAGTGCGCCGGCTTCCACTCATTGATATGCACACATCGGTATGGGCTTAGTGAAATTTCGCGCTTAATTCGACCGTGAGAGCTATGCGACTATGCGTGTTTGTTTTAGAAAGTGACAGTGAAACTTACTTGCAGTTTGTAGTCAAGCTTTGGAAGAATTGAAAGACACGTATTTACCGATTAATATCTCAACATAATCACATGCTATATACGAGTAGAGGAAACTCAATTCAATTCTAAACTTATCTGCTAATAGTTGAAACTTTATGTGACAAAGCCTTATAAGTTGAAGATATCGAGACTTTAAGCCACAGGAAATTATAGAAAATTTATAACTTCACGCAGATTCATATCAGTAAAACGAACATGGAATGAATTTTAAGTGAAGGCGATGAAATATCTTTGAAGAAAAGGTGAAAACTGTGAATAATGAAGTAGCAAGAGTAAAAAAGGCAGAAATATCAGACAGAAACTCAAACCTTTTTTGCAGAATTATCAATCAATAGAACCAGGCCTATCATTTCCACCAATTCGTAAAAACTTCAACCATGTACGGCTGTACGGATGTATCTTTCTTTATACATTTTTTATGATGGTCAGAGAGCCCTCTTGAAATATATGAATGTGAACTAGATCACTTGGATGATCAAAAAAATTTAAATCTGGAGTCTACACTTACACTTTAAAATACTTATCTTTCAATGCGTCTTGAACACAACTTGGGGGAACATTATAAATGACTTCTTCCTCAGATACTCAAACACGAACATAGAAAAACAGGACATTTCTGTACTGATGTTAAAAACTATGGCTTGCGCCATTTGCCACTTCCAGACTGGTTAAAAACATTTCGACGGTTAAAAGCTTGTCTTCACGTCTCAAGATTCCTAAGTGGAATTTGCGTGATTACATTCGAATGCTCACACTGCCAAAATACAAATGCATATTTACTGAATAGCGTTAATACTGAAAAATGCTTTAAAGACGTTTGACATCGGACAACTAAAATCGGAAAAAAACCGCCAGGGTATTAACTGGCTTCAGCAAAAATTCAGTAGCAAAAATTCATACAGCGCCAGCGTACAGAAAACCGATTGCAGCATCCCTGTATTCAGCCATCTCAGGCCCTCAAGAAGATAATAATGAAATACATCAAAGCAATATAGCCTATCGTCGGGTGATCTTAATCTAGACAGAGTATCAGCAGTATCTCTATATCGTTAGATACAAATTTGTGTCTGTGTTGCACTACCTTAGCCGTCTAGGTTTATCAATTGCTTTATCAACAACACTCAGTCTTTATCGGTGAACAGGTTGTAATGTCCTGCAGAAGCTGTTCCTATATATGTATGGTAGCTGACTACATGACTAAAAGTTATGGATTTTAGAGGCGAGTGATTTTTTAGAACAGTACTCTACGGGGCCTATTTTCCGAGAATATTAAGCGAAAATTGATTTCTTCGCATAAGACGGTAAGTTATTTTCTTTTAAAATGATTCATTCATCATCCCTGAACTCTGACCTCTCCCTAAAAGGTTGACAGAAAAACTTTGCAATAAGATTGGTAGAATTCAATACATTGCAAAGCCTTGAATAGCCCGAAAGATATATCGCTTCACAGGCCAAATCTGGTCTTACCCAACTATTGTCGCAATTGCTTTTTCGTTTTCTATACACAAGGTGATTCAAAAGTCCTCACCCTATCGGAAGATGGTATAATTTTTGCAAATGGCGGCAAATGTCAATTCTACTTTGACGTTTGTGAAGTAAACAGATACAAAATACACGTCAACAAGACATGAATCGCTATACTCCTAAAGAACGCGGAATAATTGTTACGACCACGAGGAGACAACTTTCATCGAAAATCATCATAAGCGACGAGGCCCATTTCCACCTCTGTGGATATGTGAATAAGCAAAATTATCACTTCTGGGGTACCGAAAATCCGCGTATAACCCAAGAAGAGCCATTACACCTACTCAAAGTTACTGCATGGTATGCTTCTTACGCTAGAGGCGTCATCGGGCCATATTTTTTCGAAAATAAGGGCCAAACGATTACTGTGGACGGCGAGCGCTGGAGAGGCAAGCTCAACATCTTTCTCGGTCCTCAATTGTATGAATTGGTATTGGAAAACATGTGGATGGATCAAGGATGCATACTACAAGGGCTACAACCGAAATTCTGAGGGCTGCATTTCCGGGCCGCCAAATCTCTTGTTTTGGCGATTTGCACTGGCCGGCAAGATCGATTGATTTAACCCTTCCAGACTTCTTTTTGTGGGGTTTTTTGAAGTCACGAGTGTCTTTCAACAAACCTCAGACTCTTGAAGCCCTTAAAGAGAATATCCATTAAGAATGCGAGGACCTTCAGGCAAGTTCGGGCAAGAGTGATGGAAAATGCCACAAATCGGGGCCGAATGGTCATCAATCCTGGCGGCGGTCACTTAGCCGATATCATTCCCTCGACTTAATGGAGAAAGATTTAAAACATCAAATGAACATAATTCAAAAGCAGAACCAACGTTTTTCATTCATAAAATTACAGCCAAAGAATATCAGGTGACAACTTTTGCGCCACCTTGTAGAGGAATAGGACGTGTGCTCTTATATTGTCTTCGGTCTGCAAGAAGTAAGATCTTCTCAAAGGTAAGGTTATGTAGTCTCGGCGAAAGACTACATAGAAGATGAGAAATGAAACAAATGTCTTTCTTAGAAATATCTGGACAGAGTAGTTCGTTTTTTCGTTTTGTTCGGAGCGAAGCACTCAGACTCATAATTGGTCCATAGAACTCTATGTGTTCCGATTTCCGCTTGCCGCGCTCAGCACTACCTGATATCGGTGATCTATGTATTGTAGAACCAATAGTTCCAGCGTAGCGAGGCCGTTGTTGGAGAGAAGTGGTAGAACTATATCAGAACCATAGAAGGTTGAATGATTATTTGTTTGGAAGGGATACTGGGATAAGGAATTAGTTCCTTAAATTAACAAAAGTGAATTTTATTTTCATTAGCACGCATACGGGACGAACAGATCGACGGAGGCTACTCTTTGTTGTCTCCACCAAAACTATATCCCGGATTCAGCAAAAAAGATTCTGATTTATGTAAGGTGATTCCACGGAATTTAAGATTTAAAGCCTGCTCAATTCAACGCTAAACACGGGTGCAGGAGCGAATTTCTGCTGCAATGGAGAAGAAAAAGATTTGCAATAATCTGTGTGTTGAGTTCTCTCCCTAGCTCATTCTCTCATTATAACGACAATGTCGTTTGCTGACATAAAAAAGGATTGTTAGGATTTAACCCTTTCACTCCCAATTTTTCATTGCTGTGTAATTGGGTTTTTTGTATTGTACAAATCTTTGGTAAATATTATCAAGTAAATGTAATTTTGAGTGGGAGATATAAGTCCCAATGGGACATGTTTGCAGCTAGCGCAAATAGTCTTAGTGCGTTTTTCGACCTAAGTTGCGGGGCAGTGTAACGCAACGACGTCTTCGTGTTGTCGCTTCTGGCATATGCTCCCCGACGTTTAGTGCATATGTTTTAGTTTTTTAAGTGGACGAACAGAACTATGCCGTTTCTTGAGGATGCCTGATTTCTCCTTTCCGATACCTATCACCAGCTCAGCCAAAGGAACGACAAACTCGAGTAGTTCCAACTTTTTATGGTAGAATTTGAAGTAGGTTGTTGAGACGTTTACAACTGTCATGTTCAATATCTTGTTCAATAGCCTTTTCCAGCATTTAGCAGATCTCCGATCAAAATCGGAGTTAAAACTCTTTGGTCATCCAGATTCACCCCTCCCATTATTTCGTTGTAGCTTTCAATTGCAACTTGTACAGGAATTAAAATTTTCTTGTCGCCTTTCATTTTACTTAGACCTTTAGTGATTATAGGTGGGTGGCAGTTTGATAAAACTATATCTTCCTTGGAATCGACCCATTCGGCAGCCAAAACTCCACCATTGCTGGGTTCGAAGTCTACCGCGTATTTTTCAAGTTTGTTAACAAAGGCAGGCAGATTTTTCCTCGATTTTATAACTACAGAGTGCTGGTGAAGAAACGATCCATGGCAATCATTACATAAGGCTCCTGAATCGTGCTGAAAAGCTTATTCACAATACTCTCCCCAAGAGCTCCTTCTGAGAACACTTCCTCCTTTCCAGCATATACTCGTATATATCAAGTCATAAATGTAACCTGTTTTCACGTCACATCGCATCCAAATTTTAAACCCCCGCTTTATTGATTTGAACGGTTGATACTGTTTCAAAGAAGATCTGCCTTTGAATTTCGTCATACTTTCATCTATAGGCTGGAAGGTTGAGTCCTTTCTTTGAGCTGGAAAGGTGGTATTTACACAATTTACTAATTCTTCAATGTATGTACAATAGTATAGCTTTGAACAATCTGTTGGTTTTGACGGATAGTTTACATATAACTTTGCCACCAAAAGCTGAAATCGATTTCTGGATAAAGCGTTTTTAACTGCCATATTAAAAAGAGATGAACTCATGCTCCAATAATCTTGTATTTTTGGTAATCTAAATCTAAATCCTCGGGATTTAGTGAAAATTTAACTGGATTTAGCTAAATCCTTGCTAAAACCCGTATTTAGTTTTAGTGGGGACGTAGCATAGGAGTTCGGAAAGGAAACGTTTTAGAAAAATAAGGAATTATTCTCTATAGACTTCTAATGAGGGGCACTATATTATAATTCGACTTCAAGACCTAAGAAGTCAAAAGGGCTAGCAGGGAGCCCCACAAACCGAAATGAATATCAACATAACAAGTGAATCGCCTGCAAAGTGCAACGCAATGCTAATGACATAGAACTAATAGCCAGAAGAAAATCTAAAGGAACACAGAGGGCTAAGGATAATTGAGAAATTGTGCTATTAAACCAAGCTCAACAAAATACTCGGTTTAAACAGGTTGACTGCGGGTAAGATTCTGAGATACCACCTAAGCATTATCAGATGGATTCAGCCTTAATTTGGTTAACGAATGAAAATATCTACGTCAGTATGGCTCAAATACACTCAGCTAAATGCAAAGCGTAACATGTTTCTGCATTGCTGCTATATGGAAAATCAAAATTGGAGTGTTGAACCCTCCATTACAATTAGTAATTAAGGACGGTGCTTGTAATAGTATTTCAAGGATAAAGAGAGGCGAAATGCATCAAATCGACATAATTATATGCGCTCACTAGACTCTGTTCAATCCCTAGGAACACCAGTAACAGAAAACTTAATTTTACGAATATTTCATATTAAAAACAATTAGAGCAGTACATCCACATATCATATACCAAACAGATGGAGAAGGAATTGAATAGAAGACCATTTCAGTAGTGTCACCTCAAGTCCACCTTAAAGGACTTTCTTTTAGAATAAGGGACAGATTCTCTTCATAGACAGATACTCCACGTACAAATAAAAATCACTATCTTAGGTTCAGAAAGCATAAGGTACGGAGTACTGTTTTATTCCTGTAAATTCCAGAGACGAGGTTCCTCTTTAAAGCCCTGGATTTATGTATGTTAAGCAGCCGACTAATATAGGTCTTTTGTTATTTCAACATCCGCTGGTGGCAACAATAAAATAGATCGGATTCGCTGGCATTTATGAAAAATACTCAGAGACACCAGTTCATTAGTAACCCTAGTGTTTGTAATAAGATACACTGCCAAAGAAAAATCCGCACTTATTTGCCTCTCAATTTTCAGAGTTTGCAAACAAATTGCGCGCTTCAATTTATTGATTGGCTTCATTACGCATGAGGAATCATCAAATATTTTGCTCAAATTGATAGCTTTGTGGTGCGAGGCAATTTTTCACTTAAATGCTGTTGCGCACATTGACATTCTTTCCAACTGGAGCAATATTTGCTGAGAAAGACCTTGGTGATGACTGATGAGGTATCGGCGTTTATTTGTTTTATATATGTAGATTGTGGTTTTTATTCCAAATTTTTATCACATTTGTATAATATATAAACTATTCAAATTAACTGAAATTGAAGTACCTTTATTTTTGGCAGAAAAGTGCAGTTATTAGAAATTTCGACTTCATTTCGGCCCACTTGGCATTTGAAGGTACTAATAGTCTTCAGACTTAACCTTCATCCGGTTTTAATGTAAATTTTACACTAAAAATCGACTTGTAATTTTGGCTCAATGGGGAAATCGTACATGCTCTTTTTTATTATACCTAATACCAACCAGATGCATGTGGTAAGCGCTGCAAAAGGTTTCGTTTTGTACACTAAAGAAAATAACGTACATGGTTATCCATTTTGCGGTTCAAATAAAACGCATTTACGATTTAGATTTCGATCAAATTATTATTTATTATTGCTATTATTATTTTCAAAGGAACGATATAAATTAATTTGTAAAGTCTGGGATTTTACGCCGGGGTACTATGCCCATGTGGTGTTTTTTGTCAACAACACGCGGTGTACCGAATTCCCATGTGGTCAACCATCTATGTACTTATCGCGCCCAACACTGCTTGATTTCGGTGACCTAGTGGAAACCGATGCTTTCAGTGTGGCGAGGCCGTTGAAATCAAATTTTTATTTCAATATATTGTTTGGATCTTGCCCTTATGAATGGAATACGAGTATAACATCATTCGAATGTCCTCCACAGGGGGCCCCCGCCCAATTACCAAGGCTTTGCCCATCAATGATGTTGTCTATTAAAAAGCGGGGGCAGAGCATATTACTGGTCTTATCGTAAACATCTTCAGATGACGCCTCCGAAAGTTGCTACAATTTGACCAGTTACAAGTTGCCGGTCACAGGTCTTGTTGGCGGCAAGACCACCGGTAGTCCCTACCAGGACTTAAATCACGGTACCATGGGAGTCAGGAGCCTCCCTGACTTAATGATGTAGGCCCCCTTATGGGAGCGTCATGGTGGCTGTGGTTTAAACCCAAATCACGGGAAGGGTTTTCCTTTCGTTTAACCCATTGTAGAGTAGCAAATAAGTACTGGGTGCAGTAAGAGGTTTTAGATCGACCTCGACTCATACCAAGGGTGGAACTTGTGCCTCCAACACAGTTCCGGATTGGTATCAAAGAATTGACGGAGAGCGATGGCAAGCCGTATCCTTGCTCCCATGGATGTATGGGCATCCCGTAAACATAAGCCTACATGACAGGTGGTTTACGTTAAAAAACCAGAGACTATGTCCTCCACGGGAGTTCTTGCAGGACTTGATTCTGTCTTCGATACATATCGGGCAATAACTCGACCATAACTTGACAAATATTTGTTTTCGAAGCTTCAAGAGTTTGCGGATTGTGTGCATAAACACGATCTTTTGCATAGCACCACAAAAAGAAATCCAACAGCGACAAATCACACGATCTTGGTGGCCAGTTCACATCACCAAAACGCGAAATAACTTGTCCAGGAATTTTTTCTTGTAATAAAACCAAAACGGGTCGTGTTGTGTGAGATGTGGCACCGTCTTGTTGAAATCACATGTCTTCCACATCCATATATTCGATTTGAGGCCAAACAAATTCGGCTAACATTTGGCTATAGCGATGAGAATTGACGGTGACGGTTACACCTTCCTCATTCTCGAAGGAGTATGGACCAATAACACCACCAGACCAAATTGCACACCATATAGTGACTTTATGTGGATGCAATAGTCTTTCGACAGTTGCATGTGGATTTTCGCTTCGCTTGTGACAATTTTGTCTGAGTGAAAAACGAGCCTCATCGCTGAAGAAAACGTTGTGTGAAAGTCCAAACGTTGATGTTCAAGCACCCAATCGACATATGTTCTACGCATTCCATGGTCAGCTGGCTTCAATTCTTAAATAAGTTGAACTTTATAAGGGCGTAGATGCAAATCCAAATGCAAAATACGTCATAATGTTTCATAAGATAAGCCCAAATACTGTCCTCGCCGAGAAATCGATAGATTTGGATCTTCTTCAACACTTTCACTAACGGTAGCTATATTTTCTGTAGAGCGTGCATTTCTATAATGGATAGACCTTAGGCCAGCTCCTACTACGCAATCACTATTTTTGTAATAAGTTTTCACAATTTTTAAAACGTTCAGCGATTGTTAAACGATCCATATTGTAAAATGGCAAACATTAGACTAAACATAGACAGTCTCGGATGGCAGTTCGTATTGATGTATGTGATTGAAACAGGGATGTCAAATCCGGGCCATAGATTGGATGACTCTTTATAAATGGTTTGTTCATTATGCACTTTTCTTTTTTGCTATTGGTTTAGTTTTAGCTTGTCATTTGTTGTGAGTAGTACATACATAATGAAAGTGAAAAAAAAGGATACGTCATGGTTTGACAAATTTGCAAGTGATGAAAGTAATCCATATGAAACCAGATGAAAATGAAGCAAATACAGAAGACAATCATGTTAGCGATGATTCAGATGTTGATTTTTTTTGAAGAAGGAACGAAAGAAGCAGTTGTATTGCGACCTAACATATTGCTTTGGTGCAAAGATAAAGCAATATCATATTCCATTGATCCATCACCTCTACTGCCTAGAATTGTTTCCTCTTCTTTTTCATTCGCATCCAGTTTCAGTGTTTTTGCTATTTATGCAGTCGATTGAAAAGACAATCGTTGGTATGACTACTTTGTATGGTGTTCAGAAACAAAAAACCGATTGGAATTCTGTCGACATAACAAAAATGCGAGCATACTAACCTCAGGCTTACTGCTTTTAACTGGGTCTATCGATCAAATGACGAATCGCTTGAAGAATTGTGGAATAGTAAGCATGGTCAACTATGCCTTTGGCTTCTTTCAAGAGAATAAATCGTTGTTTTCGCTTCGATGATAAAGAGATAAGTTTGCACCTATTCGTTTTCTTTTTGACTGTGATTTTATTACACTCGATGAGTAATTGCTATGATTTCATGTTCGTTCACCGTTTACCCAATACATTCCGTCAAAACCAGCCAAATACGGCACCAAGTTATGGATTGCTCCTGATGCTGAGACCTATTACGCATATAATATTCAGGTGTATATTGGTCGCGATCGTAACTGTGCTGCCGAAAAATATGACTACCGATGGTAGTAATGTTAATTTTTTTATTTTTCTGGTTTAGTTATCATCTTTTCCTTGTTCTATTAGGTTTCAATGGGAGAAATGTAACCTATGGAAATTTATTTACATGTCATCGGCTTGATAGTTTTTCTTTTTTTTTAAAGAACTTAACACTT
Source organism: Volucella zonaria (assembly GCA_963966105.1). Taxonomy (NCBI): domain Eukaryota; kingdom Metazoa; phylum Arthropoda; class Insecta; order Diptera; family Syrphidae; genus Volucella; species Volucella zonaria. The sequence continues at coordinate 68,917,511 of OZ014534.1, read as the reverse complement.
AAGAGAGTATTACTGCTCTTAAAGAGAGAGAGAAAGATGTTTGGGCTCAGTGGTTATTTTGCTCCATGGGTGGTATCCAACATTTAATGAGGAGACTAAATTATTAATCTAAATTGGACTTGATGTTGTATTTAGGCAACCATTCATCTCACAAGATTTTAGATGCCCGAAAAAAAGTCTTTCGGTCACGGCTGGTATTGAACCCGGAACCGTCCGATTGGGAAGCCAATACACTACCACTTGAGCCATGGCCACCTGCTATGTGACGTTGAATTTGTCGGTATACCTCTTTGATCGTGGCAGTTGTTTTTTTCCGGTATAAACGGAGCTGGTATACGTGTAGCCATTAGGATCACACAATTTGGAAACCTTCACTCACATATATACGTGAGACTTGCCTGGACTGAAGTCTCCCACGCCAGGGAATCATAGACTTATCTCCGGCTAGAGTCTCACCAGGAGTGTTCCTGAAATTTTTCTCTAGAAGTTACAAAAACCCGCTGAATTTGCCTAAGCGACTGTTGCCAACAGCTGCAATATCCGCGAAATGAGTAAATTTTAAGATAAGCTGAAAACGATTTCGCTACATCACGTTGTGGAACAAACGTGTTTTTGAAAAATGTATCAGTGCTGCAATAATCGTTGGGTATTTGGCGAAGCCCATATACTCGTATGATACATTACAAGTCCGAGGAATTTTTTATTTCACGAACGTCTGTGTGAACTCATGAGCTCATAAACTTCTTAAGTTACCCAACAGCAATCGAAGGGAGTAATTTCAGAATTTTGATAAGCGCCGGACTCGGTCGTTTCTTGGTCCAATCATCGGGAAGAGGAACTTTATCCACATCTCACTCAGCCTCAGATGATAAAAACTCGTCCAACACACGTGAATCGTTGGATTGTTCGAGAGACGGAACATGTTCTTCTGAATCACTAACACAATGCTGTCTGCGGTCGTTAAAGCGAAATCCAAACACCCAGCCACTATCCAATAATGCCACTTGCATCACGAAACCGAAAAATTTTCATGTATATCTATGACAATTTAAGCTAGAATAACCACATATTCGGCGTCGTCAAAAATGCTACGAAATGTCCAGGTTTCCTCAAACGATTTAAGAAATATTTCACCCCCTCTGATCTGGCCTCAATATATAAGGCGTTTATCAGCCCGAAATTGGAGTACAATGCCCACATCTGATCGGGTGCGCCCAAAACTCCTCTGCATCTTCTAGATAGGATCCAAAACCGTGCGATAAAACTCATAGGTGATACTAATATCACTCAAACAATGGACACCCTCGAACACCGACGTAAGGTCTCGTGTCTCAGTCTGTTTTATCGCTATTTCCACCACCAGTGCTCCATGGCAATCGCCAGTAGCATTTCACCCCTTCAAACATTGAACCGTAACACTCGTCTTGCTATGAATGCTCATCAGTATAAACTCAAGCCCACTTTCGGATGTACGAGTACTCTAAAATATCGTGATTCGTTCCTAAGCCGTACGACTCGCTTATGGAATGCCCTGCCTAGTTCCTTATTTCCTAGTCATTATAACCTTCAAACATTTAAAACCAACGTTCACCGCTACCTCTCTAACCAAATACCTATTTTAACTTATTCTAAAGAAAGAGGAAAATGGACCAAATGAGAACAAAATAAAACGCGGTTCTTATTTTTTTTTTCAAGCATGTGCCACCGGCCATACACACCGATGTATTATCAAGATACTACCTGGTCCACCGATGGCCATACATAAAAACCAAGTAAAATACACTTTAAAACAAAAAAACCGAAAAAGCGCTAAGTGACATTAGTGGTATATAGTACTTCGCAAAAACCGGAAAGAAATTCCACCTAAACTATTTGATATGAAGAAAAAGCCATTGTATCATGCTGATTTCGTTTTCGATCTCAATCTACGGGCATGCGTTCTATCATATGTCCCCGAAAAACTTACCACTTATCATTCAAATGTTCACATTGATACCAGCGATAGTGAAAAAAAAAACCGGATATCATAAAGTTTGTAATAAAACGAAGAGTGGTGTTGAAGTGGCATCCCTCCCAAGGATGAAGATGGAGAATGCACGCTGCTCCATCAAGGCCAGTAAAGAACTCAGCGAGACCTCAGCGGATTTTGACAAGACGATCCGCTGTCAAGCGATTTCTTTAACATCATTCTTGAAAGAATAGCGCAAAACTCACGTACCAACACAAGAGGCACAATCTTTCAACAGTCCGTCCAATTACTCGCATACGCCGCTGATATGATGAAGGCAAGTCCAAGTACACCCAGGACACACAATACCGACGCATAGTGGGGTAGATGGACCTAAAAGTTGACATCAATTCTTAGGCGCAATGATAAAACCACTTTTAGAAATTTATTATTGTATTTGGAAAATATTGACCATGTTTGAAAAAATGTGAATTATCACCATCACTTTCGACGTTCTCATTGTCACTAATTTGCTGAGTTGAAGACTTCAATAAACTTAATGCTTCTTTAGGTAAGTATTGAAGTTTTTTTTTACCTTTAGCTTGAAGTCTTTATTTCTAGCTTGATGTGCTTCTTCACTTAACTCCTCTATAGGTAACAAATGCGACTATTTCGGGTCCAAGAATAAAGTATTCGTGCAGTGTAGGTGGCATATTGTGCCGGGGTACTTAGCTAGAAAATATCTGGTTGATGGTATCAAAAGATTCGGAATTTATCAATATCAATTTGTGGCCACTTGATACAACTATCATAATTGTTAGCATTCTTTTAATTAATCCAATGTACAATTTAGCTATATCAGCTATCAGAGATCTCAGATTTTTGAAAAAAAAACATCTGGCCGTGTTCGCATCGTTCGAATTGTCAAATCCTGTGTGCCGATAATCAACGCGCACTTTTCTCTAAATTCCTTCTGTATTCGCGCTTTATTTTCTGCAACAATTATTTTGTCGTTTCCTCAAGCTTGCCACTTTTTAAGAGGTAATTTGTATGACAAGTGAAGTAGATACTCAAAGAAACGTATCCATCCATGTAAAACAGTTAACCCAAATTCGAAGTTTCTTTCTTTACAGGCAATCTAATGATTTTTTCGCCCGGATTAAGGTTTCTAGATACTGCGCCACATAAGCAACATTTTTTTGTTGATGATGTATTACATACTCTACCGTCAACCATTGTAAAGATCAAGTTATGACTTACTACTAGCAATTTTCCTTCCATCATCGTTCTAGTGTTTACTAACTTTTTTATCTGATCTGATCTACTATTTTTTTCCCTGCACTTGAAATTTCAATGGACTCTTTTACTACTCAAATCTTAGGGGTCGGCAGTATTTTGTAGAAGATGGACACGAGTTTTGTCATATAATTTTAGCCTCGCAAATTAGATGGAGTGGAACAACACAAGCCGCATCGGAAGCTTGACGACCATGAAAGGCCTGTTTGTAAGAGCTGCGCCCCGACCTTCCATCAAAATCCCACTTCGTTTACAAAGAATAATTTTCTAGTTCCGCATTGTTCTGTAAATCAATAACAGCTTTTTGAGTCTGAAGAAGCGGCTGCACAGTGAGGTCAACCAAAGCTTGTAAAGTTATTACTTTAACTGATGTGCTACTTAATTTGATATGTTCTAATGGCGGATAGCATTCTTTTTTTGCCATTTGAATATTGAATGACTATACTGCTATTGTAGATATTTTTGCATTATTTTCATTTACGATTGCGTTGACCTTTTGTAGACTTTTAGATGTTGCATCCTGCAACAACTTTGATGCCTGAGATTGTCCTCGCAAAACTTAGCACAGAAACAGATGCCGATTCTCGAATTTGCTAAGTTTTTTCTCGTTTTGTTCGCTCAGTAGGAGAGACAAAAGAAGTAAGTGGTCGGAACTTAAAAATGAAATGGACGTGTCCAGCCATCATTTGTTTTGTCTTAAAAATCGATCACTTATCCTACTGGCGATTTAAAGTCTGATTTAAAGTGCGCTATTCGCTAAATCAGGTCGTCGTTTTCAAAATGTTTCATTTGAGTTTCCAACGCTTTCGTTAAGAAATTGAACTAATCTCTTATTTGTAAACATCCAGAACTATTCAGAATATTTACAAGCTCTTGTGTTACAACTCGTTCCTAAGGCCAAAAAGTAAGAATAAGTACCGGAAAAAAGGCGTCAGCCAATTTAATCATTTAAAAAAGGACACATCTGGGCCAGAAAATTTTAACGTCACTCTATAAAATGCAATAAAATTTAGATCTTTAAGATTACTTGAAAAAAAAATTGCCATTTCATAGTGCCATGAGAATTATAAGAAAAAATTGCAAAGTACAACACTATTTCGAATATTTAATGCCCAAACTTAAAGGCTCCAAACCAATAAAATTAATTGCTATTAAAAAAGCTACAAAAAAATATAGAAAAAACGCTAAAAAACAAAGTTGAAAGAACTCAATTCTTATCACTGCGGGTTAACGACTCCAACTGATGTATATTTTGCGAGATGCGTTGCAGATAACGGGCCAATCCATTCGGTTTATGGTAGAATGGACAGTTGTGAATACGAAAATATTGTAATAGCAATGGACTTTCACGACACATTTCAATTTTCGAATTTATGCCAGCTTTCGGTGCATTTTGCCCCATCGCGCGACGTCTAGGACAGAACGCCGTCACAGATATAGCTTTGAGGTAATTAAGGACTTTGCCTACCTACGCTCCGCTATCAATTCAGACAACGACACCAGCGCTGTGTTCAAACAAAAAATAAAATTAAATTTGCCAGCCGCTGCTTCTCTGGACTATGATGGCAATTGATTTGAAAAGCCCTCTCTGGAACAAAAAAGTGACCCTACATAAGACATTAATAATCCCAGTCCTGTTCTATGCCGCAGAGGCATGGACTTTATCAAAAATGGATGAGGGGACTCTTGGTTACTTTGAGAGGAAAATTCTTCGGGTGATTTTCGGTCCCGTCTGCATTGACGGTGAGTGGAGGAGGAGATACAGCAATATCGACTTTTCGGAAGACTGAGATGGCTGGGTCATCTAGAGCGATGCAATATAATCAAGACATGCAGTCGACGGAGTCTGAGAGGAGTCGGTGTATGAAAGGAACGTCTGCTGCGTCTTTTCGTTCCTCAGGTTAATGAGTTCGAGACGATCTCGATGAGGAGGTAAGATTAGAGGATCGTTCCAAGGTAGACCCCGAAGAGCATTCGTTTGCTTTAGTAATTATCTCATCAATTTGTGAGCGGAAATTAAGGTCCCTGACGCATAATATGCCAAGATATGTTGGCCACGGAAAAGGTAAATTCAGGAAGTAGACTTGTTGCACTTACGTGAGAAGGTAATCGATTGACATTTGGTGACATTGAGTTCTAAGCAATTCTTGATGCACCAGATAGAAAAACTGGTGTACCAGCAGTGGGCGAGTTTCTGTGAAAATAAAACACTAATTTTTAATGGAAAAGTAAAAAAAACATTTTATTCAAAGTATTGGCCATTTCTAGCCACACATTTTTCCCATCTTTCAGGGAATTTATGGATTCCACACCAATAAAACTGTTCGTCACACAATTTTCGGCTGCTCAGCTAATGCGTGTCCTATCGATGAAAACAAATGGTAGCCGGAAGGAGCCAAGTCTGGTGAATACGGAGGGTGGGGTAGCAGCTTCCAGCCAAGTGCTATTTTTCATCGCCAGTAACAATTCCATGCAAAACTGATTTTTTATCTTGTCTTTGAAGCAAAATTTAAGTGGTGGCACCCATTTTCCAGACTTTTGGATCTTTCCCATAGCTTTTCAACGGTCGAAAATTGTTTGTTGTGCAACATTTAACACTTCTGTCATTTGTTTCTGACTTAAAGTGTCATCTTCATCCAATATTTTTTGCAATTCGGTGTCTTCAAATTTTTTGGTGGTCTTCTACGTTCTTCATTTCTCTCTGAACCGTTGAAACCATCTTTTGCATGTTGCTTCTGATAGAGCATGATCACCATATGCCTCGACAAGCATTCGATGCGACTCTGCACCACTTTTCTTCAAATGAAAACCAAAAATTAATGCTTTCCGCAAGTCATCATTTTCTGGTACAAAATTCGACATTTTTAGCACGATGGAAAAATATGATGTTGTTTGCTCAATGACTTGATGTATACTAAATATGTTTGACAAACAAAAAAAAAATTAAGGCTCGTTCACAATAAATGTTCACTATCGAGACATTTGTATCTTGACGCTCACTTCATACCGGTACACTTGGTATTTAGATCTATTTGAAGGAGGCTGGAGTCATGTTGTAAGGAAATGGGTTTAAAAAATTTGGTATCATCAGCATAGAGAGAAAGTGCCGAGTGTTGAATGACCCTTTCAAAATCGTAAATGGTTAGAATGAAGAGGAGTGCACCTAGATGACTACATTGAGGAACACCTGAAGTAACCAAGAAAGGAGCCAATAGGAAAGACCTGAAACGAACACTATAAAAACTATTATACAGGTAAGAAAATATCCTTTTAGCAAAATGGGTTCGAAGCCCAGGACGGAGAATTTGAAAAGGATTAGTTTATGAGATATCTTGTCGAAAACCTTACTGAAATCATTTGTTATAACGTCAATTCCTTTCCGCTTTCTAAGGCTGATAGAACAGAGGACAGGTTAGTGCTAGTTGATGTAGCTTTCAGAAAGTCGTGTTGATTAGGGGAAATAAGAGATTTGCACTGGGAGCTTAAGACTTTGTACAAAATGCTTTCAAGGAGTTTGGGTATACCTATGTGAAAGCTTAGCTATGGGGCGGTAATTAGTGACTTCGCTCTTTAATCCCTTTTTGGGTATCGGTCTTATGAAAGAAGACTTCCATATTTATAAGGGGGTGGGAAAATGTCGAGGAACACTTTTCAAGAAATATGGATGGAAGGCCATCTGGGCCGGATAAGTATTCATCATTCGGAAATTTGCTTTATGAAAGCGGTCAGAAGAGGCAGCCGCAAATGGGTTGGACTGGATAGGGGAGTGGTGGAAAAAAGCTGGAAAAAGTGGTGGGTGAATGAATATCAATGGTTGATAGTGAAAGGGGACAGAGCGAGACAGAGGAGTTTATGGGATCAGTGGTGAAAATGAGACCCCACTAACTTGGTATAAGCTGGAGTCTGTAAGCTCATCCAAGAAGAGGCATTCTTTACTCGAGTTGCGATAAAAAAGATTCATCATCTGATTGAGTCCAGTGCAGCTGAGGTCGATTGAAATCCCCGATGATCTCATCGAGAGGACCAGATAAATTAATTATTTGATCAATTGCATCGATAGCGAGTTGGTAGCATTGGATAGGTTGTGTCGGTAGGGTGTAAAAACACATAACGTACAGGAACCTGCAGGGGAGTGTTATCTCTATTGAAACATAGTCAATCGTAGAAGAAGTAGAAACAACGATTGGAGTAGTGTTTAGGTCATTGTGGACGGCCAGTAGCACACCTTGACAAGGAGAAAAATTATTTGGACGGGTAAGACGTCATCTCGAAAAACATTGAAACTAGAGGGGAATAATTTCTGATTCTATTTAGTATATCGGGAATTCAAATGGAAGAGCCTGAGATTGGCGCAAGACAGCACAGGTTTTAGATCGCAGTCCTCTTATGTTTTGATAGAAGAAGGTTAGAGGAATGTTATTGTGAGAGGGTGTAGGAGTGGATGGTTGAAACACTGGCAATGGTAGCACGTTAGGGACGAAAAAATTTTTCGTTGTCAGCTTTGCTCCGTTGAAGGTGCGAGATTTTTTTTGGGTGCACATAGTTAGCGAAAGCAGCAAGGTCGTCTGAGACTTTTTGGGAAGACATATTGAAAGTTTCGAAGTTCGTCCCTCAGACTTGTAAGGTCAGTAGGGAGACCTTCCTGCTGTATGGAGACCATGACGCTTGTTTTAGTTTTCCACTCATAGCAAAGTGAGTGCGATTTGTCATGCAGATACGCTAGAAGGACACATATATTCTCGTACGTCTTTTTTTCTGTAAGCCTAGAAAGTACATAACGGCATTCTGTTGTGTCAAAAGTTTGTTGAGTTATTCTCACTGTGGGAAAAAGAACTGAGTCAAAAATGGGGCTAGTGGACGAAGATGTTGAGGGCGAAGCAGCGGTATTTGAAGGGGCAATAGACACATTTTAAGATGACGGATTTATGATATGTGAACTAATGAAGTTGGGATATTTGGCATCGGTTTTTAGATCGAAATTAGGGAAAGAATTGCTAGTGAGGGCATGTGCAGAGGTACTTCAGAGGAGACATTGCGAGAGGTTGGGGTTAATTTGAAAGAGATGCGTTGATGAGGGGGCTTGGGTGGAACGAAAGCAGATGATACAATAAATTTGAAGGACTGTTGGAGTTGGTTCGGGATGTGGGTGGGTGGTGGTATATGTTTGAATCTCCAATTAGGTCAGGTTTGAAGCGGGAGTTGGAAACGGGTTTCGGTAACTTAGAATTACAATGATAAGATTAGTTTTATCCTGTTTCTTGGTAGGTGTGCCGATCCATTTACAATCTTTCCAATGTTGAAATTAGCACCAGCAGGGTTTTAAATAACCATTCGTATCTAGCAGGGAGTAGAAGAAGAGCAGCTAGCTAAATATCGAGCTGGATGGAGAAGGTTGTTGGTTGAGCCCTAGGTCAACCCCGGACTGTAGCGCCACCTTAAGTAAGTAAGTAATTAAGGTACCGGGGTTTTGGATAAGTTGGTTAGTGCGTATCACTGCAAAAGAAAATCGAAAAACGAGGACAGGTCAATAAGTCCGTGACTTTTTGAATTTCTGACCTCTTTACTGAAACAGCAACACTGCTCCTGTCAACAGGCATCTGTCAGTTGACTCCTGTCAAAATTTAAACTTGCTGCGTCAGTTAGTTTGTGTTTGACAGCTATTTTTATCAGACTACTCACTAATTTGAGGAGAAAATGCAAAAAAGTGAATTTTGTGTGCCTATTAAGCATTATTTCTTGCGAAAAAAAACCATTACCGAGACCAAGGCTAAGCTTGATAAATACTATGGGGACTCTGCACCATCGATTTCAATGGTAAAAAAGTGGTTTACTGAATTTCGTTGTGGCCGTACAAGCACTGAAGATGCCGAACGTCCTGGACGCCCAGTTGAGGTCTCTACACCCGAAACAATCGAAAAAATTCACGATATGGTGTTGGCCGACCGAAGATTGAAAGTGCGAGAGATTGTGGAAGCCGTAGGGATCTCGCATGGCTCAGTGGTTTCAATTTTGAATGATCACTTGGGCATGAGAAAGCTTTCCGCAAGATGGGTGCCGCGTTTGCTCACAGTCGACCACAAACGCAATCGTGTAACAACTTCACAGGAAGGTTTGGCGTTGTTTAATCGCAATATGGAGGAGTTTTTGCGCCGTTTTGTAACCGTGGACGAAACATAGATCCATCACAACACACCAGAGAACAAACAACAGTCAAAACAGTGGGTTTCTAAGGGTGAATCGGCGCCAAAGAAGGCCAAGGTGGGTTTGTCAGCCAATAAAGTTATGGCGACTGTTTTTTGGGATGCACGCGGGATAATCCACATTGACTACCTTCAAAAGGGAAGAACAATCAATGGGGAATATTATGCCAACTTATTGGACCGATTCAATGACGATTTGAAAAAAAAACGACCTCATTTGGCCAAGAAAAAAGTTCTTTTCCACCAAGACAATGCAAGGGTGCACACATGTGCAGTTGCCATGGCAAAAATCCATGAATTGGGCTATGAATTGCTCCCTCATCCACCCTATTCTCCAGATTTGGCTCAGAGCGACTACTTCTTGTTCCCAAACCTGAAGAAATGGCTTGGTGGAAAAAGATTTGACTCCAATGATGAAGTCATCTCGCAAACAAAGGCCTATTTTGAGGACCTCGACAAATCATTTTTTTTGTAAGGGATAAAAAAATTGGAGAAGCGTTGGACAAAGTGTATAGAGCTCAAGGGACACTACGTTGAAAAATAAAATTATTTTTTTATCAAAAAATCTGTGTTTTAATCCAAAAGTCACGGACTTGTTGACTCGCCCTCGTAGCCTTTTGCAAAAAGCCTCCCTCTTGTTTAATTTTCAAGAAATTGAATGGAATCTTTCAAAAGAAAACTTGAGGACAAGATTGTTTTTGATCGTAGTTGGCCAATCATCATGATATACATATATTAAACAGTGAAAAAATAATTCACGTGCTCTAAATGCCATCGCAGTTGTTACAAGTGTTAGAAATACGAGATCAGAAAAATCAACATCATCAAAAATTTCACAAACAAAATTCGATCCATGTCGGTCAAATGCTAATAGTCATTCAAAGCGATGCGATAAATATGTAAAATAAATTTGCACAGATCATTGTTTATATATTTGTGAAAAATGTGCAGCATCCATTTACCCTTAATGATTATATTATATCTACTATTCTATTGTTTAGCCTTTTCTATGAATTTTCCCTATCTATACGCCACTATATGCATTTTTTTTTTATTTAAAATCATGTGAATCGCCTTCGCGTTTAGTTTCTATTAGACGCAATTAAGTTATTGTAACTAAAATAAACCCATTAGTATAATTTATGGGAAGAAATCATTAACAAAGTCAAACAGTGTACAATTTACACTTCAGGAACGTATTTGTATACAAAAATAAGATCCGGATGAAGGTTAAATTCGCAGGTTAGTCACTTTTGTTCCAACAAGTTGCTGATTCCGCAATTGAAATGAAGCGAGACTTTTTTCTACCAATTTTGAGAGCAATCTATTGTAGATGCACCCTTTTTGCACCGTTATACAATACAATACTACACTAGCTTCGACTCAGAACTAACATTTGAAAATAAGAAATGAGTGAACTCAGTTAGCAAAACAACTTTCCACCTTTACACCACTGTGCATCGCTGTCATCTGAAAACGTCATCGCATTTGTATCTTCCTTAATGTCACTGTCGGTTACTATCAGTATCACAGCAGCATGATCTAATACATCACACGAATTTAAACTAGTCCTCTGACATTTAATACTCATTCATCGCAGTTGTAAATATAATACCTTTACTTCCTTTTCTTCTTTTTCATGAACGGTTGACGTATCATCCTTCAGCAATAAATCTTTATCAAGTTCAGAGCCCCTGCACCGTCAGTCTACCTCGTCGATAAGCTATTCCACAAAACCGCTGAATTTTCTAATACGAGTAGATATGTTCCAATACATACCAAACCTGTATCAGATACTTATGCATGTATGTATGTTACATACCCGTATATCTTATCGCGCCGTCAAAATCATGCTTCATTTCGTTTAGGCTGACAAATATTGGAGTTGGAATTTCACTCTTCTACCTTGCTGTCAGAGGTTTATCTATTTTTCTTTGATTTTTATTTTTAGAAAATTTGATTTAGTCGCCGATAACATCAAATGGAGTGGCACTGACTTTTAATGTCACACAGAATAAAAAGCCAAGTGAATGGGTAAATAACAACAAAAGCGAAATTACGATCGCTTCCCCTGTTGAATAGGTACGTTCGTAAGTTCCATGCCCCCTTCGACTAATCGAGACCGTTTCACACTTGAATTCGTGATTTTTCAAGATGATGTCATCGAGCGACTGTTATTGTTGATTACGGCACTAGTTGTCGAATTTCGAACAACAATTGCCAAAACAACTAGAATATGGCATTTTGAATTTCAATTTCAATTTCAATGTCAAATTGTGTTGCGGATACTCGTACTATCCGTACTTTGGTGGGAAATTGAAGCATTCAAATGGGTGGGAGTTGGGAGACAATGACAATTCATTAGAGAGTTGGTTGAACTTTATGCAATATCTCATGACCTGACATAAACAAGGTGTGAGTTTTACAACATCACCAACACCAACGCTGTCACTGTGGCAACTGATGTTGAGGAAAATTGTAATTAGCACAGCTGTTCATATTGCATTTGTATCTACTCGTAGATGCGGTGAAAATCTTTTGAAGCTTATTGTCTGTCGTAACGGTGCACTGTTCCCTCCGCATTACAGTATAGTCCAGTTGAAAATTATGCAAAAACTACCAACTCAATCTTAAAAGCCTGGTGAGTTACACCATCACAAGACCACAAGACCAATGTCAACAACTGAGCCGGCTTGCATGAGAAAGGCATGAGTTTGCATTCATTGCGCGTTTGCTTACTTTGATTGCAACTGGCGTCTCTTAATACATATTCGTATCTCATGCGGCATGCGACATGTGATAGTAGGTTGTGTCAATATCTATAAAACGAATCCGTGTCATTAATCAGATGAACTGCATTCGGTTGTCCTTCAACTGTTACTTGTGCATTTTTTTGGGAATTCCTCCGAACTGACCCTGTAGCCTTAGTCTGAGATTGTTGCGTAAGATGTTCAACATTTCTCTTATGACATTTGACAGTATATGGCTTCAGTGAGTTGATTTATGTGTGCTATAAGAGGATAAAGCAGTCGAATTGTTGTGAAGGAGTGCATTTTGTAGAACGTGATTATCGTGCGAATATAAAAATTTCAACACTTTCCAGCTGCAAATTCAGTGCTGCGTGATGATATGCATTTTATGCAGAAGAGTAATAAGTTGCGTAAATGTGGAAAATGCCATGAAAATTAAAAGATATGACCATGTCAGTCTAAAGTGTAGTGCTGGTCAAAGATAGTGCCTAGGTTTTATAGTTCTTATAGTGTTAGCTGCGACAAGTTTTGATTTTTTTTTATAAACAGGATGTTTATAAAAAAAACACATTGAAACAGATATCAGAAAAGGGATAGTTGTAAATAGAGAGGGTGTTTTAACAAGAGTTGTAGGATTTGAAGGGACTTTTATACTACAGCTGACAGATGTCATCTATTATTTACCATGGAACGCTACACAGAGAAAGAAATAATCAAAATCGTTGAATTTTATTACGCAATTTGCGTTCAATCGCGGCAACGATGCGAAAAATTCATTACGCTTTCCGAGACGTGTGTGCGCACCATAATCAAAAAATTCCCAGAGACGGGCTCAGTACAAGATGTGAAAATACGAAAACCTGTTCGTTCCGGACGTTCAATGGGCAATATCGTTGCAGTAAAGGAAAGTGTCAAAAACGAGCCAAATACTTCCATTCGCCACCGTTCAGCAAAGCCACGCTGCACCGAATTTTGACGAAAGATTAGGATCTCTGGCAGACCACTAGCAGCGCCACGCGTTCTTCGATTGAATCCTGGAAAATATGCATGCTTGCAGTGCATCTGGGGCACCCAAAAATCCACAAGTGGTTCAGCGGGTTTCAATGCATTCAGTTTATGAACCGGAGTTGGCATAGGGCCGTTCATTTTTGAAAATGAGGCCGGAAAAACCATTACGGTCAATATAGCGCCCTACCGAGACATGATAAACAATTTTTTGTGGCCGAAATTCAGCGCTACGTGCCATATAACTCGAAACAATCGAGTTATTGCGCACAAAGTTTCCTGGCGACGTAATTCCGCATAATTCTTTCTTTAGGGCTATATTAATAGCAAAGTCTACACCAACCCTCCGCAAACAATTCCTACTCTAAAAGCGAACATAGAAGCCGCCGTCCCCGAGATATAGCTCCAATGTGAAAGAGTGATGGAAAACGATGAGGGGCGGCAAGCATAACCGAGACGGTCATTTGAATGATATTGTATTCCATAAATCCTACATCTCTCGTTGAAACACCCTGTATAAATATATGTGTACATACATCAGAATTTCTAACGTATGAAAAGGCAAATGCTTAGTATCGTCGGTGTTTGTGTTTACTGTGTCTGTTTGTAATTATGACTAGGGAATTCAGCGTGTACGGACCAGCTGTTTTGGCACTTAGTAAAACACAGGTAGATCCCCGCCCACACCTCTCAGATCACTCTGATCTGAAGCTACCTGGCTACCAACTAGTGCCACTATTCTTTCCTCGTCGCGGTCTCGCCATCTATGTGCGTATTGATGTAGCTTACCAAATTCCACCACAATGTAGTGCCTCTTCCAATCCGGAATTCAATTTCATGTGGTTAAAATCACATCTCCGTAAGCAAATTATCCACTACTGCTTTATTTACAGAAGCCCCTAACTGGGCAGCAACTCGACCTTTAACGAGTTTGATGCGCTGTCTGACAGAGAATTGTATCCCTGTATCCTCATACTGAAATCGTGATTACGGGCGATTTCAATGTACACAATTCTGGTTGGCTTCGACATTCTGGACAGACAAGTATAAGTACACCGTTGATGTTCTCTGCCCTCTAAGCTCGTCGGACCAATATGTCATATCAGCTAATTTCTCGTACACCCACCACACAGTTCCTAAAAAAAACCGTATGGCAATACGAGAAAGCCAATTGGTGCGGACTTAACAACTTCTCTAGGAATTTTAACTGGTCGCTATGTTTCCTCGATAACGACGTGGATACCGCTGCTGACATGATCACAGAAACTATTCCCTTTGGAATGAGATGCTTTATCCTTCATCGGATGAAGAGTATCAAACCAAAACAAAAGGCATGGTACGACTCGGGCTGTAAAGAGGCTGTCAGGGTAAGAGAAATGTTTTTTCGGTCCTACAAGACCAACCCGGCAGAGGAAAACCGAAAAAAGTTCAAACGAGCCAGAAATGATTGCAACGTCTTTCTCAAGCGCGTGAAATTCAAATACGACCAAAAACTGAGGCAAAAAATATTGCAATGTCCCAAAGGCAGTACAAATTTTTGGTCGTTCATCAAAAACATTAGAAATTCTGCCTCATCCTCCATCCCAACTCTCAGCTGTCAGCTCTTTAAACAAGGCCAATCTACTTGCCGCACATTTTGCGGCTAGTTCAACACTCCCAGGTTGTGCTTTGTCCCCGCCTACACTTGAGTGCGGCAAATCTACAATGGGACGAATCCACTTTCGCGCTCTTGTAGTAGCAAGAGTACTTAAAGATCTCAACATTCATAAATCCGCTGGTCCAAATTATATATCTCCCCTTCTTGTGAAGAGGTGTTCCTCCTCGCTGGCCAAAACCACTGCGTAAGCTTTTTCATCAATCCTACTCTTTAGGACTCTTTCCGAGCAGATGGAAAACAGTGGACAAATGCCCGTCCCTAAAAAAGGCGAATCTTTTTTTCTCTCCTCCTACAGACCCATAGCACTTACGTCCCTTCTTTCACAGGTCATGGAAACGCTGATAAACCGTCAGCTAATAGAATATCTCGAAACAAGAAAGCTTCTTAATGACCGGCAGTATGGTTTTCATAGCAACAGGTCCACAGGCATGTCCCTCAGAAAAGTGGAACCAAAGCATACATCAACCTGGCGAAGCAAGTTAGTTGAACTTAATATTTTTAAAGCATTTGACAGAGTTTGGCATTAGTCTTAAAAATGCATGCTTTTGCGATCTATGACTCTCTTCTTCAATGGATTAGAAATTACCTTTCGGAACGTTCAATGTCTTGGACGGTTCCAAGTCTGATATTCACAAAATAAAAGCTGGTGTGCCCCAGGTCTCCTTTCTATATCTTTTGAGTTTTCATCAACGATCTCTTGTCTGTTACTTCTTTTAATCCAATTTACTCCTTTCCTGACGACAGTACTCTCTGCTTTCGGACGTACTCTAAAATATCGTGATTCGTTTCTAAGCCGTACAACTCGCTTATGGAATGCCATGCCGATCTCTGTGTTTCCTGGTCGTTATAGCTTACAAACATTTAAAAACAATGTACATCGGTACCTGTCCTTTCTTCCTCCCTAAATTTCTTTCTCCCGCGCTGTTTAAAAACATTTTAAAGGTATAACCCCTTGAGCGCGCGATCATAATAAAAAAAAAAAATAAAAAAATGCGATCGTTTGTTTTGATGATAATTTTCATTTGATAGAAACAATATTCTAGTCAATTGCTTTTGTATGCTCATGAACTGACGATAAATTATCTGAATATTTTTAATATTCCGGTATGTCCATAGAAATATCTGGCTAGGACTGCTCGTGCGCTTTTGTAAGCGAATGAGTGAAAAAGATCTAAATCTATCATTTCGTCCCCACTATTAAGTACTGCTAATTCCCATAATATCTGAAAGGACAGATGTGGACAAAATAGTTACCTAATCCTCTGACAAAAAGTGCATCACTTCAACATCTAAGCCTAGCTGAATCAAAGAGAATAAGCAGAGTACGAGTCCTGTGTCACCAGTGTCAAAACGCTGTTTTAAATGTAGCAAATTTTTTTTATACAGGCCAAGATAAATGCTGTTCATATGTAGTGCTACTATTAAAAATTCCGGAATGATTTTGCTTAAACTAGTCGCCAATGTTACGGGAAGGTCCTGAAAAAATCGTGAACCATGCCTTGGCGTGGGCATTAAAAAATGGTTAGGTCTTCTAAACTTCCTAACTTTAGGTGATTTTCCAAACATGCAGTGAACGCTGTTGGGAGTGTATTCACTTGTCAATGTACGTCCGTAATTTTGATAACACGCTGTTAATTATACTACGCAAGTAAGAAGGTTCGCTACAAGAAATAGCAACCGGAAATTGCTGGTATTCGAAAAAAGAAAACTCATAAAAATGCCATTAAAACCGCACCCGAATTATTACTTTCAATGTTTAACGTGTGTTTTTAGAGGGGCGTTTTTCCCAAGAGCCAAAGTTCTACTGCCGAAAGAAAGTGGGAATCCAAAAGAACACTCGTCCTGTCGTGCTGTCTGTTGAAACAACGCCGTCGGTAATATTGTACCTTTGAGTAGATATTTAAAAAATCAAAACAAACTATGGCAAAACGCTATAGATGATCCAAAGCCAATTGTATAGAAGAGGGAGAGAACAGTCACCCGAGATTACACCAACTCCAATTTGCAGTCTGTGGAGTCTGAACGTACAAATGTAAATGAGCATTCGGTCGATACGAGGATTTGCTAAAAAAAGAGTCAATAGCGATGTCAAAGTCAAGTCTAACGATGAACTCATCGTACTCCAAGATACTTAGTTAGGTAAGGACTTATTTGCGTCTTGCCGAGATGTCAGAAAAGAGATGATGATGTGTGAGTTCAAAATGGGACAAAGACAACGGCATTTTGCCGCAACTGGCACTTTCCTCCGCATAATAAACCTCTGAAAATGGGCCGGACTAACCAACATCTCGGCGGGACGAAACATCATCATAGTTAGAGATTGAACACATTGCGATTGATCCGAAAGGCACACCTCTAGTATTTGGAATGTCTGCAACTTTAGGGGTGCCAACGTCGCGGTAGGAATTAGAATATCCCGGGAGCCAAAGGACCGAAGAAGAACTGTGGAAATTCGACAAATGAAACAACTTAAGAAGCTACCAGAAGTAAACGCGGAAGAGCAACGGGTACAATTTTAGCAAGCCATCGGAAATATCGCATTCACTATGGAAGTTTTCAAGTCATCACCACAACAAAACCCTCGGTTTGATGAAGCATACAAGCAAATGCATGTGGTAGAATAATCGTCGCATAATTCGGTGCTACAAGTGTGGACGAGGTCTACTTGTGAACTCTATGAGAAACGGGAGTAACATCGAGGAGCTCAATCGAAATCCTGGAGAAGTGCTACTGTAAAAATACTGTTGGAAAAACATAGACATAAAAATGGGAACTTAATATTCGTAGGTAGGGCGTAGTTTTGGCCTGAAAATCTTGGAGGATTTGTTCTGCAGACTGTTTAACGACGAAGCAGACCCCAAGATTTTGCTTTTAGGGCAAATGCTATTTAAAGTGGACAATAATCGACGACAGATCCTTATAGTCGGTCGAGAAGAGATCCAGACAGCAATATTTAAGCTAAAGACAACCAAAGAGTAGAGAGATCAGTACAAGATTATATCTGAGAACATGAATAATCTATAAGGTGTCTTTTAACATTTATTTAAATCTTATGTTGGTGGTAAGTCCATCATTGATCAGATATTCACTCAACGGCAGACTTAAAAGATAACTAAGGAACTTGAAATCGTCATACACCACCTGTCCATTGGTCTTAAACGCGCATATAACAGCAAACGAAACGAACTTTATAGAGAAAGGTCGCAATTACCGACTACATAAAAAGAATAGGTGCAGAAAAGGTTGCACATAATTGACGCACTTCGCTATTTTCAACTCAGACCACAGAACCGACCTATTCCTGTGAAATTCTGAAAACTCACTTTGCGAAACTAGTCATCTTCTACGATGTGCCACAAGACTCTGTTCTATGCCCCATTCTGTGGAACGCTATATACGAGTATGATAAAACTGACAGTTCTCAGATAGAGCATATAGAGCATATGCATATGCAAAAAATCATTGAAAACCTTTAAAGCACTTCGAAATCAAAAGTCTGAGTTGTGCCAAACAAAATCAAGTTGCGAGTTCAGATATTTTTAGCCGGTAGTGCCAACCAAAGTGGCGAAACAATTAAAGGAAACATGTCACATATGTATGATGGTGACAGGTGAGGCTTCGAATTTTTGCCCAAGATAAGTCAAATTTCGAATTTTCTTAAACAGATCTATCAGCCTTCGTTTTCGGGTCAGTAAACAACGACTCCAAATCCTTTATGTTTTCATTTATCCACATTTGGAACTCTGTGTTGGGTGTCAACAACAAATATGACCACAAAACCGCAAACAAAAGCGACACAAAGATAGCACGCAATAAATGTAACTTTTATGATAGGCAACAGTTCTTCTCATTATTTTTATTTCTAGTTTTTTGCTCTTCTTTCAGCTCGTTTCTTTGTGTCAGTGTTTCGTTTTCGTTTTTCAACAAGATGAAACGAAAAAGGCTTCAAAAGAAATATTCTAAAGACTTACCATAGTAACGACAATGTCACGAATATCGTGATCTTAAACCCAAACTACACAACGAGCACGAGAGGGAATGCCCTAATCTCTGCACAAAATCTAGGACCGATTTAATAAAAATGCAATTAATATTCCCTGAGCTTGTTTAACACACGTCTAAAGACACTCGGCAAGAGACGTATGAGTACTTGTAGAAAGAGTCGTCTAAGACTGAAGAATTTTATATAAAAAAAAAAAAAAAAAAATTGTATATCCCGCCAGGTTACATAGGTAGATACGTGTCATAGATAGAACTAATTATTATGGAACTGGCACGCATTTAGCATAATTTCAATCGGCGGAGAAGACCGACCGGCCATCAGTCCTTCCCAGAGAGAAAATGCTTAAATTGGATTGCTGCGTATCGTTCTTTGTAGTGTTATGAAATAATTTAACTGTTACCTAACGTTACCTTAAGGAGGTTTGCATTTATAATTTAATTACTCGTCGTCGTCGTCCATTCATTGGCGGAATATTCAGCTGGGAATACTTGGATATCACTTTGGTTATATGGTCGTATATAATGCGCACAGCTGGGGTCAAATTCTTGGCATTGACGAAGAAAGCAACAAGAACAAACAAACAAACATATAAAAGATATTAACGTAGAAACACGAAGGCAAGCGATTAGGCGGACGGGTATCTCTGTCTAAGAAATCAATGCATGGAGGTTATCTTGGATGGAATTTCTTATTGGATAGGTGTCTACATATCATGTTATCTTCATTTGACACACTTTCTTGTTAGTAGCAGGAGAGTTGAAACTGGGTCTGAATGGGCATTCTTGCATTCTTTGGGGATCGTGTCGTTTACCAAAAGACAAAAAAGTTATTGAAGAATTTGATGAAGTTCTGATTGGTGATTAATTATCACCAACTCAAAATATATACATACATGCTATAAAACTCATTGATACTCATAGTCAAGTATATCACGATACTAATTTCAAAGTGGTTGTGTGCCTGCTCTGAAGAAAAGAATATCTCGTAAAATACTTTGATACTCGTATCATGTAAATAAAAGGCACAATCCATGTTAGATGATTTGATGATTAATACAAAGTTTGAAATATAGATATTGAAGTTCAATAAGTTGTACTGTACGCTCAAAAAACTCTTCCACAAAACTATTCTAGACAATCATCCGACTTCGGTAAGCAGATGCGCCAAGGGATTATATTTGGTTTTATAAGGGGCCTGAGAACAGGTGTTAAAGTGAAAAGCACTTTCTTTAATAATTCCGTTTAGTTTCACAGCATGGTAATAGTATTAACATCTCTACGTATATTTCACAGCAGAAAGACTGATATTGCACTTCGTCGCATACTAGGTGTTGTGTTCATCTTCAAGTCTGTTAAAAATGTGGATATTGTCAAAAGCTGAGATATGTAGGTAACATTGGCTATATCAAGGTAATGCCAGAAAATTCTCTAATAAAGAAGAGAGTCTTCGAATTTAAGCCATATGATCCGAATGTCCGGTTCTATGAGTATGATCAGAGATCTGAATGTGCAATATCTATGTATAGGATCATCAAACAAGACGTACCATTTTAAATTAATAGAAAAACATACAAACATAATTGCGGCTGTATTTCGCGAATAACAGCGCTGATATTTTATTTCAGTGCATGAATCGTTGGTGCAGGATTGACGTAGACTTTATATTTAACATTGCCTCAAAGGAAAAAGTCTGATGGCAATAAATTGTACGATCTCGGCTACCAATTGAAATCTCCATTTCAAGAAATCACACGTCCAGGAAATTTATCGGACAATAAAGGCACTGTTTCATCAGCTATGTGGCATGTGGCGCCGTCTTGCTGAAAATAAACGTCATCCACATGCATTTCAGGCAAAAAAAAATCAGTCAGCATCGTGGGGTAACATAATCCATTCACTGAAACGGTAGAAAAATATGGACCAATGACACCAAAAGCCCAAAAACCGCACCGCAACATACACAATTCTGCATGGCTTCGACATTCTGGACAGACAACACCGGAAGGGCGGTGTGTTGAGATCTTCGCTGCGGAAAATAATTTAACCCAGCTTGTAAATGAGCCCACACGAATACCAGACGTTGATAGTCATACCGCCAACACCATGGAATTGTTTTTAACTTTTCATCCTGATAAGTACACCGTTAATGTGCTCTCCTGCAAATGAAAGCCAACTGGAGCGGTCTTAACTGCTTCTTTAGGAATTTTAACTGGTCGTTATGTGTCCTCGATAACGACGTGGATGCCGCTGCTGATATGATCACAGAAACTATTCTCTTTGCAAAAAGAAACTTTATCCCTCATCGGATGAATTGTGTCAAACCAAAAGAAAAAACATGGTACGATAGTAGCTGTAAAGAGGCTGTGAGGCTTAAAGAAATGTTTTTTCTCAAGACCAACCCAACAGAGGAAAACCGAAAAAAGTGTAAACGAGCTATGAATGACTGCAACGTGTTTTTTAAAAGTGTAAAATTCCAATACGACGAAAAACTGAGGCAAAAAATACTACATTGTCCTAAAGGTAGTTAAAATTTTTGGTAATTCGTCAAAAATATTAGAAATTCTGCCTCATCCTCCATCCCAACGCTCATTTTCAATGACATTCCAGCTGCCATCTCTTTGGACAAGGCCAATCTGCTTGCTGCATGCTTTGCGGCCAGCTCAAAACTCCCAGATTGTGTTTTGCCTCCGCCTACACTCGAGTGCATCGAATTTTCAATGCGGCGAATCCACTTTCGCACTCGTATAGTAGTAAGAGTTCTTAAAGATCTAAATAAATATAAATGCGCTGGTCCAGATGGAGCCCCTCTCACTGAAGAGGTGTTCTTTCTCGCTGGCAAAACCACTACGTAAGCTTTTGGAAGATGAAAAACAGCATTTCCATCAGCTCGTCCCTTAAAAATGCGAATCTTCATCTCTCTCCTCCTATAGAACCATTGCACTTACATCCCTTCTTTCTAAGGTCATGGAAACGCTGATAAACCTTCAGCTCATGAAATATCTCGAAACACGAAAACTTCTTAATGACCGGCAGTACGGTTTTCGTAGCAACAGGTCCACTGGTAATCTGATGGCATTCTCACCGAAAAGTGGAACCAAAACGTACATCAATCTGGCGAAAGCAAGATAGTTGCACTTGATATTTCTAAAGCATTTGACAGAGTTTGGCATCAGGCTCTTTTGTGGAAAATGCGTGCTTTTGGAATTGATGAATCTCTTGTTCAATGGATTAGAAATTATCTTTCGGAACCTTCAATTCCAGTTGTCTTGGACGGTTTCAAGTCTGATATTCACAAAATAAATGCGGGTGTGCCCCAAGGCTCCGTTCTGTCTCCGACACTCTTTAATTTTCATCAACGATCTCGTATCTGCTACTTCTAATCCAATATATTCCTTTGCTAACGACAGTACACTCTCCTTTTCATATACGTTCCCTGACTCACGTCCCTGCTGTTCGGCTGTAGAACTGGAAGGGCAGCGTATGTTAAGCTCATTAAATTCCGATATTAAGAGCACAACTAGAATTTAATGCTTCCAAAACACAGTGCTGTCTGCTGCCGTTAAAGCGAAATTTAAACACCCAGCCATTATCCATGCATGGTCGTAACCGATAAACTTTCCATTCTCGGTATGTGTGTCAGTGACAACTTACGTTGGAATAATCACATCTTCGGTGTCGTCAAAAATGCTGCGAAATGTCTAGTTTTCCTCAAGCGATGTAAGAAGTGCTTTACCCCCTCTGATCTGGCCAAATTTATAAAGCATTTATCCGCCCGACAGTGGAGTATAATGCGCACATCCGGTCGGGTGCGCCCAAAACATCTCTGCACCTGCTAGATAGGATTCAAAACTATGCGATAAGAGTCATAGGTGATTCTAATATCACTCAAACAATGAACACTCTCGAACACCGACGTAATGTATCGTGTCTCACTCTGTTTTATCGCTATTTCCACCACCAGTGCTCCATAGAAATCGCCAGTAGCATTCTGCTCTTCAAACTCGCTAAGAATGCTCATCAGTAAACCCTCGAGACCAATGTCGGATGTACTCTAAAGCTGTACAACTCGCCCTGCCTAGCTCCTTATTTCCTAGTCATTATAACCTTCAAACATTTAAAACCAACGTTCACCGGTACCTCTCTTTCCATCCTCCCTGATTTTACTACGCCAGCACTGTGTGCCAACATTTTAAGGGTACTTAAATCCCTTGCGCAAATTATAAAAAAAAGAAAAACAAACTCTCACTCGGTGAGGATGCAGAGGTTGTTCCAAGATATTGTACATCAATTCTATATACAATATCTTGTGGCTGTTCCACTAATCCTCTTGGGATTTAGAGTTCCAGATGTGACAATTTTGTTTGTTTACGTGCCAAGACAAATGGAAAAATGGGCCTCAATAGTCAGAATAATTTTGTGCCAAAAATCATGAAAATCATTTTGAAACGGGTACTCCGCTTGCGCCCGAAATTATATCGCGCGAGCAACTGGTTTTTGTGCCTTCGACATTATTGGTAACCGAGTTTCTGGTTCAAAAATCAGGTTCTGTGATTAATTACTCATCAGATTCATCGGATCTGGTTCTGGCCAACCTTTTTCCATTCTCTAAGCTGAAGACTGCCATGAAATAAGAGCGTTTTGATGACATGGAGGTTATTAAATAAGATGTTGGAAACAGTAGTGTCGTAACTAGGTTCTACTTTAGTTCCGAAATTTTTTGAATAAACTGTGTAGAGATACGAAACCCTACTTATGCGGCGCAAAACGACCAAAAAGGACTTTAAGTACAAAGTTTGCAGCACTTAGATTAAGCTTGCTGGAAGGCTTATTACTAAGGCCTCGATCATTCCCAAATAAGCATTAGTCAAAAAAGTGTGGATTATAACCAGAAGCACATGGCTTCCTCCGTAATTTAATGGAAGGAGTTTAATCCATTTTCTCTCTATTGTATATCGTTGGATCAAGTCTTTCGGAGTAGGAGGAAAGTAAATTACAGATCCAGAAGAATGCAGAATCAGATAATTTAAATGAGAACCATAGCAATTTTATTTACACTTTATTACTAATTCATCTTATTGGATTGAGGTTCAAAATATGATAGTACCATGAGATAACTTCAAAAATGTGCTTTCCCCCTTTCTTTCGAACTTTGATTCCTTGGTTTGAGACTATACAAGTTGGAAGTTAAAGAGCTTAATTCTACAGATCTTTATCCGCTGCCGTTAATCTTAAATTATTAACATGATGACTTTTTGAATGGTTCAAGTAACCTTCATTTTTATATAAAAATTGTTTAAAGTCGAAGTTTATTTGTTTTCAATGCCGGCGTGCTAAGATCCATTTCAAGTCGGCTGGCATATCTGAATAATTATTCGGAGTTATGCAAAGGAGAACCGTCAGCTTGTCCAATGATTATTTAGACTCGAAATCAAATAGTTCAGAATGAATTTAAATTGCATAATTTAGGTGTTAAAATAGATGGACGCCACTCAGCCACCATGACCTCGAATTAAAAAAATATGGAAAATTTGCAAAGTTCCAAAGCCGCTGCTGGTTGAACAGTAAACAATAGTCTACGCAACTGAAACAGATGTTCGATAATCAAAGCCTTTAAGTCCCGCGAATTTTAACCAAATCGTGACTAATTTCTATTCAATGTTCCACACTAAATCTCATCAAAATTTTCTAAAAATATATTTATATTCACTATACCCATTAACCGGTGTTATAATAAATTCTACAATTGTTGGCACCTGTTTACTTAGTAATAAAATTAATTACCAACATCTTGTACAATTTCGTGGATAGTTTACACATTAGTATTTCCGTGATTTTTTTCTATCGCCAAAAATAAGCTCTTCATCAAAAAATCATTCTCTCTCAGTTGATTTTCAATCCAAACTAGACAAAGATGAGTCGTCATTTTGAGTATACAAATTAATGGTCATGTGTATCAACCACTTCCTCTGCCAAGAATTTTTAATCATATTTATGTAAAAATGTATACTATCTTCGCCTCCATTAAATAGTTACAAGAGCGAAAGGAAATAAATTTAAAAATAAAATTAAAATTTGAAAACTTAGATGCACCTTTTGGCAGAATGCATCCGTCCGATTTATTTTTGGTGGTTTCACGGTTTTTATACGGTCTATCTATTTTTACTACCGGGTAAATGACCCAGTTTTTCCTTCTACGAATGTCTTCAACTCAAACGAATTATGAAAATTTATTTTAGTTCTATAAGTTTTTATTTTTTTTTTTTTTGTTTTTAAATTTTGTGTAAGAATGTTCATTATAAGTGGTAAGCAGATAGTGCTTTTGGCTATATAACGAGCTTATGATGTAATGTCTACCTCTAAAGTGGAGTCGGCATAGCTTTGTACTTTGATAAACTGTCTGTCATCGTGAGATTTTTATTTCTGGTCAATTCCTATTTGGCAGACGTCATCGTTGATCAGCTGTCACTATGAATCAGCTGTCATTCTGTGACATTTTTCATGTGAAGAGCATATGAGATGTGCTGCTGGTCGTACCGAAATTAACAAGAAAAATCTCCGAGAAAAAAAAAACAAAAACCAGATACCTAGAAAATACGGAAACGGAGTAATTACAAGGACTTAATACATAAAGTTAAATACTGACGACGACGGTGCCAGTTTCTTAGAATACAATGTTTGAACAATTTTTCTAATTAACTTCGTCCGGTGGTTAATAAAGGATACTAAGTCTGATCTTCATGCTCTTCGACATTCCATAAAATTATAAGAGTTATAGTTGAATGTAGATGACAGTAAGTGGATCGTAAATTATCCAGACAATGGCTTTTTTTTTTGACTTGTCATTAGGTCGCTGTAATTGGAAACAAAATATTAACACCCCCATGTCTAGTGAGATCGTTAATCTTGTAAATTATGAGATCAACTTTATATTGTCATTCATAAAATTGCAAACAATGGGCGAAGTTCATTAATAAAATACAAAATTGAAGAATAAGAAAATACCTCGTAGATACTATCAAAGAAGGTGTGTCCGTGTCGCCTTCATTACAAAAACACAAACCCAGTTGGAATTACGTTTAAGCTATCCTTCTTTTTTTTTGCCTTTTTTTGTGGATGAATTCCACTACTGATAAAGGAAGTAAACGAATATCGTGCTGTGAACTTTACGTCACTTATGCGTGACACCGGGCAATAAGGTCTCTAGACGAGCATTAGGCGTGAATTTTCAAAATTAGGTCACTAGGTGTTTTCTGTTTTTGTATTTTTTCTCTTTAATAAACTAAAACAACCGCCAGCTGATTGGCTGCCTTATTCACTTCCTTTAGTCAGAATGCCGTGTCAGTGAATGTGATATGTCCGTGTTTAACAAAGGAAAGAGCGATTCTTTGACGCTACTTAAAGTTGTTTAATGTGTTTGATAATAAAGTTGAATAGGTGTCCGTTACATGAGGGACATAGTGTAGAAGATTGTAAAAAATCAGGATGAGACGGCTTCGGTTTGTGATATGGGAAGGGCTACTAATAAATTTTGAGGGTGGAGCGGTTTTATTCACCACCCCTACATACATTTTTAATTAGAATTGCAAATTGAAGACTTTTTGAAATCCCTAGCTGCATATTCGTGAGCACTTATGTATACAAACCATCATTTAGATAAGTGATAGACAACTGCGTCATATATGTTACTTTACCCTTTACGCACAGGAAAACTCACGTGGTATCCATATTTCCATTCCACATGTTTTCAGTCCTTTGTTTTATTTTAAAAATTATGGCAATGGATAGGGGTCAGGGACCTTGGTTTTAAACATATAAATAACATCAAGTTCGCTGAACGAGGGAGCTGAACATGTATTGAAGTTGACAATTGTAGCTAACACCTAACCATTGCCAACCCTACTGCACCAACGTGTAAAAGGGCGAAATTTCTATTGGAAGCAGTTAGCTATCAGTTAGATTTTTGAGTGGAATAAAAACAAAAACTCACTGAGTTACAATGCTGAAAGACCTGTCTTACTTACATATACTCAACGGCTAGGATAAGCTAAGAAGAACACCAATTTGAGGGTGCCATGTCATTAAGATTTAATTCTTAGCAATAAGTGTAGATAACATCAGCACAAGGTCAATGTCAAATAAATGCCAGATCACCGTTAAATAGCTACCAAATAGACTACTGCCAGAGTCCTGGTGAAAGCTTCACGGTTTTCGTTAAAACATTTCTAGGGTATCGCCTGAAAAACTTCATTCGAAATAGCCAAATTTCTGTGGCGATGATAAAGTGTCCAGCGCACTCTTGCCAATGCTCATATCCTCGTAGAGGATATTTGGCAACATACTTTGAAAGATCTGGTTCTTCAAGTAGGGGGTTGTGTCGTCCTCTCAAATTGTGAAGCGAAAAATAGCATCACGTATACATCCGAGTATCTGCACTTACAATTGATGCCCCCTCAAATATAAAACGGGCAGCGACAATTGAAGTTTCAAATCGCTTAACAGTCCAAATGCCGAATTATTAATAAGCGGAGGCCGTAGATTGCGATAATAACTACCATCCAAGAGCCGCAACGGGATGAACCGGGTAAAAAAAAAATAAACTGTGACTTTTTCTATGGAGATTTGTACAGAGGGCAGAAGAATCTCCAATTTGGATATGGATTCACCAACTGAGAAGGAATTAAAAAGTCGTTTGTTGCCGGCATTTGAGCGAATGCCTTGTTAAGATCCTTTCCACAGACGAAAGTGACGATTTGCCAGCTAATCGCCTTCCCAGCGAGGCGGAGTTTTATAGTAGCTAGCAAGCATCTCCCACTCCACATCATCCACAAAGATGCTAGGCTAGGCTAGGCTGTTCCTTCAACAAAAAGCCGTCTACAAATTTGATCGACGTAAGGCACAGCTCCAGTTTTCTAGTTGCCAGGCGTTTCAAAGTGTTGCTTCACCCAAGGTACGAACACAGATATCCCGGATACCATAACATCAAAGAAGTTCTACGAGGAAACGAGCGACTCGTAACAATCCGTATTAAGATTGAATTTGCTAATATTAGCCTTATATGCGCGCACGCCCCCACAGAAGCGAAAGATGACGACACCAAAGATAGCTTATACAAGCTCTTGGACAAGACTTACGAGCTGTGGCCTAGGTACGACATTAAAATTGTCCTTGGCGACTTTAAAGTAAAGATAGAGGGAGAGGACATCGTACGACCCCACCCCCGATAATGGATTCAGCTTAATCGACTTTGCTGCGGGGCGAAATATTGTCGTAGCTAGCAAGTGATATTCACAAGCGAACTTGGAGAACTCCTGACCAATCAACCGATCACATTGCGATCGACGTGAGGCATTCCTCCAGTATTATGGATGCCCGAACGTTCCGAGGGGCCATCATTGACTCGGAACATTACCTTGTTGTACCCAAGGTACTTGAATATCCCGAGCGTTGCAAAGACAAGCTAATTGTGTGAGGAAGTTCGACGTTGGACGGCTACAATCGCAAGAGATCGCCAAATATTCCTATCGATTCTCCCTAAATGTCTTAAGAAGTCCTATGCCGCCAGCATCAAGTATCGAAGACCAGTGGCAACATTGCCAAAAATCCATCAGAAATGCCACCTCTAAGTGCTAAGTTTCACTCGGCCACCACAACGAAGCCCCTGGTTTACTGACGAGTGTCGGCAAACACATACAGCTAAGCAAGAAGCGTACAAAAGGACTATAACAACTCATGAGCTCTATGAGCAGAAAACGAGAGACAAACGCTGGCTTCTCAGGAAGAAAAAGAAGGAGCATGTGAAGAGCTCGGTCCAGGAAATTGAGAGATGTTGCTCCTGGAATGAGATTCGTAAGTAAAAAAAGCAACCCACAAACCACTGAACCGAACCCTTGTTCGTAGTAGTACAGTCGCAGTCCATGCTGAGAATTTATAAAGAGCATTTCTATAGACTGTATGTACAGGTGATGACAAACTAAATACCGCTATCAGGCAGAATGAGTTTGAAAGGTACGATGGACGATGTAGAACACCCACCCGACCTGGATGAAGTGAAGCTGCTAAAGCTGACAGCTGACTACCGAGCTCTTCAAAACAGCAGAAGATGACTTGGAAGGAGCATACATCAATTGATCTGTAAAATATGGTCTGAAAAAAAGTATGTTTGTGCAATCCCAAAGAAAGGAGACCCTCTGAACTGCGCCAACTACAGACACATCTAAACATCGCCTAAAAGATCCTATCTACCGTATTGTGTGAACGCCTGAAGCCATTCGTCAGCAACCTGATAGGTCCATATATCAGTGAGGCTTTAGGCCAGAAGACTCCTCCGTCGACCAAATATTCACACTACGGCAAATCTTGGAAAAAACCCATGAACTCCAAATCGATTCATTAATAGAGTCGGGCTATACAGAGCAATGTCTAGTTATGGCATCCCTGCCAAACTCGACCATTTGACGATGACGATGGAGAATGCACGCCATTAAGGTCGGTAATGAACTCACCAAGACCTTTGATGTCAAAAACAGATTTAGACAAGGCGACCCCCTATCATGCGATTTCTTTAGTATCATTCTTGAAAGAATAGTGCAAAACCCACTCGCCAACACAAGACGCACAATCTTTCAAAAGTCCGCCCAATTACTTGCATACGCCGATGATATTGACATAATCGAAAGAAAGCAGAATGATGTCAGTCGCGCTGTAGCTAGTATTGAAGCAGAAGCGACAAAGATGGGTTTAACCGCCAATGACCAAGCATATGCTGTCAACAACAGAGGACACTCAACACCGACGTCTCGGACAGAACATCACCCTCAACAAATATAACCGTGAGTTAGTTAATGACTTTGTCTACCTATGCTCGTCTGTCAATTCAGACAACGAGACCAACGCTGAGACGAAACGAAGAATGACTCTTGCCAATCGCTGGGCTAAGAAGACTAGCAAAGCCCTGCTTCGAACAACAAAAGTGAACTTAATACGAGTAATCCCAGTCTTGGTCTATGGCGCAGAGGCATGGAGTTTATCAAAAAGACGGAAGAGTGCCGTCTCTTGACCGTATTGAGAGGAAAATTCTCAATGCAGTCAAGAGACGGTGAGTGGAGGAGGAGATACAACGACGAACTGTGCGGGATATACAGCGACATCGACTTTGCCGGAAGAGCGAAGGTCCAACGACTGAGATGGCTGGGTCAACTACATAGGATGAACATCAGTGCTCCGGCCCGAAAAGTCTTTGAATCCACATCCGAGGTACAGCGCAGTAGAGGATGACCCCAACTCAGGTGGCGTACGCAAGTAGTAGGTGCCCTCAGCCAACTTTGCGTGCGAAACTGGGAGCAACTACCTAAAAATCCAGCTGGCTGGAAAAGCTTGTTAGTTGAGGCTCAGGTTCACCCCGGAATGTAGCTCTATCTTAAATAAGTTAAGTTATGAAGAAACTAGAAATTCAACGGTTATAAGCGCAAAAATTGTAGAATTCTGATCGTTCTTCTGGGGAAGTCATATGCCATGAGAATGCCCAAGCGTTCGCAGAAAGTGAAATGAACATGTCAAACACATAAATTCCTAACAGAAGCATGCAGAAATAAGTAGGAAGGAGTCACAGTCGATGATGAAAATCTCAAAGGATTACTTAGGCGGACTGTATAACGGCGAGGACGACGTTGTCAAGCCTAGCAAACTATTCAACGCGGACGATGACGGACAACAACTCCGTCTTCTACATAAATCAAGGCAAAGATATATGTATTAAGTACCCATAAGGCTGTTGGAGCAAAATGTATTCTCTGTTAAATTATTCAAAGTAGCAAACATTGATTTGGTAATGTGGGCGTGCCCGATGAATCGAATCTCGGCATTGGTTGGCTCCAAATAGCACAATATACAGAGAGCAGTTTGTTGAGGTCCAGGACAAACAAGGACTTACGTACACTATGGTAAGTAACATATGTAACTAACAGACTGACTTTCGTGGCCTTCAGACATTGCTGAGTTACTTTCCCATCATATGAAAGTTTCAATGATGAACAGGTCAAACTGTCAACACTTGACTTGTTGTTGCTACTCTACAGAGGTACCTTCCGATATGGACATACATTTATGCAGCGGTAATAGTAATTTTTTACTACGTCTTTTGTTTAATAGCAAAATCAAAGTTTTCCTCAAAATTGTGCACCTCTTCGCACGATAAAGACTCACTGAGTTTTCGTCCTTTGTCGAAGTGCCAAGTGACTATGATCCTTTCTGTTTGCCTCAATTTATATACGGGGATGTTCGTAGAAGAATTTAAATTTTTGACTTCCACCCCAAGGATCACTGTAGTAAAGAGATGCCTCAAGCACATAAGTGTAAAAAGCGATTAACCTGGTGCCGTCTAATCGGAGAGGCTTGGTTGTTGGGAATCTAGTTCAGTTTAAATGAGCAATGTATAACTACTCGTATGTACACTGTACAGGTACCTGAAGACGTCTATTCTGGGTGGCAGTTAAACCTTACATCTGTAAAGAGCCCTAGGCAGAAATTCAGTTGGCATGCAAATAAGAGCAATGGCCAAAGAATGCAAGCTTGTGAACAGTCAGATTTGTATTCACTTATGCTATCAAAAGTGATGTGATCAAAATCTTAGCCAAGAATTGACATCGAAAATTGATACGAGTAGTTAGTGCTCGATGCTGATAGACAGCCTCATAGTGATGATGACTTAACCCGTGGAGATCTTTAATTCCCCTAATACAGCCCAATAAATTATTTAGTTATAATTCTAAAATGAGCTGTAACTTCGGACCGATTATCGGCCGAACCAAAATAGCGCAAGACCTCCATCAAAACGATCGCGGTTTTTACACAAGCGTTTCCCAAAAGACCCCGAGTTTGACTTAAGTATTTCTACAACTAAGAACGCACTCATAACATACCAAGTCGTACATATTCACATTCACATTCCTTAGCACCTTTACAAAGTTCATGAACTACTAAACAACAAAAAAAAAAAAGAGTAATTAGACCACAATTACACTGGTATTCACATCAATGACCCACACGACCATCGGATTGCCGTTCGAGACCAAAGAAACAAAGAATACGAGCAAAAGAAACAAGTAATTGCAAAACATAGGTAAAAAGCAAACAAAATGGGAACAAGAACATATTGTAGAAGAGGAAATAAAAAGATGTAATTGTCCACATAAAACAGATCAGCATAGTTCCCCGACCACATGCCATCCCTGTATCCACCGTACCTGTATGTTTCACTTGGAATCTCCAGAGGTGGCACATCGTGTAAGCCAAAGAAAATAAAACACAACAACAACGGCGATAAAGTCGACTCAAAGATACACTCTGCGGCCGCCAATGGAACGATGATGATGAAGATGATATGTGTTCACCTTGACTTTGAATGCGGACTAACACAAACTCTACAGCGCTAGATAAGGTTCCAACCAGATAGCGCCAAGCGCGATCTTTTCCAGCAAGCGCGAATCGTACACACAGGCGCTTATTCGCAAACTCGTACGATACTATGCGACAGTCCATCCGTCCGTTTGTCTGTCCATCCATGTGGGAAGCTATATGGGGGTTTATGTGCGCTCATAAAACTTATTATCACCGTCTTATTATTATTTTGTTGCTTTTCATTTACTCTCCACGTCTGGTTATTATCTTCCACGGACAAACAGACAGACGCACGGTGGAAACGAAAAGGAAAAAATGTATAAATATTCCCTGCTTCGTAATCGTAATCTCATTCGATACAGGGTGGCAGAGTGGCTGACAAGGGGAGGGAGATTGAAGATTCAACCAACCGTCCAGCTAAGATGTGTTGTTTAATTTAAATTGCTTTTCAAGTGTGAAACACCTTCCCCATGACTGACATGTGAAGTTGGAAAAATTCTTCCAAAACCACATCATTGCCGCCAAGTCCAACCCGACACACCTGTCCAAAGTGATGCCAAATGAGTTTATTTCACACCCAGAGACCCCTCCCAATAGATCTGGCTCCTTAAAAAGCTTCTTGGAATCGCTTAATGGTTATGTCATAATTCTAAGTCAACTCAGAGTCTATCTATGTCTAGTGCATTTATCCAAATAAGGAGTAATATCAGGCCTAAGATGTGGACTTGAGATGTATAGAAGATCTTGGACGCAAAGTTTAATGCGATTTTATGGGATGGCTTTAATTGTACGCGTAAAGTTGCTAGTAGCCAGTGGCTGGTAGTCACAGATGTATCTACATAGAAAGATTTCAATGACCTTTCTTTCCGATACTGAGCTTTTAGCAAACGCTGTCAAATACACGTGTGAATATGACCTGTGGCTGGACCAATGGTCGCATTCGACACGTGATTTCGTTCGCATTCATATTTTAAAGTAAACATTTTGCAATAAAAATATCTCCAACGCTTATTATGATTAATTACAATAGTTTGAAAGGTGCTAATTATTTTGTCCATCGGAGGTGTGAGTAGAGGAGGGAAGGATTATAATAATGGACACACGTATCGCGCTATTTGTTTTGCTGTTACTTTGAGTTTGTTGTGATGAAAATCTATCCTAAAACGAGAATTTCTAAAGATACTCGTACAACACCTCATTTGTCAAAACTTTCAGAGTTGTGAAATGATTTGGGGTTAAGGTCGTTAATTACATGATTGATATCGTGTGTCATGATATATGTCATGCTATTGATTGTAAGCAATGGACCGCTGAAAAATAAATGCGCACAAGACTCAATAGGATCATCTCAATAATAAGCGTACAGGTCGTGATGCGATCAGGGATCTTACAAAGAATGATCTTACTTTTTCAGACCTTTGATGAGATTGACGTTAAGTGCATAAGCAAGGAGGTCCTAAAAAATATAATCAAACAAACCCCAGATTAAGCTATGAATGACAACAAGCCCTAAGAACTAAATTTACGATCTACTTCCTGGATTTTTGAAAAAGAAGGGAATAGCTAAATCATCATGCTGTATGAATGCAACATAAGAGGAATTCGGTTTGGGAACTTTGCCATTTTGGTCTTAAGTGTCGAAAGATCGGAGAACTTCGTCAAGTCAAGAAAAATTATTGTGCTCCTCAAACACCAACACCAATTCTTGTGGACCCTCAGAACAGCCATAGGATCAGGCTAACTAATGATAAATTTTTAAATCTGATTGGCAAGTTTTAAGCACAAGAACAATTACGAGTACACCAAGATAAGTTAATTGTTCAACTACTACAACTACGAGTACTACTATAAAGAGGCAGGTTGAGAACGCAGTCGTAGAACCAATTGCTTTTCTTGATAAAATTGTTAATATCAACTAAACTGGCACTGCAGAGATTTCTTAGATCATGAACAAGGCTACATAATGAAGCTTTTTCGATTTTGACAGGTGGTACACCTATCCAGAAGTGAATATTTATCTCTTCTGCTTATCCCCGTATCTGTCAATGTCGGGCATGCTTACCTATCTGGTTCCATGTAAAACTTGTTTTTTCAGCTCATCGGTGTGGATAAGCTTCTAAGTGAACAACATCGGCGTTTCAGTACCGGCTAAGCTTATGTTATATGTCACGATTATATGTCCAGCTAACACGCAATCTTTTCATGCTTAAGGAGATCGCAATGACGTTGTATTCTCGCTAAGTGGTGCACGACAGTCTTTCATTGTCTTGAGTCTTATTGTGTTTGAAGTTTGTGCTTGTCCTTATTGTATGATTATATGTTCTGTACGACGATGTTATTCCGCAATATTTTCGGTCTTGTCGAATACCGGCTGCTTTAGTGTGAAAGGCGCCACAATGGTTCATGTATTTTAAGACAAGGTGGATGTCCAGGTATTCAAAAACGACACCGGCGCCAACCCGTTCCTTAAATTTAAGGATTTCTGAACTTCAAGCGCTACATCCTAAGTAAGTTGTCTCGCTTTTTCTCTTTTCTTCAGGAATTCCACAAGTATGAGACTCAAGAACAAGTTCGTGCCCGTTGCACTTCTGATAATCCGGACCCATTTGTGTTTTATAATACAGCAGACATATTTTCATCTTTATCCATTCAATGGATATTGAAAATAGCATTGGTTTCAACTTTGTAGACCCTGTAATTGACAAAGGTTGACAAAGTATTTCACCAAAAATTCACTTTTGCTGTTAAATGTCCAAAGTTCAGATCGAGACGCTAAAATATTGATTTGAGAAGTAGCGAATTACGATCAAGTCTTACAAAACTTCCTTAATGACCGTCTCCTCGTTGTTCCTGAAGGCAATAGGAATCACTATAAATGATGAATAGCAAAGTTTCGCGCACGCTGAATTAGCATACGGACATAATAGCTTTCTGTCATGTGAATTTATTAAGACTAACCTTACTAATATCGCACCGTGCTAGCAAGTCCAAAACTACGACAAAGTGAATTTGAACGTATTTGGCAATAACTTGATTCTTTCCTTAGCCGTACACCTGGCTTATGGAATACGCTGCCGAGATCTTTATTTCCTAGTCATTATAACATTTAAGCATTTAAAACCAGCAAACATCGGCGCCTCTCATTCTTTCCTCCCTAATTTTCCTTCGACTGCGCTGTGTGCAAGAAAAAAGTGGCTCTATGTGACAGTGGTTAAATTTGTCGACTACTACGTAAGAAGGTCTGGGTTCAAATTTTGGACAATCCAACAAAAAAAGGAAAAATAATGCATATGTACAACCTCTCTGGCAAGTAAACTCGATCATTTTGTTTGTTGACATATTGCTCGATAACAAATGACGACTCATCGGAAATTCGGCAATTCACCACTTTCGTGAAAGCGTAGCAACTCCTTCGCTCTTTCGACTCTAACCTTTTTCTGTTGCGGTGTAAGATCGTGTGCTTTTTGGAACTTCAATGGCTTGAGCCCAAGCTCATTTTTCAGTATGTGTTGCATCCGTTCCAACGATATGTTGAGCTCACGAGCCATTTTGCTTCCACTTCGACGCGAATTTCGCTCAATTCGAGCCTTCACTTTCCGCCTATGTTGCTGTTTTTTTATGACCACCTCCATGGCGTTTTGCAACGCTGTATCACGGTAATGAGCTATGGTTCGAGACACAAATGATTTATTCACGTTGATGTGCTGGAGGGCTCTAACGATAGCTACTTGTGGTTTTCCAGCCAAATATAAAGCAATCACACTATCACGTTTGAATTCCATCGCGGATAAAAAATTTTCAACACAACTGAGAGGCAAATTGTTTAAAAGGCTTGTAAATAATAAAATTATCTGTCATGTGTCAAAATTTGAGCTCACTGTCATGAACGGTTTGGAAATTATAGCAGTCTGAAGTTGGTTGCAGTTCGAGTCATTCAGGGTGTTTATTCCGGCTACCAGCGGACTCAAAATGGAAACCCCGTCTATAAAGACTCCCCAAATAAAGAACTACAATGCATTAGGAAAGAGGCAAGAAAACTTTTCAATGCAGCCAATAGCCCAAATTTGTGCTCTGACTGGGACAAATATACATAAGGCCAGTCTGAGGAAATACAAGAGCGCAAACTGCAACACTAAAAGAAAATCGAAAGTTTTGCTGCAATATTGAAAGCACAACAGACTGTGCGAGGCTAAGGCAAGTCATATCTAAGGAACAGTAGTTGGAGATCCAAAACTACAAAAGAGTAGCTGAAGCGTTGGGACTCTTATTAGAAACCCACTTTCCTGGATGTACTCCTGCTCCAACCCCAGTAGTAAATACAGATACATTTTTCCCTAGCCAATATAAAATCTCAGTGAGAGTACTAGAATAAAAGAAAATAAGCTGGGTTACAGACTCATTCTCCGCTTACAAATCCCCGCTTCAAAAACAAAGCAGGCTATGATACCGTTTCTAAAAAGATAATTTAGCAGTAGCATCAAGCATGGATATGTACCAAAATGCTGGAGGAAAATAAAGGTAGTTTTCATTCCCAAGACAGGTACCCCAGCCATACCCATCCATAAGACGTCAACCCCATAAGCCTAACATCATACATTTCAAAAATTTTAGAAAAACTGCTTGGTACTCATATTCGAAGTAATCTGCACCCAGAAGAATCAGCTTGAACCCAGTATGACTATACAAAAGGTAAAGGCACGGCAATGGCCTTATATGAAGTTGTCAGCACGATTGCAAAAAGTCTTCACGAGAAAGAGCACACATTTGCAGTCCTCCTTGACATTGAAGGAGCCTTCAATAATGTTTACATTGCCGCTATAAGTAGAAAATTTGGAAATGCTGGAGTTCATCCTGCATTAACGAACTTCCGCAACAGGAACATCAATGCAATACTAGGTAAGACGGCTTCCTTATAACACCCCAATCACCACCTCAAGGAGCACCCCTCACGAAGGACTGATATCATTTCATCTGTGGAACCTAGTGATTAATGAAATACTTCTGAATCTAAAAAGGGAAGCAATAAAAGCCACTACATACGGGTTCTTTTGGCAACCGGCAAGTTCCTCCCCAGGGTCAGTGAAATCCTAAACTATGGCCTTAGAAACCATGGAGACTGGGCCAAGCTCTGTGGGCTGGGAATCAACCCCCAAAAAGCATAAAAGTATAATGCCACAATTTAACCTTCCTTCCATAGATGGGACGAACCACCAACTATCGAACAGTCGATAACTAGGTATCCCATTAAATAGTAAACTAGTTGGAAGGTCAATGTCGAAGAACGTGTAAAGAAAGCAACGATCACCTTCAACGCATGCCACTGTATGCTTATGTGGGGGAAAGTGGGAACCCAACCCCAAGGCTATCCTATGTATGTATGTACACAGCTATCATCAGACGCATCTTAATCTACAGCAGCTTAGTATGGTGGCAAGCCATAAACTTAGCAACCTTAGATTAATGACAAAAGTACAGAGGATTGCATGTATAGGCACGGCTCATACCATGAAAACTACTTGAAAATATACTCGGCCTCCTGCTCCTAAATCTATGCTTGCAAGAATCTGCAGCGAAAACCGCTTTAAGATTGAGTAAACTGGGTTTTTGCTCCAAAACGGGCTACATAATATCCCATCACGACTTCAAAACACTATTCGCCTACATTTTTCCAAGAGAGGAATGGGAGAGGAACCAAATGGTATCAGACTCGATATCCATTTTCACGCATGGATCAAAGATGGAGATAGGAAACTGCACCGGGATCTTCTCCGATCAATTGAACTTACGATGCTCACGACGCCTACCGAGCTACCGCAGCAGGCTGAGATATTGGCTGTAGCAGAAGCAGCCACACTTGTGGCAATAAAGGCAATATCCCACGAGAATATTACTATATATGTATATAGACATGTGAAGCTTAAGGCTCTTTGCTGGATCCATGACCAAAAAGGAGTGTCAGACAATGAGCAGGCAGACAAGCTAGCTTGAAAAGGATCCTACCACTCTGCGCTCTGAGAACACAAGTGGAGCGAACGATACAAATAAAAGCCAATGAAAGGTGGAAAGACCTTCCAACTTGCGAGATCTTAAAACAATTATGGCCGGAACCCAGAAAATCCAGAACAAGTAAGATTCTCTTGAAAAGGAGAGCTGAACTATCTATGTCTGTTTGATTTTTCACAGGCAATAATCTTCTGAGGGCACACGCAATAAAGCTGCGCCTTACCGACGACGTCCTCTGCAAAGCCTATGGGGATGTAGGCTCACGGGAGGATATTCTCCACTTTCGTTGCCACTGTCCCAGCCTCAGTAATTCTTAGCAACGACCTTTAGGAAGCTATTACATCCATGATCTCTCAAAACTATATGCTGCTTCACTTATATCTCTTTTCAGATTCGCGGATGCAACAAGATGGCTTAGACCCGCTCAGGGATAAAACGACAACCAACTGGAGACGGAAAGCGGAAATCCGAATAATTAAATCTCCTTCCAATTCCAACATGCGGGCATCACAGTGGGTCTATACAGACCTAAGCGTGATGAGGTATAGAATGGACTTGGACTCCACATCAACCCGCCAACCTAACCTAATCTAATCTTACCATATTCCACTAACAGTTTATTGTTT
Source organism: Volucella zonaria (assembly GCA_963966105.1). Lineage (NCBI taxonomy): Eukaryota > Metazoa > Arthropoda > Insecta > Diptera > Syrphidae > Volucella > Volucella zonaria. The sequence continues at coordinate 68,878,629 of OZ014534.1, read as the reverse complement.
TTATTTTCGTCTTTAAGAGATAACGTAGTTTTTGTGTGAGTAGTAAAGGATGAGCCAACAGCTAGTGTGGAAATTTTCATTAAATTAAACACGAACAAAAATGGCAATTTTGAATGGAACACAACATCGTTCATGTGAACACCACGGCTTCTGCTGCAAGCGACCATCTGAAGGTAAAATTTATCGATGACTTTTTGAAGAATAAAGTGGGTCAATGGCCGGAATTTCAGTTTGGATATTATGTTTGAGATCCTGAATTCTCGCTGGTTTATTGGCATAGACCTTACTCTTCAAATAACCCCATAGGAAAAAATCCAAATGTGTCAAATCGCATGACATGAAAGGATAATCAATTTCTCCTCTAACCGAAATAATGCGATCTTCAAATTTCATACGCAATAAATTGATTGCTTGATGGCCTGTGTGGGCAGTAGCACCATGCTGTTGAAACCAGAGATCGTCCACAACTAATTTATTCAATTTTGGAAAAAAATAGCCGGTCAACATGTTGCGATAACGTTCTCCATTCACTGCAACTGTCTCTCCAGCCTCATCTTCGATAAAGGACATGCCAATGACGCCTCCAACCTATAATCTGCACCATACAGCGACTTTTTTTGGGAAGCATTGGTTTTTCGTGAATCTCGTATGGGCTTTCGGGTCCCCAGAAACGATAAATTTGATTATTTACCTACCCATCCATCCAAAAATGGACTTCGTCGGAAAAGATTAAATTCGATGACAAATTGTCCTGGCGATCCAACATCCAGTTAACAAATCGGCGACGTCGTAGATGGTCCAAAGGCTCTAATTGTTGTGTAATTTGGGTCTTAAATTCGTGCAAATGAAGATCAACTTTTAAAATTCGCCGTAAAGTGCCATAAGTGAGGCCCAATTTTTGACTTCAGCCACGAATTGAAGTGCCTGGCTGGTTTTGAGCACTTTCGCTCACAGTGGTGATGTTTTGGCGTATACGTGCTCGCCGACCATGCTGATATGGAATTTGACTCGATACCGAACCAGTTTCTTCAAAACGCTCCACCTTTGCACGAGTTCTGGACTCGATCACGTTGACCGAAAAATTCACGAATTTTACGAAATGTTACTTTTACAGATCGCGTGTTGCGTGGTAAACGCCACTATGGCTAAAATTGCCAAAGATTGTATGACATCTGCAAAAAGATCAACCACATTGAATTCCGTAATTGACAGCCAACATCCACACCATTTTTTGGGTCACCCTTTACATTAACTGCAGTGCTCAGGTCTACTGAGTCGTCTACCACCCTAACGTGGAATTCTGAAGTTGCTTCGAAAACGAGTTTACTTGGAACAACCTAAAACAAAACATTCGATATAGGAATACCACCACAACACCCCAAGGAGAGTTAATTTTGTACTCAATGGCGAAACAATGGTCGACAAATGAATGCCTTTAAGTAACTACTGAGTCATACAAGACTCAATCTATGGTGCTGATACGTTTCGGGTTCTCGGAAAAATACCCCCGGCTTGGAAAATCGGCGTCAGACAAAAACCTTAAGAGCCAACAAGTTCCACGTCGAGACTCATCAATTCTCTCTCGGCGTGCGTGCGCATGATAAAATTCAACTATTTAACACCCAAAGGCGTTTTTGAGCTAAGATTATGGGCTATAAGTAAAAGCGAACCTGGGGCCAGTTTGTGCTAAGTGGGTATTTTCAAAGATTTCAAAGGGCCTGCGAATACAATCTTCGATGGCAAAAATATGATGCGTTGCGTTTATCTCCATCATAAATTTTGGTTACTGCTCCAACACCAGCTTGCCTGAGTTGAGAAGTGACGAAAGATCGATGCACAACGAATGCATAACCAGTCAGCTTCGTAGGGAGACAACTCCTTGTATTTGGCGGTCTTAATGACGTTCATCTGCTCTGGAAGCTTTAATTTGCCAGTGTTCTTCAAGAAGGGGCAGGAATAACCACAGTATTTTGGATCATATGCTTAACTTTAACATTTGGCATCTTGCTTGACAACGAAAACTGGAATGGTTTTTCGTTATTTCTTTCTCAGAGAGTTATTCTTCGTATCTTGGTGCAACTGAAAATATACGTATGTATGTTGAACTTAGAAGCGTTTCTAGTTTTCTAAAAATGAGTAGAGTGCATCAAGGGCAAATTTTCCCCTGGACCCGCTTCAGTTTTGACCCAAAGTGATGAATTAGGCACACACTACTAAGCAGGCAATGCCCCATATCCATCCAGCATATTGTCTGTAGCGTATAAACAACTGAGATAACTGAGCATTTGAATTGCAACGCTTTTGGAAAAGACCCTTAAGAGTAACTGGTCACCTTGAGGAAAGCACGAAATACCAAGCACGAGAGTATTTGTAAAGGTACACCAAGCATATTGAGTAGTAGATTAGTGAGCAGTTCATGAAGGATTATTATAATAGGAGAAATGCAAAGCAAATATTAAGAAAATTTACAAAAAGGATGGTGCATCGGTGCTTATCTTAACGACTTCATGATAAAACGTGAACCACGGAATCTTAAGTACAAACACATCTTTCGCTTTTACCTGATTCATAATCTTTGTAGAAAAATCTACTTGAAATCGTCAATGCCTTTCACAAAATGACAAAAATATTCATTCCGTCGCTATAGAATCTAGACTTTTGTTTAAAAGAAAAATCAATGTTTACTACAGTACAACTCAAAAATCAACCGACCAGGTAGATAGATAAAAAAAATTCTGTGAATGGAAACCGACTTTTATTGCATCTGCCTGGTGTTTGAGATATTAATTCTCAAAATACCAAACACATTAATTGGGGAGGATAGACGAAAAGAGAAAACAACCGCACAATAAAATCTTTTAGAGACCTTCGAAAAAGAACAATTTAATTTTTTTCAAACATTTACATGTTGGAACTATGTTTGCTCAAGATAGCAAGAATTAAAGAAAACCTTTCTTTATATGTAGGTCATTTGCATATTTTGTAGCTGCGGCTTTATCTGTTAGATTGAGAAGTATACGTCCAATAGTCGTTACGTTTTTTTGTTTAAACAGTTCCAATAGATGCACTTTTACTCTGATTCTTTTATCTAAATTGCATGCAGGAAACCTGATTTGAATCGGACATGGTTGATGATATAGCCAAGGAGAAATTATTCGAAATATCGGGGTATAAACTGATAAGTATGCATAATAATAGGCTCACCACAACATGTTGTAGTGGAGTTACACTATACTGTAGTACGTCACTAAAATACAAAGAACTGAAAAAATCGAAAGACAGTGTGGTTAAGTATCTCTTGATAGAATTAGGCGATGGCATCACTAAGTGCGTCGTTGGAGTTACATATAATCCAAACCGATGCTACCCTCCAGAGCCATTATTTTCTGGAATCCATTATTATTTGTGGTGACCTCAATGATGACATTTCAAAAACCGACAGTAAATCTCGCCAACTTTTAGATTTTACGGTTGGTGCAACTCCTTCGCAATCCGCTTTTCGCTTAACAACCCTCCAAGCCTACTTGATATCATCATGGTATACTATCTTACTGGTCTTACCCTTGGGTGGTATGTCACACCGTGACCTTATTTTCTGTACGTACAAAGTTGCCTTACGTCGTCTACCAATACCGATATCTTTTAATTTCAGAGATTTTTCCACTGTACATAGACAATGACTCATTGCAACTCGACACGGGCCTTCTCCTATGGCGTAATTGTTATTTTGCCTCTAATGTACCCGACAAAGTCAATTATTTACAAACTCTAATATTTGATTTATTCAACAGTCATATCCCTTTAAAGACGATTGCAATACGTAACAAAAAATGTTCATGGTCCACTAGTGAAGTACACCATGCGATGAAAATACGTAACAAGGTACATATACTCGTATATGCTCGTATGTATGCTAAATGGAAGTCATTGCCAACAAATCTTAATTTGGAGATATTCTGTCGCACTCGTAATCGCCCTCCTTCCATTACAAAAAGAGCAAACAAAAGATATTTCTTATCTCAGTTGAGGCCTGAACAAACGTCGAAAAAGCTGTGGAACAACTTCGTTCAATATGTGCTGGAACAAAATCGGCAATTGATAGCATCCCATCCCCAATGTTAATGAACCTAACGATACATTTATTTCGTCTGCTATCAATAAACCACGTTTCACTCCTAGTCATGATCGAACGTATGACTTTGTTGTTGATTTTGACGTTGTCTCTGACACATATGTTGCTAATATCGTACGTAGTTTAAAATCGAATGTTTTTGGAGAGGGCGGTGTACCTAATCGATTTCTAAAGATGATTCTACCCCATATTCTAAGAAGCCTACGCATATTTTTAATTTCTGCATCACCGCTACCACATTTCTCAATATTTGGAAATTGACGAAAGCCGTTCCTGTCCCAAAAAAAACAGACTTCTGCCCAAAAAGTATCTTACCATGTCTCCCCAAAGTACTTGAGAAAGTTCAAGCAAACCAATTATCGAATTGCATAAGTTAACACAGTTTATTATCCCCAGTTCAGTCGGGCTTCCGAGCGAATCATAGCTGCTCAATAGCGCCGTAATTATAATCCTCAATGACATAAGAGTAAAATATGATAAGGACTTCTTGACAGTGCTACGTTTACCAGACTTTTACACATGGTACTCTGTCAGAACCTTAAACTATATTTTGGTTTCAGTGGAAGATCTGTTCGAACATCATTTATTTATTTATTTATTTTTAGGAACCCTAGGGACGAAGAAAAGATAGGTACCGATGTACATTGGTCTTAAATGTTTGAAAGTTATAACGACTAGGAAATAGAGAGCTTATCAGCGCATTATATAAGCGAATTGCACAGTTTATTGAAGAATCCCGATATTTTAGACTACGTTCGAAAGTGGGCTTGAGCATTCATAACGAGACGGGTGTTTTGGTAAAGAATTTGAAAGGGCGGGATGCTACTGCCAATTTTGGTGGAGCACTAGTGGTCAAAATAGCGATAGAACATGGTGTTCAAGCGTGTGAATTTACTGTGCAATATTAACGCACGGTTTCTTTAGCAGGCGCAGAGGTGTTTTAGGAACACCTGATCAGATGTGGGCATTGTACATCAATTTTAGGCGGATGAATGATTTATATATTGAGGGCGGATCAGAGGGGGTGAAATATTTCTTAGTCCTAGACGTTTCGCAGCATTTTTGGCGACATCGAATATGTGGACATTCCAACGTAGGTTATCATTGACACACATACCGAGAATAGAAAGTTTCTCAGTTTCAACGACGCAAGTGGCTGGTTGTTTGGATTTAACGGCAACAGACAGCGTTGTGTTTTGGAAGCATTAAATTCTACTCTGGTGGTAGTGGTTCCCCAATTACTCGTAGTTATGCTGTTAATATCGGAATTCGATGAACTTAACATACCTTCCTTTTCCGTTCTACAGCCGAAGAGCATTGATGTCATTTGAAGAACGAATATGAAAAACAGAGAGTACTGAGAGACAATATATTGGTAAGAAGTAGCAGACAAGAGACCATTTATGAAACTTAAAAAGAGTGTCGGAGCAATAGTATCTGGCTTTTTAAGGCAAACCACCTCTCGTGTAGACTTATGTTTACGGAATGTCCGTACATCCAAAGCAGAAGTTCCATCCTTGGTATGGATCGAGGCCGATCTTAAATCTCTTACTGTTCTTAGGGTCACAACACCCAGTACCTATTGCAAATCTACATTGGGTCAAACCAACAGGAAGGCCCATCACGCGACGTTTGGTTTAAACCAGAGCCACCATGACCCTCCCACAAGATGTCATACCTCAACAAGTCAGGCCCGGACCAAAATCCGGGGGGCTCCTGATTCCCATGGTACCGTGATTTAAGTCCTGGCAGGAACTACCGGTGGTCCTGCCGCCAACAAGACCAATGACCGGCAACTTGTAACTGATCAAATCTTAGCAACCTTCGGTGGCGTCATCTGAAGATGTTTACGATAAGACCAGTAATATGTATATATTAGACAACGTGATTGATGGGCGAAAGGGGAGCACACCAGAATTTATTTTGCAGATATCGGGCTTGAACCATCCAAGACAACTTGAATTGAACGTTCCGTCGCCGATCCCAAATACACGTCTGATGCCAAACTCTGTAAAGTGCCTTAGAAATATTTAGTGCAACTAGCTTGCTTTCGCCAGATTGATGCACACGCTAGTTCCACTTTTCGGTGAGACATGCCATCAAATCACCAGTGGGCCTGTTGCTTCGAAAACCTGATGGTTTATCAGTGTTTCCACGATTTGAAAAGAAAGGAATGTAAGTGCAAGGGATTTGAATGAATAGAGAGAAGAAGGATCGCCTTCTTTAGGGACGGGCTGGACAAATGCTGTTTTCCATCTGCTCGGAAAGAGTCCTAAAAAGTAGGATTGATGAGAAAGCTTACATAATGGTTTTGACAGCGTAGAGGAACACCTCTTCAGAAGAAAGTGAGGTATAACATCTGAACCAGCGAATTGGTGAATGTTAAGATCTTTAAGTGCTACTACACGAGTGCGAAAGTGGATTCGTCTCATTGAAGATTCGACGTACTCAAGTGTAGGCGGAGACAAGGCACAATCTGGAAGTGACAGCTTGTCGTTGTAAATGAGCTTTGGGATTTAGGAAGAGGCAGAGTTTCTAATATTTTTGACGAACGACAAAAAGTTGTTCATAATAATGACTTTTCCGATTTCCGCACTTTAATCGCAGGAGTACCTCAATGGTCATTACTTGGCCCAATTTTGTTCTGCTTTTTATTAATGACCTGCCGAAAGTATGCTCAAATGTTGATGATGCCCAGATGTATATTTCGAGACCTTCAGGACTTGCTGAACATTTAGTCGTTATGAAGACTTGTCTGCAATATATTACTGATCATTATGTAATGGGCTCAATATTAATCCAATCGAATCACAGCTCATCCTAATATCTAAAAACATAATCAATAAGATGAAATACCGCCAGCATTCTTGAATGACAGGCAGCTTCATTTTGTGAAGGTTGTTATTAATCTTAGGTTCAAATTAAATCGCTTACTTTCCGCCGTAGACTATATTAACTTTGTTGTTGGTATTAAACTAGCTTTACCACAATAGGGGTTGCTAAAACTTTATTAAAACTTTATGTATGCACATAATTGATTACTATGTCGTAGTTTATTGATTGCAAGCCTTGATAAGTTACGCATAGGTACAATCGACCGTACAATCATTCATACCGAACTATGGGACCTTGGTTGGTCCTTAAAACATAGAAAAGTTTTTTTGATTTAAAGGCACCAGTTAAACGATGGCGACTAACATTTCGCGTTTAGGTAGAAAAAGCGATTCAACCAGGACCATGATGGGCAACAATTCCACTTGACCTCGACGAAGTGAGAACTAAAGTCAAACAAAGCTGCCAATACTACATAATAGCCCAGTTGCCGAGCTGTTCAAGGCGGAAGAGGAGGTGTTTGTAAAAAGCAATCGTTTTAAAAATATTGTTGAACGAAACCAAGCCAGATCAGTGAAACCTCAGCTTCGTATGTCCTATCTTAAAGGAAAGAGGCCCTCTACTTTGCAAAAACTGTTGATCATTACCAGGCCTGGAGAGTCCACCGTCGACCTGATTTCTACATAACGACTCTCGAACTCTAAATTTGAAATCCACCACTTATTTGTCGATTTAAAGATCGCCTGTGACAGTGTACGAGTAAATTGAGGAAAAGTATACGAAACCATGTCTGATCTTAGCATACCTGCTAAGCTTTTTACCGATACCTTTAATGTCAAAACCAGGCGAATCACTGTCATGTGATTTCTTCAGCATAGCACTTCAGAATTTTTACAAAACTTCCAACAAACAAATGAGGCGCATTCTTTCAATTTTTCTACTGCCTATATGTACAGGTGGCTTGAGATAGACGTTATCAGCAGAACACAGGGAACTGTCTATGAGGCTTTTGCAAATATTAAAGCAAAAACGAAAAAGAATGGTCTGGCGGTAAATGATCGAAAAACAAAGTGATGTCATCGACAACGCGGACAAAACGTCACAATAGACTGGTATAACTTCAAGTTAGCCAATAATCGTATCTCCCTACGCTCCGGAGGTAATACAGGATTTTGGTTAGATACGTCCCAATTTGATTTTAAATAAAAGGACATGTGTTTAAGGTATCGATGAATTTTGAACTAAGATGTAGTTGATACCATCAATTATGCCATCACTGAATGAATGAGTATGCGCTTATTCAAATGTCCTCGCTGCGATAGATCCGATTTTCACTAACTTTTTCACATAATTCGGTCGATATTCCAGCAATTTGATTTGACTTTAGCTTTTGGGCCAATATGATCCTTTACGGACTCATAGCAAATGGAACTGATTGATTGCGGTCTTGATTTACCACGATATTCTTTTCATTTCTTTCGTTTCGATTCGTAGGACATGGTACGGCAACTTTATGGAGTTGTTCAGTTGTTCGCTTGTCCGGACTATTATAGCGGCCGGGAATTGGCATTAACGTTGTCGAAAATGGCCGCGAATTTACAAATAAAATTTCATGATTTGTAAACTACGTCAAAGTGCAACTGCATGCACAACTATGACGTCGGTCAAAAGATGGTACAGAGAATCCCTATTGGAAGAATTAGACCGCTTCAAATGAAAAACTCTTTGCTTGTCTATGCGGATGGTATGGGCATCATTGTTCATGAGGCATTTGGAAGTATTGAAGCAGAATCACCAAAGATGGGTCTGGCAGTAAACGAGAGAAAAACGCGATACCTGTTATTATCGAAAAACGACACACAGCATTGACAAAATGGGAAAAATGTCACAATGACCGGTATAACTTGAGCGCAGTTGATTATATTGTCTACCTAGGCTCAACAGTTAATACTTTATAAATGCAGTTCTCGTAAAGGTCTGCATGAACTTTGCCAAAAAAGGATGGGAGAAAGTGGAGGAGGACATTTAATCAAGATCTATACAGACTGTTAACAACATGAAAATTACAAAACAAAAAAAAACTTAATGCTGTCAGGGATATGTTAAGCGGATGGACACCGGTGCTCCACAGCTGAAAGTCTTCGAGTCCATGATCACAAGTGAACACAGACTCCAATCAGCCGAACGTGCGAAATTTTAAGGGTCCGTTAAGGAACAGAGCTGAGTGGAGAGTCGTGTTGGTTGAGCACCAGATCCATCACAAACTGTAGCCCCACATAAGGAAGTAAGTAAGTCTACCCATTTATTACTTGTAGGTACGAGTAACATTTTTTTCTGTTATCCGTTGTATTTGTGTAAGCAGAAAACCGCATTTCAAGAGTTTCTCATACGAACTGTAGGGGTATTGCATCAAACTTACTAGAGCCAGTAAAATACAGTGTCTTCCAATAGGGACTTCCCAACTTTGATAGTTGTTACTGGCCATATTGTTGAAGCTACATCTATGAAGTTAGCTGTTCAATAACACGTGCAAATGATAAAATTGTTTTATCAAAATGGGTGTTCTGTTCGGGCAACGTTCTGCGCGCTTCACCCATTTTACGGTCGATTTAATCGTCCTACCGAGAGGACTGTTCGCAGTGTGGTGGATACATTTGAGTCCAATGGTTCAGTAAGCGATAAACCAACACACGTACGTCGACGAAACGCCAAATCTGCCGAAAACATCACCCCGCTCCGTGAGAGTGTGCAGGAGAATCAGAGGCATTCGATTTCGCTCACAAGAACTCGGCCTTTCGCAGACCTCAATTTGGCGAATTTTGTGTCGTGACTTAGGCCTGCACCCGTACAAAATTCAACTGACCCAGGAACTGAAGGTAAACGATTATAGACAACGACGAGTGTTGGCTGAACGGGCTGTGGAACAGTTGAAAGCTAATTTTCATTAAAAAATCATTTTCAGCAATGAGGCCTATTTCTGGATGAATGGGTACGCCAACAAACAAAATTGTCGAATTTGAGACGATACCAATCCACATGAGATTCAAGAGCGTCCAATGCATCCCAAAAAAGTCACTGATTGGTGTACATTTTGGGCTGGCGGCGTCATCGGTCCACATTTCTTTGAGAACGACGTTGGCCAGGCTATCACCGACAACGGCGAGCGCTATAGGTCGATGATTACCAACATTTTTGGCCTGAATTGGCCAACGACATATGGTTTTAACAGGACGACGCCATCTGCCACAGAGCTCACACCACATTGGAAATTCTGCACGAGAGATTCGAAGATATGATCATCTCACGTGGAGATGATGTGAACTGGCCACCGAGATTGTACGATTTGACCCCGTTAAACTTTTTCTTGTGGGGTTTTCTGAAGTCGCACGTCTATGGGAATAAGCCACAAAGCACAGGGGCTCTCAAAGCCAACACAACTCATGCCATCGGTCAAATTCAGCCTGATTTATGCGACAGAGTCATGGATATTTCCAATGCGCGGTACCCAGAGAAGCCACGGCGAACATTTGAACGATGTTATATTCCATAGATAATGGCATCAATAGGCCTCTCAAACGAATAAAAAATTTCGATGAGATCTCACACATACTTTGTTATATTTAAATTTAAAAATAGAAAGTGCTTAATGAAGGACCTTTTAAAAGTACATACTGATGCATTTTCGAAAATAACTTGCTATTTAGAAAACACTATCAACAATTATTAATGTTTATTCTGTAAAATAGTCCATGGATAGTAATAGACAAATCAAATTGTAAATATGACAATTTGCGGTTGAAATTGCGGATTTTTCTTCATTTTTTTCCATTTTATATAAAAAAAAAAACCTCAGCATGTGCCGATTGAAATTCATTATTAAAGAAATCAATACAATCCGCCTAACAACCCCGACATTTTCAATGTTATTCTACGTTTCCTAGCCAGTGTCTTACTTTTATTATTATTTTTTATATATTTATTTATTTTTTTTTTTTTTTTGCAATACGGCATCATTGTGGTAATTCGAGTTGTTTTTTTTTTTTCTTTTTAAATCCAAACCCACTACTCACCACAAATAGTTCAGCTTTAATAAAGATCACCGCAGTGAGGCGGAAAAATATTACTTCTCTTGGGTTATCCTTGCTTTAAGTATTTTATTTATTTTCTTTAAAATTCCACTGTAAAGAAAGCACTGCGTTTTTATTCACTGATTTTCCTAAATTTTCAAATTTCTCAATCACTCTGTAAACTGTAGGGAAAATTTTAAAAATTCGCCGAACTATAATTTTTTTGCGGAAAAAAATCACTAAAATTTGAATTTTGGAAAAATTTATTCACATACGATCCACATCTATGTTACATATGTATACCATATACTCGTATCTAAAGCGCTCTTGGATGAATAATTAAAAGCTAAAAACAGATTTAAATAAATGATTAGTAAGTTCGAGGGGACTTTTTTCAAAACTTTTTCACAGTTGAAAATTCGCACAAAATACGGGATAAGGAGAAAACAAAATCCACAACAGGTTCATTCAACCAAAAACAAAAAAAATTCTTCAAATTCAGATTCAGATACCGGATTTTTTTTTTTTTTTTTTTTTCGTCGGTTACAATTGATTTATATGCAAAACTGCGATTGTTGTCACCAAACAAACTCAACTCAGTTGGTCCGAAGTTAGCGCATACCTTGGTGTGTCTTTTATTGATCAAATTTTTCCTCCTCCTTCAGTACACTTCCACATCACTTCTTGTCATTAATGACACAATACACAATATCAAAAAACCAAACAAAAAAAAAAATAAATATTTTTACTCTCCCTCCCACGAAAGGTAAAGTGGTCACACCGGGCTACTTTGCATTCAATTGAGGAAAACAAAAATAAAAAATAAAAAAAATCGAAAAGACCGCTCAAGTACAAAGAAGATTAAGAGTGCTACAACTATTACCCCCCGCGTTCGAATTTTAGCAATTCTTAAAGACTGACCAAAAGACCAACCAAGTGCGACGAGAGCGAAAAAATTAATACCACTTGCACGAACGAACAGCCCTGGAGTAACTAAACCAGTGGTTGGACGCAAAAGCTATGTAGAGCTGGCCAAGAGTACGACGACGTACGAGTATAGTGTTCCGGTTCGTAGTCGTGGTGATTTTGCCTGTACAGTGTAGTGATGACGATATTGTTAACCAACACTTGGTCTCCTGCCTCTTGGCCAAGTAAATTGTCCATTTTACATGGTGATGGCTAGGCTATGGCTGATGGATCCGCATCCGATGGATTTGGCTTACATTGCAGTCTCTTTAGCTTTCAGTTAGTGTCATTTTCGATGCGTTGGATTCAGTTCGCGGGAGAGAATCCTATGTGGAACGTAAGTATTTCTCACTAAAAATCACACTACATGCACGAGTAGTGCGTACACAAATGCAAACACCGACCGACTGACGTGTGGCAGGTAAAAACACTATAAAAACACTAAAAACACTAGAAAAATGTATCTACAAACATACATCCATATGTATGTACACATCCAGACCCATCACAAGAATCGTTGCACTAAAATGCACATTCAGCGAAAGCCTGTCGAATGCGCTGGGTTTAATTTGTTTGTTTTTGAATACCATTTTTGTGATAATTGCTTTTTGGATTGTTTATTGTGCTATTCGTCCAGGTAGCTAAAATTTGAAATTTTCGAAGAAAGAAAAAATTACGGAAACTGTAGCAAACAAAAAGACAAAAAAAAAAGAGTTCTGAAGATGAACCGAAGATGTTTCTGTAACGAGAGCAGCAGGAACCGACCAAACAAGTTGTTGTGGAACGTATTTGTTCGTTTATTTTCAAAAATAAGAATATCCACTCTCGGAGAGCAAATTTCTAACTCACACAATCATACCCAAGCACAGGTGTGTGTTGTATTTCTATAGAATGGATTAAGAGAGTATCAGATTTAATAAAATCATTTGAAAATTGATAGAAACTACTAAAACTGAGTTAAGAGAGTGAGAGAGAAAGAGAGCGGTTTATAGGAGCTGTATACTGCAGCTGATTTTTATTGTATGGACTTTTAGAGTTTTGAGGCGGTGTTGACTACTTTTTGAAACGTAACATACCCGGGAATTGTTATGTGTATTATTTTTCAAGACGCACACGAACATCGTGTTAGTTAAGATAGAGAAACCCGATGCTTTGATATTTCGCCTTAATTTCGCTCATAAACAGCGTTTTCTTTTGACTGATAGATTCTCCAATAGGAATATCACTGAAAGTTGTTTTGAAAACTAGTCTTTAGATTTGCGAAACTTATAGAGATATACGTAATTTTTGTGGTTCTTATAATCAGCCAACTGAACTCGCTATTCGTCGTGTTATGGATAAATTTCGTACAAGTAAATAATCCTGAATTGTTAATTTAACTTTTATCGCAGTAGTTTGATCCTTGCCCAACCACTTTGTGGATAATCTTGCGAAAAGATCTCGGCCTTCACACATATGAGATCTAGACTAGACTAGACCATAACTTGAGACAAGAGTTCCCGGATTGGGCTCTTGGTCAGCCTGAAGTCGACCCTAATTTTTATCGACAAATAGTCTTTAGTGACACTGCTCATATATGGCACAAAGAGGTTGTGAACAAGCAAAATTCAGAAAACACTCATACGACTCAAGTACATCCACTAAGTGCACCGCTTGGTGTGGTTCTTAAGCTGGTGGCACTGAGAGTCCTTATTTTTTTTTTAAATGATGCCGAAGCTTGCTTTATAAGGAACAACAAACATTGCCGGATATCCATCATTAATTATTTCCTCGAAAATATGCTCGAAAGTGGTCTGAATGATATGTGGTTCTAGCAGGAAGGGGCTACGTCCCATACTGCCCACCAAACCGTTGACTTACTGAGGACTCGATTCAACGACGTTTTATCGCGAGATCGTTTACGTTTTGTAGTCCTATGTAAAGCCTTTACTATATGCTGATAAACCGCACACTGTTAGAGGCCAATATTCGGCATGTTAGTGATGAAAGAGTAGACTAGAATAGGACCGAGTACGTATTTGATCAAAACAATCCGAGAAAGCTATGTATATGCCTCTGAAGATATGTCTTCATAATGAATAATAAATCAAACTGAACTTCTGTTGCCATTGCTTAAAAAAACAATTATTTGCTCATAAAAAACCCCTTTTAGATGCGAATTAGACAGACCTAGCTTATGGCATAGGTACGAAAGTTGGAAACCCACAAATAATCGCAGTTGAATCTTCCATTGCACTCAACTTCTGTTGTTTTAAAGGTTATTATGAATTAATAGGGATAGACTTTAAAATACCAATTGAATCTAAGGGCAGATCTAAAGATCAAGTTTATGCGATGCAAAAATGCGTGAAGTTTGGGACTATTTTACCACATGTTAAAATTTTCGCTGGCCCAAACAAAATAATCGCTTAACTGAAACCGGAAGTAGTATTAAGTGATATCGGATTTGAAAATCATAGGGCAAGTCCGAAACTGAAATAAGCAGTTTAGCCGATCAGGGATGTAGGAATTTCCGTACAAGTGGCTACAAGTCACTTTTGATGAATCTTGTCAACAATATATAAGAAGCAGATCTTTAGATCTCATATTTATCTACACAAGAATATATGTACAGCAGGGTCTAGACTCTAGAGTATAATATTTGGATAAACTAGAATAAAATAAAAAATAAATAAAACGAAAATTCCATCAATATAGGTTTGGAATTGAAAAAAGAAGCGCTGTTCTTGACAGCTTGACTGTGAAAAGGTTAAACATATTATAGAATAGATGCGCTCTACAGGCACACCATTTAGCATTCAATTGAAAAGGCAAATAAAGTGAAACGCAAAGTTCAAGGTAGACTTGAAGGCACACCCCTTCATCGGGGTAGTTACAAGATAAAATTTGCAATTGAAACCAATAAATTTTTTTGAACTTTAGTCTACAGAAACACATATTGTCGTAGCTATGTACGTCTTTTCAATGGCGTTATTTATAGTTGGTTGAGAGAAAATCAGTTGTTGACCTTGAGCAATTTGTGCCAGAAGAAACGCCATGTGAGACAACACGTACTTGACCAACCACATTTTTGAATGCTTCAGACAAACAGTTCGCCCCAGGCCATACTGAAGGGACCTTAAGGTTACGAAAGCTTTCCCAGAGATTATATTCAGCTATACAGGAATCAGGGTTCTTGAACTTCGGTTCCAGTTAAGGCGGACGCCTTGAAGGAACATCATGGTGGCCTTAGCGTAAACATACATCGAAGAGAGAGTTGGGTCGACTTCGTCGTGAAGTTACAAAAAACCTTCCTGCCATGACTCAAGAAATGGTTGAGGTTTTTGGGTCGACTACAAGCCTTCACCGAGGTGCGACCGTGGTTCGCAAATAACTTCGAATTTGTATCAAATAGGTGGTGTTTATCCCGGATAAAGGTAGAACTTGGGTCACATTGGTCTTATTTAACTCCGACTGCAATGGAGCACCGAGGGCTTGGTCGCACACGTGCACAAACTGGTATCTAGTTTAATCAGACGAAACATGTATCTAAAAGAGGACATAGACAAAGGGTCCCCTCTATCGACGCTTTTCATCAGGCTCGAATTAAACTATGTAGCAATACACCAATAAAAGCATAGTAAATGCACTTGCGCAAGAAGTGAAGAAATCAGTTTACCGCGAAAGTAGTTGCTATCTACTCTATGATACCCTGAATTGAAATAGCTAGCAACAACAATAAACTGATCAACACAGACTTCAAACCCTGTAACAATTAACTGTAAGAAATAGCCATTTATATTTGCCGTTGAGTGTATTAATGGCTTTCAAACTCCTTGTACTGAGTGCAAATCTACAGAGTGACTTACTCGAACTGTAACTTTTTAAAATGCTATAATTTTTTTATTTTTTGATAAATTTTATTGTGCCAAAGCAAAAAATGTTGGAAAATACATTAATTTTCAAATTGTATCAGTAGTTTTCAATATGTCCACCTTTGGAGCGAATAATGGCCTTGAGACGGCCGAAGAAAGCATTGCACGCTGCACGCAATTGGCTCTGCGGTGTTTTGGCCCATTCCCGGTGAAGCGATTGTTTGAGGTGGTTCAAACTTTGGTATTTTTTAGTGCCAACCTTCGCCTTCAAAATACCTCAGAGAGAGAAATTAAACACATTTGCATCCGGAGAATTGGCAATCCATTGTGTCGAAGAAATGAAGTGTGGAACATTGTTTTTTAAACAATCTTGGTTGACGCGCGCTTTGTGAGACGGTGCCGATTCTCATTAAAATGTCCTCATGAAATGATTGTTTGCCCAAGGCTTCAATACTGCCTTTAAGACAGTTTCACGCCACGGTCCAAAAATACGAGCGGAGAGCGACCATCGGCGGTTCTGGCGGCCCAAACTATCACCATCGGTGCTGCCTGCTTTCTGGTGGCCGTCCGAAGGTATAAATTTTCGAAGGATCTCTCTGACAAGTAAACTCGATCATTTTGTTTGTTGACATATTGCTCGATAACAAATAGCGGCTCATCGGAAAAAACCAAATTCGGCAACTCAGCACTTTCGTGCAAGCGTAGCAACTCCTTCGCTCTTTCGACTCTAACTTTTTTCTGTTGCGGTGTAAGATCGTGTGCTTTTTGGAACTTCAATGGCTCGAGCCCAAGCTCATTTTTCAGTATGTGTTACATCCATTCCAACGATATGTTGAGCTCACGAGCCATTTTTCTTCCACTTCGACGCGGATTTCGCTCAATTCGAGCCTTCACTTTCCAAACCATTTCTGCCGATGTTGCTCTTTTTCTATGACCACCTCCATGGCGTTTTGCAACGCTGCCAGTATCACGGTAACGAGCTATGATTCGAGACACAAATGATTTATTCACGTTGAGGTGCTGGAGGGCTCTAACGATAGCTACTTGTGGTTTTCCAACCAAATATAAAGCAATCACACTATGACGTTTGAATTCCATCGCGGATAAAATTTTTTCAACACAACTAAGACGCAAATCGTAAAAAGAGCATGTAAGTAATAAAATTATCTGTCATGTGTCAAAATTTGAACTCACTGTCATGAACGGTTTGGAAATTATAGCACTCTGAAGTTGGCTGCAGTTCGAGTCATTCAGGATGTATGTACTCGTATTATGTATATACAAGGGTAGTTCCAGAAGACCCGACCTGACATATAGTTGGCTGTTGTGGTTTGAAAAGAATGACCATTGTAGAAAGTACCAACCTTACAAAGCTTAAATTTGAAGTTTGACGACTCAACGTTGTTTGGTATTTGTTTGGCAGCCATCAATATTCAACGCTCTCAATAAATTTTTAAATATGGAAAAAATTGGTCAGAGTTATGTGATATAATACTTTCATTTGAAAGGCCTCAACCCATCCAACATCAAAACGAAACTGGATTCTACTCTGGGAGAGTCTGCTCCTTTATTTTCAACAATAAAATATTGGGTTGCAGAGTTTAAGCGAGGCCGTACGAGTTGCCAAAATGAGGTGAGTTCATCTGAAATGTTGAAAAAAGTCCACAAAATGGTATTGGATGACCGTCTATTGAAAGTACGTGAACTAGCAGACATGGTAGCCGTTTCAAAAATCACTTTACATCGCATGTTGACTGAAAAATTGGACATAGAAAAGCTGTGCGCAAGATGGGTGCTGCGATTACCCACAATGATACAAAAACGCCGTCGTGAGAATGCTTCAATCGAGTGTTTGGCAAAGTTACTCAGCAATAAAGCCGAGTTTTTACGTCGCTTCATGACCATGGATGAAACATGATTCCATCACTTCACACCTGTGATGAAGGAACAGTAGACTCAAAGGGGAGAAGCGGCTTCAAATAAGGCGAAGACTGTTCCATCTGCAGGCAAGGTCATGGTGTCAGTTTTTTGGGGTGCGCGTTTGATAATTTTTATTGATTATCTTAAGAAGGGAAAAAAAATCAACGGCGTGTATTATGCGAACTTACTGCAGCGTTTGAAAGATGAAATCAGGAAAAAGCGGCCGCATTTGGCGAAGAAAAAGTTGTGTTTCATTAAGACAATGCACCAGTTCACACGTCCGTCATCACAATGGCCAAAATCAATGAGTTAAAGTTCGAATTACTTCATCATGCACCTTATTCGCTAGTTTTAGCCCCTCGGACCATTTTCTATTTCCGAACTTAAAAAAATGGCTCGGTGGTAAAAGATTTGCATGACGATTCTCACTATAAACAGGGTATCGAAGCTATTGAACGTCGTTGGGAAAATTATATTGAACAAATGGAGCCTAGGTAGAGAATTTTTTCCCAAATTTTTTGTGTTTCCTTTGTTAGGTCGGGTACTTCTCGGACCACCCTCTTATATCCAGGTCCGATGCGAAAAGTTATAAAACAATTGAGAGTAGCCTCTAAATCGAAATTCAAGAGAAAATTATTCACCCACCAAGAGCTCTAAAAACGTCAGCTATAAAGGGTACCACCCTAGACAGTCAGCGATTGGCTTTCATTCAAGTCTCTTCAAACTTTAACAACAAATAGGAAACTAACTACATATTTTGGATCAACCGTTGTTACCCTGCTTTCTACAGACCCCAAACGAGAGTATTTTTGTTATAGGGTATTCATCTAGCACGCTCTGGCTCTGCTCTGGATGCACTTTATTCATTTCGAGGGGTGCTAAACTCTAAAGCCTCTTCCAAATTAATTTAAGAATGGAAGGCCTGTGTGAAAGCTAAATCAACTTTGTCTTGTCTTAATCCTGGGTCGCAATGGAATGGCGGGAAATCAAATCTCCGATGAGCATTCTAGGCAGTGCTCAGACCAGAATGCAGTAAACTGAAATTCGTAGATTGAACTAGATAACCCATAACATTTCATTGGCGCTTGAATTGCAAAGCCCTGCTGTAAAATTCAAAATTATTGCGTATTTGAACCATCAGACCTGGCGAAAGGCCGCTAATCACGCACAAGGTGGGTTTAAAGATGTTTCTACACTGTGTAGCAGCGATTTCTTGGTGAAGATTTTTGAGGGAAAACACCTAGATCCGGCTGTTGGTGGCACCAACGATAATCCCAATCAAAAATCTTTCCCTAAGCCGTGACTTAGTTTTGTTTTTATAAGGAACAGAGCCGAGCTTCAATGATGTCGACGTGGCATTGAGAATCGCGTAGGAGATAGACAGGACAAAATATCAAGAGTTTATCAAATAGTATGCCAACCATGCTCTGGAAAGCACACGGAAGACGCCCTTTAGACAGTTCACAATCGTCCCTCTCAAACATAGAAACAGCACGCACATAGGAACGTGGTGATGTTGTTAATAGCAACTATTCCATTAAATTGAAAATACAGATAAATCCATCTTCATACGGAAAATGGAACATCTGGAACTTTCGCAACTTTTAAATTAAAAACTAGGGTAATCGGCGAAGAAGATACCCTGGATGTATGCTAAGTTGAGGTCTCCCCCAGTCTTTCCATCAGATCGTTCATCATCATTTAAAGAACTTACTCGTAAACAGTGTGAAACCGTGAAGTGTATGCCTCTCAAAATTCTTGCTTTTCGTGTGCAATTCAAATTCGATACTCACAAGCACAGGCCTGCGACTACAGTGTACATTAATTGGTGGTGGACAACTTGAGTGAGGGTTCTGTGAGACCGTGAGTGTTTTCTTTTTCAAATGCCGGTTGTATAAACAACGCCGATAAAATGCGTCAACCACGAGTTCAATTCCCAGTTCCCACATCGCACATATCCACATGCCAGCCCAGCCAAACAATTGGTCTCCGGCGAATTGGTAAACAAAGAACACAATGCAACACAGGTGACCGCTGGTAAATTTATCACACATTCGTCTTCTTCTCTTTGGTTCGGTTTTTTTTTTTTTTGTTTTTTTTTGGGTTTTACTTTCCGTCCTTTTTTATATTTTTATCTCATTCGTGCAATTTGAAGAAAAATAAAACCTCCAATTCGCGAGAATTTCATTAACGACTTTCAGCTTCTTCGAGATGCTCACATCCGTATCCGTATCTGTCTGAACGTTCCCAGTTCGTAGAGAGGAAACCTGCGCGAGCTCGCTCCCTATACTTAATACTTTGTATACGTATCTGCCTGGAGTTGCTCCAAAGGCCTGCTCTGCTACTACAGAGCTGAACTTTGGATTGGGATTGTTTGCATTGCCTGAGATCGGGGGCAGCGGGTGCTCACGAGTGCCTGTATCCGAACCTGAAGTATTTGAACAGGTGATTGCCGTGAAACTGCCAACTGCTATAGACTCTGGTTGTAATGGTGGATAATCGGAATTTTATTGATTCGTCGCCGTTTGTCGATTGTGTGTTCTGTTGGATGTCGGGTTGGCACATGGAGACCTGAATCACTTTTCGGAACGCAGTCGGCTGATGACATGGCCGGTTCAGTGGTGCGCTATCGTTCGCACCTTGTTTTGCATCTTAAGTGGGAGTAATAGTGCGCTGTTGGAAATGTCAAAGTCGATGTGGGGGTGTCGATGGACATAAGAACCTGACACAGAATCAACTTAACCAACCGGCACATGGTGTTGCAGTATGGCCATATGGTCACATAGTTACAAAGTGCAGAAGGTTACAGTATCCATAGTCGACACAGTCTTGTAATGAATCCCAGGTGTAATATTGCAATCAATGTTTTGCCTACCCACGTCGACGTGTGAAACCAGAACAAAGAACCCTCTCAGATGAGTGAGTTGGAATTCTTCCGAAATTAGTCACTTCACTCGCAGCGGATCATGGAGCGTAGAGAGGTTAAGCAAGATCAATCTTGCTGCTAGAATTTTGCATGGCTGACAGAATGAGGCGGTATCACGTGGTGTCTCGTTTAGGTGTTCATATGAAACGTTTTCGGGTCAGAGATGGAATAAGGTTTGGAATGTTTTTTTTTTGATTATGTAATTCTTGGTGGCAATAAAGTGAATCAGGTAAACGTCTGGCCGTTTTTGGTGTATTCACCTGCTCACTGCTTCAAAGACTTTTTGAATAAATCGCGTGGGTTTTTCTTTGCGACGCGTTGGAGTAGATAATCCGTTCGCAATCGTTTAATACTAAACCAAGAGTTACAAATAGAAAAAGCTATTGGAAGTTAGACATAAGAGGACGATTAAAGAGGTGGGTATGAATTTGTCCACATTATCATTATAGTAACTTTGGTATTTCACTAAAACAAAGGAAGGAAGTCACACTAAATGCAAGCCAAAGTCTGGTGTTTGGTCATGTTTTGCCGCTTCACTCATAGTTTTGTTCATGTTTTCATTGTGAAAAAGAGGAACCTATTGTAGGTTTCTCTGCCGCCTTCAAATGGCAAAAGAATGAAGATTTTGTCTTTTGCAGATTTGCCCTTGTATTTTAAAAGAGTGGTGAGGCCAGAAATACATTTTTTAAGTTTTCAGTGTGTAGCCTGGAAATCGAACCCAACCATATGGCGTGAGAATGTATTGCTACATCCTTTGCTAAACTTCAAAGAACAAATAAATTCCCCGGAACGCCCTTACATTATGTGTATATTTACGTATCATTCATTGCATTAAAGTTGTCTGCTGACCTTAGGCTAATTTGGATACCACATGCACCCGATTTTCGATATCACAGGAGGAAGAGAATTTTCATAGCAGTGTTATATGGACACACATTCCTAGGCAATGACACCCAGACTCCAATTGTGATAGCAACAGTTCTATTATAGCCAGACTCTAAACCGAGAAGGAATGCTATCGAATCTTCACAGATGGATCAACAATTTGAGGATTGGAAAGATTCGAAGACTGCCAGGATATGTAAATGTTTATTGAGGCAATGCCGTAACTGAGCAGTAGTAGACATTCATCATAACAGTAGAAAAGAATATCCAGGGATAAATAAAACTTATTATCATCCTTACATCAGCGGCGCTGGAGTTCTCGAAGCGTGACCAAAGCAAAACCATTTTGGTGATCCTTTCTAAAGAATTTAGCCGACTATGGGTGAGAGTTCATGTGTAGGCATCTATTTCCTTTAATTTATATAAGATCACGCAATAATTCGGAGTGGACTCAGACCTCCACCAACAACTCTCTCCATTAAGTGTGGTCTTGTGCTAGTCGCCCCGAGTTGAGCACAGTAAGGTGAGGTCCCTTTCCACTTAAGTGTGCCATCTCAGGCGAGGTATTCCTTTACTTCGTTGCCCTTCTTGTGTAAGTTCAAAGACACTTTCTGTCAGAGCAATTATGCTCATTCGCTCAACATGTCGTAACCAACCACCAAAGACGATGAATTCTAGCCCTTCTGACAAGATCAATGCCGCTGTATAGTTCATACAGTTCGTTGTCATGGATATGTATATCTTTTTCTCCAAATTTCCGGACTCAAAAATCACTGGAAGAGATTTTGCCTTTGCTTTAGATAAAGTTCATGATCCAGCGCCACGTAGTTCAACTGAGACGACAAGGGTATTATACAGGGCTTTCTTCGTTGCTCCTGAAAGGGACTTATTTCTCAGGTGCTTTTTTAGTGCAATGACAGCACGATTAGCAAGCTTAATTTATGGTATCGTCTGTCTGCTTTGTCAACCTACTGCTTTTAGCTTTAACTATCCAAACATCTCCATAGTCGAATGTTGTCTATCATTGCCAACGTTGAATTGTTGATTCTGCCTGACAGCGTTTTACATTCCCATCCTTATCTGTGCATTCTGCAGTATTTGTGGCTTTTGCAAGTTCCTTTTACATTTTTTGTAGAATTTCATTCTTTTACTTTCCAAGAAGCCGATGTTTCTCCTTCTTCTTTCCAAATAATTTCCGTGAACAGCGTTCGTTCATTTTTGGAACGCCGTCTAGTACGTGTCTTCTTTCACATTCGAATAGACGGTGCTTTTGCTTTCTGGCAATCTTCAGCCAGTTTTATATCCTTCCTATACTCGGCCAAACCCAACACACTTCTGGAATAGCAGTGATATGTGCTTTGTAAAGTAAACGGCTTCCCCTAATTGTTGAACTGCACTTAAACTGTTAAAGATCTGAATATTCGACGTGCATAACCGAAAGTCGTTGTCGTTTACTGGGATTGTCAACAGTACACTAGGTCCAACCATATCGAATGCTGTTTAATGCTTTACAACATATACATATAGTGTTTTAGGTGGTGCGCCAAGCAGGGCGCTCAGATCCTTCAATTGCCCACTTTCGGCGTTTGTGTGTTTTTGTTGGTTTACTTGAAACTAACATATCTCGTCACCATTTCTATTTTGAAAACCCAGTGAGATGTGGAAAAATCCTCACATGGCCTGGGGGCCTGCGTAGCGATTGATCGGGAAAGTGCTGCCTTACCTCTTAGTGGTGGACCCTGGTAACCTGAATTGTAAGGTTAAAATGTCAGAGGCATACTCAGCCAGGAGCATTATACTGGTGTACGCCGTCATAGGGTCCACGATCCTCACTGTTGAAAACCCTAGCAAACGTTTAAAAAATACTGACCTTCGGATCTTCACGTGAAATGTTCGGCCACGACAAGACATATGAACAATGTCCGAAGAATGGCGTTAAAATTGTACTAGGCAATTGTACTAGGCGATTTCAACGCCAGGAGAGGAAAAAAGGACTTCCTTGGTGGGATAGTTGGTAATCATAGCCTACACGATACCACGTTTGGCTACAGACTTAGGCTTATTGACATTGCAGCGGAACGAAATATCACTATAGCAAGCACGCGCTTTCCTTAAATATCAAACGCTAAATCAATTTGATCATTTTGCGATAGACGTAAGGCATACCAACAGTACAGCCAATATTGACTGGGATCACCACCTTCTTACAGCCAAGGTACGAATGCTGATTTCCTAAGCGCCACAACAAAGAAAAACTACTGTGAGACGCCAGAATCTTCCACGCGTATCTCGAATTCTCTCAAAAACTCCTCCGCTGTTAGCATAAAGTACCGCAGTAGGATGGCAACGTAGCCAATGTGCCATCATTGGCGCCGCAACTGATGTGCTGGGCTTCACCCGATTATCTCCAAGAAATCCCTGGTTTGATAAAGAATGCCGGAAAGCCCACGCAGCTAAACAAAAAACGTACAAAATGGCACTGCAACGAAGGTCGAGAGCAACTCTTGAACTTTACGAGCAGAAGAGACGGGAAGAACATCGACTTTTCTAGAAGAAGAAAAATAGCACGAGAAGCGCGCGATCAAAGATATTGAGAGGTTGTACTCCAGGAATAACGTACAGAAATGTTACCAATAGGTAAAAAGAACGTGTCAAGGCAAGAAGACCCGTACAGAGGCCTGTAGAGATAAAGAAGGGAACCTTGCAATAGAGTCATAATCGGTGTTAAGAATATGGAAAAACTATTTCTTCAGCTTGTATAACAGCGAAGAAGCCCAACATGCTGCAAGAAGGCAGAATGGACCATCACACTTAGACGATGATAGCCAAAATGCCCGTTCACCTGACTAGACCGAAGTAAGGATATCAATATCTAAGCTGAAAATCAAACAAAGCAGCTTTACCGGCCGAGGTTTTCAAAGCTGTTAGAAATGACGAGTAGACCAACTCTTTTCTTAAATCTGGTCAGAAGAGTGTATGCCTGATGAGTGGAATCTCAGTATCGTTTGCCCGATCGACAAACAAAGAGACGCCCTCAACTGCACCAACTATAGAAGTATGCGAGGGATGTTTGATGAGTACCCGGATAGGTGGCTCTACTGAGCCAAAATGTGTACACCATCATTTAGTATAACCTCTTTTAGCCCGCCTGTCAAAATTCGAAGGCACGTTTTCGCCTTCTTTGGAGCACGTTCACCATGTAAAACCCATTGTTTCGGTTGTTCTTTGGTCACTGGTGTGTACCAACGAATCCATGTCTCATCGACGATCACGAAACGACGCAGAAACTCCTCCGGATTTCGATTAAATAGGGCCAAGCACGTCTTTTAAGTGGTCTCACGATTGTGCTTGTTCTTCGGTGTGAGCAAACGCGGCACCCATCGCGCGGACAGCTTTCTCATGCCCAAAATCTTGTGCAGGATATGGCTAACGCTTTCAGCTTTCAGCTGAGATGCCTGCTGTCTCAGCCAACTCATTTTCACTCGGCGGTCCGCCAATACCAGATCATAAATTTTGTCCACGGTTTCCTCTGTGGTAACCGTTTTTGGACCACCTGGGGCGGTTCATCAAAAAGCGACGTTTGGCCACGGCGAAACTATGCAAACCAATTGTAAACGGTTGCACGGGAAGGTGAATCGGTCCTATATACACCATTGAGAATGGGCTTGATTTCCTCGCAGGTTTTGCCACTCAAAAACAGGAATCGGATCACGGAGCGATACTGCTCTTTTTCCATAGTCGTAAAAAGCACTAACACGATGTTTTGAAATGGGTGCCAAATCAAAACTAAACGTCGGATTGTCACCAAATTTTGACAGGCGGGCTAAAAGAGGTTATACTGAATGATGGTACACTCATTTTGGTTCAGTAGGACCGTTTACCTTCCAATTCGGGTACTCATCAAACAGCCTCGTAAGTCTCCTCAATATCGCATACAAGATCTTATCTGCCATATTGTGTGAAAGTTTGGAACCCTTCGGCAACAACCTGATTGACCCCTATCAGGGCGGTTTCATATCAGGAAAGGGCACAATCTTCCAAATCTTCACACTCCGGCAGATCGTGGAAAAAACAGAAGTGCAAATCGATACCTAACATCTTTTCATCGATTTCAAGGCAGCAGATGGCAGCATTTATAAAGACGAGCTGTATAGAGTCATATCTAGTTTTGGCATCCCTGCCAAACTCGTCCGTCGCTGCTCCGTCGAAGTCGGTAACGACCGAGACCTTTGGTGTCAAAAATGGTTTTAGACAATATGACGCGCTGTCATGTGACTTTTTTAACATCATACTTGTGCGGAACTCACAAGTGAATACTGGAGGCACAATCTTTCAAAAGTCTGTGCAACTACTGGCGTACGCCGATAATATCGACTCAATTGGGAGAACGCAGCGAACTATCACTGGTCCGTTCGCTAGTATTGAAACCAAGCTAAAATGGGTTTACCCATAAACGAGGCAAATCCTAGTACGAGGGGAGTTCAATATATTCTCGATATCGATATGAAGGAAAATGCGAATTCAATTTAAATTGTTTTTATTTTTCAATATAATCTCCCCTTACATCAATGCATTTGTTACATCTTGAGATAAGCTTTTTTAAACCCTCAAAAAAATAAATTTCCTAAATACCCATTTATTGCCGACTTGAGTTCTTCATCATCCGAAAATCTTTTTCCACGAAGACATTTTTTCAAATCCGGAAACAGGAAATAATCACTAGGGGCAAGGTCTGGACTATTGGAAACTCGCGCCGCGTGAACAGGAGCGTTGTCATGAAGAAGCAACACACCCGCTGCGAGTTTACCCCGTCTTTTCTTTTTAATTTCCTCCCGCAAATTATGCAAAGTGGAAGCGTAGGATGTGGCGTTGATGGTTTCACCTTTTTTTTTGTACTCAATGAGCAAGATTCCCTTGGAGTCTCAAAAAACTGTGGCCATGAGCTTCCCGGCAGACGGAGTGACTTTGAACTTCTTCGGGGGGTCTGTTCCTTTTTTATGCCACTGCATGGACTCTTGTTTGCTTTCAGGGTCATAGTGGTGGACCCATGTTTCGTCCCCAGTAACAATTCGATCCATAACACCGTCCGCGTTCTCACTACACATCTCCAAAAGCTCTCTACAGCATGCGATTCTCACTTTTTTCTGAGGCGCTGTGAGCATTCGTGGCACCCACCTTGCACTGACCTTTGAAAGGTTAAGATGGTCATGAAGAATGGTGTGAATGGTACCAATTGAAAGCTTGGTGATCTCTGCCATCATTTTCACCTTTATTCGGGCATCCTCAAGAACAAGTTTTTCGACTTCTTTGATGCTTTCCCCCGTACAAGCAGTAGCCGAGGCGCCGGAGCGGGGGTCGTCTTCAATGCTCTCTCTGCCTCTCTTGAACTCACTTGACCACTTTTGCACAGTTGATAATGAAGGTACGGAACCCTGGTAAACAGCCACCATCTCTTCATGAATAGTTTTTTGACTTTTTCCTTGCTTAGTGAGAAATTTAATTACAGCGCGATGCTCAATTTTCACCATCATCGTCTCAGTTGCCATTATGATTCTGTTTAACTAGAGATAAAACGCGAATTAATAATAACATTTATATGAAATTTTACACGAATGCACTAAACTTGATAAATAAGTCAATTTATATACACAACCACAGCTTAACCCCGATACCAAGAATATGTTGAACGCCCCTCGTATATGCTGTCGACAAAAAGTCACATACAATATTGATGAATCGGACAAAACATCATAATCGACAACTATAATTTCGATGTAGTAAAGGACTTTGTCAACCTTGGATCTGCTATGAATTCTGCCAACAACATCGCAGCAGAAATTCAAACAAAGAATCACCCTTGCCAATCGCTATTTCCTGGACTAAGAAGGCACTTGAGTAGTAAGGCCGTATCCCGAAAAACTAAGGAGACTCTATATAAGACCCAGTCCTACTTTATGGAGCTGAAGCTTAGACCTTATCGAAAGCAGATGAAGATCAGTCGTTATGAGACAAAATCCTTCTGAAAATATTCGGTCGCATTTGCATTGACGGGCTTTGGAGAAGAACCAGACAACTGCAGTATACAAATCGACAAGCAATGGAGCGCTATACCCCGCAAGAACGGACTATAATTGTGCCGATGTTTTTGACTAATAATCGGTCGCTGGTGTTAGCTCAGCGTAAATTCCGACATCGATTTCTTAATGGTGACACGTCAACTGGGCAATCATTCCGGCGTTTAGCTACTCGACGCGAACAGAGTGGAACCACAGGAGACCGATGTCGCTGAGATCGAAGAAACATCAACCAGACTACGGGCTACGCAATTGGTCATCACCAGATGGACCCTACAGCGAATTTTAGTGAAAGACTTACACATGTTTCCGTACAGAGTGAAAATAGCGCATCAGTTAATGCCTTCTGACCGTCAGTCATGTGTGAATTACTGTAAAGCCATCCTCAATCTCATCGAAAATCTTCATGAGCGACGAGGCACATTTCCACTTAAGCGGTCACGTCAATAAGCAAAATCTTCATTTCTGGGGAACTGAAAATCCGCGTGTGATGCACGAAGAGCCATTACATCCACTCAGAGCTACTGTGTGGTACGGTGTTCACGCGGGAGTAATGATTGGGCCGTATTTTTTTGAGGACGCCATCGGCAATACGATCACTGTTACTGCCAATCGCTACAGGGCGATGATAAACGACTTCTTATTGTCAGAATTGGATGAGCGAGGTTTGGTGAACATGTGGTTTCAACAAGACGGTCCAACCGCACACACAGCACGAGCCACAATGGATATTGTGAAGGAAGCGTTTCCTGGTCGTGTAATCTACCGTTTTGGCGATTTGGCATGGCCAGCAAGATCGCCCGATTTAACCATCCCAGACTTCTTTCTTTGGGGCAACTTGAAGTCGCGGGTTTATACCAATAAGCTTCAGACAATCGCAGCCCTTAAGAAGAATATTCGACAGAAATGCGAACAGTTATCTTCGGAAATCTTGCGGAAAGTCGTGGAAAATGGGATAAAACGGGCACAAATGTGTATCAACACTGACGGCAGCCACTTGGTGGCTATCATATTTTCCACTTAACAGAAACAATAATAAAGGTCCAAATAAAGATTTTCATCACTCAAAACAATTTTTTGTTTTTTAAGTAAAAAAGTAATTCAAAAACAAAATTGGATGATTAATTTTGCGCCACCTTGTAGAAGGAGACCTCAACCAACTTGAATTGCGCAACTGGAAGCTAAAGACCGGACTAACTAGAGAGGCTTGTTAGTTGAGGCCCAGGTTCACCCGGACTATAGCGCCATCTTATTAAGTAAGTAAGACCTTCACTTTGAATATGTCGAAGTGACTTAAATGAGGTTATCGCTTTGTGTACTTTCTTATTGTACATTCCTCAAATATGATATCGACAATCAGACACATGTTGCTAAAAAGATCTAGACTTCTCTCTCTCAGAGGAAAGAGATTCGGGGGTTGACCAGGTCATCTCCGCTGAGGGTAATAGCGTCACCACCTTCTTTTTGACCTTAGTTCAGAAGATTTTTTAAGACAGAAGCTTGACTGAACTATTCCAATCAGTTGGCAATGTTGTTTTGGATGGAGTGAAAAGTAACCTCCTTGGGAATGTAAAAAAAAATTTTTTTTTTAAATGTTTTTTTATATTATTCAATATAGTCCTCTTTTAGTTTGATACACTTATTCCAACGATTTTCCAACTTCTTGATCCCGTCCGAAAAGTAATTTTCCGGAAGGTCTGCAAAATACTCCTCCGTGGCGTCGATGATTTTCTCGCGTGAGCTGAATTTTTTATTGATGAGCCATCTTTTGAGGTTTGGGAAGAGATAATAGTCCCAGGGAGCCACATCGGGCGAATACGGTGCATGCGACAGCAATTGGGGGCGTAAGTCATTGATTTTAGCCGTGGTTGCGATGCTCTTGTTTTTGGCCAGGAGTAAGCATGCGCGGCACCCATCGGCAAGATAACATTTTCATATGCAGAATATTGCCCTAAATATGGCGTGTACTAATCTTTGTGGTATCTGCTAGCTCGTGCACCTTCACTTTCCGGTCAGCCAACACCATTTCATGTATTTTTTTGACATTGTCCTCTGTAACCGCATCGGAGGGCCTGCCGCTGCGGACTTGATCGGTAGTGGAGTTGCGGCCACCACGAAACTCTCGAAACCTATATTTGACGGTGTAATCTTTTGTTTCCTTCGCCGTTTTGCCTCTCAAAAAATAATAACAACAATCAGCTGTCAAAACAAAACTAAAGACAGTATCGCACTGAAATTTAGCATGTCTGCCTAAATATGAACGGACTTCAAGGCACCATAACCTTTTTTGCAGTAGCAGCGCATTCTGGCGGTCAAGTAGTATAATGTGTAGCCTACAATTCAATGTACATTTTAGAAAGTTGTGTAAAGCATTCCAGTTTGCGCCGTTTTGGATGTTTGTGATCTCATTTAGTGATAGCGCATTTTTTGCCCAAAGGATCTCCTGACTGAATTTAATATGGGACACGTTCCAACTGTTGTAGGGTTTTCAAACACAAAACAATCGTTAAAATTCACAACCTCACATTAAGAGAGAAGAAAAATCTCTCCGTCCTATTCGGACTCCCACCCCTGGAGAGTCAATATCGAAACCAAACACACCTGAGCTTCAAACCACTACATCACAAACTTTCCTTTCTCCTCCTTCTATCTTTCCGCCCGAGCCCAGACAACAGTATAAGGGTATTCATAACCCCTTAGGCGCGCGTAAATTATAAAAAAAAAAAAAAAAATTACACAGTGTACATTCGTCTCCTCGTTGTTTCTGTATGGCATATACGAGTAGTTCAGGTGCAAAAGTTCGCCTCTGGCTTTGAATATTGTTGAGATGGACTCTACGCTGTTCCGGTCATTTAAGTATCTGTTTTCCCCAAGTTCATGCTGTAGTATTCTGTACGTGGATCTTGGTTGGCTTTGTTGAGTAGTGGATTTTTTTAAGCATTTCGTTCAGTGTGCTCTCTCAGTTTGTTGCATTTCCGATTAGTTCGGGCAAGGGCACATTGTGTTCTTGGCTGAGCCTTGACCATTCCGCAAAGAAATTAAGGTTTCGGTTTTTAAGATACATAGCAACCTTGTGGGGAAGACGATGACTTGGTTGAGCAATAACTTTTCTGATATAGAGGAAGTGCAGTCTAAGCGTGAAGATATGTAGCGTTGGTAGTCCAGTTTCCAGATGTAACATGTAAGTTGGTGTATTTTCAGGCAGCCTAAACAGTTTCTTAAGGAAGTATCTTTGGAGTTTTTCTACCTCTTCAAAATGCCAAGCCCCTCACAATTGTGCTGCATAGCACATTCTTGACCTCATTACTGCCTCGAAAATCTTGTACTTCACATTTGGTGCAACATTCCTTTGCCCCAGAATTCCTTTCCAGTTGCAATTAATCACACGTTCAGATTCTTTCAGTTTCTCTAGCAGGTATTTTTTAAAGGATTCCTGTGACCAGAACTCCGATGTATTTGTATTCCTTGACTATATCCAGTTCCACGTTCTGCCAGGTCCATTTTTCATTCCTTGTGTGACGCCCTTAACCATTTCGAAAAATCAAGACTTTGGATTTGTTGGTATTAACTTGCAGGTTCGACATACGGCAATAATGTTGCAGTTTGTTAATCAGAATTTGGAGCATGCTTGGGGTTTCTGCGAAAATTACGATGTCGTCGGCGTAAAGTAAGTGTTTTATAGGAAATCCCTCAAGAGGCAACCCTTCCGGAAGAAATTGAACTAGATCATCCAAAAATATTGAAAACAGAAGAGGACTCAAAAGACATCCTTGTTGTTTGGAACCGATTAGACAAGATTTTCCCGTCCCACAACGCCGCTGTATTGCCTTCTTAAAATTGTTGCAGAACCTTTAGAACTTTTGTTGAGACTTCTAGGTTGCTGAGTTTAAGAAATAGTGATCTTCTATAGATGGAGTCAAAAGCCGCCTTAAGGTCTACAAAGAAAGCGTATAGTTTTTTTCCTCGGTCCAAGTAAATCCGAGCGATGTTTATGAGAGTAAATATGTTGTCAATCGTGGAGTACTCCTTACGGAACCCGGCTTGAAGCTCGCTTAGCAGGTCGTTTTCAAATATCCAGGTTGTTAAGTGCTCCAAGATAACTTCTGTAAAAATTTTGGTAACAGCATTTAGAAACGAAGTCCCTCTATAGTTGGGTGGATCATTTGGATCTGTTTTCTTGAGAATCGGAAAAATTATACTTTTTTTAAAAGCTTCTGGAACTTCGCCGGTTGTAAATATATAATTGAATGTTTCCGTGAGCTTCTACAGGAAGTGATCAGTTGCATTTTTGAAGAACTCATAAGCAATACGATTTTCCTCTGGAGGCGGCACCTATCTATAACTTTTTCAACTTCCCGTAGGGTTATGGGGGAGTCTATTGAGTTTACTTCGGAATACGGCAGAGCAAATTGTATTTCATTCCCGTCCACTGGTGAATTCAGCAATTTTTCGAAGTATTCCGCCAGAGTAGTCGCTTCAACCTTGATTCCTCATGTTGAAAGTATTCACACTATATTCATACGAACTGAAAGCGTGAGTGTAGATTACGGAAGGACCTCGGAAAAGCTAATAAACCGAAAGCCATTTCAAAGATATCTTCTACTATACTCGCTTATACAAGAAAACAAAGCCACTTACATATGTACAATATTATAAAACAAAAGTGTGTATAAGTACAAAATTAGAAGACAAAGAATTCTAATGCGCTAGAAAATCTACGCCGTAAAATGATGTCAAGATCTCTGTCTAATCACGCAATGGCGTAGCAATCTGATTACTCCCGGCACTTGCTTCCTACATATTTGCACAAAATTCCTTAGAAGAAGTGTTTCTGTATCAACTTAAAATTAAGTAGTGACTGATAGAAAAAAAAAACCTCGGCTCCTTATCACCTACTGCAGCTGCTTAACCACGAGCTTAGTCGGAATTCTTTTGTTTTCACAATAAACAACGCACTCTTGAGCGCTTAATCACATTGACATAAGATTCCTCGGACATACTCGTATGTACATTGTACATATCTACGAGTATAAAAAAAAAAAAAAAAAACAATTCGTACTAACAAAGCGATTACTCATTACCATCACCCAGTACACCCTATGAATAAAATCAAATTTTGCGGTTTAACCAGATTAATTCGCCGTGAAAAATAGAAAATGTTCATTTCTCATTTGCCGTTTGTCAGTTTATCGCTGTTTGAGTAAATAAAATTAATTTCGTCTGATGCATATCACCATCTAATGGTCGCACAGTTAACGATTAGTCACTCAGCACAGAACGTGAAAAATCTTTAGCCATAGATCAAAGTACAACGAATATCTAGATATTCGTAGACGACAACGGCGGGCGAACGCCTGCAGATACTTGTATCGTACTTTTGATTAGTGCGTGGGAGTCACACCATGATTTCATGCAATCGAAACCGAAAGGAAACAAACAGCAAACAAACTCACGCTAAAGACGATGCTCTGGTATTACATGCGGGTGTCGCCGAATTTTGGCTAGTATCCAAAATCAAAAACCAAAAATCGTTCCAAAGGCTTAAGTTGTGAAAGATATACGAGAGTAGTAGATGTACGAATGCGAGTGCGACTATATGGTACCTTCTAATCGGCAAGAGATTTGGTTTGTTTTATGCGTGACCTGGTTTTAATAGAAAAACTCACATTCGATCCGGTTTCTCGACAAAAACAATCGAGAAAAATCGTTTCTCCATTCTTGCAACAGACTAAGTAAGGCGTTTGTTGCTTATTTATAAAAAAACAAAAAAACAAAAAAAAAAGTGATAGAAACCCATTAACAAACTCTTTTAAACGTCCTCTTGCATCATTGATTTATTGGGAAGCTTACGAGTCTCAAGGACGTGGATTTTCGGAATTAATTCGGATAAATATGCCATTGTCAGGAGACAAGCCTCATGTCATTAATTAAAAATTAAAATATCATAATATTCCGCCCACACTTCAAATACAATACAAAAGTTGTGGAAGCTGTGCGTGTGCCGTACCCCGATTCTGAGTCGATCTGCGGTCAGATAAAATGTTTAAAAAAAGACAAAATATGTCCACAAAGGCAATGGTTTTTAATTGTTGTTTTCAGAAAATAACAATGACGCCAGCTGTTGGAAAATTTCAGCGACAATCAAATTAATTTGCCCAAGTAAAGGTTAACGACAAGTGCTTCAAAATATTGCTTTTCTTTGAGTTTATTTGCAGATGCATCTTCATTGGTCTAATTACCGGAAAATCTTTCAATATGCATCAAACAACAGACATAATGATGTTGCAGTAGTGCTACGCCCTTGTTAATTTTTCTTCCGTATAATCTGATAATCTTTGATTTGAATTGAGACCCGGGTGAACCCGGATGGATTTATTGTAGCTTATTGCAAGCACAGAGCACTTAAAAACCAGATTTAACGCTAACACAATCAACTTAAAACTATATAAAAGGGTTGGGTGATAGGGGGTCGAGAGGCAAAGGTAGAGTAAAGGAAGTTCCTAAAGGGAGATATACCACCTTGATCAAAAAGTTTTCTGAATTTATTCAGAAAATTAACAATACAAGTTTACTCATCTACATCTATATTGTCCCCTTCAAAGTAATCTCCATCGACTGCAACGCACTTATGCCAGCCCTTGATCCAAACCTCGAAACATTTTTTATATTCGGTTTTCGGTATGTCCATCAGTGCTTCCTGCGGTTTTCCCATTACTTCCTCTCAGCTGCTGAAACGCGTTCCCCGTAGTGGCTTTTTAACTCAATTGAACAGAAAGAAGTCACAGGTAGCCAACTCAGGTGAATTCGGTGGCTGTTGGATGCGTTACTGCGTACACTGCGCGACGGTGCGTTATCATGGTGAAAAACCCACGAGTTTTCTGCCAACAATTCTGGTCTCTTTCGGCGAATTGCTTCAAGCAAACGTCTCATAACGCCCAAATACTCGTAATACTCTTTGTTTACTGTCTGGCCTTCTGGCAAAAATTCATGATGCACTACACCGTTGTAATCCATGAAAACCGTGAGCATTGCCTTCTTTTTTGACTGAAAACGAAGTGGTTTTTTTGGTCTCGGCTCATTTGGTGAACGCCATTCACTTTCCTGATGTCTGGATTCGTGTCATACTCATTAACCCACATCTCGTCTTCAGTAATAATCCTTTTGATGAATGTGGGATCGGATTCAGCCTCGCAAATCATCTCTTTTGCGACGTCAACACGGTCTCTTTTTTGAATGAAATTGAGGTCTTTTGGCACCAGCTTTGTTGCTACACGACGGAAACCCAAATCATTAACCAAAATGTCTTGGACGGATCCATAGACAATGTTCAAATCCTCCGCTATCTCTCTGATGGTTAATTTGCGGTTAGTGACCAATATTTCTTTTACTTCATCAATGCTTTCGCCGGTTTTCGATGTCGATGGTCTGCCACTGTGTTCATCATCTTCGATTGACTCACGACCACTTTTGAACTGCTCGTGCCACTGGTAAACGCCCGTTTTCTTTAGAGAATCGTTGCCGAAACACTTTTCCAACATTTCCAACGTTCGCGCACCATTAAATCCGTTTTTTACGCAAAATTCGTTCCTTGTTGCAAATTCGTTGTTGCAAATTTAAATCCATTTCT
Source organism: Volucella zonaria (assembly GCA_963966105.1). Lineage (NCBI taxonomy): Eukaryota > Metazoa > Arthropoda > Insecta > Diptera > Syrphidae > Volucella > Volucella zonaria. The sequence continues at coordinate 68,843,346 of OZ014534.1, read as the reverse complement.
AAAATTGTAAAAAATCGCGAACACACAGAGATTTAGATGTACTCTTGGCTACGTAACTTTTGCAAGCTATGACGCTAAGATTTAGAGGAAATGTCAATAACAGATTTATCAACTTAACAAAAAAAACAGAACTCAAATCGGTACAGTGGGAGCGCCACACGGTGGGTGGCTTTTTTTTGCATTTTCTTGAGGCTTGAGGCCTCACGAATATCTGATGAAAACGCCAAGTCAATATTTCAAAAAAAATAAGCCAGTTACAGCCGAGAGAGTGAAATGAGTTTTGCGGCGTCGAACCTACGAGAGGCAGGTATCCTACGAACAGTGCGTCCTTAGACCTATTTTATAATTCTATTATAATCAAAATAGCAAAAATCGGTGCAAGAAGAAAATACCGCCCAAAAATCGACAAACTGCCGAAAAATTTTCCGACGAAAATATTAGTTCCAGTGCCAACAAATTGAGGACTGATCATGAGACATCCGCACCAGAATATCCAAACATCGGGTATCGAATTTTGAATTTTCTGACTGTGTTTTCCGTCTTCTGCGTAAAATGTAAAAATTGTGATAGTGATGTTCGATTCTCAATAGAAAGCACTCGAGGGCTCGGTTTTAAAATAGTAGTTTCGTGTTCATTGTGCGAGCCGACTTTCATTCCTTCGTGCCCGTACATTTATACACTTATTGGGGATTGGTTTGCGTGGAGCTATGAAATTTTGTGGACTCATGGATTTACTACCTCTGCTTCAACAAACGACGTATGATATGATAATTAATAACATGTTTTCTGCTACTTTAAGTATTGTCCAATTGGTGTTAAAACAATCTGTAAAACAAAACTGACCGTTTCAGGAGATGGTACGTGGCGAAAACATGGTCTTACCTCATTATATGAAGTTGCGGTTCTTATTGGTCAGTTTACAGGAAAAGTCGTTGATTTTCTTGTAAAATCATCTTATTATGCTGAATGCAACTATTGGAATAAATACAAAAATACCGAGCAATATGAAGAATGGAAATCTAATCATGATGAAAATTGCCAGATCTATCACGAAAGATCGGCAGGCAAAACGGAAGTAGACGCCATGCAAAAATTATTTTCAAAACCCGTCGAAAAGCATGGAGTTATGTATACTAAATGAGTGAGAGATTGAAATTGTAAAAAAGAATGCGTGGGACACGTTCAAAAGCGTATGGGAACCCGTCTTCGCGAATACAAGAAAAGAAATCCTGGAATCGGCTCAACAGACAGCAAAATCATTTCTGTCCCGGAGGCCCCGAATCAGCTAAAAGAGAACTGAAAAATTTCCGTCACTATTATTCAACAATGCCAAAAATGGTTTTAGAAGTTATCAAACCAATATTTGAAGATCTCAGCAATGAAAAATTGTTGGAGCGTTGTGTTGGCGGATATACCCAAAATAGCAATGAGAGCTTCAACCAACTCATTTAGAAGATACGAGTAGCTTCAAAAACGATGAACAACGGGGACAAAATCCTTAACATTGCTGTATTTTTTGCAACATGCACGTTCAACAACGGTGTCAACTCATTTTTGTAAGTCATGAACGTGTTAGGATTATCTGTCGGATCGGGAGCGCACTTCTACGCTGCGCAAGATGACGAAACTCGCATAGCGAAAGAAGGTCGAATACGAACATTCCGTCGACCGTAGAAGACTGACACTACAGGCCGGGTATCGATTATTCCACTTAACTTAACAAACTTTTTCAAATCAGTAGGTACTCAAAATTTCTCGAAAACCAATGAACCGATTGCCTTGAATTTTTTTGTGGTTATTCTTACACCATTATCTAGTACTTGTCATAGAATTTTTCTTTTCGTTGCTTAGTTTTTGTTTTATAGGCGAAATAATAACTAAATTTTGGTCCAAAAATCACTGTTTATGTTCAAACGTCCGCCATTTTATCATAAATCAATATTTTCAAAACCGGCTATGACAAGTACTAGATTATACAATATGTAGTATCTAATTTAATAATCTTTTTGTTTTTTTTTTCAGATGATTTTTGAAGAAACGCCAGTGGGTACCGTTTACACAGATTTTTTTACGACGATCCAAGAATCATACTATTATCGTTGTATATTTTTGATATTTTTAAATAAAAAAAAAAATATAAATATTTCTGAATGTGTAGTGTATATTTTTAGATAGTTAAACTCGCAATCCGAAATTTCAAATAATTTTCCTTAAAAAAATACACAAAAATGTCATTTTTTTCCGGCTCTATCTTGAGGTGCAAACATAATAGAAAAGACACTGCTATTTTCCCGTAGCATCTTAGATATTGAGATAAGACGAAGTAACGAGGGTCTATCGGTGTTAACGGCTCGTATCTGATGGTCAAAGAGAATGTCGGCAGCTTTTCGGCGCACAGAAAGGGTCTGTAACTCTATAAGTTTCAGCCGATCTGTGTACTGTGGTAAAAATCAGTTCTGGCGTATCACCGTAAAGCGAATCAGAGGAACCTGTGTTGTACCACTTCAACCCGGAAAATATATGTGGTGTAGTAAAGTGACCAAGTCTATTCAAGAAGAGGGTAAACAGAGGTTATAAAAATGGATTTAGTAAAATAGAGATTGGAGAATTCCTTAAGTTGGCTTTATTTATAATACTATCAATATGGGAACGAAAATTGAGTTCTCTATCGTAAATAACACCTAGGTCTTGCAATTCAGTTACTAAGGGGACAGGTTGATTGCAAAATTGCAAATTGCCTCCTTGTACGTAAAGATAGGTACCGCTTACGAGTGTACGTCATTGCTCAAAAATATTGAGCTTAAGAAAATTCTTTATGCACCAAGTAGAAAATCTGTCCAAATCATTCTGTAATAAAAGACAATCAAAGAAGGTTGAGAAATGTTTGAAGAGTTTCATGTCATCGGCATAGACAGCAATATATATGATCTTTCAATGATATTATCAAGCAAAGGACCAAGATGGCTACCTTGAGGTACCCCGGAAGAGGCTTTAGTGGGGTTACAAATCCAGGACCTAAATAAAACATTATATTGTCGATCTTCTAAGTAGGATTTAATGAGTATACTAAAGCTCGACGGAAAGGCAGGAGCCTTTTGTCGGAAGCTTTGCTGAAATCAGTGGCAATCACATCAGCTTCAATCCCACATTCTATTGTGCTTAACGTACTTAAAGCGAATCCAGTAAGGTTTGTGGTTCTAGGGAAAAGATAGGGTTGCAATGAAAAAACATTGAGTCATAAATAATACTCTCAAACAGCTTAGGATTGCATGAGAGTCGATAGTTAGAAATTTCGTCCTTACGGCCTTTTTTATGAAGAGGAAATAAGAAGGAATTCTTCCAGATTATGGGAAAAGCATCCTGGGATATCGAAAGCTGGAAGAGAACAGCGAGAAGTTGAGCTAAATAAATTGCCCATTTTTTAGAAGTACAGCGGGCAACCCATCGGGGCCAGTGGAGTAGTCGTCCTTGCGATCTTAAATTTGTTTGCTCACTTGTTCCACCATACATATACCTGTACATATACAGGATGCGCCATCTTTTATGTCGGTATGTAAACACTGAATAACTTTAACACTTAACAACCGATTGACTTGAACAATTTTAATGTCGAAAATATCGTGGCCAGCAAACACCATCTGACAACACTGCTCGTCGTTCGGTGTCGAATTTTGTTGAGCACGGGACAGTGGGAGATCGTCATCATGCCGGTGATCAACGCCCAAGACGTTCCAATAAACTGGTTGAAACGGTAAGAGAGAGTGTTGCCCGGAACCCACATGTGTCGTATCGTCACCGCTCTCAGCATTTTGGCGTCAGTGGAATCACCTTGCGGCTCATTTTGAAGGATGATTTGCATTTGCTTGTGTATGAAGTGTAAAGGATATTGCCGACAGACCGTTCATGTCGCTGGGAATACGGCCAAACACTCGCTCGAATGGTTGACACTGAACCTGGTTTTTGGCAGCAAATTTTGATGACCGACGAGGTCTTCATACTCTCTGGCGCCATTAACAAGCAAAATTGCCGCATGACCAAAAAGTAACCAACACCATCATTGGGCCATTTTTCTTCAGAGAAGGCGAAACAGTCGCTGGGAATTGATATCGGTGGATGTTGGCTCATTATGTCTGCCCACAAATGTGTGAAAAAGGTTACTGGTTTCAATAAGGCGGTGCGCCATGCCACATTGCACATCAAACAATTCAGTTTCTGTAACGAAAATTCCCTGGGCGTGTGTTGTCAAAAAATGGCAACATTGACTGACCACCTAGATCTCCAGATTTGACCCCTCCGGACTTCTTTTTGTATGGTTATTTGAAAAGTAAAGTTGAGGCCAGTAAGCCTCAGACCATTGACGAGCTCAAGATAAAAATTCGTGCCGAAATCATCACTATACCGCCCGAGATGCTCGAAAAAGTGTTGGGAAACGCAGCAAAAAGGGCACATTTTGCTTTGGTCAATAAAGACGGCCACTTAATTTATATTGTATTCAAAAACTAGTCCAAATAAATTGTTAAGGACCAAATTAAATAAAAATACCTCACACCTTAGCGTTATTTGCGAACAATTGTTTAGGTACGGGAAGTAAGCGTAGATATATTCATTTATGGGACTAATAAAAGCCTGGCTGAAGAAATCAGGAAAAAAATTTGCAATTACTTGGGGATCATTGGAGGATTTTGTCCAAAAAATGTAAGTGCTATGTGTAGTTATCAGACTTTCGTTTGGTGTTAATGAATTTGGGAGGATCATCTGGGATCGCAAATGAGGGTCTGACGCATTTGGTTCAGGTGTTTAAGGCAGAGAGATTGGCAAAGTTCTGGAAAGCCAAGGCAGAAAGGCAGATTGATAGTTGCAGAAATCAGTATTGGAGAAGATTCAAGATACTTATACTAGAGTAATTATGAGGGGCTCTGTTTTGATAAGCATGTACAGATTGTAAGATACAGTTAAAAATCTCGGCGCAAAAGAGTATTAGAGCATCGTAAGACCTTGCCTTAGGGAGGCCGCTAAAGTTGAAAAGGACCACTGTAAGCATGCAACTGAATAAGCAAAATTAACAAAACGAGGACCCTGGACGAATACTTACTAATTTATCAAACTCATTAACAAGGAATGAAAATGTTTTTGGATAAAAGGTGGTGTTACATAAACTGAGCAATAGGTCCGCTCAAAAGTTTGTTCTAAAAACCGTGGAAAAAAGTAGAGAATGATTGCCGCATTAACAAGTTGTAGTTGCTCAAGACGCCCTGCCTTTGAGCCTTTGCTGGTTAGTATGTCATCTATTTTCTTTAAAAACTTTCATGTTATCCATGTTTTTCATTACATCATTCATTCTGCTCCTATAAGACAACAATTGGATCTACCCAATCGTAACCGTGCCCTTCAGAATTTCGGTCCAAAAATAAATGTGAATACCACTTAAGGTTTCTTTTATTTGGATAATCATCAGAAGTAATTGTGCCACATCATTTAGAGCCTTGGAAGGGACCTTATGTGGATAATTAATTAATGGTCACTTTTGAACCTGGCAATTGAAACTCTGACAAATCAAGTCGTAGCTGGCATAAATTCTATTCCGCACAGCAAGGAAGTGTGAATTGTTTTTGATTAGGTGCTAATGTGTCTGAATTAAAATAGTTCAACTGCTCCATCGCAATTCTGTTTTTCTATTTTTCAGGTCATCAATAGCGTTATGTGTATGGGGTGTAAACTATCACGGAATGTTCATTTGATATTCAACCATGAAATTAGGTTAGTTTGAATGATTTCTCCCAAGGAAAGAGCATACAAAAGTATCTACGAGTATCTGTATGCAAAGATTCGAACAGGTTATGTACTGCTATTATTCACTTTGCAGTTTTTTGGAATATACCTGTGTCTGTTGTTTGATGGATTTCAGATGAATCAGAAAATAATCTCATCTCGGAACTATGAACCACCTTTCATTTGACGCAGGTTCATACCAAATGCCCATCGCTTCGATGGGTTATTCTTGGGTTAAATCAGAGTCATTGGTATTACGAAGTGAAATGATAGAGTCTCTCTGTATTGTCAACGGCCAACTACGACAATTTTCCTCGTTTTAATGCCACCAAGTACATGTAAGACATCAGTCTGATAATATTTACTTATTTTCAGTAACTGCTTGTGGGTCCAACTGTTTCCATTGTACCATTGCTATCGCCATCACGTACAATTGCTTACCTCTCCACAGCTTAGTCCTAATTGGCATGATGCTTCGTCGACTGTTTGACTGTTCGTCCTGGGTTAGCAGGGTGCAATGCATAACATGACAAGCAATGGAAATATCCCCTTGTCAAAAAGTATGACCAATTGACTTTCACCTTCGGCTTTGTATTGTAATGTCTATACGACTCTAACCAGTTCTCTCGGCTTTGCCAGAAAATCCTTATGATTTCCCGTAGACAACTACAAAAACATTTGCAGTGATCTTGCAATTGTAGAGGACATTTTTTTGGTTCTGTATTCATACGACAGATCAGCTGCAGCATGCAGCTTAAGCTGATAGCATTGTTTCCCCATATTTTGGAGAACATGCCGAGCGCAGATTTTGCGGTTGGCTATATCTATCATAGTTCAGTGAAACACTTTATCCACCTTACTGGTAGTTCTAAATTTCTCATTTAAGATTATGTCGAGGAGGCCGATGATTCTAGTCTTGACGGAGATAAATTCTAGCCAGATAAGTTCTCTCTTAATGTAATGGGGCTGGATATTCCAAGCACTGTTCGATTACCACGGCGTCGATGTGGTCGAAAGAGGAGGATGCCGATCGAAAACCTGCTTACGTTTTCGCATTTTTCACCACATCAGTGAAGGGTGTTCATATTGAAGAAATCTATCTTTGTTGACCGTCTTCGCTTGGTCAACCCTTATTGGAGGCGCAGTGTTCATTTCAGTAGCAGTAGAGGTCCGGTAATGCAGATTGCTTACTTACATTACTTAGAGCAGAGAACGCCAGCCCGCGCGCATAAGAATTGCGCATATGGTTTCCTGGGAATACCACGGAGATGTGAGGTAAGAAGGAAGATAGGATTAAAGAATGAGACGGCCTTCGCAATAATCCAGAGACATTGCGACTTTGATACCAAGATGGACAGGAAAGGGCAAATAAAGAATCGTTTCCATTCCATTCCTTAGAAGCCGAAGAATAATATTAAGCATTTTAGAGAATGAAATGTATTTCCGTTGAAAAGGGCAACATAATTGCATTAACTCCCGGCAGGGATACTCGGCCGGAAAATACGGTCAAATTTTGTTTGTGTTTTTATGAGTGAAATTTAGTCGATGAGCTCTATGAGAAGACTTAAGGTCGAATGGTCGCAGTGCACCCCTTACCTTAAAATTGATTCAAAAATAGATTGCCTTTCAGTTAAGTTTTCTTTGCCTCTACCTGAGCATCGAATTTGTCGAGTTGTAGAGGTTGAGTAAAGTCAATGACTCTCGAGAAGTTCGCCCAGATGCTCAGCCCCATTCACCTTCTCCGTTCTTCATTTTCCTCCTTCCTTCTCCTGTGATGGATCAAGCTGTGACACGACACGTGCCGAGGATCAGCCTGACTGAGGGCCCATTATTTTTAAAAATATCGCAGTCGTGAATGGATTATATGGATACCTGGTGACCGCCGGATTAGCTACACTCATCTATATACAGCGACTCGCTGTACAGATGGACCTGCCGTACTTCGCTTCTCGTGGGATCCCTTATGGAATAAAAAAGTACAAAAACAAAATTCGAGACCGGTGACTACACCGACAATCGCCAAGGCTTCTGCAATGCCGAGCAAAGGCAAACCTGTGGCAGGCCATCGCACCGCACCGAGCCAAACCCCAAACTCTCAAGGAGTGGCAAAACTGTTGCAAACCATGGTCATATCTCTTCCTCCATCCCTAATAGCAGCAAGTTTGTGGAAGGTCTCCCTGGTGCTACTAAAATTCTTCGCTCAAAAGAGGAATCAGACAATCACCCGCGTCGGCAAGTCTCATCTAAGGTGTTCTACATAAGACGGCGAAATGGCGAACAACGCACTACCAAAACTTTCGTTTCCACTCCAAATCTGCAGAGCAAGATATAGTGGGCCAACAACATCCCACTGTTCTTAAAACGTTGAAAAACTTCTCCAAGCGCCAGAGATCATTGGAAGAAACCATACCGGCTCCCAAAAGGCTCAAAATTGAAAGCCCCAATAACCCCCAGGGCCTTCCAACGTCACATCTATGAGGCCTTTTAGCGAAATTCTAAAAAACGCAATAATGATCCCGGTGATCGATAAAAGCAACGCCAACGGATCAATTTCACCTGAGTGGTGGCAGTTGGTCAAGTTAAAGCTTTCGGGTAGCTTTTTAGTCATCCCACCACAAGCGATGCTGGCTGTTACCAAATCCATGTCAAGCTTATCACTTGTGCCTATCAAAGATCACCTCTTTACAAAAAAGCCGTAGGTGGATTAGAAGAGGTCTGGCTGGGTGCAAAGCTCGAGATTATGGCTAAAGAGGACATACTTAGCACACCAAGGAACCGCTCTTGGATCGCAGGTGAACCCTCCTCCTCAGAAGACATTCTGGAGATCATTAGGCCTAGCAACGTCAAGAGTCTCCTACGCTTCGTGAGAAGCTCAAATTGATTTCAAGAGTAGGAGGATGACAGATCCACGTGTCCTCAAAATGGGCCAGTTACTTATATCCTATATTCTCTTATGGGTCTAACTGCATCAACTACGCCTACGCACTATCATGTTCGATTTCTGGTGATGTGTTCGAACTCCATCTAGCTGTTTCCGAGAATGGGACCAGCGCGGAAATCATGCGAAAAATCACTCTTGCTAATCTCTCCTTTTTTGGACTAAAAAGGCAATCAAGTAGTTAAGCCTTCTCTTGAGCAACCAAAAAGACATTATATAATCATCATCGCTGAATGGAGGAGACGCTTCACTACCGAGCTCTACGGGGTAGCGCATAACCCGGTTTGGATGGCTAGGTCACCTTGGACGCATTAGCATAAGCGCCCCGGCCCGGAAAGTTTTCGACTCTAACCTAGAGGACATCTAAATAGAAGACGACGTGGATGGGGACTCAGCACACTTCGCGTATACAACTGGAATCAGTAGGGAATGACTGTGTACGAGAGAGGGATGTTGGCTGAGGCCCTCGTCCATCTCAGACTATGGCAAAATCTAAGCAATTAAGCTTTTTCCTATCTTCCAAGACTCCTTTACGAAAATAAAAAGGATTCCTATATTCATCATTGTTTGTCAATATGTAGATTCCATTTCGTAGCTCTTCGGGCAATACAATTTCTTTCCTTACGTAACGTATGAACAACGAACAACCAGTTTGGCTTTTATGAAGAGTGGATAGGCCCATGACTAATTATTTTATGAGGTTGTTAGTTGTAGATTTGATTTGGCTATAATACTCGAAGTGTGTTTGTCAGACACTCCTTTACAAAAGTTTGCAGCTTGATTGTAACATTGACAGTCACTTCCCAGGTAATGCAGCCATAAAATAGCGCCTTTGCCATATTTGGGCGGAACACATACCAGTATACCGAATGCGGCCTTAGCTTTTTGTTAACTTTAGAAAATAAAAGAAACGACCGACTCCTTTGAAGTGGTAATGGAACTACATAAAACTAAAATATTACCAATTCAAATTGAAAAGGGAGTTGCCAAGTTAAATTATTTGAATCATATTCATCTTCGATCTGCGGTGGTTTTTCGCTTTCAAAACAAAATAGTATTCCAGGGAAACATATTAAAAAAAAATCCGAATACATGGGTTTTCACTACTAGAGCGGTTTTCCATTTTCTGTTTTAGAAATTTACAATATTTGAACGATCGTGTTTATATTTAAAAATTCATCTGCACTCCCTAGTTGTTGTTTATGGTGATTATAAACATATGTAGAGCTACGTGTGTCGTTGGTGCTAAGTGGTTTCTGCGATTTTCGCATGATAAAAAAAGAAAAGTCTCACTAATGGCTTCCAGAAAATGTATTAATTCTCCAAATAACTTTTGCTACATGTGTGGGAATTATGTAATAAAAAAACAACCGCAAGCTATTTCTAAATTTATCGAACAACAATACATACGTGAGCTATTTTAAAAGCGATATCAAAAATCAAGACAAAAAATGGGTGCCGCATAAAATGTGTTCGACGTGTGTACGTGAAATGGTCAGAAGGAGAAAAACTTTCTTTTACTTTGCAGAGTCCGATGATGTGGATGGAACCACAAAATCACATTAATGATTGTTACTTTTGCTGTTCGAATATAAAAGGATTTAATGCGAAAAATAAAACAGAGATAACATATCCGAACGCTCGTTTTGTGATTTGTGATTTTAGCTACGCATCAATATCCCGATATTCAAGAATTATGTCATGCCGCCGAATAATCGTTATCTCGTCAGAGTTTCTCTCAAGAAGCTGTTGTAGATATTTCGAATTCTGACAACAAGTATCGCAAGTACAAGATAGAAACTCAGAGAGACAAGAGATCTCAATCTTGCGAAAGATGCGGCAGAAATACTCGGTTCAAGGCTAAAAGAAAAAAAATTGTTGGACTTAACAACGAGCTTTTATTGGTATAGGAGACGAGAAAGGATTTCCTGTCATACTTTGCACAAGATGTACCAGGCCTACTTCAGATGTTTCATGTGAAATAGACTTTTTATGGATAGTGTTGTTAAATAATGGTAATATGAGTATATTGGCTTCTTTACCTGTTGTTCATTTGAATTAAGGCTATGAAAATTTAGGGCGCTTGTTTTGAAAAAGATAAACTACTTCAATCATGGCTGGGTGGACTATATGTGGTGACGCTGTTTCAAGTATTTATGTGACAAATCTTAGCATTTATCGGATGTCAAAATAAAAGAGGGCATTTTTGTTGGTCCTAATAATCGGAAGTTAATACACGAACGAGACTGAAAAGCAAACTTCATTCGAAGAGGTCGTAGAACATTCTTCAGGAAACAAAAAAAATCCTAATTATTGAAATCTAGTCAACAGCCTTATATGCGCTCACGCCCCAACAGAGGAAAAGGACGATGCTACCAAAGAAAGTTTATAGGAGCTCCTCGACAAAACCTACGAGCGACATTAATGCCAAAATTGCAAAGGAGGACATCTTTGGGAGCACAATCGGAAGGCATAGCCTACAGGGCACCAGGGACAGGGACTTTGGCTAATCGATTTTGCTACAGGACGTAACATTACTATAGCAAGCACACGGTTTCCTCACCTCAATATTCGCAACGGAACATGGCAGACACCAGATCAACCAGATTGGTCATGTTGCGATCGGCGTAAGGCACACCTCAAGTATTTTAGATGTCCGAACATAAACTCGGACCACCACCACCACCACCACCACGGATATCTCAGACGCCACAAAAACTGGGAACTACTATGAGAAGATTTAACGTTGAACGGTTGCAATTGCAACAAGCCGCCAGAACCTTTGCCGAGAGCGTATCAAGATCTCAAGAAGTCCTTTGCAGCCAGCATCAAGCGCTGAAGACTAGTGGCTTAGATGACGAGAAGCCATCACCGCACACTAACACCTGGTGTGATGAAAAGTGCCCGCAAACACATGCAGCAAAACAACATACCTACAAAGCGGCGCTGTACAAAAGAACCGCTCCGGCTCCTCATGAGAAGCGCGCGATCGAGGAAATAGAGAGATGCTACTCCAGGGATAATGTTCAGAAGTTTTACCAAAGGGAAATAAAACGTGTCAGGGTAATAAACCTATAGAGATGGAAAAGGAAACCTTATAGTAGAGTCATAGTCGGTGCTGAGGATCTGGAAAAACCATTTCTGCAGACTGCTAAACGGCGAAAACGATACAAATTCCGCTATCAGACAGAGCGAACTATTCAATATTGACGATCCAAGTCAAGAATTCCGACCACCCGACGAAAATGAAGTGAGGATAGCAATATCTAAAGTGAAGTCGGACAATGCTGCCAGGCCGGACGGTCTACCCGCCGAACTATTTAAGGCATCAGGAGATGACTTGGTAAAGAGCATACACCAACTTAACCTCTCCTAAACATCACATATAAGATCTTGTCTGCCGTATTGTGCGAGCGCGTGAAACCATTTGTTAACGATCTAATTGGACCCTATTAGTGCGGTTTTAGGCCCGGTAAGTCCATAATTGGCCAAATTTTCACACTACTGCAGATCTTGGAGAAAACCCAATAAGTTCAGATCGATACTCACCACTTTTTTATCGATTTTAAGCTGCATATGACAGCATCTACAGAGACGAGCTGAGCTATACAGAGCCATGTCTAGTTTTGGTATCCCCATCAAACTGGTCCGCTTGTGCAGGATGACAATGAAGAAAGCTCGCTGCCGCATCAAGTTCGGTAACGATGTCAAAAAGGATTTAGACAAGCGACGCGCTGTTATGTGACTTCTTTAACATCGCACTTGAAAGAATTGTGCAAAACTCACAAGCCAACACACGAGGTACGATCTTTCAAAAGTCTGTGCAACTACTGGCGTACGCCGATAATATCGACGTAATTGGAAGACCTCAGTGAGCCAAAATGGATTTAGCGGTAAACGAGGGCAAAACAAATAATATGTTGTCAACAATAAGGGACACTCAATCGACAACTATAACTTTGAGGTAGTAAGGGACTTTGCCTGCCTCGACTCTGCTATCACATCCCTTCAGAAATCAAACGAAGAATAACGCTTTCCAATCACTGTTTCTTTGGACTGAGAAGGCAACTGTGTGGTAAGGCCCTCTCTCGAACAAGCAAGGAAACTCTATATAAGACCCTTGTAATCCCAATCCTGCTCTATGGTTCCGAAGCATGGACCCTTTTTAAAGCGGATGAAGATATCCTTGGTCGTTTTGAGCGAAAAATTCTTCGCAAGATATTTGGAGTTTTGGAGGAGACTATTCAACGTTGAACTCTACGAGCTGTACAGCGACATCGTCAAAAAACTGCGCATTGGGCGTTTAAGATGGCTGGGACAGGTAGAGCGATTGAACACCAACGCTCCAGCCCGCAATCTTCAACTCTAATCTGGATTGTCGTCGATACCAAGCTTTCTGGAAACGAAAGTTAACTACTTTCTAGACCCGTTGTCCTGTAATGATAATATGAGATGCTGAAAAGTTATAGGGATGACCAAGAGTTTTGATTTTGCGAAGATCATTTTTAGTCCTACCGGCTTTGACTCTGCCACCAACATCATTTGATACATTTAAATAATTCTGTACAATATCAGGCAAACATTGTCAAGTCTTTTGGCATAGCTTCTGAGACTCCAGAGCGCTCTGAGGATCATCACCAGTCACCATCAAAAAGCTTTGTCAAATTCCAGTTCAGATATGAACTTCTCCGACAGCCTATCTCCATGCAGCACGTGGAACTTCGCACCTCCATAACTTGCTTCAATAATAGTTAAAAATTTATCTGGAGCGCCTCTGCTGTGTATGACACCGGAGGTTTTCCTTTAGACTGTCGACCGGGTTTTCGAAATCAATGAGCAGAAAAAAATTAGGTGAGCAGGGATTCGGCCCGTTGCTTAACTATAATTCGTGAGAACAGAACGCAATTGCGGGAAGCAGGCAGATGCTTTCTCTGCTTCCAAGCTCTGATAGATTGCCTTTCTTTATTATCCTGCGAAGTACATCGTTTTTTTCTTTTCACCGTTCTAGAATTTCTCCACCAATGTAAGTACAATAAGTAGTAGGTCTCTAGTTACTACGGGCGAAGACTTACAGAGTTATACGGCAAGGATGTCATGTGTTACTGCAGCAACGATTACTTACTTTAAGGTCCGATGCGAATTCTGAAATTGAGTGTTCCCGGATAACTCGGGATCGTTTTAGATGATGTTGACGTATGCTGTGCCCACAATGGCTCTTTGGGGATTTTGGACTCAACATAGCTGTCTTATTGAGGCCTGGGTCAACCCCGGACAGTTTATCGAATGCTTATTACAAACATATAACTCAAGAACTAAAGTTAACGCTGACATTAATGTGACTTAAAAACTAAGAGAAAGGCAAGAGGACACGGTTTTGCTGATGTCGAAGTCGAACCATGTTAACCAAGTTGTTCACAGTTCGCTCCATTCTAGTTAAAGGTTCGTTATAGCCGCAATCGTTTCGATGAAAGTTGATGTGGAAAAGTGGTGGAGACCTAAGGTTGCGTGGATTGGTATTAATGGACATCTTTTGGAACAGGGGAGGGCAGTGATACAACCATTGAGTAGTTGATGAACAAAGAGTACATCAGCAACTTTTCTACGTTTTTTGAGGGACTGAAGGTTAATTAGCTTTAAACGATTACTGTACGGAGGCAAGTTCTAGATATCTGTCCAAGGTAGACCCCGTAATGCAAGTCAAATGAATCTAGACTGGCTTTCGTGTTAAGGAGACCAAACTTGGCTAGCATATTCTAGTATGGGCTTAACGAATGTTAGGTAAAGGGATTTAGTGACGTTATCGACGTTAGCTGTCGATCGGCGTGCTGCGTGCGCACTTCTTCAGTCAGTGTGTTGCTGCTGTTTTTTTTCTTTTCCGACCTCTTCGCGGCGATTGATCGGGAAACTGTTGGCTATCCTTTAACTTGTATTGGAACAGCAAAGCAACAATCAAGTTCGCAGCGTACTGCTTGCCCTACCACCGGGTGATGATCCCCGGTAAAAGCATGACCAAATCCTATAATGCTGGCCTACGCGGTCATAAGATTGACAACCCTCTACAGAAGAGATAAACGCATGTGACGAACCAGCCAATAGCCTCGGATCTTCGGATCTGCACCTGAAATATTCGTACCTGTAATAGACCGCGTGCAGACGAATAACTAGCGGAGATCGTCGACTGCTACAAAGCAGACATAACCACCGTCCAAGTACTGCGATGGGATGGAACGCACAAAAAGAGGATGAAAAACTGTGAACAACTCAGGATAATGTTATGATCGGATAGAAATGAAAAGGGCTCCCGAGTTCTACGAGCAGAAAAGAAGATAAGAATATGGGCTCCTCAGAAAAAAACCGAAAGAGAACAGAAAGCGCTCGATCGAAGCATTAAACAGGTTTTGAAAGTTTTACGAACATACTAAAGCACGAACGAAGGCAGACAGCATTTCTATGCACCCTACCAAGATTAAGTCAGGACAGCATCGCATATAAAATCTATCCTGCCTGTCGTATTATGTGAAGCCCTATGACCCTTCGTCAAGAATCTATCCGTCCCTATAACCGTCGCTAAGAAATTCATCGATGGATCAAATTTTCACATTACAGCAGATTTGGAGAAAACCCAAGAGTTCCAAATCGATGCACTCCACCTCTTCATCGATTTCAAAGCCGCATATGACAGCATCTATAGAGACGAACTATACAGAGCAATGTCTAGTTTTTGGCATCACTGGCGCACACTAGTGGAAGCCAACCTCGGCCAATTTCGTGTGCGCAACTGGACGCAGCTGGCGAAAGACGAGGTCGAGAGGCATATTACCTGAAGCCGTCATCCACCCCGGACAGTAGCGCTATCTAAGTAAAATAAGTAAATAACCATGTAAACTGGTGTCTCCACCATCTTCCGACAAAATTTTCCGATAACGACACATTTTTTCACAACTTTCCAATGCTCGAATACATGGTGCTACATAGTTTTTTGGTGTCGAACCTTGCTCCTTGAAACACAGTCTTGTAGCTTGGCCGCTGCAGTTCGAAAACGAGTGATAGATACCGTCAATTGTTTATATCGGTCAAGTCCAATCTCAGATCCACGTCTGTTCCGACTATTAAAGAAAGAGCTTAATGCGATATGGTCAAGTTGAGTGGACATTCCCAGCTGTCTTTACAGCAGTTCCCAGCGATTGGTGTCACAGAAGTCGAATTTGAACCAAATATTTCCCACATGCCTCTATTACAGCTCTATCGTTGAACTGCTTTCAGCCTAAAACAGATATTGCGAAAGGCTGTTGTCAAGATGGAAGACATCATCTTCAACAAGTGGACCCACATGCTACAAACAGTACCCAAAGGACGTTAACACTGATGCCCATCCCCCGTATAGATTTCCAAGACAATTAGTTACAAGGCAACCGCTGGCAAAAATAAATCTAGAGTCAAGCCTTTGGTAGACATCAGTCTACGTGGCAATACATCATTAATGATAGTAACAAATGCAGTTACAACCTCAAAGTGTAATAATTGGTGAGTTCAGTTCTATTCAGCGATCTAACTTTAACTCTTCACTTCAAATTCTTCACTCTCCTAAATTTTCTTTTCCTTCACCGCGACCGTCCCGTTTTATATGATCACAGTCTTATCCTTTAACAGAAAAAACCTTAATTTCTAAACTTACCCATGGCGGTTGCACCTTCGGGGGACAATAATCCCATTCATCTCTGGAAGCGAATAAAAAAATATTCAGATTCAACCACATATTCACCACACTGCCAATAGAAAACACTCACCTTTCCATGCGCTGTATTACCGGCATTTGTGCTGTACTATCATGTATCCGAACCTGATCGGGTGTGATCTCCTCTAAGAAGACATTTTTCGCCGAATAACGATCTATCAGCGGACTCAAGGGCCGACACGAACCACCCAAAAGCTCATCGATATTCGTATGACGCGATATGAAAAGCTTCTGAGCATTGAAACCATTCACTCCATTACAATCGGCCTGCGCCTTCATCATTGGAATATTCTCATATGGAGACTTACGGAGTTTGGAAGGATCCTCTAATCCATCTGGACTTGCACGATCTCCCAATGGTGGCAGGCGTTCCATCATATTGGTTGTGGCCACCAAAACTTCATCATCACTTTCCGAGTCATCTTCAGCGTCTTCGTCGGATTCTTTCAGATTGTTCTCTACTCTACGGGGTGGAGATTCGTCACTCTCTAGCCAGGCTGGTCTCTCCCCAGACTCCACATGGCGAATATTGAATAACTTTTTCGTCGGTCCCGACATCCACCAGGGTTTGTCGCAGGTGAAATTCCCATTACTCGGCGATCTGTCTAGTTGGGCACCATTGGAGTTGAGTGGTCGTTTCGATGGTGACTGCTCCTTTGGCGTGGTAGGATTAGTTGACTTTTCTTCCTCCAACCACCACGGACGCTCTCCAGACTCTACGCGGCAGATGTTCAACTTGATGATGCCATTTTGCAAGGTTTCCGGAGATTTCTTAGGAGAATCGGACAAACGGGCTCCAGATTCGTGACTATACTGTTTCGGGCATGTAAATGTGAAGGTTGGAGTTTCATCTGCAATCCTTGGCCAGGAGCCTTGGTCATTCACTTTCGGATTCAGTTTGATGCTTTCGTTTTGCTTTTCCCACCAGCTTTCGTCAATTTGATTTTGTGGATGGGGCGACTGATCTGTCAGATCTCCACCATCTTCCTCGTCGTCCTGATTTAAAGTTCTCAGATCATCAGCCAAGGTATCATCCTCGTCGTTCTTCAGCCACCAGCCGACTTCACCAGAGTCGATGTGCCTCAACTTGTACCGCATATCGTCCTTGATATCAAGAGCGGATGTCGTACTTATCTGCTGAGAGGTGCTATCTTGCCACCAACTACTCGATGTATCGTCACAATCCTCAGTGGTAGTAGGCTCTGTACTTGGGGGAGCCGTGATGGATGCCGTGCTCGGTGATGTAGTAGAATTCGTATTAAATTCAATGGAAGTTGCGCGATTCGCGTTCAATTCGGTCAGCGGAACCGTCGTCGTTTTGGTCGTTGTCTTTGAAACACTCTGTTTCAGGTCGCTCGAGATACTGTCCCCGCTGGCGCTCTCGCTGCTGCGACGATCCACATAGAGCGGTTCGCTATTTGTGTCGTGTTGACGAGCAGCGAAAAAATTTGATATCGAACCCAATTTCTCTAGAAGATTTGTCTTAACATCGGTACTCTCGCCTTGGCTTCGCTTGGCAAAAGCTTCCCCATCAGCTGACGTCTGAGGTGAACCCAGTGACTCAGGTGTGCCAATTTTATTCTCTTTGTTTATTACAAGTACGGTGTCGTCGTCGTTAGCCACTGGTGGTTGTTGGCGTCTATTTTGGGAAGAGTTCTCATTAAGAGCATCAGAGGCACCTGTTTCTCTCGGTGATGTTGTTGCTGCCGTTGGTCGTGGTGATTCTGTTGGGCGATTTTTCAATTTTCTATTATCGGGGGAGCTTTCAGATCCGCCTCTAGACTTGTACTCAGTCACGTTGTTGACATTTGTCTTTGCACTTGGTGATGGGGACGACGATGAAGACGAAGACGTGGATGAGGATGATTTTGCAGCGTGGCAGCGCTGCCTGATTTTCGATTCCCCATTGAGGAGCTTCTTCTTTAGGCTACTTTTCGGGGATGTGGTGCTTGTTTCAGAACTACTGCTACCCGGTGACTTCTCTTGCCGCTGAAGAAATTGGGTAGTACCTGTTGGCGGAGAGATTTTCTTGCCGTCTAACTTATCATCCGAATCGGTGCTGGTGCTTGGGGTGCGAGACTTACGAGGACGGTCTGTAGGACCAACATTAAGAGCCGATTTTCTAAAATCTTTGTTTGGCAGCTTAGCTACCGTGAGACTTGTTTTTACAATACCCTCTGTTTCCGGAGATATCTTTGAACTTGCAGATAGATTTTCTACTGACGCCTGCCTTGAACTCATTCGGCTACTCTTTGGTGGTGATAGCTTTGATTTTGGTGAAGCACCTGTACTCGTCTTCGTCTCAGGACTCTTACTCTTGGAGTCATCTTTCCTGTCGCTCATATCAGTTCTGGACTCACTGCGACTACTCTTTGTTAGCGGACTTATGCTTGAGCTGTACCTCAAGCTCGGTGTGTAGCGACTCTCGTGAGGGGTATAGGACGAAACTCTACTGCTAAGTCCAAATCGAGAATATCTCGTTGAATCATCCAATCGATCAGACTGGATTTCTTTATCTAGCATTGTAGGTCTTTTTGACGATCTTTGGATCGTCTTCTCAATGGTTTTAGCCAGTTCGACCCTCCTCGTTCGAACTACGGTTGAAGCACTCGGTGGAGTTGGCGAGGTACCTCTTGTGCATACCAAGACAGGTACGAAGATCTCTTCGGAGGTATTGTCCGATGATGATTCTTCTTCGGCTTCGTCATCCTCCGGACTGGTTTCTTTCGATTCCGAGCTCTCCACTACCTCTTTCTTATCAATGACAGTTTCCTTCTCCACTTCCTTATCGTAGGACTTTCTTTCAGCTATTTCCTTAGCGCGACTAACCGATCGGGCACGGAAATCACTTACTGACAGATAAGATATGGCCTTGTCGAGCGGAGTTGTCGATTGCCTTGACATCGACGGGCTGTGACCATATCTCGAGCTGTACCCCGATGATGATGAATTCCTGCCAGACATTCTGTACGAGGAACCATAAGAGCTAGCCAATTTAGATTTCGTATCAATCGCCGGACTAGGGTCCCGTGATTTACCTCTCAACGTTCGGGTAGCCGGACTTGGTTCACGACTTTTAATACGTGTTGCAGCAAGACTCGACGTTGGGCGAAGTGTTTCCTGAGCCGGGCTGGGATCTCTAGAACGGCGGCCGTATTTCGAGATATTACTAGTGGATGTAGAATAACGACTGGGGGAAACTTTATTTTCCTTGTTCGATGTACTCGACGGATTACTGAGATACTTTTGTTGTTGTGTAGCTCGGGAGGAGTCGATAGACTTGTCTTTGTCATCTTTGCTTGAGATTGATGTTGTTGGAGTGGTAGCGTAACGACTGGTATACTGTGTAACTGGTGGATCACGCTTTACACGATAGGTTCCGCCAGAGAATGATGGCCTATAAGTGGTGGGAGTGCTTAACGATCCGTATCTGGAACCGCTTATGTCGTCTCTAGATGAATACTGAAAAGATAAACAAGACTTGATTTACCATTCAAAAATTCCGATATTTCAAAAAACTCACAGCACTTGAAGAACCCGACTTGTATGACGTTTGCAAATTAGACTTCCAAGGAACCTGAAGAAGAAGAAACAGAAATTATTTTGAACCCAATATTCTTGTATAAGTAATCTTGAATTTATTATTTCTAAGAAATAGAATTGAAGTTGGTTAAATTCTATAAATGCTGGCATGACTTAATTCATCGATTTTGAGTAATATTTAAAGCAATTAATTGTCTTACAAAGCCACCTTTTCGCGGTTGACCTGGGCGAACCTTCACAAATTATGCTGGGTAAATCCAAAACTCTACCAGAAACTATAGAGGTGGCTTTACACCGCATCAGGCAAGTAACCTTTCCAGTTAGTGCGGTATGTAGTTAACTACTCCCGAATTTGCACTTCTAATAGGTTGAGATCCGCTTCGACTTGTGCGTGCTATCTGAATCGAGAACTAATTACACTGCACTGTCACTCCGTTGGAATCTAATTAGTATTCTTAGTCTTAGGCATCTGTGCTTCAATACAATCCGCAAGGCTTAACAAATCAACGTAAACTTGATATACGCATATGCAACACAGAGAAGAAGGACCACATTGCCTGAGATTGCTTCTAGGAAGTCTTCTACTAGAAGCCATATCCTAAATACGACATTAAGCGGACCCTTGATAATTTGAATGCCAAGTCTGAAAAGGAGAGCATTATGGGCAGGATGGCTGAAAATCATAGCCAACTAGATGCCAATTCTGAAAATGGCATACCTTTACGACACCTCAACATCCGCTAAGGACTTGGCAGTCACGACGAAAAACACAGCTCTAGTATTCTTGATGTTTTAACGATTCAAAAAGCAATTTATTGTTGCAACAAAGGTGTGAATGAAAATATCCCAAGCGACAGAACTCCAAAGAAGTACTTAAACGAACGGCTACAATCATAAGGGACCGATAGACCCTTTTCTGGTTCAGTTACCGAAATCTTATCCTGCCAGCATTAAACATAGAAGACCAGCAGAAACACTGCCATCAAGCCAGACCAGATCATGAAATGAAACTCCTGGCTTGACGAAGTATGTGGGGATGGGTATACAGCTAAACAACAAGTATACAAGCGGCCACTGCGAAGAACAACTTGAGCAGCTCGTGAACGCCTTTTGCTAAAAAGACAGAAGGATAGTCGACTTCGCACATAGCAAAAAAAAAAAGAAACAGAGAGGCGCTCGATCGTATCTAAGGAGAAGTGGTTTCACAGAAATAAAATTCGGAAGTCTGGCTAAAGAGTGAAAACAACTTTCCAAGGTCACACACAGAGAAGGACTCAGAATCGGAACGTGTACTTCTAACTTCGAAAAGAACCAATATTCCATTGTCAGACGGAATAAAGCCTTCAACGTGGACGATGAGAGATACAACCCCACCATGGAGATGTCTACACAGCCATTGCTAAAGTGAAGGCCAACAAGGCTGCTAGACCAGTCGTGATCCCTGCTGGATTATCAAAAGCAACGTGTGCTATTTTGGTAACAAGCATACACAAACTTATCACTAAAATATGGTCGGATCACCGCGCTGATTGAAATTCAACATTGTCAAAAAGCAAGACCCTTTAAAGAAACAATCTAACCAGTCACTTGAACATCGGATATAAAATTCTATCTACCAAGAATCTGATAGATTATTATTAGTCTTGGTAAGCCCACCATCTACCATCAGCCTACTTTTGGCTTGAAAAAAAAACCAAAAAATTCATTTCGTTCCTCAACCTTCTCGTTGATTTTATGAGGGCATATGACAGCATTTTTAGAGACGAGCTATATGTCAGATCTTGTAGTTCTTAGCTTACTCATCCACCTTGTCGAAATCCAGGATGATGATGGATTTCGGTGATGATGGACTAAATAAAATCCCCCTCACGATCAACGAGAAATCATTGTAAGAGACCCTTATCGACCCAGTCCTACTATATGGAAGGAAGGTTTCGTGTAGTCTAAGCTTTCCAACTCTACTACAAAAGTTGCTCTTTCTTCCTATTTTGTTATGAAAAGCGAAAAGATTTAACGTCATACTAAGGGTGTTGGCCAGATGGTTTTGTCGATGAAGGCGTTCTAAGGAAGGATGAGCGCATATCAGGCTGATGTTTGCCGATTGAGCCTTGATGCAGATTAGTACAAGGCATTCCTTGTCTTGGTTTTTAATCTTGGTCTTGACAACCATAATCCTTGGATAGTCTGGATATTTCTTTCTAGAGTCCCTCTTAGTTTTCAGATGCACTTGGTTTGTTCAAGGTCCCAACATTCCATGTGCGATTCTGAGTTTTTTGTTGCAAGAACGTCAATAGTAAATGGGTTCTTATCCGAGCATATGTCAAATTTACTGCAGTAAATAAACAATGCCAAGGGTGAACTAAAAATTGACAAAAGTCAGGCACTAAATTGTAAAGGAATCGAATTTGCAGTACCAGGAGCGAGTTCTTTTTCTAAACCAAGATTGCTTTCGAACCCCATATTGTTGGATTAATTCAGTCTACAAATTCTAAGTCCCGACTTTGCTGAAGAGGAGAAATTTCACAAAAACCAACTAGAGTGGCTTTAAATAGGAGCTTAACAAATCCATCAAATCTTTACTCCGACTTTGAGATCGCCCTTATTAAATGTTAAATGCCTTTGAGATATTCTCTCAAAATATAAAAAAAAAGAACTGAGGAAGGCAAAGCGACAATCCTGGAGATCATTCTGTGACAAAATTACAGAAACCTCTGAGGCATTGCAGGTAAGAAAAATTCTCTCTACAAATCCTATAATGCCTAGTTGTTTGAAATAAGCCGATGGCTCTTGGACAACCTCAAGTGATGAATCACTCAACCTGCTACTGGCCCACTTTGCAGGTTGCTCACTATTTTCGGTCAGTAACAACCCAAACAGGACTACTCCAACCGTGACCAAAATTCATGGTCTGATTATAAGAGACAAACTGCTCTGGGCGCTGCAAAGCTTTAAACCATAAAAGTCTGCTGGTCCGGATGGTATTATACATGCCTCAGGTTCTCAGATATTACCTTGCCTACGCTAGAGGATATCATGAGGGGCTGTGTAAAATTGATCCAAATTCCATTGTCATGGAGAAAAGTCAATGTAGTCTTCATTCCCAAAGCCGGAAAATGCTCTCATGCTGTCCCAAAAGACCCAAAGTCCTATAAGTCTGTCATCTTTCTTTCTGAAAACTCTAGAACGACTGATTAATAACCTTATCTGCTTTTGTCAACGGCTCAACATGCCTACTGTAAAGGAAAGTCAGTGAAAACGGCTCTGCATTCACTTACTAGCCACATCGAACGATCCCTACAATATAGAGGGTACACAATGGTCGCTTCCTTGGGGAGTTGATCAATCTTATGCTAAATAGCAGGATAATCAACTCCAATCTGGGAAGGGCTTCTGCTAAAAGATGTGTCAGCAGAGGTACACCGCAAGACGGTGTCCTTTCTCCCCTTCTCTGGAACTTAATGACGTTGCTATAGCCGTCTCAAGAAAGCATCTTAATATCATTGAAGAACTCATCAGCTAAATTTTAACAGATTAACCCGTTGGGGAAATCGCTGCCGATTAGGAGTAAACCCCCATAAAACTGATCTTGTTCCTCTTTTCCAGGAAATAAAAAATTCTAATTATAAACTCTCCCTCAATAAACGGTACCAGTTTAGTCTTTTCCGATACAGCAAAATATCTGGGTCTCATTTTTGACAGGAAACTAAACTGGAAACCTAGCATTCAAGAACGAATCAAAAAAGCTGCAGTAGCTTTGTTCTCTTGCAAAAAAAAGCCATTGGGAACAAATTGGGAGTTCAACAACGCATAACCCACTGGCTATACATCTCGGCTATAAGAACGATACTCACCTACAAGGTTATTGTCTGGTGGATGGCCTTAGACAATGCAGTAACTGCACCAAACTCAGCAGAGTCCAAACAACAGATGTCTATGCATAAGCGGAGCCCTACGCTTTACTTCCTCCGCGGTACTGGATATTCTGTTTCACTTGACACCGCTTGATATCTTCAGCAGGCAAGTAGATGCGGCTGCAGCTATTCGCCTTAAAGCGACTACGCAGTGGACAAATCATTTGGTCACGCTAACATTCTTAATACATTAGGAATCCTCACAGAGAACATCGATTACACCATACCTGAACTTTGATTTGACAAAGACTTTCAGGTAAGCTTCCCCTCTAGATCCTTCTGGGAGGAAGATGCTTTCATGGAGGACAAATCAATCCACTTTTACACAGATTGATCTAAAACTGATAGCGGCTTTGGTGCCGGTCTTTTTTTTATGAAAGCTGAATCCAGGCCTTCTCTTCCGTCTTCCAAATCACTGTAGTTCTGTCCAGGCTGAAGGAAAACGTGATATCTGCAAAGAATATCCGCACCTTTTCGGACAGTCAGATCGCTATCAAGTCCATGAACTCAGTATTATTATTTTCTAAAACCGCACTTGAATGCCGATCATCTCTTACGGAGATGGCAGGGCAGTTCAACCTTCACCTTTACTCGGTGCCGGGCAACCGAGATATTCCAAGGAATTTTAGAGCCGACGGACTCGCCAACGGGAACCACTCTAACTATTCTACTGCAAAAGGGTAGCATAGGTATACCAATCGCTACGTGCAAATCAATATTAAAGCTGGATGCTAATAAAAGAACAGTCCTTAGGTGGACTGTTGGACCAACATGTCTAGCGACCAAAGCTGCATCTGAATCGCTCTAAAAGTTTGATTCTTCTAAACAGGAAACATCACAGCGACATCATAGGTGACATCACTGGGCACTGCCTTATAGGCAAGCATGCAAGAAGGCTTGGCGCTTTCACAAACGATTTCTGTAGAAGCTGCATGGACGAGGAGGAAGAGGAGACAATCCTCCACCTACTCTTTACATGTCCAGCTCTCTCCGAGAGAAGAAAACTTCACTTAGGAGCTTTCTTCTACAATGACTTAAAGGATCTAAAGAATATAGACGTAAACAGTTTCTTACGCTTCATTATAAGCTCAAACTGGTTCCATGAGTAAGAGGATCATAGATCCACGTGGCATCACAATGGGCCAATAGACCTAAGTGGGTTGGTCTTTCGAACAGCCACATTTACCTAGCTACCTAGAGATCTTCTGTGGTGCAACGTAGATCGTCAGTGAGTATGTAAATTAACCAGAAAATTCTGAAGCGGTCACTTAACACTAGATCTAAGCAAACGGAGTATAGGTGGTACCTCCTACGAGTATAAGGATCTTCGCGGAAAGATTCAAACATTCGGTAAAACCAGAAGGGTAGTCAAAGTCACCTCAAATGGGGTGAATCTGAAAGCACCCAGAAAATCTGATGACACATACAATGAGTCAAAAGCATAGACTCTCAGTTTTATGCTCACTCGCCTGACCTGATAACTAGATCACAACCGGCTCACAACTTCCTCCTATCACCGAAACCGCAATTGAACTATGTATCTCCAATCAGTTGGGGTGTCAGCGGTGGCTATTGATGGCCTCAAGCCGTCTACAACAGTTGGTATATTTTCACTCACGCCGCAAAAAAGTATAGGTCAACTGTTGTCAAATTTGAAAAGAATCTTCACTGGCATACAACCTGAACCTCGGGCAAACAGTGGGAATATCGTTTATATAGAAAATAGATAAAGATGACTTCTCACTCGTTACGAACTTCAGACCTATTAGACTGAGTTCCTTCCACGACACAGGATAATGGTTGACTTGCAAGTTTGCAAAACTGTTTAGATGGCGCCTTTGACAACACAACTTTTGACGGCAATACAGAGCAAACAAATCAATAGTCCTGTGATTTAAATTGATCCAAGTGAACCCAACCGTGATAACGGATTCTGACCGCTGTCAAAATATGGAAGTATAATATTGTAGCAAGGGTATAAAAGGTGTAAAGTGCTTTTGGCTCCACTACTATGCTATACATTGGCTTACTTTCTACTTAACACTTGATATATGTAGTTATACTCACGGTGGAATTATCCCCAAACTCGTTCTTCTAAATCACAGACAGCCTTAAACCATATTCGCTAAAAACGGTCTTTCCATAAATCCTCTCAAATCTGAAATTGCTTTGAGATGGAGCAAGCAGATGTACCTGACTTATTTAGGCCTGAAGGCGTCTCCGAAAGAAAAGTATGTGCGTTTCATAAACATGTGGCGTCAAAAGTTTACAAAGCGCTGCCAGCTTTTATGTACTAAGCCCTCATGCAAATACGTTTCAACTATGATAAGTTCCGCAAAACAGTTCGTATCGACTTAAAAGGGGCCTTGCATAGCACACCTAGCACTGTTTCTGTTGAATCGGGAAAAGAATTTTCATTAAATCTTCACGGGTGGATCCAAACAAAACCAAACACGGGTAGGATGCGATGCTGCTATCTTCTTGGTGGACAACAATTTAGGACTTCACTCATCTTTTGATGAGCTTGCGAAAGATAATCTTGGTGGTAATGGAACTCTATTGCGAAGGGCAAGCAGAAGCGTATATGTACGTATGAAGCTCCAACCAAACTGCCTTTAAGATCTTGTTGAATCCTTTCCCGATTCCAGTCAAAAGGTTGAATTCATTGAGTCTCGTCTGGCTCCCATATCACAATGACGTCACAAAAATTGAGACCGCCGATAAACTTGCTAGGCAAGGCTCTGAGAGTACTTTACTGAACCAGAACTGGATCCGATACTGCCTGTATTCTCGGCTAGAGCTTCCATTGGGCACTGACATTCTTCTGAGGTGAAAGTGAAATAACTTTCTTACGTCAAATCTTAAGTTCCCAAGCCAAGTGCACAGTTTTTTCCCTATTGACAGTCTTAAACACTGGAATGCGATAAACGATCCTGTGGCAATTTAATTTGTCGGTGGTGAATGAAACTGAATGCGCCTATTGTTTGGCAAAATACTTTTGATGGGAAGGCAATTGCGGCCCAAATGTCATTTACTAAAAAGTGCATTGTCACAGCAACCAATTCTTGTCATTGATTTTCTCCAATGCCGCAGGTGTAGAAAAACATTAAATCGTTCTATCATCATTTGGCAATAGAATGCGGAATATATCAAAAGTGACCACATTAACATTTATATTTCTAAGATTTATCACAAAGTTCCTTGCATCCCTTATTTATTCACAGAGAATTTATCAAAAGCCATTGTGTCGAAGGCATTCCCTCAAAATTACTTCTTCCTAAAAATAGCTCCACAGCACTTAAGTGTGGTGCCAAGTCTTCCATAAGTATCGCGTGGCAGTGCAATTATTCGCCTGCCACACAGAGAGAAACAACCAAGTCGTGATGTATTCCATACGACACAATACCAATGACGACGATGGTGATGATTGGATTGGAAGGAATCTAGCTAAATACCAAAGTAAGCACTTGCTGTCTAATTTGCACTCTACCACTGAAAGTCCTGCTCTAGGCATTCAGGCGCGATGTCTCAAGCGAATAAATCAAATCGTTCTACCAAAGACATCACACACACACAAGCCATACTCTCCCGCGAATGCCACAAGTCAAGTTCGCAATGACAAATACCACGAGGGGCAATAAACTTATTCAGGGCACCTTCTAATCGCTTATTCACGATACGCATACATTGTACGAGTACCCAACAGATACTTTTAGTTCAACTCTAATCTGAATTACGAAATAGAGATTCGAATGCACCCTCTGTGGCACCACCGCTCGATTAGATGTTGAAATGCATGGTGTGGTGAAATTTATCTTTTTACACTCTGTGCTGGTTAATTGTAAGTTGCCTCGACTTCAAGGGCTCAAGTCCTTGGATAAATGCTTCCAAGTTGCCTTTCGAACAGCAGCTGTGCATGGGGGAATCAAGTTAATTGTGATACAAGATGATTTTTATTCAGAAATTGATTGGAACACGCTGATTGATTCACCGTCAATGAGGGTGTTCTTGAGATACGAATATGGTAAGTGGTATGCTTTTCAGACACCACAGCACATTCGGGCGTGTAAGAATTTCGATCATAAATTGTGACGCGTAATCGGCCGTGTCAAATGGTGTCATAGAACTATTGAGTTGATTTGTTAATTCTATTTTGGGACAATTCCAATTGAGCCCCTCACAAGGGGTTGGAGGTCATTTACGATTAATTGGGTGACAATTGATAGATGGACTTGATGTTAAATAATTTGGTCTGATCAAATTTTGATAATTTTTTTTTGTTAGAAAATGAACGTAAGAGATGCGCTTGATAAAAAAAAGCTGTCGTGAAATTGGGCAAGGAAACCTGAATCTCTGCCATCAGTTAAAAATGCTGTGACGTGGATCGACTTTGGTCATCAAATGCTTTTGATGTAAACAGTGGAATGGGTATCATGACAGTAGATGATGGACAGAAAAACCAGCCAAGGTTTTAAGTAAATCATTTGGCAGCAACTTTAAATGAATACCAAGCACAGGACTTGGCTCAATTTTTATGTATTAATAAAAAGATAGTCTCGCTAGGTATCTGACTTAGATGTGGAGACTGAATATGAGTTTTCAATTAACTTAGAGGTATGACTAACCATACTCCGAAAGACTGATTCCGTTTATTTCCATATTCCCTCTACGGGTTCTAAAACAATCCAATCAAATTTCTCCTCTATATCAAACAGAAGATGGATTTCAAGTTTTCATTTAAATTCTCACTGTTTCAAATACTTGTAAGATGCTATTTTCAACTCACTCATTTCAAGTTCTGATGTACCCATAAGTGATCACTTAAGACAAGTGCGGATCATCGTGAGAAATTGATGCCAGGATGATACACAAATTATGTTGTTCTCGGCCAACACCAGCAGCAATACAGAATGAAGCTGGGCGTATGGATCGTTTCAAAGGTGACGACACTGGGAAGCAAACTGCAAACAACGATTATCAGATCAGTGCAAGGAATATCGAAACACTTGACCAAAGCTTCTACATGGGCCTGGTGAACATATACTTAACAATTTCAACGCTTAAATCGGAAAACAGATGATCGTTGTCTTAATAGTCGTAGGACTAAACAAATTCCGGACGATTACCCTTGTAAGGACAAAACATAATATGGAGGTTTTTTCGGAGAAGCCGCAAAATGATCAATGCTCATATCAGAGGCAGATCCAGTGACTTAATTCAATACACTTAGAGTACAGGTCATGTGAGGATTTTTTGGCATCCACCCAGTATTTTGAAATACTCGTAGAGATGGTGTACGGAGAATTTTCCCTCATGCATATGGCAGCGCTCGTACACCACCACCTGTACGGGGATAGCTGGTGGAGATTTAACACTCCAGATTGGAAATGTCATTGTTAGGTTGACAGCCCAACTACGTGAAACACTCTACATTGTGAAGCAGGAAACAATCATCGGACAAAGACTTTCGGCTATGCCACTAACCATAATGTCTTACGAAGAATGTTCACCCGTTATCGCGAATATTTCGATATTAATACCGCTGATATCGTTAACGATCTCTTCTCATTCGCGTCCAACGTTAGTTTTAAGCGTCTGTGGCATCGCCAAAGAACACGATCTACTACAATCATTACTAACTAACTAAAAAATTCTTTACTCGTACAAGCCCCTTCCAATCTGGCTAAAACCCTTTCCAAGTTTATGTGTTTCCCTGGTACAGCTGTTACAGGTATCTTTTTTTTATCTAATTTTCGCGCGCTCAAGGGATTTGAGTACCCGTAAAATGTTTGCACATAGCGTGGATGAAGGAAAATCAAGGACGAAAGAAAGAGAGGTACCAATGAACGTTGGTTTTAAATGTTTGAAGGTTATAATGACTAGGAATTACAGAGTTAGGCAGGGCATTTCAGCGAGTTGTACGGCTTAGGAACGAATCAGTTTAAGGGTGTACTGATGAGCATTCATAGTGATACGGGTGTTACGGTTAAAAGTTTGAAGGGACTGAATACTACTGGCGATTTCTTTAGAGCACTGATGGTGGAAATAACGATGAAACAGAGTGAGACACGAGGCATTACGTCGGTGTTCGAGTGTGTCCATTGTCCAAGTGATGTAAGTATCATCTATGAGTTTTATCGCACGGTTTTGAATCCTATCTAGCAGGTGCAGAGATGTTTTAGGAGCATCTGACCAGATGCGGGCATTACACTCCAATTTCGGGCGAATAAACGCATTATATACTGAGGCTTGATCATAGGGGATGAAGTATTTCTTACATCATTTGAGGAAACCTGGACATGACACTGAATATGTGGTTATTCTAGCTTAAATTGTCATTGACACACATACCGAGAATGGAAAATTTTTCGGTTTCGTGATGCAAGTGCTATTCATGGACAATGGCTGGGTGTTTAAATTACGCTTTAACGACAGCAGACAGCATTGTGGTTTGGAAGCATTAAATTCGACTCTGTTAGTGGTTCCCTAATTATTTCTGCTGTTAATATCAGAATTTAATAAGCTCAACATACACTAGCGTTCCCGTTCTACAGCCGAAGAGCAGGGACGTGAGTCAGGAAACGAATATGAAAAGCAAAGAGTACTGTCATCAGCAAGATTAGAAGTAGCAGAACAGAGCTCTGGGGCAAACCAGCATCTATTTTGTGGATATCAGACTTGAAACCATCCAAGACAATTTGAACTGAACGTTCCGAAAGGTAGTTTCTAATCCATTGAAGAAGAGATTCATCAATCCCAAATGCACGCATTTTCGACAAAAGACACTGATGCCAAACTCTGTCAAATGCCTTAGAAATATCAAATGCAACTATCTTGCTTCCCCCAGATTGGTGTAGACTTTGGTTCCACTTTTCGGTGAGACTTGCCATCAGATCACCGCTGGACCTGTTGCTATGAAAACCGTACTGCCGGTCATTAAAACGTTTTCGTGTTTCGAGATATCTCATTATCTGACGGTTTATCAGCGTTTCCATGACCTTGGAAAGAAGGGACGTAAGTGCAATGGGTCTGTAGGAGGAGAGAGAAGAAGATTCGCCTTTTTTAGGGACAGTCTGTATAACAGTTATGTTAATGACTCTTCTAAATTTATAAAGGCTAAGATTTGTAAGATGTTTGATAAAAGACACTTCAGAGATCGCATTGTTGATCGTAAAAAATGACTGATCAGTATGAACCCGTTCATGTTGGTAGTTTGAAATCACCTAAACTGGCACTATAGTCTGGGTTGGATCTGGGTCTCAACAAATAAATGAACTCTCCAGTTACTGCAGTCTTTGGCTATATGCTTCACGTTACGTGTCTAGTACGACTGCCTCGTATAAAGCCAATCTAGAGCTCCAATTTTCGACCACTTTTGCGAGGAATTGGGGGCGTATATCGCATGTTACTCGAACAGTATTTTACTCCAAAGAGTCAAACGTTGCTAGTCTATAAACTAGCGCCACAAAAAATAATCCAATTGGCCAATTGACAGGTTTCTTGAAATGACTCTATTGCAAAATCGTATTTTCAATAAAGCTATGTTTTTACTGGTGGTATGGGGTGGAGCACCATTCTGTTGGAACCACCAACAATTCTGCTTGTTTATGCAGACATATAACCAGAAATGAGCCTCTTCGCTGAACAAAATTTTACGGTAAAAACTGGGTCAACTTCCAGTTGATTAAAAGTGCAATCACTGGATCCCAAAACAACAAATGGTCAGCTTTAGCCCTTGCACCAATTGGATGTTACAATATAAACCTTGAGCCCAACATATTTATCCGGAATATTCCAGATAGTGGATTGACAAATGTCCTGTTGCTACGAATCGATAAATTGGGGTCATCATCAACATAAACTTTAGTGTATCCAATAGCTTGAATAGGGTGCGAAACTTTTCAATAATTCGAAAAATAGCACGTTCAGATGGCCAATGATGTCTACCGTAAATTTCACAAAGTGCTCTATATGGTAAGTTCGAACAGGACTTCGAAGCTGTAAATAAATTTAAACGATTTGAAATCGTTGTTGTGGTGTCAATCTTTCGATGATAAAATTGCAAGCTGCACTGAAAATAAATTAACAATTGATTTGACATTTAATCCCTTTTAGAAAGTCTGACACTGCGAAAAAAACGTATAATGTATAAGTAGCGGACCACCAAAATCGCGCAACTAAGATATGTATATCACCAAGTTCCCGGACTCAGGATTTCGACGAACCAAGAGCCCGATTAGAAAAACCGATTTAATTTAACAAACGCATTTGCCTTTTACATCTTTGCGAACGACTTAATTATGCGATTAATTCGACGAAATGGGATACTTGTACGTTCCTATCCCAGAGTCAACACTGTTGACAACCAAGTCAGACGATAGTATCAAATCCAAATAGGTGAATGCCTATCACGTTGCATTTGCTAATGACCATATGCATTCTCGTAAGTTCCATTTTCTTGAAATCACAGCATTCAATGAGATCAGCTACCACCATCGGTGGTAGCATAGATAAAATAAACAGACGTAACTACGAATTTGTGCCATTCTTAATTAAATCTTGGTTGCAAAATTGTACAAGTTTAGATGGTGAAAGTGAGTTCAGCAGAAGTTCTCGGTCTTAACGATCCCTCGTCATATGTTATAGTGGTGTGAAATCCCTTAAACATTCGAAACGACAGAAGCAATTTTCCACACCCCTGGTTTCTGTAGGAATATTATCTGAGGTTTTGTATTCAACACGTAAAGCCTACTATGTACATAGAGATGCAGTAGCAAGCTTGGAATGTTGAAGGTTGTACTGAGTACAAAAAATAGATGAGTACTGAGGTGGTCGTCTCCTACTCGTTTCTGAACATATAGTTCCCTTTTCCATATCGTAGCCCTCTGCATGAATGCAAAAATTCTGTGCTAGCTAAAGCTCCAACAGTTGATCGACAACAGTGTTTGCCCTCAGCGTCGTTTAGAGTGTTGTCATTGTCAGCCTTCCCACTTCGAGTCGCCAGAGAAGAGATACCGGCATCCTTATAGGTGCGCCGGTATCGCCCCCTTTCCCGTTTCAAGGTTTTCTTAGAGGTTGCTTTTCTAGCGAGCGTCCAAGTTCCGTCCACCAAAACTGCAACTCGTGCTGACTGCAGCACCGGCTTCAAGCGGATTTTATACACTATGAAGGCCACCTCCGGAGTTATTTCTCAGCAGGGATTTCACCAGATTAGCCAACTTGCGTCGGTCCGAACTACGCCGTTGCGTTTGCTGGTTGAAACACTGGCCTTATCCGGACATAGTGTGTGTATAAAACCACCGTTGGTTGTTTCGTCGATGGGTTTAACCGCTTTATATCATTTTCGTCCACTGGAACTGCAGCGTCTGTTGGTTGCAGCACCGGTTTCATCCGGGCATCGTACGTGGAGAAATCCATCAGCAGAGGGAGTGCCGCAAACTTTCTTCCTGTCGGCCCTGTTCAGGACAGATATCTCTAGGGTTTGGCATGAACTCCTATCTGTGAAGACTTAATTTCGCGGGATGCCTATACATCCATAGGATCAAGGATATGCCTTGCAATCGTCGGCTGACTTCCTGAGTACTAAATTGGAACTGTGTTGGAGGCACAAGTTCCACACTTGGTATGAGTCGAGGCCGATCTAAAACCTCTTGCTGATCTTAGGGCCACAGCACCCGGAACCTATTGAGACTCTACATCGGGTCTAAGCCAGCTGGAGGACCTTTCCTGCGATTTTAGGTTTAAACCACAGCTACCATGATGCTCCCACAAGGGAGCCTATCTCAACGAATCAGGCCCGAACCGACATCCGGGTTACTCCTGGCTCCCGTGATACCGTGATTTAAGTCCTGGAATGGACTACCGGCGGACCTATGACTAGCAACTTGTAACTGGTCAACTCGTAACAACCTTCAGAGGCGTTAAGTTCAGAAAACCGTTACGATAAGACCAGCAATTTGCTTGCCCCGCTTTTTATTTGACAACGTCATTGATGGAAGAAGCCTTTATAATTGTTTCAGATCCGCGAGGCTTGTCGGTTTCAGAGGGGTCACATCCCCTGGCCTCTTTCTCTTCTTCTTCGCCGCAGCACTTGCCCTCTCTTTGCGCCGTATGTCATACAGGCCTCTTCCGGAGCCTGTTCCACTTTTCCAACAACAGCAAACCATCTAAAACAGCACTCTGGCCAACCACCGGTCTATTCTAATGGAGTTTAACCATAACGAGCTGTGCCTCTCCGGTACTGTCTCCAGCGCTCCAGCTTAATCAACCGAACGCGTCGTAAAAAAAGCTGCAGGGGTCATTGGAATCAAGTGGTTCAGCAGCTCTTGGGTCAGCGTCTAAATCGACGGGGGTTTCTATAGTATATTAGTTGGGGCCTCCAGAATCTGTGCCCGGCCGCAGTCGAAAAAACCACATGCAGATAGCTCCTATTGAGAGTACCACCTGGAGCACTATCCTTTAGGTTCACCTGCATACTTTTAACCGTTTTACGTTTAGTTCGACGTCTCACCTGGGTTCTTTTCAGAACCTTAGGATATTTGATTCGTAAGCCTTCTTGCTGCGACAAGGCAGCCAAAGCAACGCCTAACGTGCTGAAATACTATTCAACGAATAAGACAGTTTGGTGTACATGTTTACAGATTTTAAACTCGAATCACTTGAGCAAGTCCTTAAAAGCGTTAATTGGCAAGCAATATTCTACGAAACATAGGTTAAGGTCTACGTTGAATATTTTCACAGTATGGTTACACAGCTTCTCCATAAACATGTTGCCATTAAAACGAAATCTGTGAAATACAACAACATTAAGTGGTGTACACCAGGAAGTTCTGATATGTAAATAATATAATAAACGTGATGCTGCGTACAAAAATGAAACTGACTTAGAATTCCTGAGTACTTTGTTAGTTTTCGGTTGTTAGTTCTTTAGGTCCTTCCAGACCAGCCCAACAGACGAAAACCGAAAAAAGTTCAAACGAGCCAGAAATGACTGCAACGCCTTTCTTAAATGTGCAAAATTCCAATACGACCAAAAACTGAGGCACAAAATACTACAAAGTCCCAAAGTCCAAAGGTAGTAAACATTTTTGGTCGCTCGTCAAAAATATTCGAAATTCTGTCTCATCCCCCATCCTAACGCTCATTTACAATAACACTCCAGCTGTCAGCTCTTTGGACAAGGCCAATATGCTAGCTGCACACTTGGCGGCCAGCGTAATACTCCCAGATTGTGCTTTGTGTCCGCCTACACTTGAGGAATAAATCCACTTCCGCACTCGTGTAGTAGTAAGAGTTCTCAAAGATCTTAACATTCACAAATCCGCTTGTCCAGATGGTATATCTCCCCTCCTTCTGAACAGGTGTTCTTCCTTGCTGGCCAAGCCACTACGTAAGCTCTTTCATCAATCCTACTTCTTAGGACTCTTTCCGAGCAGAAGGAAAACAGCATTTGTCTAGCCCGTATCTAAAAAAGGCGAATCTTCCTCTTTTTCCTCCTACAGACCCATTGCACTTACGTCCCTTATTTCCAAGGTCATGGAAACGCTGATAAACCATCAGCTCATGAAATATCTCGAAACACGAAAACTTCTTAATGACCGGCAGTACTGTTTTCGTAGCAACAGGTCCACTGGTGATCTGATGGCATGTCTCACCGAAAAGTGGAACCAAAGCGTGCATTAATCTGGCGAAAGCAAGATAGCTGCACTTGATATTTCTAAAGCATTTGACAGAGTTTGGCATCAGGCTTTTGTCGAAAATGCGTGCTTTTGGGATCGGCGACTCTCTTCCTCAAGTTGGTGGATGGTTTCAAGTCTGATATTTACAAAATAAATGCTGGTGTACCCCAGGGCTCCGTTCTGTCTTCGACACTCTTTTTAATTTTCATCAAAGATCTTTTGTCTGCTACCTCTAATCCAATATATTCCTTTGTTGACGACAGCACTCTATGCTTTTCATATTCCTTCACGGATTCACGTCTCTGGTCTGTAGAACGGGAAAGGTAGCGTATGTTAAGCACATTAAATTCCACTAACATAGTAAAATTTAATGCCTCCAAAATACAATGCTGTCTACTGTTGTTAAAGCGAAATTTAAACACCCAGCCATTGTCCATGAATGGCACTTACGTTAACGAAACCGAAAAACTTTTCATTCTCGGTATGTGTGTCAATGACAATTTAAGCTAGAATAACCACATATTCGGTGTCGTGCGAAATGTCCAGGTCTCCTCAAACGATGTAAGACATACTTCACCCCCTCTGATCAAGCCTCAGTTCGCCCAAAATTGGAATACAATGCCCACATCTGGTCAGATGCTCCTAAAACATTTCTGCACCTGCTAGATAGGATTCAAAACCGTGCGATAAAACTCATAGATGATACTTATATCACTTAGACAACGGACACACTCGAACACCAACGTAATGCCTCATGTCTCACTCTGTTTTATCGTTATTTCCACCATCAGTGCTCTATAGAAATCGCCTTCAAACTTTTAACAGTAATATCCGTCTCACTATGAATACTCATCAGTATACCCTCAAGCCCATTTTTGGACGTACTCTAAAATATCGTGATTCGTTCCTAAGCCGTACAACTCGCTTATGGAATGCCCTGCCTAGCTCTCTATTTCCTAGTCATTATAACCTTCAAACATTTAAAACCAACGTTCACCTGTACCGCTCTTTATATCCTCCCTGATGTGAAAAATGAATGCCAATATAAAAGAAGCCAAGCGTATTTGTTTCTCTTAAAGATTTAATTACAAGCTTCCGACTAAAACTCTTTCGACAAACTTGCAAGAGTTGCGTGTAGGACATAACCTAAAGTCCGAAGTAGATCCGGTGGATCCAGATGAATTAAATTAAAAATTCGGTTCAAACGACTTTAGGCTCTCTTCCACAACTCATTCAAATTTCACTTTCTAGCTCTTTTGAATTCTGCTGAGTGGAGCAAACCGACGTTGTTTAAGCTATACTGAAAATAAAACCTAACCTATAACTTCTCCCCATCAGCTTACAATGACATTCGCTCGTATTTAGTTGGAAGAAAACACGCAGTTGTCGCTAACAATCTAAGGCCAAATTTTGTTGAAATTTCAACGGTTGGGCCACAGGGATCAATACTGGGACCCTTGTTTTAGCATTTTTTATAAACGGTCTCACTAATATTATTATGAGCTACAATTTTCACATTTTTACGAATAATGTTCAGCTTTATTTAAGCCTTGAAAATTACCTTATTGATCACGCCACTTTACAATTTAATCATGACCTTAAGCGAATTCAATTCCGGGAAGAGAAAAACTACTTGCAACGCAACCGAAATGTTTATTCATAAATAGAAATAGTATTATGAATACCAACCAGACTCCCTCTAATCCAGCTTGGAAATAGGCTTTGAGATTGGGACAAATTCAAATTGGCACAACTCCCGTAAACACGCAGCTACTGTTGGTGAAGGCCTTAATAATTTCCCTGACAACGTACGGCTGCGAGATTTTTTGTTGTACTGTGTTTAGCAGGGTATTTAATATATTGTACCTTACGTACATATATGACCTTAAACGCTATGCGCACATGTTAACGAACACCAAAAATTTCATTGGTTGCGCACTTGATAGACATTTGGACTACTGCACAATTAAATACTAATTAAAGCTAAGTTCCTTGCAATCTAATGGTTGATTTAGTTTAACTGTACCGCGTACTGTACATCAAGTTACGGAACGGCAATTTTTCGTTCATGCTAGAATTCACAATTCACTCTCTCTTAACATAAGACGGCTCTAAGATGTGAGTAGGTTTAGTGGCACTCTTCTTCGACACCTAGCAGATAACAATTAAGAATATCTAATTTACAATGTGTATTAAAATATTCTACTTCTCACGGGAATAATATTTTACCATCTCAATATAATCAACAAAATTAATTGTGCTTGATTATAGCTTGACAACCACCACTTTTCAATCTAATTCAATCGGCTTTGTGCACACGATGACGAATACATAGAAAGCATACTTCTTACTACTCAAAGATGAGTATCTTCCTTAACAGTACTATGACCCAAAGCCCCCTTAACTAAAGTTGAGGAATTTATGGAGCCATCGACTTCTCGTACAAAAGATTTTGAAAGTCGCAGTGTTTATTGCCGCTGTACAAAAGAGTTAAATTAAAAAAAAGTAAAACCATACACAAAAGCATGAGAATCACAAAGAAGGATTTTTCGCAGTGGCAACAAGAGGTTGGTGATTTATTTTGCATTCACAAATCATCATTAGATGTTCAAATAACAGAGTTTTACTTAATATTAAAACTTATTAGAAGCACAAATTATTGTATTTTTAATAAAATTAGTATGTAGCGTCTTGTGATAAATTCTGTTCAAAGACATTTATGGTGAATAGTTAGAAAGAGATTTCCAAAATAATTCATGACCTATTTCATTGTTCTTCTGATTTATGACTTCTTATGTTTGCGGATTTTGACAAGGAAGAATACTGAGTAGGGAGATTAGTATATACAAAATAGTGCCTCTTAAGCGCATAAACAAAGTTTAACCGCGGGAACGTACATTAAGTCAAAAGCAATTATTTTCCTTTTGTGAGTATTCCTATGGCGATTTCTTAACTGGTCCCATTCTATCTCACAAGGGTATGATTAATCAATTTATTAATAATTTTACAATTGTCCTCCTAAGCACACGCTCGGACTCTTTTATGATTTAATAATCTATGGTTAGCTTAATATATTTATAAATCGTTGTTTACGGGAATTCCACTACTCTCATTGAATTTAACGATCCGTTGTTGTGACAGTTACAATTCAAATGATTCCTTGTTACGACAACGCAAACAAGTAATGACAATTTAAATCAAAACCAATTCAGTGAATCCACTTGAATTGATTGAATTACGCAACAAAGTCAGACGGACACTTCCTGAGTAATTTCTACTCAGAGTGTGTAGCACCCCAGCTGGTATTTATGCAATCAAAAGTGGGGCAACATCACTCGGACAAGACACAATTTCAATGAAAATTATACGATTCCGTGTATCCAAGTTTCCATGTGAATAGCTGATTTGTTTTTTTTATTTCAATTCTTTTCTTAGTACCATTCAAATGAGATCGAAAATTATGCAAACGTTTTATGTGATCTTAATGTTCTGATATTTTTGTGAACATCATTTGAGAAGACGCCAAATTTTTTGATGGCATATTTTGACATTTTATTAGATGGTTGGTATACACAGTAAGACGGGACACAGAGTGTCAACAACAGGAACTAAT
The DNA here is from genome assembly GCA_963966105.1 of Volucella zonaria. Taxonomy (NCBI): domain Eukaryota; kingdom Metazoa; phylum Arthropoda; class Insecta; order Diptera; family Syrphidae; genus Volucella; species Volucella zonaria. The sequence continues at coordinate 68,804,159 of OZ014534.1, read as the reverse complement.
GAAACACATTTAAATTCTTTAACTTATACTCGTAAGTGTGACAATTAAGTGCTACACGTTTGCTTTAAATGATGAAAAACTTAAGTAGTCCATTTATACTACGAATCCCAAAATACTTCTCCAACGCTTGGTTTTTATTTTTTAAAGAGAATTATCATTTTCTCGATACCTATTGCAAAATATTGCTGACATGACAATAACAAATTTAGAAAAAAAAAATTAATATGGAAAGAAATCGGTTGATAAACTCAACCATCGCCCTTTTTTTTAAAGTGTGTCGGCGATCATGTTATCCTGGTTCGCAACGTGTGAAAACAGTCCCGCAATAAAATTGAAGAAAAGCTTTTGATGAAGGCAAGCTCAAAAACTATTTGCCAATATTTTAATGTAAACATTATATCCACCTTATATGATTAAATCAGCCCATCAAGGTTTTAGAGGCTAACCTTCGAAGGTTCTCCAATTTATCACTTAGCGTAGATCTGATTTGATAGACCTCATAGATTTTCACGAAGACCATAGAGCTTAGCAAAAACCATTAATCCTAAAACCACGGAGCGATAACCTATAGTCATTTTATTAATTACGTGAGTCAACCAACTCAGTTTCTATTAAGTTGGCAAGGGCAACTGATTGAAATATAGGGGAACCATGCTACTGATCATTTGCTTATTAATTATCTTCCACAGGAAGACGCCGATCTTATTGTATTCTTAAATTACAGGCTTCTTTTCTCCTTCAACTTCTATGACAAAGTATGCATCATCACCCCTATGCAGTGGCTGTTAAATAGATGTAGTAAATTTCAAAGCATACCAACTAGCTCCGCTCCTCAAGAGCAGACTGTTAGAGTTTTTGACATCAAACATAGTCCAAGCAGTGGATGACAAGAGGAGCTGGAGCGGAGGACCTAATCCACAAATTGATTTGAGTAATTCCCAGCAAAACCTTGAGCTCGCATAAATCACACCTTTCAAAGCAAATTACTGAAAAAACCCTGCTCCATTTTGCCTACTGGAGCGGTTGCAATGACGAAAGTGAAGTCACACACAACTCGGAAAAGGTCTTGGTCCACACAGTCCTCCAACCTGTCATGAATCAGCTTAGTATCAAGATTGAGTTAAACTCATCCCATGTACAGATGAATGGTTCGCATATTTCTATGAACTGGTCATTGGAAAACTGGGAAAGGTCTGTCCGCAACAAAACTCGAGGCTCTCACCAAGGATCAGATCCATAATTAGTCGATAAATATCATGAACCCAGATCTTCCAGCTTAAAATTGGAATATAGGGACGCTGTACGAAGTCAAATGAAACTTTAGATGAACTATCATCGTATTTAACAAAGAATCTCTTGAGTCAGTAGCCAAAATAAATGGTCTAATATGTCACGGGTTTTGGCCGCAACCCTCAAAATTTATAAGACTGTCCAGTCAAAAGATGATGCGAGCACTGTGAAAAAAATATTGAAATATTGAAAGAGGATACCCTCGTTTTCACCTACACAGTTAAATAAGAAGTATAAAGAAGACGACAACCTGTTGTCAAACTCAGATTTGTCTGTCTATCTATATTAGATAGAGTGTTTGAGAACTAGATCCGGAAGATGTCAACCTTACAGTGAAAGAGTCAAAAAGTAATGATTTTAGCGATGCTGCAATTACTACAGATAAACATTCATCACACCAAAAGAGGGCACGATTGTGATCCAAGAACTCTGAATAGCAGATAGAAGGCTTCAAGTACTTACAATCAATCTATCTTCACAAGAACCAAATCGAGTAAACCAAAAACCTGTATCGGAAAGTCACGTTAGCATTCTCTATCTTTCCAATTGCAGCAGTAAAGTCGCAGTAAAGCAAGATCTTGGGTCAGGACGCTACTATATAGTCAAGGCCTACCTAGCCTATGACTCAACTGAGCCTATTCCTGTGAATACTGGAGAGAGCTTTGGCAGAAAACTTATAACACGGAGCTAACAATAGTGTGGTCCTAAAAAGCACCGAGACTTTCTCAAGTTCATGCTTCAACCTATATACTCGTAGTTAAACCGGATTCTAATAAAGATACGATTAGTCTTCCACTGGAGTCTGATTCTCCGGGATATACTTCTACAACCTAGCCGGAATTACCCGGAGTTAAAACCAACTGGGCTATAAACCGCTTTGATCTATTTAAGTTCCCAAGGTTGGTATCTTTCCTCCCGGGATCTAAAAAACCTCCAACAATTAGCATGCAGTTTTCGTACCTAAAGCCGGAAGAATCTCTCAAGTCCATGACATGACTTTAGACCTATTAGCCTGTCATCACTTTTTTTGGAAACTCTTTGAAAGAAATGGGAAGCATTTTTAGGTGTCTTTATAAAGAAACATGTCGGCCGAGGCACACCACAAAGTGGTGTTCCATCTTCCCTTCTATGGAAGACAATGAACTGAAACAGATTCCCTAGCTGGAACCAGAAGTGTGGCTTTAGGGACAAAATTGAATTGTTCCTTTTTAGCAGCAAATTTAAAATTCCATCGATATCTCCACTGATATACCATACATCCACTGCTGCACTAGACATCGTATTTTAACTTTTTTTCTCTGGACATCTATTGGAAACAGAGGACGGCTTGCAATGCGAGTCGCTTTGTAGCTGCCTCCAAGTGGACCAAACTTTAAACGTCCATCCTAAAGACAAAAACGAATGTCGGCCAAAATATCGACTACACCAGTTCTATAATCCTAAGCAAGTAAGATGAGACAAGCCTGATTATTCGGAAACCAATCAAGGGATGGGAAGAGGTGTATTTTTTGAGCAACTCGTACTGAGTAAATTAACTCTTTTTTATCTCTTTCACCTTCCACACAATTGCAGCGTATTACAGACGAAAAGTTTGGCAATTGCAGAGACTGCGGTTACGGAAGTGGAGTGTGGTATTTAGTAGGTATATCTTAACATGCACTGGTAATTCAGCAGCTATTAACTCCCTAAACCACAATTATAATAACGTCAAAGGTAGTTAAAACTTGTCGCCCACCTCTCAATGAGATGGCCAAAGGTTATAATCTTCAATCTCACCAGAGACATTCCGCCTAAGCTGAATCTGAGAAGTACAAAGAGTTTTATATTTGTGAAACGCTCACGTCTCAGTAAATGGTTTGAACTCCATTTCAACAAGTTTTGCAGGAGCTGTATAGATGAAGGAAAAAGGAAACCATCCCCCATCTGCTCCTCTCTCCAGAAGAAAAGCTCAACTGGCTGATGTCTTCCTTGATAATTTTTGAGATCTGTCCCAAATAACGATCAGCTGACTTCTCGGTTTTACGAAAGGGACCAAAAGAACTAATCCTTGTACACATTGTAAAATGCTTACTTGGTTTCAAAAGATACATCTTATTTCTTTCAACACAATCGCTTTATTCAAATCATAATACAGCAACAGTGTATAATTCAAACTAATTTAAACCGTCTATTCATCACTTTTATCAATCACTTTACGGTTATTCTAACCACTTTATCACTGCTCTTAATCCACTTTAAAATTCAAGTTTAGATCTGATTTTACTTCTGTTCGACGCCGGTATTTACATATACTGGCTACCATCTTTCGAGAACTTGTTATACCAGCCAGCTTTAGATACTTCTATCCATATTTCCGGAACTTTCGATATCCGTTGTCATTATTCTTCCATTGGGTGAGTCTTCTGTTCTTCGTGTATAGCTGGCGCTGTTCACAGTAAGAGGTTATACAAGCTGAAAATTTTTTTAACGAAATTTATCAGATAAAGTGCCTACAGTACTCGAACCAGTATCCATCACATCACTGATACTTACCTGTAGCCTGATGCGAGCGTATGGAAGACACTAACAGAAAGTAGTGCCCTGCAGTGTCATCTCCATTTTTCCAGCAACTGTCGCCAGATGTTGTGTCACTTATGCCCAGAAATCTTAATTGCTTAGCTAAAGCGTAGTGCCACGTCACTGGGCCAGTAAGCACCCTGCAGTGTTTCCTACTGAGGGACAGCAGGAAAGTCTCTGATCTATTAGGGATGTCGAGAAGTATTCAGTTGGTCTGGGCGGAACCTGCAGAATCATGCCATCTACAGTTATGATCATATGAAACCCAACAGTTAATGAAAGCCCTAGCCGAGGATGCAGACTCTTCAACCACAGGTTCGGGTTCTGCCTACTAAGTTCATCCCAAAATTCTCTTCTTAGCTGGAACATAAGACAAGACTCAGTGAATTCAGCTTCCACCACCACTTTACAATATAGTTCGTTGCAATCAGGATTGCGAATATCTTCTTGGAAGACACACCCACGTTTTTCTAAAGAGGAGTGAAGTCTAACCTTGCCGATACCAGCGCTGCATTCTAAATCGGTTTTGGAGACATCCATAAAAACCCGACCACATTTCACAAAGAAAGTCTATTTCGTATTTTTTCCAGCAACAGGAGCTCTGGTGTCATTATATCAAACGTCGTGTCCATAAGACAAAAGTCAGAAGACAGTCAACTCCAGTACGTGTTTTACCAAAGACCACACATCTTTTAACGGCAGATGGGTTTAAGAGTTCAGGCCATGATACAGATATCAAGGGGAGGCATATTTTTTAGTGCCTCTAAAGCAAATCCAGGCATTCCAGGAAAAGCCAACAAACCATTTTTTGGAGTCTTCTAAAAGCAACAGTGCCGAATTTTCTTGAAAGCTTGTTCAACCAGGCAACCGACGCATATAAAGAACTCCGTTCCGCGACAAGCACCATACCTTGCTGAGAGGTCCTTTGTACTCCCAGAAGGCCGGCAGCGTCCTAAAGACTTTCGACCTGACATGTTTAGTTCAAACAATTCTGAGAAACCGATGGTGACACTTTAAAGCACAATGTGTGTTAGACCAGTCAGTTTTCTTCTTCTCGTAAAGAGAGCAACCTCAGTTTTGAGAGGATTGACTGAAAGCTAGTGTATCGATCATATCTATGGCTGCCCCCGGGCAACTCATGTGTGCTCCTACCATTACATATTGGCCACAGTCACCATTCATAATTAGGGCCCTATTCATCAGAATTGCCTTCATCAACAACGGGCCGAGTTGCACATGCTTTCAAAACTTGCGTTGTCGAAAGGGTCCTTCCGATGAAAATGCCCAAGGCGTATTCGTTTAATTCAGTCTACAAGATTTTAAAGCGCACCCTCTCAGGATTTTTTGCGTTGATAAGCATGTTGCATCTTAGACAGAGGATGCATTCCCAAAGCAGTTTTCCGCACATAGAGCTCGACCATTTTTTCCGTGCTATATATTATAGGTCTGAAGCCAAAGTCCTCTTTTCTAATTCCCGGTATAAAAGCTATTCTCACAGTTTGCCAATATTTCAGTGTGTCAGTGCTAGGCTAACAGTGAAGATTCTCTGCAAAGCTACCAACAACAGGTTCATACCTTTTGGTAGCATAACAGGATGTTTGATGGCCTCATCCGTCACTACAACTGCTGACAGCCTTGTGGCAAAAATTTATTTTATTTCATTTATCAAACGGTAGTCCCCATTTGATTCTCGGTTAGAAAGATCATCGATGATGGCTTTACTCACAGTTCTCGCAATTGAGACCCAGACAAGAGTCAGTGAATAATTTGGACCTCCGCCTGTCTAAACTTATTATATTTTTTATTCGGAGCTAGTTAAAGGTTTAAATAAAGTCGAAAACTGTGTTGAATTAGCTGCGGGTACCTTGAATCCAATAAAGCTTGCTGAGGCGTGAGTAATGGCCGCAACCGACAAATTTATTCAATTTATTTTCATATTAAATGGTAAGTGCCTAAGACCCAGACTCTTTTCTTTGGAAGAATTTTAGGAACCATAAGATCTTCTGAATATTTCTAGTTTGGCAAAGTTGCTTTGTTGAAGACTTTATCCAGTCTACTGGGTTCAATCAGAGTTTCGGTCTTTTTTCGAAGTTACTAACAGAATTTCCTTAACCGGTAAAGATTTTCTTTTTTCAAATTAATCTTAACTGACTTTTTTTTCTTTTCTTTTCACAAAAGAAGAGACATCTGTTGTAGGGTTTTCAAACACAAAACAACAGTTAAAATTCACAACGTCACCATTCCGAGTGAAGAAAATCTCTCCGTCCTATTCGGACTCCCACCCCTGGAGAGTCAATATCGAAACCAAACACACCTGAGTTTCAAACCACTACATCACAAACTTTCCTCCTTTCTCCTCCTTCTACCTTTCCGACCGCGTCCAGCCAACAGTGTAAGGGTATTCATAACCCCTTAGGCGCGCGTAAATTATAAAAAAAAAAAAAAAAAAAAAGACATCAACTGAAGTTATTCATGTTGGAAACTTAATGAAATACATTAGATGAGACCACTATTTCGCATTTTGTTCAGTTTCTTCAGATTCATAACTCTCTCTTTAATGCCGAAGTGAAGATTTGATAAATATGTACGTTAAGGACATTGGGAGATACTTCTTTATGAATACTCTTAACCCGTGTCCTGCAGTCGACATTGGATCGGGACGCTGAATCGTCAAAATCTTCATTATCGAAGTGCACCAGAAACAATGAGACCCTAAGTTTGACTATAGATGGCGACAGGTACAAGGTACATGCAACGGAGCGGAGAAAGACCAGAGCCGCTTTCTAGGTCTAAGGAAGAAAAACGAGCATGAGGAGCAAATGGCCGAGGTAGCAGAAAGATATTTGAATAAATAAGTTTCGAAAATTTTACCACGAAGTAAAAACGAAAAACATAGTAAAAGAACGAACAAAAATAAAAATAAACCCGTTGTTAGGCAGAATCTAGTCCGCACAACCTGGATGAATGACTGCTTGCTATGTCTACACATACCTACTGAGCAAAAAGGACTCAATAAAACTAAAACGGTTCAATTATTTTCGATATTCATTTTATTCCCTTCCTCCAGTCTTCAAAACTCTTTTCATAGGCAGATTTTGGAATCGTTTTCAGTCCTTCTGCGAATTCTCCTTTATCGGCTCAATCGTCTCAAAACTTGAGTCGTCGGAATAGGAAAAATTCACAGGGAGCCATGTCAAGTGAATACGGTGCTTGCGGAATGGTATGAACGTATGATCAAATAGCCTCGTACAAGATGCGCTTCAACTCGTCTCATGCATAAAACATCGTACATAAGGCTCTGCACCGATTCGAACGAGACACATCTCCCTGATGCTCACACGACGATCTGCGAAGCGATCTGCTACCGGAAAGAGGCAAACATCAATCACAGTACGGCCCGCTTTAAACTCTTTGTAAAACTCGTACACTTGTGTTTTCGATATAGTCGTGTCCCCGTAGGCTACCGTTAACACAAAATTTCAAGAAAACCCTTTAATTTAATTTAATTTTTATTTGGCAAGGTACAAATAAGAACAGAAGTCCTTTGTAGTACATGAAAGTTCATTCAAAGTAGTTAACCACATTAAATTAGTTTACGCAAAAAAAAGAACACAGTTAAAATATTAAGTGAAAGAATTAACTAAATTTACAGGTTTTAAATCAAATCTTAACCTAACTTAAAGAATATTCGAAGAAAGGAAAGGGAAAATTAAGGAAGCATAAGGGGAAAAGAAGATCGCAAAGCAGAAAGCTGAAAAGAAAGGTGAAACAAAGAAAAAAAGAGAAGAATAGATTACAAAGATGAAAAGTGTGCAAATAGGGCACATTTTTTTTTTTTTTTTTAAAAAGAACTTAACACTCAAGAGGGTATTACTACTCTTAAAATGCCGGAGCACGTGTTAAGTTTTTCGGAAAATTGGATAGAGAGAGAGAGAAAGATTTTTGGGCTCAGTGGTTATTTCGCTCCATGGGTGGCATCCAACATTTAATGGGGAGACTAAATTACTAGTGTAAATTGGACTTGATGTTATATTTAGGCAACCATTCATCTCACAAGATTTTTAGTTGCCTGAAAAAAAGTCTTTCGGTCACGGCTGGTATTGAACCCCGAACCGTCCGATTGGGAAGCCAACATACTACCACTTGAGCCACGGCCACCTGTTAATGGTGGTAGGCAGTGAATTCCACAGTCTTCAAACATGAACAAGAGGCGATACGAGTTCAGATATTTATAAGATTGAAAGTTCTAGGCGACTGAACAAATTTTAATTTTTCAAATAAATACGGTGGTGATTGTTTATGTATTAATTTATGTAAAAACACACAACATCTTATTGTCCAAAAAACAGAAAATGAACACCCAAGGACATGCTTACGATAAAGGGTTATATGGTCGTATCTTCTTACTCCAAAGACATATCGAACCATATCGTTAACAGCGACAAGTTATGTGTGCTGGCAGAGAGAATCTAGTTTACAGTAGATAACTACATATAGCATAATCAAAAATCGGCAAAAGAATGGACTTACTCAACCTCAGTTTGGTGCTAACAGGTGTATAACTAGAAAACAGCCAGAGCTTTCGCAATCCTGCATAATTAAGTTTACATGATCAGTGGCAGAAAGAGATCTATTTACTTTATATCCAAGACTCACCACGGTGTCAGAGAAGATTAGCCTTGTGAAGTTACAAAAAATAGATGATAACTCTTCGACATCGTACAATTTTTTTTGAAATTAAGATTATCTGACTCTTTTTTCGATTTAGAATCAGACCATTATCTTGAGACCATTTTGCAATGGAAAACAAGTCCGAATTAAATCTATCCACAAAATCTTCCACCAGGCCAAGTCGTAGAGAAAGGTATATCTGCGCGTCATCGTACATCATACATATGCGTGTATGCTCGTATACGAGGGTTGGCTGAAAAGTTTCCGACCGAGCAATGATACAAGACATATTTTCTCAAATTTTTTTTTATTTTTCTACATAGTCTCCTTGTAACTCTACACAATTCTCCCAGTGATGCTCCCATTTCTCTAACCCGTCCAAATAGTACTTGGCGTTTTTCTCTGCAAAATAATTGTTCACGAAGGTGATTGCCTCCTCATTTGACGAAAATCTATGTCCTCCGAGCGCAGTTTTCAGATGAGGGAACAAAAAGAAGTCGCTTGGGGCTAGATCTAGTGAATAAGGTGGATGGTCAAGGAGTTCAAACCGTAATTCATGGATTTTCGCCATGGCAACCGCTGAGGCGTGAGACGGCGCGTTGTCTTGGTGAAACAGGATTTTCTTTTTCTGCAAATATGGCCGTTTTTCAGCAATTTCTGCTTTCAGCTTGGCAAGTAATGATGCGGAGTATGCTCCTGTAATGGTTTTTCCTTTTTGAAGATAATCGATTAAGATAACTTATTTACTATCCCAAAACAAAGTCGCCATCACTTTCCCAGCCGGAAAAACAGTTTTTGGTTGTTTTTTAGCCCTTTTCAGTCCACTGTTTTGACTGAATTTTTGTTTCGGGCGTATAATGGTATATCCAAGTTTCATCAACAGTAATTTATTGGCGGCAAAACTCGGATTTATTGCGCCTAAACTGCGCTAACAGAGCGTTGGAAATGTTTATTCGAACACGTTTTTGGTCTAACATAAGCAAACGCGGCACCCAATGCGCGGACAACTTTCTCATGCCTAAATCTTGATTTAATATGTAACAAACACGTTCTTTGGACATTTTCATAACCTCTATGTACTATCTCTCTCACTTTAATTCGACGGTCGTCTAACAGCATTTGGTGAACTTTAGCAATGTTATCGTCAGTGGTTGCAGTTTTTGGACGTCCCGAACGTTCATCATCTCCCAAGTTCTTACGGCCACGTTTAAATTCAGCTGCCCAAAATTTCACTGTGGTAAATGATGGTGCAGAGTCCCCATACACAGAGTCCAACTCATTTTTGATTTGCGTAGGCGTATAGCTTTTCAAAAACAAGAATTTAATAACAGCTCGACACTCAAATTTTTCCATTTTCACAAAAAACACTCACATCGACTCACTTAAACGACTGTCAACTAAAAACTGCGTGTCCAAAATGACTAAAACTTCAGTAAGTTGCTGTTAAAAGATGCACAACTAGCATTCACTAGCTTTTATTGACGAGTGCCGCTATCTTTACGTACCTTTTTCAAACTTTTCAGACAACCCTCGTATGTATTTCGACACACTTGCGGTAAATCATTAATGAAAAGGTAGATAAGAATTGGGCCAAGAACTGAACCTTGGGGAACTCCAGAAACTATATTTTTTGGTTGAGAGTATTTTGAGTTAGCAATAACTCTTTGAACACGATTTGTCAGATAATTCCTAGTCAGGCACACTGAGGAATCACTTATACCAAAGTAAAGTTTCAGTTTAGTGCAAAGAACCTCATGACTGATCGTGTCGAAGGCTTTCGAGAAATCAAGTAAGCGGAGCAGTGAAAGATATTCCTTGTCATATTGAATTCTAAAATCGCCAAACGCTTTGAACTGCTATGGCCAGATCGGAAACCTGACTGCACTGGCGATAATACATAGATTGAAACGATTGAGGTGGTTGGAAATCTGTTTCGTAAAAATGTTTTCGAAGATTTTGGACAAACAAGGTAAGATACATATTGAACGGAAATCGGTTACTACGAGTAATAAGGGGTAGTTCTTTTTGGGCACAGGAAATGACCTTTGCTTTTTTCCAACAATCCAAGAAGGTTGAAGAGGTAATGCAGAAATTACTAGTATATAAATGAGTTAATGAGCTTATTAAATGGGGAAGTATTATTTTGATAAAACTCAAGTCTACTCCGTCCTCACCAATTGCATTAGATTTGAGAGCACGAACCTGTAGGATCACATCCGATTCAGATATTACTTCAAATTCCAACAACGGTGATCCACCAAAGAAAAGTTGATTTTCCGGTGAAAATCACTAGGGTTAGGTGAAAAGGCATCAATTAACTCATCTGCATCTGGCATTTTAGTTTGTACTATATATGACGCTTTCCTATCCCAATAGGACGTAAATTTGCCCAAGGTTTCTTTGACGGTTGGTCAATGCTGAGTTTCGACAAAAAATATGTTTTTTTGCTGTCCTGGTGACAAATGAAGAGTAATTTCTTGCTCTGCAAGACATTTCCCAATTGTGACTAGTAGAAAGTTTTTTGAATATAGCATTGTAATAAATTTGTAATTTGTTGGCACTATTGAGATTGGCACTACTAAAAGTAGTGCCTATGAAATGTCATAATATACTCGTAGTTCAGTGTATTCTCTCCGTGGCCTTTAATAATGATAGTTCAATGTATTCTCTGAGCGGTTTTTTGTTCCTTTTCCTTTTCTTTACGTTTTGGCGGCTACCGAGAAGAGATCACAAGAAAAATTGTGCACCAGATAGACAATAAAATAAAAGCTAAAAATTTATTTTGTGTAATTATATTTAAAGCATATAATTTTCAGCTAGTTTTGATAGCATTATGCACCTCAGTGGTAAACCATGGACAATTACTATTGCGCACTGTGACAGTCTAAACAGGAACCTGTAGTATATTAAATAGAACTTTCATTAGGGTCTGAACGATTTCTACTTTATCATTAATCTCCGATAGAATGTAGCACGAATGCCATGGCAGAAGGCTCGCATGATGGTGAAGGATGTTATGATTTATTGCTGCGAAATCACGAAATTGAAAGGTGCTCTGCAGGGGATTCGATGAAAAAGCAATTTCATATGTATAAAACAAAAGATCATGATCTGAAACTCCTTCCAGTGGTAATTGGTCTTGGAGTAGCACTTATGAATGGTCTGAGACAACCACCAAGTCAAAAAGACTTGGAGGGGTGTCTTTGCTCAACTCAATTTGTCATTCCGAAATTCGCAGGACATAGCAAATACTGACTTGTTTACAAAGCTATCACGCAAAAACTATCGACAAATGGCGCTCAAACAAATATTTGAGCGCCAGATAATAGATGTGCCAACCTAAAACCAAAAGAGCTTTTGAAAATATCTCAAGCGCGGTTTGTTTGTATGGGTACCTTTTGATCGGAAGGTACATAATGTCCAACAGCGGACGACTTACTCGGTAAGCTGACCTGATAAGATCATACCGAAGAATGGAATTTCAAGATTAGTTGCCCGAAATTCAAGAAGGGCGCCTCTTCAAACTGATCCTATTTGCCGTATAAGTACTATGTGAGGAGCTAAGGCCTTTTATCAACAACCTGATTGGTGTACATCAGTGTGACTTTAGGCAAAGAAATTGGGCGCCAAACTACATTTTCACACTATAGCAGATCAAGGAAAAATCTTTAAATTTTAGATCGTCACGCACCACATTCTCATCAGTTTTAAAGGCGTTTTATCTTATTTTCTTATCCATATCAATCTCGGCCAGTTGTGCGAGATTACTATAGAGAACGCACGTACCTTTGTTATTTTAAAAGGATTTAGGCAACAATCTCATGCAATGCCTGCAGCATCGTTTTCTAATAGAAAATCCATCCATGGATGCCATTAAAATCTCGATGCATTGCGCATCAAAACATGGAAACCTTTCATATACTCGTATGTCATAATTTAATTCAGTCGCCGGCAGCTGGCGTCCTATAAAGCTTATAGAAATTCTACCCAGACCAAGTTGGTTGGAATATTATTTTCGGGTAATTTTCAGTCCCAGAATTTTAATTTGACTGTCTACAGTTCGTTGACTTAGCGCATTTACGCTCTCTTTCATTTCAAATACCGTTGAACATCTAATTTCTAGGAGCAAGCAAAAAATCCAAATCCAAAAACATATTATTATTAGGCAACGCAATTTGGCAAACCTACGCGGAAATTTTTAGCTCGTAACAGATTTAACATTTCAAGCGTACCCATATCTCTGAACATAATATAAAATCTCTGGCCGGCGTGTGCCAAAAAAAAAACCAAAAACCATCCGCATCAGTAATTACGAATATATAGTATAGTATACAAAAAGTACGAGTACAATTATGTTTTTCTAATTTTGAATGAAAACGAAATGAGTTCCCCGGAGATGATAGAGTCAAAGACGAAAAATAAATATTGTCGCCGTGCAAAGTTACTTTCCAAGGGTCGAAGGATATCCAATGTCCTCTGATTCATCAGATCTCTCCCATCAATCCCACCAGTGCTTGAAGAAGAACAAAGAAATATGTCACACTTCCGTATCTATAATCCGCACCCGGAGGAAAGCATAATCCGGAGCTAAATCTGAACGTAGAAGGCGCTAAACACCAAACAAAGTCCTGACATGATGCATAGCTCAGTCTATCCCCGATACACACCATACATACGAGTGTATGTACGAGTAGATACAGTAGGATCTGTACTGAAACCGAAAAATGATGAAAACGATGATGTTGCGTGGTATTTTTAGACTTCCTCTGGGAGCACCATAGACGCACTCAAAAAGACACCTCTCCCCAGGTCGTCCTACACCGTCTAACACCATCCAACACCGTCCAACACCATCCGACCAAACGGTTATTAATGCTCGATTTTATGTGTCCCAAATAAGAAACTATATTTAAGCAGACAGTAAATTTCCGAGGCGAATAAAAACGCGGCGATGTTAATAAAAATTTTCGACTATGCCGGAGGACGTGCGTGTGCATCTTGGTCTCGCTCTCTCTCTAATTAATTATCAGTAATGAATCAATCAATTGCGTTGGCCTAATGAACACACGGGATTTTCGGGGAGCTACATATGTATGCGGATAGTGTTGTGGAATGATGCATGGAACTAGGTCGACACATGCAACGTGAAGTGAAAATTGGCCCGCACTGATTCCTTGTGGTGGATCGCATCTAATAAAAGTGAAAAGTGACTCAAAAATTTATGAAAATTTTGAGGAAACGTTTTTGTTTCTTTTTTTCAATTAGTGATGAAAAGTTGTGAGTCATTGATGATTTCTTTTATGATTCGGGTTCGGGTGGGGCGACTCTTTAGTCTGCAAGTCGTGTGCCGATGGGGTTTTTCTTTTCAAATTCAAAGATAGATTTTAAATATTACGATCTGTTTGGCACTTATTAATAAATTTTGTTTTTCGTTTTTATTTTGTAATTTTTTTTCTGAAATTTTATGAGCATTGAATGATTTTTGGGGTGCATTTCGAATGTAGTGTTTGATAAAAAAAATTTTGTGGACAGGCCATGTCATCGTAAATAAGTTGACGTGAATAACTAGAGGAAACAATAATTCCCAACTTTTTTACGATTATTTTAGTTTAGTGGAGAAAGGTTTAATCTTTTGTTTTAAGAAACTTGGATTTCCTAATTTTTTTTAGAAATACGACTAAGGTCTAACTTATCAACTATGGCAGTGCCTTGCATAGATCTTACAGGTGATCAAAAATCCGGTGAATAATACTTCTTTCAAAACCAATAAAAATCCTCCGCAACCAACCACCTTGCAGCTCTTTTAGAAAGTTCAAATTAAAGCCTTCTTGCGTCATCATTCGATAATTTTTATTGAAATCCCCAGTTTTGTTTGTAATAAATTACTTAGATGATGCTGCAGGCAAGGATGGATCAAGGCCTCAATTAAAGCCAATTATATGGGTGGCATGGATTTTAAAATACAGAATAAATTGTCTGTTTACTTTTTGAGTGGAAAGGAACAGAAAAGTTCTATTTTACTCTCAACTCAAATGCACCCTTGGGTTAAACAAACTTATGTAGTGATTCCACTTTTGGTTTGTTCTTTTGTTTTGTTTTTATCTTTATTTATTTTATTTTCTTAGCAGAACTCTGCTATTTAAATTCAGTTTTTATGATTTTGCAATTTAAACTTAAATTTAGGTGTACATACAGTGTTGTGCAAAATATACCGGATTTTTCGAGAACATTTTTAATTGAAGAATTCTAGGGGATAGGAATACAGTAGGTACACTTGTTTGGCTATTTAAGAAAACCTATAGAATAAGTTTACAAATGGAAAAAAAAGGCATTGCTATCATTATTTTTAGAGTTTTGCCAAAAACTGTAGCTCAACTCAATGCCATGCCTGTGCAAAACATACCGGATTCTCAAAAGTACCGTATTTTCTTGATCTTTAACTTGCTGATAATGGTTTTGGCTATCATTTAAAATCAGTTATAGACTTAATAAAACTTAAAAGGTCAGGTGTCTTCAATTTGCTTACTAATAAAATGTAGCGGATTTCAGGGCAGGTTTAAAACAAAAATCTATAGCCAAAAGTATAAAATCCCATCAACAACAGTGTGTTATATTATAAAAAAGCTTCGGAATGGAAAACCGGTCGAAACCCTTCACTGTGGAGGACGTCCCAGAAAAAACTACACTCCGAACCGAGGGGCAAATTAAGAAAATGATTCTTAACGATCCTTTCTTGCCTTCAAGAAAGATTGTTAGTGAGATCAGTCTTTCAATTGAAGCAAGCACAGTACACAGGCGTTTAAAAGAAGCTAGTTTTTGTTCTTTTCGACCAGTGAAAAAGGCTCTACTTACTGCTAAGCATACTTACTCCTCCAGCAAGTCTTTGATTACTTTGCTAACGCTAATCGTTTCCTGGACTATAATTCGCAAGAAACCATTTGAATTGGTCAGCAATGAAGTGGAAAACTGTAAAAGTAAGTTCAACTTGATTGCTTCCGATGGAATTATTCATGTTAAATGAGAAAAGGGGACACGTCTTCAGCCACGACATTGTCGTCCATCCGTGAAGCATCAAGGAGGCCCAACTATGGTGTGGAGATGTCTTTCTGGTACGGAATTTGGACCAGTACATGAGATTAGTAGTATTTTGGATCGTTCTCAGTACAGGGATATACTTAAATCTGTATTGCTACGCTGAGGAGGAGATGCCACTGCGTCGGCTTTATCAACATGGTAATGACCTAAAACATTTATCAAAGTTGGTCTAGGAGTAGCTTACACAGAAAAATGTTGATGTATTTGGATGGTCCTCTCCATCGCCCGATCTAAGCCCTATAGAGAACTTGTGGGTCATTTTAAAAAGACGGGTAGGGTCAAAGACACACGCATCCAAAAACGCACTTATGACGTCACTGAAGAATGAATGGGAGAACATTACAAAAGAAATTTTTGAGAATCTAGTGTCGTCCATGCCTAAAAGATGCTAGGAGGTCTTAAAAAACAACGGATACTGAACACAATATTAAGTATAACGAAAATCCGGTATGTTTTGCACAGGGGCTTTATTTTTTTCGAAATGTGTCTCCCTACCGTCAGTGATCTGAGACATAGAGCGATGTTAACCGGCTTTCTGTAGTCAGAGCTCGACAACACCGATATATCCGAGCTCTGATTCCAACAAGACGGCGCTACATGCCATACAAGGGACGCAACGCTCGAAGTAGTGAAGGAGAAATTTGGCGACTGGGTCATCTCACGGTGAGCGTTCATCAATTGGCAGCCGCGATCTTCCGATTTGACACCACTCGATTATTTTCTCTGAAGCTACGTCAAGTCCTTAGTCTATACTAACAAGCCAACCACTTTGTTCGAGTTCGAGACCAACATTCGATATGCTATTGCCGGAATAACACCGCACATATTGGATCGAGTCATCAAGAATTGGACAGACCGCTTGAAGCAGTGCCAGCGAAGCCGAGGCTGCCGTTTGAGTGATGTGCTATTCCACACATAATGGCATGGACGTAACTTCGAAATAAAGCCAGAAGCAATTTTATACGTCACACCGTTGTTGTTTTATTTTAATTTAAATTCTTTTCCCATCATTCTTATCTGGTCACCCTTTACAAAAGATAGTCAACCCACAAGGTCTTCAAAAGTCCAGTACGGGTTGTGCCAGAGGTCACTTATTTTTAAACGTAGGTTGGCTACGAAAGTTTAGCCCGTGACGTGAATTTCAATGCAAAGGGGACTCATCAGTGCACCTAGAGCAGGACCATGCGTGCTAGATAAAGCCCCCTTGAATCCTGCCCCAGCGGTGGTGTAACCGACACAATAAATATAATTGATCGTATCAAACGATCCTCCTTGACAACAAGCTCAAAAGCTCCTTTATACTGCCAGAAAGCCAACAGCGACATACGTTGTCCAAAACAATTACTATTTTTACAGGAAGACGCTCTAAGAGTTAGCTTTGCTCAAAAAACAAAGGGTGATGCCTTTTAGGATTAGAAGAGTCAGACAAGTTGATTCAAGAACAGCCTCAGTTTTGAAAGCATTGACTGGAAGCCAAATTCTCGATTACGCCCAGGTCTATCTATGCTTTAGAGCAAGCAATCAAGGCTTGAACCAACAGAAAGTACAACTACATTAATTCCATATACCTGACCGTAGACATAAGAGTTGAGAGAGTGGGGTAACAAGACGCCACCCTGCCATTTTTGCTCGCGCCATCACATATTGTCCACATTCAATATCCACAGCCAGGATTCCGTTCATCACCAATATTCTAATCTAAAAAAGAAACTAGTGATGAACGGTGTACTCGTAGAACGTGTTTTTTGGTCGATATATTCCGTCAAAATTTGCATTGTCGGAAGCAATATCAATGTCGCGTATTCCTTCTTGCCGAGTGTGCCTTCAAATCTGCGTTTCATATTTTGAAGCGCTATCTCGCAAAATCCTCCGCGTTAGAAGGCATGTTGTATCTCGGACAGTGGATGCATTCGTAAAGCAATTTTGTGCACATGAAGATCGATCATTTTCCCTGTACTCTCGAAAAAAGTTCCACTAATTAGTTAGAAGCTTTTGGCGAGCGTGTAGCTATCTTTTCATATTTTTGATACTGTTCGCGACATGTGTCGCGAAGGTGTACGAAGGTGATTTCATTCGAGTAGCAGTAGCTCTATCTGTATGGTAGTATACGTTGCTGATTTTCTTCGTTAACAAATGGAGCAGTCTTTCCACTAATTCTACCATGAGAACAGCCCCCTGGAGCTCCAACCTTGCAATGCTTATGACTTTTAAAGGTCCGGCGTGAGATCTAGAGCATAATAAGTGAGAATATATGTATATGGCTTTCTTAGTCAATCGATGTCATATATACACACGCGCCAAAAACACTTAGGCTGCCATCTGAAAATGCGTATATTTTAATTACCTTGGCTATTGGAGTTAAAGCTTATTGTGGAATGCTACATTCGTTTAAGGACGAGAACTGATCAAGATAATTTACGCATATATGGTATTTGCTTGTTCAATTGAAAGATGCTCATCCCATGATAATTTATATTTCCACAGATCCTGTAGAAATAACTTGCCAAGTACTATGATTGGACCAAGTAATCCTTGTGGATCAAACAGCGGGCAAGATAAGCTAAAACAGTTCGTTTACATACCCATGCATTCGATTTATTGATTTTACCCGAATTGAACCTGAATTTAAATACATCTAGGAACGGATACGAAATCAATCCTAGACTATCTCTGACTGATAGGAATTTTTTCTAGAATTACAGGATTATGAGCACAAAATTTTCGCAGTTCTCTCGTGCATCTTTGACTGTTTCCGCACCTGCAAGACAATCGTCCTCGTATATTTTGTTTCTAACTGTTAACGAAGCTTTATGGTACCTGTCCTGATTGTCATCCGCCAGTTTGACTAGGCATTTAGTGGCTTAATAAGAAGCAGATGCTATCGGTATGTCTATAGAAGACGACTGTGGCGTGATCTCCATAGAATAAGCTGAAGCGCCTTATGCTCAGGATGCACAAGGACTAGCCAATACATCTTGCTTATGTCCTCGGTGAAAACGTGTTTATGAATTCGAAAGTATACTATTGTATAGCGGAGAATAAGTCTGGCAGGACTGTTGGACAAACGATTGGTAAATCATTTAGTAAATGCCCAGACGTTCTCTTGGCCGAGGCATCGAACACCACATGAAGCTATTTGGATGAAATTTCAGGTTTCGATACGCATTGATAAGGAGGTACGTAGTAAGTTTTAGGTTTTTTTATTAAGCAATTGGACTCATATGGCATTCTTCCATGAACTCCACATTAGTTTTTGTTAGTTCCTCGTCTCTTTTCAATTTCTTTTCCAATGATAGAAATCGTTTTCTTTCATTTTTCGTGAATCTTCTAGAAGCATGACTGGATCGCTTGTAAAGGATAATCGAACTATGAATTGTACAACGCTGCTCATTCGGGTGTTGCGCCTAAAATCTTCTTCACAATCATGCTCTTCTTTACTCAAAGTGGTTATGGGAGCATCATGCCCTTCCCTTTCCCAAAACGTTCTTACACGTTTATCCAATGTAGTCAGTGATGGCAATGTGCAAATACGTTTACCACTGGAACACTTGCAGCTACTATCCATCCCAACTTTACTTTTATTATTCGCTGGGATTATACACGATGAATGACTCGAACTCCAACTTTTTAAAATGCTATAATTTTTTTATTTTTTTATAAATTTTATTGTGCCAAAGCAAAAAATGTTGGAAAATACATTAATTTTCAAATTGTATCAATAGTTTTCAATATGTCCACCTTTGACGAGAGTAATTGCCTTGAGACGGTCGAAGAAAGCATCGCACGCTGCACGCAAGTGGCTCTGCGGTATTTTAGCCCATTCCCGGCGAAGTGCTTGTTTGAGGTGGTCCAAACTTTGGTATTTTTTAGTGCCAACCTTCGCGTTCAAAATATCCCAGAGAGAGAAATCCAACGGATTTGCATCCGGAGAATTTGCAATCCATTGTGTCGAAAAAATGAAGTGTGGAACATTGTTTTTTAACTATCTTGGTTGACGCGCGCTTTGTGAGACGGTGCCGAATCTTGTTGAAATGTCCACGGTCTCGGACCAAAATGATGGTTTGCTCGAAGCTTCAATACTGCCTCTAAGACAGTTTCACGGTATACGATCGCATTAATTTTGACGCCACGGTCCAAAAATACGAGCAGAGAGCGACCATCGGCGGTTGTGGCGGTCCAAACCATCACCATCGGTGCTGCCTGCTTTCTGGTGGCCGTCCGAAGGTGTAAATTTTCGAAAGACCTCTCTGGCAGGTAAACTCGGTCATTTTGTTTGTTGACATATTGCTCGATAACAAATGGCGACTCATCGGAAAAAACCAAATTCGGCAACTCACCACTTTCGTGAAAGCGTAGCAACTTCTTCGCTCTTTCGACTCTAACTTTTTTCTGTTGCTCTGTAAGATAGTGGAACTTCAATGGCTTGAGCCCAAGCACATTTTTCAGTATGTGTTGCATCCGTTCCAACGATATGTTGAGCTCACGAGCCATTTTTCTTCCACTTCGACGCGGATTTCGGTCAATTCGAGCCTTCACTTTCCAAACCATTTCTGCCGATGTTGCTGTTTTTTTATGACCACCTCCATAGCGTTTTGCAACGCTGCCAGTATCACGGTAACGAGCTATGGTTCGAGAAACAAATAATTTATTCAGGTTGAGGTGCTGGAGGGATCTAACCATAGCTACTTGTGGTTTTCCAGCCAAATATAAAGCAATCACACTATCACATTTGAATTCCATCGCGGATAAAAATGTTTCAACACAACTGAGACGCAAATCGTTTAAAAGGCTTGTAAATAATAAAATTATCTGTCATGTGTCAAAATTTGAGCAGTTTGAAGTTGGTTGCAGTTCGAGTCATTCAGGGTGTAGTCTGTTTATTAGTAGCAGGAGGAGTGCGAATTCTCTTTACAGATTGCCTGGGTATCCTTCGGTGCCAGGCGACTTGCTTCGAACTGCCAAGTTCTAGGATTTCCTAAGGTAGTCGGTGCAAGTTTGCGTTCTGCTATGAAATAGACCATTTGCTGTGACGGACTTGCCAAGCTCCTACTTACAGTGGGTTCAGTTGGTTTTTGTGAATCCCTCCTCTTCAAGGAAAACTTAGATCTCGCACGCGATTCTGAATTTGATGTCGACAATCTTTTTGGCTTATCTTTTGGACAGCGTTAATTCGATTTCTGTCTTTACTAAGAAATGTTGAAAGCCTTCTATTCGCCAGGGGAGTTGGCTATTACCTTTGGTAATGGCGATTGTACCGAATCATACGAAAAATAAGCTGATGCAACGACGAATTTGCGGCATTCACTCAAATTTAGATGGTGAGCATGGATTTGGCACAAAAAGGCAAGTCCTTCCAATTCCTCCACAAATGAGTTTTTTCACATCCATGATCCTTATATGGATATTATGTGAGCTTTTGTATAAAACACTGAAAGCCTCCTACATAGTGATGCAGTTGCGGGATTGGAGTGTTGAAGGTTAATATGAGTAAAGATAAGTACTGGGAATGTCGTTTCGTATAATGTGCTACTTCTTTGAAAGCTCTATTCCAACAGAAAATATGTACGATTATGTCACGGCAACCAAACATCGTTTCCCCTATAACAATGCCTCAAAGTATTTGTAAAAGATTTAGATTAGTAAGCTCTTGGACAATCCCATTAGTAATCAGTTGACTTTTCATTTCATAAGAATCTTCGATGACAAATTAATTTGTTTTGTCGAAAAAGTCTGTCAATGCCCCTAGAAATAAAAGTCGCCAGGAATTAAGCAATTTCTTTCCAGAAAATCATAAAAATTATCATAGAACTTGAAACACCATGCTCATGCATCCAACTGAAATTGTTCACTACGTATTTTTAAATTTTTTCGGACGTCAAACAATTTTTACTTTCACATAGACAACCCAACAAATTCCATTGCAACGAAAGAAAATCCTAAAATTTGGAGCATATTCAATCCAAGTCCTAAAATAGAAAACTCAAGAAGACATCGCACCAAATCGGTCGGATTGTATATGGTATCTCGTTTCTATGTCTGACGCAGTTTAATCACTGTCACTGATTCGTGGCGAAATAAATCGGTAGCACAACGACATAGCCACAACTCAAGATCTACGAATATCTCATCTCTCATGGCAAGAGAATGCATTTTTCTTCATGAGAATCTCTTAATGAACTTCGTTCGTATATGGTTAAAATACAAATGGCTCGTGCCGCCAGATATACATACTCGCACGTAAATCTGTCTGGGGCTTTAGATGTGCATCCACACATTCAAAGATGAATAGTATCTGTAGGGTATGTTCGTTTTTCGTATCCATTCGTATTCAATCATATGCATTAAGGCGCTTCAGCACAAAAGATCCGATCGCAGGGATCATGATTATGCAAGCGATTATTTTAATTATAGTTTATGGTAAAAAAAAACTTTTTGGGACTTTTAGAGGAAAGAATTTTGTGTAAATAAAAATAAACTGTACGTTCTTAGATTTCGTAATATTTAATTGTAGATACGGTAAAAATGCAGACACCTGCTTGTTTTTGAATCTGCCTGTCCGATGATACCCAAAACAGGGATAAACAAATGAAAATATCTCACATTTTGAATTAGAGTTATCTTAAGATGTCGAAAATAATGTTTGCAGTAAGCCAGAGCTTACGGCAACATGCAAGTATGAATCAACCGCTAAATGGCGATCATAGGTGCATTTAAGCCACTCAAGGGTCGCATCACAGACTAATCTATTTTTCTCCCTTTCGTAGTGAAAACCATCACTATCATCAGGATTGATTATACACTTAGAGAACACAATTAACCAGGTCAAGTCCACGAAATCAATTATCACAAAATCCACAGCGCATCTCCTCACCGGACAGTCATGCCCCTTGTCTAGGCAATTAATCTTATGTAAATGACTCTTCTGGCAAAATCTAGAGCTACGGGACTGCGGACCTGATTTTTACAGAAGAGTTTGGCATGGTCGAATAGTCTAAGTGATTAATCAAAATCTATAGCCATTAGGCGAATGAATGTTTGCACAAACTGCGGTCTATAAGGACTGTTATATGCAGATCTTCCCTTCAAATACATAGTATCTAAAATAAGTTCTACCAGAGTTACTGAAGAAAACACTAGCAAGAGATTCAGTGAAGACGAGCTAAATAGCTCACTAAACGAAAATTCCAAATTTGTGGAAAGGATTTTAATGAGCAACTTAAACGAGGAGCTCATTCTGTTGTTGAGCATGTCGGAGGACGTATTATACTTTAGGAGAATCTTAGATTCAAATAGCTTGCGATTTGATTTAATAATCTGAAGAGGAGTGAATGCCACACCAATGGCAGGAAAGTTTTCTTGTTCCACTTCATAAAGGCAGTGGCGACACGAGAATCTGCAACAAATAGCGGACAGTTAAGGTAATATCGCATACGATCAAAATACATCAGCAGGTTTCAGATAATCGACAGCATGATATAAATAAGCTTCATGTCATACCGCACATTTCAAAGCATACCGATCACGGCAGAGGACCATCGAAAAAGTCCTCGAAAGATGGATTACAACACGGCAGCACGCAAAGTAAGTTACTTTTTAATGTTGCAAAAGATTTTCTACAGAGCACATAGATTAATCCGGAACGATTTCTTTTTTATTCACTGATAACAGCGCTACTATAAGTGAAGACATAATCACTATCTTGATCACGGTTGTATGAGCCGGAGGAAATTTGTATGCCGAAAAATCAGTTGCAAGGGATCAAATGAATTCCGATGACGAAATAGTATTGTACATAGAGTTAACGGAGAGATAGAAATGACACGGAAACTCAGTAGTCCTCTGCGATAGAAGAACACAGTTTAAGCTCAAAGATTTACTTTACATCGCAGTGCTGGACAATGTACGAGATTTATGTTACAAAAACCAGCGGATGTGACAATATCGGATCTATAAAAGGTTCACGTATTCGTGAGCTCTCCAAAAAAAAAAACCTGTCATCCCCAACGAAAGGGTATTACCACCGTTCATTTCGAAGGAAGAGCTCCAAACGATCTTCGAATCGCTTAGAAGTAAGAAATCAGTGGGAACCGATGAAATACCGAACATTGTGCTTCGACATCTCCCACTAGAAGCGGTGGACATTTATACCATCCTGTTTAATAATGCAATGAATAATGCACATTATCCAGCGCATTGGAAAACTGCGGTGGTACATCCCATTCCCAAAAGGAATAAAGATACTTCCAATCCGGCGAATCTCCGCTCGATCAGTCTTCTTCCAAACATCAGTCAGGTTTTCGAGAAGGTGATCAATAGAGTCCTAACCAAGTGGGTTGAGGACAAAAATATAGTTCCGGATAATCAATTCGGTTTCAAGGCGGGGCACAATATCATTCATGCTGTGTCTAAACTGGTTTCTGATATCCAATGGAACAAAGGCAAGAAACAGTGCACTGGTACCTGCCTCATTGACTTGGAAAAGGCCTTCGATACCGTATTGTTAGAATGACTCTTTCTTCTTCAAGCGGAACAGGCTGAGCATTAATAAACCACTTCTGCATATGTATTCTTTTCAAAATGCTTTCAGATAGACAGTTCATCGCGAAGAATGGCGATGTGACTTCCCCTGGAACATTTAACATTAAAAACGGTCTGCAACAAGGTTCGGTAAATTCGCCGATCCTATTCAATATTTAAACAAGTTATCTGATAGGTTCTCTTCACGCCATAGCGTACGCAGACGACTTAATCGCGTACAGATCGGGTCCAAAGATTGAGGTCATTAATATTCTTTTGCAACGTGACTTCGACAAAATTAAGCGATATTGCGATAACTGGAAGTTGAAAATCAATTTTCAGAAGTCGGAGACCATACTGTTTAGAACGCCTTTGTCTGGGGCCTCTAGGGATACCAGAATGAATTGGCGAAAGCTTTCTCTCGTCGGACAACATGGACAGCCACTTGCCTGTCGAAATGTAGTCAGATACCTTGCGATCAATATCTGTATTCTAACAAACATATAGATGTTGTTCTGGCCAGAGCCAAAGGCGATTTTGCCCTTACAAGAAGACTGTTTTATAACAGCTAACTCGATGCGAGGGTGAAGGTGAAGGTGATCTACTACATGGCGTTTATCCGGCCTATGCTTGTATTTGGATATCCCGTGTGGTTCAACGCGAGAGCAAGTTTATTGGAAAAGATTCGGGTGTTTGAGAGGGCTTGCATTAGGGCTTGTCTTCGGTTATCCAGAACACCAGAGTCTGAATACATAAAATTCTATCGTAATAAGGTCTTGTACAATAGAGCGAACCTAATAAGAGTGGACAACTTTGTTATTAAGTTGACTCGAATTCACATTGCAAGAGTAATGACATCGTCGAACAACCTGATCTCCGGGGCTTACTACCCTAATTATATGTATCATGAGAGAGTTCGCTTTGACGGCTATGTTCCTCCAGAAGGATTCCTCTACCTACCTAGGTCTTATCCAGGACAGATTGGCGGTGCCGCTAATCTTGGACGTTGCTCGAACAGCTGCGGATACGCGACTCAACTGCTACAGAGACGTCGCACACGGCAGTGTGGAGCGTCTCCGGTTCAGTAGAGCGGTAGGGATTCGCGACATGAGGGATATTGCTCAGCAGCACCAGCAATTTTGGTGGCTTGTTGAAGGAGAGTACGCGTCGTCGTTGAATTCCTCCGGCACAGCAATCGGTAGCTTCATGTGAAGCAAAGGGGTCAGCCTAATTTTTTTTTTTTTTATTTATGGCCTGCTTACATACTCGTAGTTTTAGGTAGAATTAATTTAAGAAAAAAATGTATATATGCATGTACATTTATTTATTATATATATTACGTATATATATATTATGTATATATATTATATATGTATATGTTATGTATTAGATGTAAGTAGGTTAAGTAGATTAGATTTAAGGGTAAATTAAGTGATATAAATAAAAATGAATATATACTGAAACTCTAAAAAAAAAACCGATCATTGGAAATCTTCAAGTTGAGTGCACCAGCTAATATTGTCATGTATTTTAGTATCCCACCGTTCGGTGAAAAATCCAATCCGAAAAGCAGTAGAAGGGCAAGTTGCAGCCTGAGTTCGAAGAACAGGACGAGAAAAAAATTGTTGGATCATATAAATGCAATAGCATCAACAACGCTTAATAAAAGAAGTAGAAGTCTGAGAACTATACGAGTATGTGTAAAAATTATGAAAGTTAAGGTATGGTGTAAAAGGAACAAATGCTGTCCACCAACCGTCGTAATTCATGGTGACCTACCACTTGTGCTGACAGTGTGTCTAAATCTCGTATTGCTGTGATAGGGCTTCTGCCAACACTATTATAGCCACCTAAATATGAAAGTGTAAATTTATTCAATTACGAAGGATGACGAAGAAGAGACCCCACCTAATATCTCAATGTGAAAACCTATCTAAGCAAGGCAATGCTTTGTTATATGATTTCTTAACACTATTCTTGAAAAAAAAATATGCAAAATTCAACGTTCAATACCATTTTGCAAAAGTCTATTCAATTATCCGCATAGCCAGATGATATTGACAGAGTCATAAAAAAGCGGCTTGAAGCCAGTAACACTTTCGTAGGTAAAGCTTCGAGCAGAATGAAATACCTATGTACATATAATCGTATTAGTTGTCCACAAAAAAAGACATTCAATACAGACTCCTCGAACCAAACGTTACTTCAGAAAAATCCAACTGTAGTATAGTTAAGGACTTTTTTACCTTTTGACCGACAAAACAGCGCTGAAATCAAACGAAGAACAAACTCTTGCCAATCGCTGTTTCTATGAGCTGATCCGATAATTGAGTAGGACAGCCAACTCCCGACAACTAATCTGACTTCATATAAGACCCTGGTCATCACAGTCTCGCTATATGCCGCTGAAGCATAAATGGGGTGCCGTAGGCTGTTTTGAAAGAAATATTCTTTCAGTAATTTTCGGTTCCATCTGCATTAGATAGTGAATGAAAAAGAAGATACAACGACGAATTTTATGGACTGAACAACGACATCAACCTTGTCCAAAGAGTATGAATACAACGATTGTAATCGTAGAGCGAATGAATATTGATGAACCAGGAGGCGCAAAAGATAGAAAACATTCAAAATGCTTCACAAGCAAAACGGAAAAACATGGACAAAACAAATACCCCCGTATGCAAAAGAGGTGAGGTAGAACTAGGACCGGGGATACATTTCAATGTTAGACAACGAGTTAAAATTCGGCCATGCAAAACAAACTTTCCGAGAGAGTGGTTTCACGAAAAGAAACATCTTGGTTGGTGCGATGCGACTT
This sequence comes from Volucella zonaria, assembly GCA_963966105.1. Classification (NCBI taxonomy): domain Eukaryota; kingdom Metazoa; phylum Arthropoda; class Insecta; order Diptera; family Syrphidae; genus Volucella; species Volucella zonaria. The sequence goes on along the minus strand of OZ014534.1, from coordinate 68,777,209 downwards.
CGATGACCCTTTTTACAGAACGTCAGGTGTCAGTCCGCGGAGACTAAGATGGACACAGGGAATCAACTTACAACGAAGATAGGCATAGAGAAGCTAAGCAAATTCCACGATTTACCTCTACTGAAAATCCTTTTTCTTAAGCAAGTGCGGCAGTTAATTCTGTGGTGAACTAACATAAAATGACGAGTAAAAGACTCTAAAGTGATCTTGAGTGAACCACTAGCATAAAAAACCCAACAAAAACCGGAATCAATCGAAAAATCAAACCGGCATAACTTTTAACAAAAACCCATTGTAGCGGCCACGTAATTGTAATAATTCATCCCATTCTTGGCTAGAGGGCGCGCAAGAAGAAAAAGGGAAAAGAGAAAGGAAGGAGTTCAAGTTACGGAAAATAAAGTAGTTAGTTCAAGATCACGCATGAGGAAGGAAAGATGAGGTTATAAGAAGAAATAAATTAAGTTTAAATAAATGGACTAAATTAATAAAGAATAAGTGTTTGTGTATTATTTAAAGTGGATAGCAAACAATAACTACATTGATGACCCCGCACGTTTATGAAAAAGAAAATAGCTACACAGCTACATTGAATTTTTTTAACATACCATAACCTCAAACTCACAGAACATTAACATTCAAGCACATTACGCCAAAATCAATACCATCCTTTCTGATTCCTGTAAAAATCGCCAACTCGCCGACACAACAACCATGGGATTTCTTCAAAGATTTACCGCCACGCGACATTCAATCACAGCCAGAACCATATTTGACCAGACCACGTTGCGGTCTCCAATATTACATATCATCATATATTATTATCATCATCATCACCTTTAATATCATCATCATCATCATCATCATCCCCATCAATCGTCATCATCATAAATCATCAAACAACATACAAAGGATCAATAAGTAACACGAACGCCTTTCTTTCTCTCTCGCGTCGCGCTCAATAATGGTAGACCAACAGCCTCCGCTGGCACAAAACCAATCCTTCCAGCCAGCACCAGAACCGACACTTGAAATAGACCAACAGTCAGTATCCCGGCGCATTGATTACGAAAATCCACGCAGTCGCAATAGAACTGCCGGAATTTTGGAAAAAAAATGCCTATTATCTGATTTATTCAGGTAGAGTCGCAATTCGCGATTAGGAACATCACCGCCGAACTATGCAAATTTCACTATGTCGTCCAAGCTCTTCCACAGGACTTCGCTGCAAGTGTGTACGACATTTCAACCCAAGATTCCCCTACCCCCTACTCAAATTGACCGCCATTCTATGAGCGAAGGCAAGCGTATAAAAGCACTTTTATCGGGTGAAGAGATGTGAAGTGATGAAAAACCATCCGAATTTTATCGCAGACTTCAAACTTTGTCTAGACAATCCACGATTGTGACAGAAAGTTTAATTTTCGAGCTATGGAAGCGAAGACTTCCCACATTGGTCAGAGTTTGAAATAAAGGTCCAAAACAGGCCTGGAACAACTTCTGCAAGTAGCTGATGATATATATGAAGTATACCAATAGCAAAATACATCCACGTTCTCCATTGCGACCCATTCGGAGAAAACGATCAGTGAACTCACCTGCCTTAATTAAAATCTGCAATCACAAATAAATGATATTAAATCAATCAATCAATCTCACAAATGAATTTAAAAAATCTTCGGTCGCAAAGTCCATTTAGAATAAATCCTTCACAAACTCTCAACCCAATAGATCTCGTTCTAAAAACAAAAACAATACAATCATTTGTTGGTACCACACTAAATGGAGACGGGATGCACAAAAATGCAGCAGACAGTGCAATTTTAACAATAACCCAAACTAGACTCTTCTGTCATTTACATAGCCGTCTCTTTGTCAAAGACTCAATTTCAGGCATAACATTTTTGATAGATTCCGGCTCTGATGTCTCAGCTATCCCAGCATCCCAATTACAATAACTACCCTATATTCGTATACATATGGTGTAATGGTGTCTATGGCGAACAAATTGAAGACTTAGGCTCCGTTTGCCTACATCAAGAAGATGTACAAACGGAATGGTAGGAACAGAAGAGAAATACTGTGCTTTCATATCCTGGGAATGACAAGTAAGAACTACACAATCAATGAAAATGGAACGATTAACACTTTAACCACACATTGAAATTTTTAAAACTTACTATTGTACAAATATTACAAACAAAAATTCTGAAACAGTTCGAAAAATTAAAAGTTTTTTTCAGTAGACTTCTCATACAGCAATTTTTAAGTTGATTCAAAAATTTGAGGTTGGGCTTCTTGACTAATTCTGAGGCCGAGTAAGTGATATCGAAGCTGGCAATGCTCGATCTGTCTTCTGATGTATCTCTTAACATTTGGATTTATTTGAAAGGGTTTAAAATCTCTTTTATCGTGCCAGAGGTCGGGTACATTCTCCCAATAGGAGAGACACACACCTTTGAATTTATTACTGAATATGGGATGCCGCGGAAAGGCTCTGAACCAGAAAATGGATCAGCTGAATGCTTTTTAGCTAGTTCATCGGCTATTTCATTTCCTTCAATACCCTTGTACCTTGGTATCCACAAGAGTTTGACTTTGTTTCTTTAGATAACTCCTGAAGAGTGTTGAACCAGTGTAGCACCGATTTGGAGTTAAACAAATTTAAGGTCTAAAGTGACTGCCCGTTAGTATATGGATAGGGACCCCCTTCATTCCTGTTCTTAGAATCCATTCTTACGTCGTATAAAGCTCAGCTTGAAAGACGGTGAGACTCTTTCTAATTGTCCATTTTGGAACCATCCTTATACCACATGTTACCAAAAAGGTTGAATCTTGTGTTTTGGAACTCCCATGCGGTCATTTACTCTGCAAATTATGTCGAGTTCAAGGATCTCTGAGATGAAGCTTGCGAAATCCCATTGTACTGCGAATTTCATCTGTGCTCTTTGTAATAACCTGATAATATTAGTCGGAGATGATCAGCAAGACAATCAGTGGTTAGATCTAATGGACGGCTTCTGGGAATATGGGCGACAGAGAGTCTGAATACCAGTTATTTGTTATTATCAGTATGTGAGTTTGAATTTAGTTTTTTGTCTGGATTTACTCCTAGATATTCAACTTCATTGGGGTACTATATAATTGTGTCGTTCACAGAAAGGACCGGCTTTCTTCTACGACTAGAGACGACTAGAATGGTCTCTTCGGGGTTGATTGAGGAATTTTCTTCAACGCATCAGATTGACACTAGTTTTAGGACATTTTGCATTTTATTGCAAATTCTGTTTGAATGCTTATCTTTTACGATGTTGACCTAGTCATCGGCATAGGCAATCGCTTTTAGCCTAAGTTTTCTAGTTTGACTAGTAATCCGTCGATGATAAGTGTCCACAGAAGGGGTGAAACAGCATATCCTTATGAATGGATTTTGGCTGCTGAGACAGTAATTGATGTCTCACCGAAGCCAGGGGTTATTCTACAGCTTTCGGGTATCCCTCTCATTCATACGCGGGTATGATCTGGGACGCATGGCTTTTGAGACGGAATTGTATTTGATATTATTAAAACCTCCTTCAATAAATAGGAAAGTAAATTTCTTATCATCGGTGGGCGTCTTTTACTAGCGATAACACACATAAAAGGACGACTTCCGTACATCGTTCTTTACTGTAGTCAGATTGATTTTGTATCCCAGATCGAAGCTTGAAGTAAATAAGGCAACCGTTGTTGGAAGGATGAAAGCTCAATCCTTTGGAATCAGAGCTAAAAAGATTTCGTCGGTTCCCGGTGTCTTGAACGGTTTAAACTGCTTTATTGCCCATTTAACTTTGTGTTGACTAAACATTTTTCCAAACAGAGCGTTGATCCTGCTATTGTTAAGATAGATACTAGAACCAGAACTAACATTTTGTGTATATTGAATGATGGTCAAACATCCATGTTTTCTCTTTGATTTTCTCAAGTCCGTGTTGAATTTGATTAATGTGGACCTGTAAGTGTCTATGAACCGAAACGTATCCTCACCCTTCTACGTAGTTGTTCTAGTTCCACCATAGAACGCACCCTTTAATCACTTCAGCTTTGATTTTACAACTTCTTCTGAAGGATGATGTGAGCAGAAAAGATGCCTCATCTACAGTACAGTGATGTAGGCAGATTTTTAGCACTGATTGAGAGGATTTCTGTAAAGTATCACGCATAGTTCACCTTCTTCATCAAACATTCAAACCGAAAATATGTTAATCTAAGTACACTGAAGCCCAACAAGTAAGAATTAATTTTTTTTCCCAACACTGGATAGCAAAGCGACAGAGGGTCTGAACACTCAAACAGGAATAATATCAATGCCTGTATTAAAGACATTTTAGTGCATTCTCTCCTATTTTGTCTTTTCAGTTGGAAATACATTTTTCTTCTCTGCAGTTCCTGATTGGGGTAAGATGAACGTGACATTTTCAAGTACAAAAGGATCATCAACAGCAACAATTTCTGAAGAAAAGACAGACCATTTGTCAAAGTTTAAAACGGCAATCAACAACGACCTCAAGAGAGGTCGATATTTTTTCTCTAAATATCACTTGTTAACCCGGTGTAACACCTTCTCCACCTAACTCATCAGACAGACGTAGAAATCAATTCCTGATTTCCTGCTCTACATATGACGGTGTTACACAAATTTTACTATGTTACCCTGCAAAATCTATAGAATTTTTGTGTAGTCGTATCTATTCCCTTCGAGTAAACACAACTTAAACAAAAATAAAACCACTGCGACTACATGCATATACGACTGTGATGAGGACTGCAATTGCGATTGCGACTACAACAGAACAGATACAGAGATTCTACGATACAACGATACAAAGATACAAAGATACTTACATAACTTCTGTAGGAAGACATAATTCGGTTTTGGCACGGCCTTTTATTTTCGTAACAACACCTCTATAAACATTTGATGTGGGGGAGTTGTGTTGAACGTGAACTGAGGTGCATTACCGTGAATGCGCTCTGAATAATATTTCCTCTGTTTTTTTTTTTTTTTTAAATTAAATTAAATTAAATTTAAACTCTATATACGCGCACTTAAAAAAACAACAGAGGGAAAAATCGAAAAATCGAAAAATCGAAAAATCTCACTCTTAACCTAGAAGTGTTCTTGTGCGCGTTCACTTTTCTGCAATCTTTTACACTTGATATTCAAACACTCAATGCAGCCTCACACCATTTGATTCGAGAAAATTTATCTCTTCGTACTTCAATTTCACTAAATTTCCGACAATTAGATCTCGGCGATGCTGCCGCCGGTCGCTCGATCTTTAGGTTTCAATTGATTCGCGTGAAGTGAGACAATTAAATTAATCAACGGCTGAAGTGCATTAACTAGAGAAGCGATATTCTCACTCTCTCGTTTGACGCGTCTATCAATATTGTTGCTGGTTGAAAGGTTTCGGGTCGTGGGACAAGGGAGTTCCGAGTGAAAAAAAAAAAAAAAAAACGACAAACCCCGAAAACCGAAACGAAAACTGCATCGACGAAATGTATCTGAAAGACTTATTCTCGATGTCTAGTGTTCAGTTTTTCAGGTCGGCACGCGCGCCACGAGTACGAGGTTTCTTAAGCAAAAAAGAAAACAAAAATGAGAAAATCCCCAACGCACTCTGCTCCCGGACAAATGAAAATTGTTCCGATTTTCCTTTTTCAAAATTCGTTTTCCCTTCCCGTCTTTAACCGGCACGCATTTTTTTTTTTTTTTTTTTTCCTTATTTTTTCACGATCACTTTTCGGTTCGGAGATCAGCGAGCGATCCTCAAAAACACGACACGCTGCACCGTAGCCAAACACTACTGTTGAGAGTGTCAGCTTTGAGATATCCGTGCAGTGCTGGGAGTGACTATTGAGATGAATTTTGAAAAAAAAAAAAAGAATTTTTTAAATATGTAGAATGTTTGAAAATCAGCAGAAGTGTATGGAAAACCAAGAGAGCGAGAGAGCGAAATATACGAAAATATCGCCAGGAAAAATGTACAATTTTCTCGAAATACCGCGAGAATAAAATCAGCGGTGTATTCGTTTCTATTTAGGAAGTCACGGCGCGGCGGTGTCGGTCTCGGATTCGCATTGAGAGTTTGAAATTTGAATGCTTGCGTAGTGTACTCGTGTGTACAACTTTTGTAATGGAAATTGAATTCGGTTTGGGCGAAACTATAGTCAAGAGTGTGTTAACATGTGTGTAGGAGAAAACGCGACGCTTTTATGCCGGTCGTGTGCGAATACATTGCTTAATAAGATTAAAAGGGGCACTGGATGGGGGTTGCTATCGTACTTGATAAAATAAATTTACCAAAACGGCTGTCAAGAGTAAAGGGGTGCTGACAGTGTCTGAGAACATTCATTCCATTCTGAACTTCTGACTTATTGTAAAATTGAGTACCGAGAGAGAGATAACCCCCTTTTGTGTTTCTATTGAATTGGGTACGTTGACTATCAGTCTGTCAATAGATATTCAAAACATTCGATCACAGACCATCAGGATATACTTGGCATTAGAGCCTTATTATTAAATGCCAGTTTAAGTCACTCCCCAGATGTGGTAGTAGTTCCTTCACATCCATGACCTTCTCTTAATCCACCGCGAAGGAAATATTTCATAGAAGGATTTTCTTTAAAAAGACGAAACTAATAAGTATATCTTTAATTTAGAGATCAACTAATAATCACCAGCCACAAAGGATAATATTGTAGATACAACTCCGTTTCACTCGTCACGCCTAAATGTCCCGGTTAAATCTCTGTATTAGGAACTATGTGCAGTTATAAGCATCTTAGGCTACATTAACCTTTTGCAGATTTTGACCATAGCCCGACTAAGATTACGATTGGCATATGACTTCCATAAGACGACCTATTCCTTCTAGCTGAAATCGAGATATTTTCAAAAGAAGGGAACAAATCAGCAAAAAAACTCGTTCGCACAAACAGCTTATCAATAAGGAAGAGAAGCAAGATGATGTTGAAAAGCCTTATAATTTTTTTTTTATATAAACTGCTTTCAAATATTTTATTTTTGATCACAGAAATCAAATTTATGTTAGAAGGTGAATAAGTAACTGACGTTCGCTAAGTATTTAGACACTTTTAATCCTGGAACTTACTTTATGTCTTAAGACAAGGGACTGTAATCCAAGGACTCTCTAAAAAAAAACCCAGTACTTAGAGGCCCAGACACTTTTAGTGCTTTTATGACATAAACACCGAGTAACCCGAAGTCGGTCACTGAGGCTACCATTGCTTTTGAGGATTCATCCGCCACCTTATCTATTCTAAGACCTTTACGAAGTTTTGGAAAATCACACAGACGCTAGCTTTCAATGCACTGAAGTAGCTCTATTCAGACTATACACGTCACTGAATCAAGCGAATTCGTCTCCGGGATATTCCATTCTAAAGAACTTTTGCGAGCCTTAGATACTTGGGTTGAATTTGGCCAGATAACTACTGATCGTTAAAAGCTTGCTTTACCACTTCGTGAACTAAAATTTAAAGTGAAGGTAAGTATCATAATTATAGACTCAATAATTTGGATAGAACTCTGCGTTATCAAACCTATCGTGCTTCCGAAATGGATATCAAGTTTCGGGCTCTGACTGATCGATTGTTGACGAATGTTGGCTATCGCATTTGAACGGAATTTCATTTCTGGAGTGGGGAAACTATAGTAGACTTTAGAATGTAGACAAGAAGTTCCTAGCATTGCCAGTTTCCTATAATTAAAATGCAAAATGAGTTAATGCTCAGAAATGGTTTGTTGTTGGCGAGTTACTCTCTCCAAACGGTAACACCATTTTACTCTACTCAAAAAGACAATCCAATATTGTTCGTAAACTCGGATTAATACTATTTCTGTCGCGAAACTGGCATAAATATCTTATTTAGTAGCAGAGAGCTAGTGAAAAGATATTAACGGCCAGATTCACGACATAAGTAAGAAACGACAGGGGTATTCAGCCAGGTAAGAGAGAATGAATTATAAGCTGCTCATAATACATATAGCCTCTGGTTTTTAACGTAAACCATCTGTCGTGTAGACTTATGTTTACGGGATGCCCATACATCCATGGGAGCAAGGATACGCCTTGCCATCGCTTACCTACATTAATAGTATAATACCAAAGCAGAACTTTTGTTGGAGGGTCCAGGCAGCTCTAAAACCAATTGCTGATCTTAGCGTCTCAGCGCCCAGTACTTATTGCAACTCTACATCGGGTCAAACTAACAGGAAGACCCTTCCCTGTGGCTTAAACCACAGCCACCGTGACGCTCCCACAAGGGCGCCTATCTCAACAAGTCAATCCCGGACCGAAATCCGGGGGGCTCCTGACTCCCATTGTACCGTGATTTAAGTCCGCCAACAAAATCTATGACCGACAATTTGTAAGTGGTCAAATCGTAGCAATTTTCGATGGCGTCATCCGAAGATGTTTACGATAAAACCAGTAATATGCTCTGCCCCCGCTTGTTTTTAGACAACGTCATTGATGGGCGAATCCTTAATAATTGAGGGGGCGCCCGCTGCTCATAATAAAATACGCAATGGGCATATCTGATAAGAGCACGCAACGCAAAGCTAAGCGATAATAACACAAAACTTCGACGTGTTATCTTGGTGATCGCCATAACAATGACAACGAGTTCACCGACTTATAGCACCTAATATTCGCCTTCAAACTGCTGCCTGCATAAGACCCAACATCGTACCTCGAGGAGCCAGGTTCGACGCCGAAATACAAAATGTTCAATTAGTCCGCCAACTACTAAAATGCAACCATATGGTTCAGGGTGAACTTGGGCCTCAACTAATAAGCTTCTCCAGTTAGTCCGGTCATTAGCCAATTGCATCCAACCATGTCGGTTGAGGTTCCCTTCTATTTGTGTGAGCCATCTAAGGTGACCCGTCAACACAAAAGGGGCCGAATATTTTTCAAAGAATTTTTTCCTTGAAACGACTGAAGATACCTTCATCCGCTTTCAGTGGGGTCCATACTTCAGCACCACAAAGTGGGACTGGGATGATCAATGTCTCCTTAATTTTTCAGGATAAAGTCTTACTACTTAATTTCCTTCTTATCTTAAAAAAACAGCGATTATTCCTGCTAAGGTTTTGTAGGCATCATTGATAGAAGATCCAAAGTAGACAAAGTCCCTTGCTACATCGGAATTATAGCTGTCGATTGTGACATTCTGTCCAATTCGTCGATGTTGTGCGCCCCATCTTGTTGACAGCATATACTTGGTTTTGCCCTCATTTACCGCTAGACCCATTTTGGCAGCTTCCGTTTCAATACTAGCAAATGCACTATTGACAGAACGCTGTGTTTGCCGTCGATATTATCGGCGTACGCTACTGTTGCACAGACTTTTAAAAGATTTTGCCTCCAGTGTTCGCTTGTGCGCATGTTTTCGAAGAAGTCACATGACAGCACGTCATCTTGCCTAAAACATTTTTTGACATCAAAAGTATCAGTTAAGTCGTTACCGGCCTTGACGGAGCAGCGAGCGTTCTAAATCATCATTCTGCACCAACGGACGAACTTGTCGGGGATGCCAAAACTAGACATGGCTCTATATAGCTCATCTCCATAAATGCTGCCATATGCGGAATTAAAATCGATGAAAGGATGGTGGGTATCGATTTGGGCTCCTTGAGTTTGTGGCGAAACAATAAGTTCCTCATTGATTTGGAATAACATTTTGAATATTAAAGTAAACGTTAACACATAAATACTTGTTTAATTACCTATGTATGCTCAGATTTTGTGGTATACTCAGATTTTGTGGTTCTCCTTATTCAGTCGATCCTGATTTTTTTACCGGAATCTTAGCTTACTGTCAGCTTATCGTTGTATCTATGTTATAACTAAGAACGGCCATTCGACCTTTTCGAATTTGTCTACATGACGTTTTTGTCCTGAAATGCCGCGCAAACCGGTATGGTATTCATGAAGTATTATGAGATCTAGAGGATTTTGCGTTTTTTTTACCTGGAACGTAAAATAACATCAAGATCATATTCGCCAGGTTTGTCAAAGGTTGACCGACTACGGTCTCACAACAAAAGTCTCAAAATGTGTGTTCAGAAAAAATTAAGTGCAATTCCTCAAGGCATCCGGCCTCTTATCGAGAAAGTCAAGTTAATTCAGGATTTCGAATAGCCAACAAAAGTAGGGGAGCTAAAAATATTTCTAGCAATTATTCATTTTTATAGACGATTTCTGCCCAACGCCATCAGTAACCAGAGTCCCATTAAAGAAAACTAGAAGAACGATCCTACACCAATCGTCTGTACTACTGAAACTGAAATGCCTTTTCAACGGTTCATAGAAGACCTGGCTAATACTAATGTCAACGCACCACTGTCCCTCAATATAGATGTCTCAGATACCGCCCAATTCAGCACAAACATCCGGTTCGTGAAGGGTATTGACAACAATGTCGCTGACACGTTGTCTCGAGTGGCCGAGCTTGCTACTTATGTGTCTGACCTGGATACCATGACCATGAAGAAAGTCAAAGCTTATCGATGCAGGTAAATATCGTCCGCATTCATTAATCATAAAGCTGCTTACTCTTCCAGGAACCAAATCGCGATACATCTGACAAACGAGTGTGACCTATAGGGTCCAAGGCTTTGAGAACAGCTCTAATGAATCGCTTACAAACCCACCCTGGGTTTAAGGCGACTACAAGGTTGATTTAAGAAAGTTACGGCCGGCTATGCGCGAAGAGGTTTCCGAATTTGTCAGACAGTGATTTTGCTGCCAGCAGAACAAGATCCAGAAGCACAACCAAATACCGGTAGACCTTATACCACACCACATGGTCGGTAACCGCTACTTACTAGCATGCATCGATCGTTTCTCTCAACAGCACGAGGCCTATCCTCTAGCAGACATCACAACTGCAACCGTTGCTAGAGCGTTCATTTCCGGATAGTTTTCGAGGTTCGGTGTACCGCTAAGGATTTCAGCGGACATGGGAAGAAATTTTGTAAGCACAACCTTCAGAAAGTTAACCCGTCTATTCGGGATCAAACATCACGGGACAACCCCTTATCTTCTTCAAAGTAACGGAATGATCGAAAGATGCATTGCGATCTCGAAGCATCTATACGGTGTTAAAAAAAAACAGAGCACTGGGTTGAAGTTTTGCCTTCTATTGTACATATTTTACTGGGTCTGCGTTCAACGTTTAAAATTGACATACAATCAACGCCGAGAAGATCCTTTACGGCACAACTTTAAGGCTTGCAGGCGATTTTTTTGGTTGAAAGTGTTTCTTCTGCGGCTCACAGTTAAACTAGAGCATTTATTCAGCCGAATCCCAAAATATTTTAAAGTGAAACTAGACAATCGATGGCTAAAAGACAGCATTCAAACAATGTCAAGACCCGGAGGATCTACCACGCTGACAACAATTTCCGTCGATAAGGAGAAACCAGAACCATGACGGATTCACGTTCTGGTAGAAGGGTTCAGCTCAAAACAAAATACATTCCTCATTGATTTCTAATAATATTCTGAATATTTAATTAAACTTTATACTTTTGGAAATTGCGGACTTTCCTGGTCTGAAATCGCTCTGATAGGGACCAATTAGGTTGTTGACGCAGGGTTTCCCGATGATCACACAATCTGAGATCTTGTGCCGTGAGGTCCAGCGCTTTATTGGTTTTCAGCTTAAATATTGCTGGCCTTTCTTCGTTTTGGTCAAGGGGATAGAAATTTTAGCTATCATCGCCTGGATTGAGTGGTCTATTCTGGATGTTGCCCTTCGTCGCCGTTATAATGTCTGCAGAAAAAGATTTTTTCCATATTTCTAGCATCGATTATGACTCCAGTACAAGGTTTCCTTCTTCATCTCTACGAGCTTTCTTGCCTTGACACGTTCTTTCTACCTGTTGGTAAAACACCCGTACGTTATTCCTGCGGTTCAGCCTCTCAATATCTTCGATCGCGCGCTTCTCTCTCTCTTGTTTCTTCTTCTGGAGTAGCCGGTGTACTTCCCGTCTCTTCTATTCGTAGAGCTCACACGCAGCTCTCGTCCTTCGTTGCAGCGCAGTTTTCTAGGCTTCTTGTTAATGTGCAAATGTTTGCTGGCACCCTTCATCAAACCAGGCATTCCGCTGATGGCGCATTGGCAACTTTGCCACAATTCTTCGGTACTTGAGACTGGCGTCATAAGAGTTGTTGAGAGATTTTGGGACTCGCGTTCGGCCAAGATTCTAGCGGTTTCTTGCGATTGCAACTCTTCTACGTTATACCTTCCCACAGTAGTTCTTCTTTGTTGTGGCAATTGAGAAATATGCATTCGCAGCTTGGCTGCATCAAGGTGGTGATTCGAGTCAATGTTGGCTGCCTGGAACATTCGCACGTCGTGAATACTACAGGCATGCCTTACGTCTATTGCAAAATGACCAATTTAATTTAGCGTTTGACGATCCGGAGACCGCCATATCCGCTTGATTGAAATGAGAAAATCGTGTGCTTGCTATAGTAATACTTCGCCCCGCCGCAGGGTCAATAAACTTAGTCCATTGCAGACGTGGTGTCATGTAGGCTATGCTCATGGTTGGTACGAACCGTTTAAGGGACGAGAACAATCAGCGCTGCCATGCTGCTGGACATAGAAACCATCAGCCAATGGATGACAGCAGTCACGGTGATGATTCACAAAAAAACTAAGAAATCTCTATGGATAAACTTCAGTTGTCAAGGTCTCTTTACTTAAGGAATTACACCAGTGTCTTCCAGGCGAAACTGTCAGTGATTCAAGAGGTCTGACCCTTTCTTAGAAACCTATCAATATGCACTTCAAATATATCTTTGTTCATAGAGAGGCTGGAATTAAATCAGTTTTTCTATTTGCAGATTCAGGTCCTTCGAAGTCCTTCTCCCTGTAAGTTAATCGACTATCCCAAACAAGACACATTGAATTTAACCTTCTGACTACGTTCGAGGAAACCTTACAAACACCGATGTGAAGGGAAACTTTGTGTATCTTCTCCATCACTTATCGACCGCAGTCAACATCCTCATTCAGGATCCTATTCGCCAGCATTTCTCTTTTCCACAAAAGTAGTGATTCATCTGTATTATGTTGTCTGGCTGAGTTACACATGCCGTCATAAGTTGCGTTGTCGAAAGCAGCCTCAATGTCACAGAATTATACCCGTTGGTAGGTCTGTAGCATCTTGGGCAGAGCATGCATTCGCAAACCAGTTTTCTACACATGAAGCTCAACCATTCTCTCCATGCTCTTCAATATGGTCTTCATCCGTTGGTCTGAAGCTAGTATCTAGTACGCAGTCATCCTTTCTGTGTAAGGGCTACTCTTACATTTCGTCAGTGTCAGGCCAGAAGTTAAGATTTTCTACAGATTTGTCAGCAGTTAGTTTACAAGTTATTGTAGCAAAACTGAATGTTATTAGTGTACGATGGCTAGAAGCAACATCGCAATTATTACCATCAGTCGTCACAACGGATTGCAGATACCAGCTACAGCGTATTGTGTTACTCAACTGACTTGTGGCTTCAATGATAGGTGTTGGTTGTAAGCCAGTTCCTATCATCTGACTCGTATCGCGTAAGTGAGCCTCTGTTTTCGACTCAGTATAGGCGACATCAATCTATTTGGTTTGCCCTTTTGATGACTTTAACACTGGATTCCTTCAGCTTTCGATCATTTCAAAAAAGTCATTCTATAGCAGGCAGTAAAAATTTTGGCATTTTGGCATAAAAGAATTTCATTACGTATATAGTCACTGACTGTATACGCTTCACCATAATGATTCGCAAAAGGACTACGAAGTCTCTATGGACAAACTTTAATTGTCAAGGTCTCTTTACTTAAGGGATTACTTAAGGGATTAAGACACTGGGCTTCCAGGAGAAACTGTTAGTGATTCTAGAGGTCTGACTAATTATCCTGCATCAGATGAAATCAATTTGAAACAACAAAGCTCCTGAATACATCTATACAGGTTATATAGTTGAGCAGTTTTGAAGAGTTATAAAAGGAACCGGGGTATACATATATGAAACCAATGTTTTTATTTTTGAAATCCGTAGAAGTTACCATTTTATACGCATTAATTATTAAAATGAATGTCTTTAAGATGACGGCCGTTAGCTGCAATATATTGCTGGAGCCGATTTCGAAAGTTTTGAACAGCCCGTTGACACATTTCGAGGGGTATCGCATTCATTTCTTCAATAATTCGCTCCCTTAGCTCTAGCAGGTTTTGTCGGCGACGTTTAAACACTTTTTCCTTAAGATATCTCCAAAGAAACAAGTCGCATATTCTTAAATCCGGCGACCGCGCCACGGTCACCCCACGTAACCTTTCAAAGACACTAGACGTCCGGGAAACATTTTTCTTAAAGCATTTAGAGAATTTCGGGCTGCGTGGGCTGTAGCCCCATCCTGTTGGAATCTTCTTCAACAACCAATTCCAGTCGGCGCTGCAGAAAATTTTGTAACATTGAAACATAACGCCCGGAATTCACGGTCATGGTCATGCCTCCCTCTTCAAACAATTACAGGCCAATAACACCAAATTGTGGTACGGCACACCACACCGCTAGTTTCGGAGAATGTAGTGGTCTTTCGTGAACAATTTGGGGGTTGTTTTCAGCCCAGTAGCGAAAATTTTGTTTATTCACAATCCTGCTTACGTGAAAATGTGCCTCGTCGCTACTGAAGAATGCTGCCTCAGGAGGGATCGCTTCAAGCATTTCCTCACACAGATTGTGGCGGTTGACGTAGTCTGTTGAGTTCAATTCTTGAACCCTCATTATTTTGAAGGGATGGAAATTCAAATTTAAATGCAGAAACAGCATTATTGCGATTGTTAAAGCGCTGCCGTAAAGCTCTTTGAATCTCAATCACAGATCGGTTGTTTTCATAAAGCGCACGTACGGCAAAGCCACGATGTACTGCGGTCCAAATCATGTTTGCTACTAAATTTTCTGTCATTCCACTAATGTATAAAATCGAGAAAAATTCTGTAATACATGAGTCCGGCCCCAGCGAGGACGCCTGTAGCTAGTGTTAAGTAAACTCCTCTTTGATGACATACCTTATGTAGAAAAGTTATCACACAAAACCGTTGGGAAATTAATCCGTTTTCGAAACTTCATGATGGCTCTACACTTTCTACTCAATCAAGGACACGTAATCAGTAACATCCTCTGATACGAGTCGTGATTATCAAAACGGCACACCACAGTGCTGATTGAGTTTCTCTCCCTGACTACTCCTGACTAACCAACCTGATCCTGCATTTGCACATCAATAAATATGTTTAATGAATTTTCCAATTTTGGTATTTTAGAAATACCTTGTGGGGGAAAGCCTTTTAGGTAGGTTCCTCTAACTCGTACCTCATTAGCGACAAACATTCGGTTTGGCTTTGCTGTTTGCATTGATTATGGGAAAATTCGGAACGTTTTTTTCAAAATTGCGCACCAAGTGAATAAACCTACACGCTCTTCCAACATAAATCAAAACAAACACAACAAAAAGAAACTGTAATCACTTGAAGTGTGGAGTTTCGAACTATGTATTTAGTGACCCACATATCATGGGTAAATTATTACTGACCGTTTATTTTTGGATTAAAACCAAATCAAACTGAAGCGCAGCATTCCTAATCGTGACAATAAATTCCCTCCAAAACACCATGTAACTAACTTTTCTAGGTTTTCCGATTCGATTCCGATTCACCAGACACTTTTTCCGTCTTGTCTTCAAAATCCAAACTAAAGAAACATTTCTTAGACGCATCCAACTGCTTGATTTTAAATTTAAAAATAAATTTAAGAATTTTATTTTTGTCTCGTTTATAGCATCGAAAAGTTGGATGCAAAATAAATTTTACAAAATTCAAATACATGAAAATAAAAATTAATAAATTGTTTCCACTTCCAAATATTTCTATTGGGAATTTTCGAAAATACTTTTCGAAAACTTTGCACAACTGAGTCATTTGGATTAGAATAGAATGCGGAAAATTGGTATAACTTTAATGCGTTAATTGAGAAGCCAGTGAAACTATCGTGGAGTATAAGTATCTGTATCTGTGGCTGTGGCTGTGTCTACTGAAAACAACAAGCTTTTATCACTCAGTCCATCTGGAATAAAAGGCAAACATTTATCTTTTAGTAAACAAAAAAAAAAAACCGACAGCCGCCTACCTCAATCTGAATGGTTTTAACTGCCCGGAGTTAATACTTTGCATACTCGTGCGTATGGTATACGACGGATGATTTTTTTGAAAACAAGTGGAGCAATTGATTTGAGATTTATCTTTGTTGGTTTGTGTTTTTGGGGAGAGTAATTTCACAATTTTGTATCTTGCAGGCTGTGACTATGGTTGTGGCGGTAGTCTTGTTATTTTGCAATGAAAATTGTATTCTTTATTTTTGATGAAAAACTCGGAATGAGGTCTGAGGACTTTGGCGCGGTGAAACGAATACCAATCCAGATTGCATTAATTCAAACGAAATTGAAAGTAATTTATTGCAGAGCGAATTGTGTTTTTGAATTTGAGCAGCTGCTTCACGTTTCAGGTCGATATTTTCATTTGGAAATTTCATCATGAAATATTTAGAAAGACTAAATACCGATGATGGGACAGATCGAGGCCGATCAGTGGGAGATTAAGTTTTGGCAGGTGTTGGATTAGATTAGATTGAGGGGTAAGGTGGGACTGCGTCGAGCTCAGGCCTATTCTGATTTCCTCAAGATAAAGCTCACCCATGATGCTTGAGTTTTTAATAAATTTTGTTATATCTTGAAGTGTGCTGGCATTGATATCTCCTGCTTCAGGATATGGCGTATCTAAAAGATGGAGACATGTTCTGCTTAAGCAGTCACAGCGGCAAAGGATGTGATCTACTATTTCTTTGTCTTCCTTGCAAATGCCACAGCTGTTGCCTTGTGCTATTCCCAAAGTCATAAGGTGTTTTTTGACTGAATAAATTCGTGAATCCGGTTACTGCGCGTATCTGACCACTAGAAAGCTATAGAAGTTGTTTTGTTATTTTGAGGGAAGGGGTTCGTAGACCTTCAGTTATAGAGTGCCTTTGTTTTTAATTACAAAGCTTTTTATGGAACCAATTTTGTAGCCCGCAGGATGGTCGTGGCGACACGAATGTTGACGCCGAACCTTTTCTGATCAATTATTGGATTTGAACCACATGAACTGTAGTAAAAATGTAAAAGCCAATATTTTTTTTCCGTACATTTTGGGATTCGTTCAGTTCATGTGCTACCCACTTATCGAGTTTCTTTACCTTTCCTATGAGAGAAAGGTGTCGTCTTATTGTCATTGGGGATACTCCCATGCTTGGTGCAATCTCCCACACCGATTTCGTTGGGTCTGCGTCCACCTTTGCTTTTAAAATATCGTCGTCGACTAACGTTTCAGGCTTCGTCGTATACTGCGTTCGTTTACAGCTACTTCACTATTTAGGATGAGGCGCTGGTGTCTTTCTGGACGACGACAATGTTAGATTTCATTCCTCGTTAGGAAAATTTGCATCTGTCTTCCAAGCGGAGATATACGCAATCCTAAGGACAATGAACTATAATGTGGAAGAGGCGAAGTACAATATATGCATTTGGAGTGACAGCCAAGCTGGGTTTAAAGGCTTGCTGAATGCTCTCTTTTCAGAACGTAACACTTCTCTGAAGTCAGAGGGCTAAATTCACTAAGCCTACTTCGTGGCGCGAGACCAATGCGATCACGGAAAGTGAAATGGCTGATGAACTTAGTAGACAAAGCTCAAAGTTTTTGAAAACCAGTCCTCGGCTAAGGCTTCGATTGAAAGTTGAGCTTTTATATGAAAGAATGACATGACTGTACAGGATGCCGCTAGGCCAAACGAATGCTTTCCGGTATCTCTAAGATGTCAGCGATTTTCCTGCTGTCGCTCAGTTTATTTTTGGAAAGACAGCTAGGCATAAGTAACACAGCAGCCTGCTAGACTAGCTGTGAGAGTCATGACAATACCACGGAGCACTATTTCTGTTAGTGCTCGGCCTATGCTCGCATCAGACTACAGGCACTCGGCGCGGCTGGTGTTTGTACTGACAAAGTCCAGTAACATGAAAATACAAGGAGTTCATCGGACTAGTTCTTTGACTGAGTGCTCTGTTCGCCAAAGAGAAAAATACCAAAAAGATATTTATCAGTGCGTCTTGAACCGAGTCAGGTGTCCTAGAGAAAACCCAATGCAGCCGAGGCAGTCCCGTTTTTTTAGAATTTCGTAAAAGCAGAGAGTCGATGCATGTTCATGGCACTCAAATGCTTAGCTTTGTTGAAAAAATAACTGACGATACCTTTTAGAACTAGATGAGTCCAGTCTACTTCCTCATTCTCGTGAGAAAATAACTAAAAGCCTATTTCTCTTGCACCAAGACAAGGGCTACCAACCCTTAGAGCAAACTGTCGCAAGTCATAATTCCATAGCAAGGAAAGTTACGTCATCTGCATATGACTCACCATATATCTTATAGCTATTGAGAGCATTAAGCAGAGAGTCTATCAGTAGTAGTGAAGACAGGATGTCGCCCTATATATACCACATATTGGTCGCAACATCCGCAATCAGGGGTCTGTTCACTAATATCAGTTTTATCCACAAAACTACCGATAGGTCTATGTCGTGCTGTTAGGTCGAATATGCTATAGGCATATGCTGCTCAATACCGAAAGCTCTTTGATCTGGTTACACCCAGATTAAACCGACTCATAATAGTCTGTTCAAAAATTTGCTTTTAAGAATAACGTTCAGGTTCCGGCTCCTCGAAAAAATTAGTGCCATTGATATGATCTGCAGCTCAGTTGGAGTACCTCCGTTTTAGAGCTAAGCATGACAATGTCAATTATACGAAGTTCGCTCAGCTTTAAATTAGGATCGAGAAGCAGTTTTCTTGTAGTAATAGTAGCATTCTTCAGGCGACTATTTTAATTCTGCCACAAAGCATATTTTCTGGTTTAGTCAATTCAGCCTTGACAAACTCAATGTAAAAATAAAATCAGCTATAGTAAAGCCAAGCTGATCTGTATGTCCAGCACCCACCAGTTAAAAAAAATGTATCTTGTACTGCCAGCAAAAAGACATCTATCTAAGGATTTGTGATTTTTCAAGGCAATAGACTCTCTTAAACTAGCCAATTATAAAGTCATCCTACAAGAGGTGTCGTTTTAAGTCAATAGAAACAAGAAACATTTTTTTGAAAAGTGGTTATATTTTTATTTTAATCTAAAGTACAAATCCTAAGATTAGTAACTAATGAAAAAATTGTCACAAATATCACAAATTTTTCATCAACGTTTTCGCATAATTGCGGCTATATTTCGCAATTAACAGCTCCGATATTTTCTTTTAGCGCATGAATCATTGGTGGATTATGGACGTAGACTTTATCTTAAACAAAGCCTCGAAGGAAAGTGATTAAAGGTGTTTAATCGTACGATCTCAGTGACGATTTCGTCCAGGAAATTTGTCTCGCAATACAGCCATTGATTCACCAACTGTGTGGCACGTGGCGCCATCCTACTGAAAACAAACATCGTCCACGTCCATATCATCAATTCAAGCCAAAAAAAAGTCAATCAATATTGTTTGGTAACGCCATCAATTCACTGAAACGGTGGCACCAGTATCATCTTCGAAAAAATATGCCCCAGTGACATCGCCAGCCCAAAAACCGCACCAAACTCGCTCACATTGTGGATTGAGAGGTTGTTCCAAGATATTCAAAATATATCTTGAGGTTGTTCTACTATTTCTCTTGGATTTTCGGAGCCCCAGATGTGAGAATTTTGTTTGTTTACGTACCCAGACAAATGAAAATGAGCCCCATCATTCAGAATAATGATCTTGTTCATTCATTTCCAGCACTCAATCAGCGAAAGTACGGCATTGTGCCTGGTCTGCTGACTTCAATTCTTGTGTCAATTGGACCTTTTAAGTATTTAGCCCAAGTTTGTTATACAAAATGCTGCGAAAAATAGTTCTGGTGGATAGGCCCAATTCCTGTGATCGTCTCGAAATGGACACACCCTTTCAGTCACGCGGCAATATGTTCAACTGGCCGTGCTAGACAAACACGGGTTGGAGTCTTCACATTACTAGCCTGTCCGGGGTGTTCAAATTTAAATTCACTGCGCTAGACGGCGTTTGATAATGGCCAAAAGCAGGCGCAACTTTAACTTGAACTTGAAATATGTCAGCGATATCCTCACCGTTTTTGCAGTAAATTTTCACTATTTCAACACGTTGTGCGAGTATGAATCGATCCGTATTTAATAACCCCCTGGTTTCACTTATCAAAAGGCATTGCAATGATAGTTGAATATTGACAGTTCAATAATGACGCGAAACATATGGCATTTTCGATTGGCCAACAGGAGCCATCTTTTTGCACTCCGAGGAGAAAAAAAAACATAAAACTGTTCCATTGGCATTCTTGTCACTCTTTCAGAAGCAATATACTTACCCATATAAATATAAATGTCAAATAATATTGTGTGTCAAACCAGATTTTTGTTTTCGAGCAATCGTCTGTCTTTGACTTCAAAGTCAAAAGAAGTTTTTAGTCTTCTATTGGAGTCTAAATTGCCCAACTTCCAGGGAGAAACCAATCGAAAACGCAATTAAAGCGACACCTTTTGTTGCATTACCCTCTACATCAATAGATATGTAGTCAAAATCCGATCTGGAAATTATACGATTGTGACCAGCAACCTAAAGAAGACGGTTCTGCATTTATCTAATTGAAACCAAAGTCGCAAATAGATACACATTCCACGCCAACTAATAATTTCAAAACAATTCTCAATAGCGCATATTTTTTTTATTTTCCACAATTAAGGCTACCAAATGTCATCTGACCCGTGGCGTGCGTCAAGATTTCTAAATCCATGACATTCACTTAAAATATTGATCTCACGGCTAAGTCAACGCGCCAAGTGTGATTTGCTTTTAAGAATACGAGTAAATGTTCTGCGTCGCTTGGGCATTTACGCAATCAGCTGTCGGCATCAGATATCTTTGTTCGTTTCTCGCGATGCGCATAGCGTACAGTAAATACGGCGCCACATGTCCAACCAATATCTCATTCTTCCAATAGACAAGATCAATTAACTAACCCGTGGCAATAATTAGACAGCCAGCCAGTGCAGCCGTATATACACCGGCCACTGACAGAAGCAAAACACTTTACCCTACAAAGCTCATCTGTTTCAATTATAAATTGGGTAATGTGCACACACCCAAACAACATAAACGTACTCGCATAAGTTTACGTCAATGTGTTCATCTTAAAACACGTTTATACATTTCCCTTAAGACGAGAAACAGTGCAAAAGTTCCGCCATCTATCGGACGAAAAAGCTCCGAACGCATGAAAATCCGAAATACGTATAGCGAAAAACTTTGATCTGCCAAACTGTTGGGCCATTTAGTTTAGATTTCGTTAGCACCTCGTAGACAGCTAAAATCAATTCAGAAAAAGTGGGTAAAACCAACAAAATTACGGTGAGTTAAATAGCGACTGTCAATCTATTCGAAAACAATAGAACTGTCATTGTGGAAGATAAGTTATTGTATTTTATTTTGGAATACGTTTACATTCCACAGTGTGACGGATGGCAATTCTGCTCGTACATTTGCGTCGAATCATCTTGCTGCTGAGTATTGTTTATTTTGGCGGAACTTTTGTCCGGAAATTGTTGACGGACAGTCGACGTGCTCACTTAGAACAGCTGCGCAAGAGTTTTCCACCAAAACATCTACACTTTCAAATGTGGGCCTACATCTATACCGGATATGCGTACATGGTGCTGGTGAATTACTTCAGTGAACGGAATTTTACGAATATTTTCGAATTCTTAACAAACATGACTTAGTTTGAATTAATTGAATTATGATTGTCAAAGTCTATTTACCTGTCATTGTGACGTGGCGCTGTTTTTTAATGTGCGCAAATCGATGGGAAACGGATGAATGGGGTCAACAGATGATGTGGCGGACGTTCCATTGCAGAAATAGACTTTTTGTACACCACACACATTTTCTTTTTGTATAAATTTCCTTTGGTTGCGTTAGTATGTAAAATTGTATATGTGTATGTGATTTTTAATAAGAATGGAAAACTTCTTTTAATTTTCGTGTTTATTGAGTAGAGATATGGGCTTATGAATTGCGACGACGGATAGTCAGTTCTTTTTTTTTCGAATATTAAATGAAAGTGAATTTTATTGGAACGCCTGTTGAGTTATTAGCTGAAGCTGTTGTGGGCGGTGTGGACTACATGTAATACAATTTGTTATTTTATCTTGAAGAAAGGTTTTCGCTCTGCTTATTCAGTTCTGCTGCAAAAGGTGAATTTTTGATTTTTCGTATACAAGTAACGACTTTTGGCAATTGTACCTTGACTAAGATTGGTTTTTGGAATATGAGGACGCTGCTCGACTCAGGGTTGCGAAGTACCTCAAAATGCCAGATTCCTACTATTGGGATGAGAGTTCCTTCGATACAACTTGAACATATTGGGAGTGAGTGAAGTAAGATGGTCTGACGCGGGAGAGTATCAATCCCCAACATGTAGCACTCTGCAAGCCTTCTGGCAGTCTCCGGCAATCCGGAGTAGGTCTGCTACTAACACCAACAGCACGCAGAGGCTTAATTTCTTGGCAGCCACATGGTGATTGGACTCAGATTCCGGTGCGTCGCTATCATACAGTGTTAAGACCCAACGAATTCCTCGACTGAGGATGATAAGGACAACTTCCACAATCAGGCAAGCGCCGTATTCTACGCAACGCTGAACGGAGATATCTTCATCGTGATGGGGATCTGAATGCAAAGGTAGGCAATGACAGTGAAGGGCTAAGAAACATGATCGAGAAGCACGGCATTGGCGAACGAAATGACAATGGTAAAAGATTCGTTGAAATCTGCAACATCAATCCTCTAGTTGTAGGAGCACCGTGTTTGAGCATAAGACATGCCACAAAGTCAGCTAGGTGTCAACTGACAGGCAATCATCGTCCAACCAAATCGGCCATTTGGCGATCAGTCACCGTTTCAGAACAGATGAGAAGCCGACATGGGGTTGATACGAGACCATCACCTTATGGTACCATAAGGTACTACTGCCTAGTTACGATACGTACTGCATCTGTTCAAAGACTCCGGAATATCTCCAGAATTCCTAGATACAACAACGACCTAAAGATCCCCTCAGTTTTCCTTTTTTTGATAATTTGCGCGCGCTCAAGGGATTATTTTTTTAGTACCCTTAAAATGTTTGCTCACAGCGCGGGCGAAGGAAAATTGAAGGAGAGGTACCGGTGAACGTTGGTCTTATATGTTTGAAGGTTATAATGACTAGGAAATAAAGAACTAGGCAGGCCATTCCATAAGCGAGTTGTACGGCTTAGGAACGAATCACAATATTTTAGAGTAGGTCTGATAGTGGACTTGAGGGTATACTGATGAGCATTCATAGCGAGACGGGTGTTACGGTTAAAAGTTTGAAGGGGCGGAATGCTACTGGCGATTTATATGGAGCACTGGTTGTGCAAATAGCGATAAAACAGAGTGAGATACGAGACATTACGGCAGTGTTCCAGGGTGTCCATTGTTTGAGTGATATTAGTATCACCTATGAATTTCATCGCCCGGTTTTGGATCCTATCTAGCAGGTGCAGATATATTTTGGGCACACCCCACCAGATGTGGGCATTATACTCCAATCTCGGGCGTATAAATGCATTATATATTGAAGCCAGATCAGAGGGGGTAAAGAATTTCTTACATCGCTTGAGGAAACCTAGACATTTCGCAGTACCATCCATGGATATTGACTGGGTGTTTAAATTTCGCTTTAACGACAGCAGAGAGCATTGTGTTTTGGAAGCATTAAATTCTACTCTGTTAGTGGTTGCCCAATTAGTTATGCTGTTGATATCGGAATTTAATGAGCTTAACATAAGCAGCCGTTCCCGTTCTACAGCCGAAGAGCAGGGACGTGAGTCCGGGAACGAATATGAAAAGCAGAGAGTACTGGCATCAGCAAGGGAGTATATTGGATTAGAGGTAGCAGACAAGAGATCGTTGATGGAAATTAAAAAGAGTGTCGGAGACAGAACGGAGCCCTGGAGCACACCAACATTTGTTTTGTCAATATCAGACTTGAAACCATCTAGGACAACTTGAATTGAAGGCAATTTCTAGTCCATTGAAGAAGAGAGTCGTCGATCCAAAAAGCACGCATTTTCGACAAAAGACCTTGATGCCAAACTCTGCCAAATGCCTTAGAAATATCGAAAGCAACTATCTTGCTTTCGCCAGATTGATGCACGCTTTGGTTCCACTTTTCGGTGAGACATCCCATCAAATCACCATCGGACCTGTTGCTACGAAAACCGTACTGCTGGTCATTGAGAAGTTTTCGTCTTAGGTGATATTTTATAAGCTGATGGTTTATCAGCGTTTTCATGACCTTGAAAAGAAGGGACGTAAGTGCAATGGGCATGTAGGAGGAGATGGATGAAGATTCGCTTTTTTTAGGGACGGGCTGGACAAATGCTGTTTTCCATCTGCTCGGATAGAGTCCTAAAGAGTAGGATTGATGAAAAAGCTTACGCAGTGGTTTTGCCAGCGAAGAAGAACACCTCTTCAGAAGGAGGGGAGATATACCATCTGGACTAGCGGATTTGTGAATGTTAAGATCTTTAAGAACTCTTGCTACTACACGAGTGTGAAAGTGGATTTGTCCTATTGAAGATTCGATGTACTCAAGTGTAGGCTGAGACAAAGCACAATCTGGTAGTGTTGAGCTGGCCGCAAAGTGTGCAGCAAGCAGATTGCCCTTGTACAAAGAGCTGACAGCTGGAATGTCATTGAAATTGAGCGTTGGAATGAAGGATGAGGCAGAATTTCTAATATTTTTGACGAACGACCAAAAATTTTACAACCTTTGAGACATTGTAGTATTTTTTGCCTCAGTTTTTGGTCGTATTGGAATTTTACACGTTTAAGAAAGACGTTGCAGTCATTTCTGGTCCGTTTGAACTTTTTTCGATTTTCCTCAGTTGGGCTGGTCTTGAAGGACCGAAAAAACATTTCTGTCAGCCTTTTTACAGCTCGAGTCATACCATGTCTTTTCTTTTGGTTTGATTCTCTTCATCAGATGAGGGATAAAGCATCTCATTCCAAAGAGAATAGTGTCAGTGATCATATTAGCAGCGGCATCAACGTCGTTATCAAGGAAACATAACGACCAGTTAAAGTTTCTAAATAGGGTGTTAAGTCCACTCCAATTGGCTTTCTCGTACTGCCATACGTTTCTTTTAGGAACTTTTTCTCAAACCGTTAGTATACGAGAAATTAGCCGATATGACACAGTGGCTCGACGAGCCTAGAGGGGGAGCACATCAACGGAGTACTTATCAGAGTGAGAAGTTAAAAACAAGTCCAGGTTGTTGGGGGTATGGCGAGTCTAGAATGTCGAAGCCACCCAGAATTGTGTATATTGGAATCGCCTGTAATAACGATTTCAATATGAGGATACGGGGATACAATTCTCTGTATGGAGTCAGACAGCGCATCAAACTCGTTAAAAGTCGAGTTGCTGCCCAGTTTGGGGCTTCTGTAAAAAAGCAATAGTGGATAATTTGCTCACGGAGATGGAATTTTAACCACATAACATTGAATTCCGGATTGGAACAGGGACTACATTGTGGTGGAGTTTGGTAAGCTACATCACTACGCACGTAAATGGCGTACGCCAACAATTAGGGGATCACTTTTCGACAGGAATGGAAGCAATCATCAGCTCACTGCTGACAACCGTCCAGGAACATTGGAACTCTGTGAAAAATGTTTTCACATCTAGGGCGGAAAATATTGTTGGTAGAAGGCAGGCAAGACATAGCACGCGACCTACCGAGGATACCTGGGCGGCGAATTGAAGAACGTAAGATATTTAAAGCTCGTATTGCAGATACTCCAGCAGGAGCGATCTAGAGTCCCTGTATCGAAGGAAAATCAGAGAGGTGCAGTGTCGCATATGACGGGACAAGTGTAACTACATCACCACTCTGGCCATAGAAGCAGAAGAAGCAGCGAATAGCTGTGATACTAAAACCGTTAACAGAATCACCAAAGAGTTGACAGGTGGTTATCGCTCTAGCCAGTATCCGGTGAAAGTCTTAGATGGTTCCGTACTCGTTTCGGATTAGGATCAGCTTAAGCGATAGAAGGTGGAGGTCCTTAACCATGTATGCGCCAGCAATGTGCACTCAAATCAAACCAAGCTGCCGGAAGAAACTGTTTTCCGCATTCGCCCTCCACTTCCAGTAGAAATGAGATTGCTACCGCGATCAACGCGCTGAAGAACAGCAAGGCAGTAGGACTAGATGGAATTCTCTCAGACCTTCTGCGAACCACTCCAAAAGCATCAGCGGTTATTTACATCCTCTGGTTGAGAAAGCTTGCGAGAATGATTCTCAAGCTTCCCCTCTTATGAAGTGTGATATCTGGAGAAGCATTTGCATTCTTCCCGCAGTTGCTAAGGCAATAGCCAAAGTAGTTCTAGAGCGAGTAAAGAAACATCTGAAAGGTTCACCCGAAGCCGAACCAGCAGGTTTCCGCTCTGAATCCTCTTATGTCGACCACATCAATACCCAGCGGGTCATTAGTGAACTGTACGTTGAAAAACGGCCTCCACTTTACCTGCTGCGAAGGAGAGGTATATCCGACACATTAATGGCTATTATCAAAGCAGCCTATGATGGGTCTAAGTTGTCAGAGGAATTCGAGATCAAGAATGGGGTCCCACAAGGTTTCATTCTATCGCCGATACTTTTTTTTATTGTTGATTAGCGATGTGCTTCGTTTAGCCTTGTCTACTGCAAACGGAGGAATTCGTTGGGCTCTTATATATCAACTCAAACATCTAGATTACGCTGACGACGTTTGTTTACTCTTTCACAGGATTATGGATCTGCATACAATGACAGCAAGAATAGAGACGTGTGCAAATGTCGTGGGTTTGAAGATTGACACTGTCAAAGCCAAATTCATCAACTCAAGTTAGCATTGCTGGACAACCGGTAGAGAGAGTAGAGAGTTTTCAATATCTTGTATTGTCTCTACCGAAGGTGGAACCGAACACGGTATTGTCAACGAAATGGGCAAAGCAAAATCAGCGTTTGGAATGATGTCAGTGATATGGCGAAGCAATGCAATCAGCTTAAACACCAAGCTACGAATGTTCCATTCATGTTGGATGTTGGATCCATGCTGTTGTATAGGTGCAGCACTTGGAAGATGACCGCTACTATCACAATAAAACCACAAACGTTCGTTAATAGGTGCCTAATGAACATCTTTGCCAGAGAACGGGTCAGGAACCAATAGGCAGTGGATTGGTCATAAACTTCAAAAAGCCGATAGTTCCATAGCAAATTTATAACAAGATGGTAGGAGGACGGGTCGGCCGAGATATACATGGTGCAGGAGTCATGGCAATTTGGGAAGAGTTGGACAGAGCTGAAGCGCATTGCCAGGAATCGTGCACGATGGCGCTTAGGCGCGGTTGAGGGCCTAGGCCCCATAAGGAGAAACAGGGCATAAGTAAGTAAAGTGATTGGTGTGGCTTTAGTCTAAAAAAGTCCACCGTGGACCAATTTTATAAAAATTTTAAAAAATCCTTTTTTTTTATATATAAATAAATATTTGGCCCTTAATATGTTGTACACAGCGAGAGCACAGGAAAGGTAAGAAGGAAAGAAAGGGAGATACCGATGTACGTTGGTTTTGAATGTTTGCAGGTTATAATGACTAGGAAATAAAGAGCTCGACAGGGTTATTAATGCGAGTTGTAAGACTTAGAAAAGAATCACAAGTGAGCTTAAGGGTAAACAGATGAGCATCCATAGAGGGACAGGTGTTAGGATTACAGATTTGAAGGGGCCGAATACTACTGGACATTTTAATGGCGGACTGCTTCAGCTATTGAAGAAAACTCATGCGAATGATAGCATTTATAGTGACAGACTATGTAGAGCAATAACTAGTTTTAGTTTCTCTACAAACTCGTCCTTTGTACGATTTCTTCAACACTGTTGAAAAAATTCACAACACCTACACGTCAACGCCAGAGGCACAATAATTCAAGGCTCGTTGAATTACTGGCATACGCCGAAAATATAGACATAATCGGAAGAACGCAAAGTGAAATGAGTAGGTATCAAGTTTTTAAGTACTCCTTCGAAATCGGTAAAGATGGGTCAGTAAAGACATCTCAGACAATATGTTATTTCTGACAGCTATAACTTTAAGGAAGTTAGGGGCGCCACAAATAGTTCTAACAAGGGCACCATCAAACAAAGAACAACTTTTTCCAATCGCTGTTTCTTTCGTTGAGTTGAATAGCGAAGCCCGCTTTCGAATAATTAATGTGACTTCTCGTAAGGACCTTTTCATCACAGTCCTACTCTATGGCACAGAGGTGTGGACTATGTCAAGAATTGATAAGGCCGACATAAATATTTTAAAGACAAAAAATAAAAAATATGGAGGAGAAGATAGAAAGATTTTTTTGATTTGCTGCCCTGGTCAACCCCGGACAGATTTATTAAGGCTTATTGCAAGCATATTCTTAAAACTAACATAAGGCATAAGTGGGAATTAGAATGTTCTTAAGGGAGTGGTAGTCAAAGAGAGGCAGAATATCGTTAACTTCACGAAGCATTCTTGACATTGGCTCCAGGTTTCCGAAATTGGTTGTGTGAAGATTGAGCCGGAAAAGTGACATAGACGTGGGTTGGTTGGTGTTGCGTGGGTTGGTGTTAAAAGAAATAAGTTGAAGTAAAGAAGGACCATCGTCAACTTTTCGGTGTATTGAAAGTAAATTTATAAGTTTCAGTCGATCAGTGTATGGTGGTAAGTTTTGGCTATTATCCCAGGGAAGACCACGTAAAGCAAATTATAAAGACCTGCGTTGAACTGCATTTACTGAGTTCTGTAGTAAGGTGACCAAACTTGGCTTGCATATTAAAGAAGAGGCCTAACAAAAGTTATGTAAAGGGATTTGGTAACATAAGGATTAGGAAACTCCTTACAATAGCGCTTGATGAAGCTATGGTCAGAGTTTGCTTTTTTTTATTATATTATCAATGTGAGATCGGAAATTGAGTTCCTTATCACAGATAATACCTAAATCACGAAACTCATTCAGGCAGATTAAAGATTAGATAGCGGCGAGGTGAAGTAGGGCGCCGCTTACGAGTAGAAGTTATAGCCTGACACTTATTGACCTTAAGCTCAAGGAAATTCTTCTGACACCAAGTACAAAATCTGTCAAGATCTTCCTGCAGTGGTAGGCTGTCTGAGGAAGATGATATATATGTATGTAAAGATTTTCATATCATCAGCGTCAACATCATTAATGGCCAGCATAAATAATAAGGGACCAAGATGGCTGCCTTGAGGGACAACAGATGTGGTCAAAAACCATGGACCTATGTAGAACATAGTAATATCGTACAATTAAATAGGATGAATCCATGTTATAAAGCCTATTTGGAAACCAAGAGCCTTTAATTTTAGAAGGATTATGTCATCAGAAATTCTATCAAAAGCATTGTTGAAATCGGTGGTAATCAAGCAAACTTCATTCCCAGATTCTAGTACAGATAAAGTGCTTAATATGAATTCCGTTAAATTGGTGGTTGTAGATCTAATACAGTTGCGGCATTAGGCCGGATTAACACCAGCGGAACTTCACATGTTCCATAGTTCAGACAATAAGACCTCGTATTTGACAAAAATGGCCGGCATTACATACAACCAAAGAGGTTTCACATTAAGCATTGCTGTAGAGGATGTGGAGGATACTGATGAAGAATATTATCTCCAGACGAGGGAAAAACAACAACTTTTTAAAATGAAGAAGAAAGAGTTCGAACATTACCGAGGAGATGTTTAAAAGTTTAATTTAAATCTAAGATAGACTTGCGAAGACCACACGTTTCGAATAGAAACCTGGATACAGACAAGAAGACACCGGCAGATTTCAACAGATTTTTGACGGCGTCCAGAATCTTAAATCTGCTATACCCGTATGTTATATTATAATAGCATAGAGCAGCAATAAGATTACTTCTGAATCTTTTACTCGGTATTTTGAGTTTCTCCAGACTGTTTGTTAATTTATTGGTATCCACCACTGAAGTTCCTAATTAAGTATCAGTCTTGCTTAGTGAATGGCGTATTAAATATAGTTAGACCAAGTGATTGCGTGTATAAGCATATCTGCTCCCGCTGCGTTTCTTGTTCCAAAACCGTTTCCTTCATGGCAGTTTTTGTATTCGTAGTTTGATTCCTCGTGTCCGTTTGAATCTCCGACAACCTAGGAAAACAATTTCTTCCCTTTATGTAAGGCTAGCAATACTACCAATATTATGTTTGATACGTCCAATCAGTCGATCAAAAAATACAAAATTCAGAGAACACATTGAAGACTTGGAGACGTTCTCCCCAAAAAAAACGTGCGGCCATTCTTTACTATGGAGAAGGATTATTACTAGAAGCTTGATGGCATAAATGGCATCCTCAAGGATTCAAATTGTTAACGACAATGTTTGGAAGAGAATATCTTGGAAAAGTTCTTATAGAAATGAGCATGTAGTATCGCGTCCGACCAGTCGTTTTACAATCGTCAGCACTTTTCAGTTGTCACTTCCCATTTCCCTGCCACTTAATTTGCCTTGGCGTTATAAGCTAACGAAATCCAACTACTAAAACTAAATACTGCCAAGCAGAAAAACAAAACAGAACAAATCTATTCCAAATTCTAAAAAGTCTATATTGGGAACATTAGTTTCGAAACATAAGCAATTAAATAAACACACTCGTAGCTACATATGTAAATAATTAGTATGTATGGGGTTTCTCAAATGTCTGTACCAAGTTCAAAAGCACCAAATAATCCAACATGAATGCCGGTTTAAAAATAAATACAGTTTCTCTGGATTCCTTTAGTGTTCCCATTTGCAATTCTTAAAGTGGCCACAAGCCGCAGCCACATTGGCTATAACGAGTCAAACTAGCCAACCTCATCCGGAGCGCAGTGCAAGGCACTGGGGCGAGTTTCGCAAAAAACTATTTTCAGCTTCATTCGATATTTTATGGCGGATTGTTTCAGTACTTACAAAATGCTTCTGTTTAAAACGTTTGTTTATCCCAACAGAAACAAAAAACACATTTCCCTACTCGAAAATAGATTTCCGTCGCTTAAAAAAAATTAAAGGAAAAAATACTGTTGACTTGTTAAGTTAAAACATATATTCGTGTGTACATTTGTATGTACGTATACTAAATGACGAAATAGTAAGGACATTGGTATTCAAAAAAATAATTTACTCGTATCTATGCCCTGTGTTATTTTTTGTACCCCAGGATGTCCTTCTTAGCCTTAACCCAAAATTGCATCTGGTACTGTTTTGGGCCACGTTTGTTTCGATATATACCTCCCCCATTTCAACTATTATTTTGAAGATATTCATTCTGTCAAGTCTTCCAGCGTCCATTTACTCGTATACTGTATGCAACCATTTGAAAATGAATGAAAATTCAGCAAAGTGGCTATCAATGCTCAATTGGGATCCGAAGAGAGTCCACCTGGCCGAAATAGGAGGATATAGGTGGACAGCTAGCCTTTCTACAAATTTGTTATCGGTGTCATCGTTGGTGTTTGTGTTTTCTGTGTTTGTTTGTTGTTATGACTAGGGATTTCCACGTCTGTACGTACTTACCAGCAGTTTTAACACTGGTCCCCGCCCACTCTGATCTGAAGCTACCTGGCTATGAACTAGTGCCACTATTCTTTTTTCATCGCGGTCTCGCCATTTACATGCGTAACGATGTAGCTTACCAAACTCCGCCACAATGTAGTCCCTGTTCCAATCCGGAATTCAATGTCATGTGGTTAAAATTCCATCTCCGTAAGCAAATTATCCACTATTGCTTTATTTACAGAATCCTCAAACTGGACAGCAATTCGACTTTTAATGAGTTTGATGCGCTGTCTGACTCCATTCAAAGAATTGCATCCCTGTATCCTCAAATTGAAAATGTTATTACGGGCGACTTCAATATACACAATTCTGGTTGGCTTCGGCATTCTGGAGAGACAACACATGAAGGACGGTGTGTTGAGATCTTCGCTGCGGAAAAAAACTTTGACTCAGCTTGCAAATGAGCTAATACCTGACGTTGACAGTCAAACCGCCATCACCCAGGACTTGGTTTTAACCTCTCACCCTGATAAGTGAACCGTTGATTGTGTCGTATCAGCTAATTTCTCGTACATCCACCTCACAGTTAGAGAAAAGATTCCTAAAAAAGCTGTATGGCAATACGAGAAATCCAATTGGAGCGGAATCCAATTGGAGGAATTCTAACTGGTCGTTATGTTTCCGAGATAACGACGTGGCTGCCGCTGCTGATATGATCAAAGACACTATTCTCTATGAAATGAGATGCTTTATCCCTCATCGGATGAAGAATATCAAACCAAAAGAAAAGGCATGGTATGACTCGAGCTGTAGAAAGGCTGACAGGGTTAGAAAACTGTTTTTTCGGTCCTACAGACCAACCCGTCAGAGGACAACCGGAAAAAGTTCAAACGAGCCAAGAATGATTGCAACGCCTTTCTCAAGCATGTGAAATTCCAATACGACCAAAAACTGTGGCAAAAAATACTGCAATTCACAAAGGCAGCAACAATTGTTGATCTTTCCAACCCAACGCTCATTTACAATGACATTCCACCTGTCAGCTCTTTGGACAAGGCCAATCTGCTTGCTGCATACTTTGCGGCCAGCAGATTGCGCTTCCCCACCTTCCAGATTGTGCTTATCCCTGCCTACACTTGAGTCCGTCGAATCTAGAATGGGACAAATACGCTTTCGCACTCGTGTAGTAGCAAGAGTACTTAAAGATCTTAATATACATAAATCCGCTAGTTCAGGTGGTACATCTCCCCTTCTTCTAGCTGATAAAACTAGTGCGTAAGCTTTTTCATCAATCCTACTCTTTAGAACTCTTTCCGAGCAGATGGAAAACAGCATTTGTCCAGCCAGTCCCTAAGAAAGGCGAATCTTCTTCTCTCTCCTCCTACAGACCTATTGCACTTATGTCCCTTCTCTCCAAGGTCAAGGAAACGCTGATAAACCGTCAGCTAATGAAATAACTCGAAACGCGAAAACTTCTCAATGACCGGCAGTATGGTTTTCGTAGCAACAGGTCTACTTTTGATTTGATGGCATCTCTCATCGAAAAGTGGAACCAAAGCTTACATCAATCTGCCGAAAGCAAGATAGTAGCACTTGATATTTCTAAGGTATTTGACAGAGTTTGGTATCAGGCTCTTTTGCAAAAAATACATACTTTGGGATCGACGAACCTCTTCTCCACTGGATTAGAAAATACCCTTCCGAACGATTAAATCAAGTTGTCTTGGACGGTTTCAAGTCCGAAATTCACAAAATAAATGCTGATGTGCCCCATGGTTCCGCTCTGTCTCCGACACTCTTTTTAATTTGTATCAATGATCTCTTGTCTGCTACTTCTAATCAAATATATTCCTTTGCTGACGACAGCTCTTCGGCTGTAGAACGGGAACGGCAGCGTATGTTAAGCCCATAAAATTCCGACATTTCCACCATAACGAATTGGGGAACTATCAACAGAGTGATATTTAAGGCTTCTAAAACTCAATGCTGTCTGCTGTCATTAAAGCCAAATTTAAACTCCCAGCCATTATCCATGAATAGCACTTGCATCGTTGAAACTGAAAAACTTTCCATTCTCAGTATATGGTAAGTCGGTTCGGTGTCGTCAAAAAAGTTGCGAAATGACTAGGTTTCCTCAAGCGATGTAAGAAATATTTCTCCCCATCTATCTGGGCTCAATATATAAGGCATTCATCAGCCTAAAATTGCAGTATAATGCCCATATCTGGGCTGGTGCTCCTAAAATATCTCTGCTCCTGCTAGATAGGATTCAAAACCGTGCGATAAAACTCAGGTGATATTAATATCAATCAGTCAATTGACACACTCGAACAAAGACGTAATGTCTCCCGTCTCACTTAGTTTTATCGTAATTTCCACCACCTGTTCTCCATAAAAATCGCCAATAGCATTTCGCCTCTTCAAACCTTCAACCGTAACACCCGTCTCGCTATGAATGCTCAGCAGTATAACCTCAAGCCCATTTTCGGGCAAACTTTAAAATATCATGATTCGTTCCTAAGCCGTACAACTTACTCTTTGAATGCCCTGCAGAGCTCTCTATTTCCTGGTCGTTATAACTTGCAAACATTTAAAAACAATGTACATCAGAACTTCTATTTTATTCCTCCCCAAATTTCCTTCGCCCGCGCTGTGTACAAACATTTTAAGGGTATACAAATCCCTTGGCGCGCTCTCATTAGAAAAAAAAAATTTCCAGGCATTTCTACTAGTGAATACCAGAGTTATGGAGAAGTTTTTGGAGCTACTTTTACCACCCCTGTTACGGTTTTTAAATTTTCCTTGAATTCCGGGAATTGCTACTTCGAACAGTGGATTGGTCAAGTTACGCTTTTCCCATAGCCGCTACAGTACACCTCTCCTATCTTTTTAACATTTCCTTAATCCGTAAAGTGCTTAAAATGTTGTCTAGTCTCGTCCTTTTGCAGTTATCTCCTCACATCTCTGTCATTAACCCACAGCCAATTGCCCTGTGGTAATCCTAACCAAATTCTTTTTAAAAGCAGTTTAGGCTGATCACATCTTTTCATTCGATCTAATCCAACAGCATTGATACCATTTTTCTCTTTAGACGCCTTACAGATACGACTACATTGTTTCGAATTATTGTCCCTTTATAGGAGCCAATCCCAGTTTCTTTGTCCAAAAAGCATTTCAGCGGATGCCAACAATCCTTTTTTTTTTGCAAAGTTGGAACCATCTTTGAACATCGAGATTCCTTGTGAAGGTCATCAACTGTCTGGATTCCTTCGCCAGAAATAGCCAAAAACATGCACTTTTTCCGGATGTTTCACTGTTCGTTTGACAACAGTTTCATCATGCGCAGTTGACACACACCTCAAATTTTAAATTCCTTACTATGATGCCTCTTCCCGTTTCTGTTAAAAATACTGGAGAGAATTCTACAATAGGTCAACATATAAGACAACATCTCAACAAACACAATCTATGCGGTTCTCAACACTTCTGCGGCTTCTTGTTGTAAATGACATCCTTATATGATTCGAATAGAAGGATGTTAAGGCCGACGCCGACAACATAGTCATTGTGGTGGGAGGAAAACATCTTCCAACGATCACCGAACTAATGCGGTCGGCCTTGAACGCAGTCAAAAAATGGACAACACAAAACGGTTTAGGAATAAATCCAATAAAAAAGGAACCAGCGATGTTCTCAAGAAAGAGAAACCTAGAAAAGTTGAATCTTCCCAGAATCGTCCGTAGCTAAATATCTAGGAATCATCCTAGAGAGTAAGCTCAGTTGGATGCGTAACATCAAAGAAAGAACCAAAAAAGTACATATTAGGAGCATTCTGCACATGCCAAAGAACCGTTGGTAAGCGTTGGGGACCAAGTCCGTGTAAAATATACTGGATGTTCATGGCAATAGTTAGACCCATTCTTATCTAGGAAAGCACCGGAAGAAATTACTTACATATCTCAAAATACTCACAAGTTCAAATGATAGTGTATATCGCAGTAACAGAAGCGTTAAGGCCTGCTCCTTAAGCTGCACTAGGGATAATACTCAACCTTCTTCCTTTAGACGAATTGTTTAAACTCACGGCTTTCAAAAGCTCAATCAAACTAAAAGAATCAGGCCTATGGACGCACCGCAATTTATTACATGCATCTCTAATACAGGATTACGAACCATCAAAACTCACGAAGTGTAGTTTTGACTACATCGTGCCAAACGTGAACTTTGATACGAGTTTCTCCACATCATTTCCTAGCAAACATGACAAAAATCAACACTTCGAGATGAGTGAGTGAGGTTATCAGTATTGTGAACAATTCAGTTCTGCCCCCTATTTTGGAAGAAATATCTGATCCCCACAGTTACCACACCATGACAAATTGTACTTCTGCTACCGTAATGAGGATGTGTGCAAAAAGCTGGCATCTATACGCAGTGCTACTTGTAATACAGCACTAGAACGAATCCAAAGTAAGATTAATGACCTACGAAGTTTGATTGAGAGAATTAAAGCATTCTTGGCAGGCACCCGCTCAGGGAGATAGCAAAATAGAGTTAAAGCAATATGCTTAAAACAGCGTAGCCAGTCAGTATGAATCAAATTATGACAATGCAACCCACGTACCAGACACCCTTGCTCACAAATTGTCTGTGCAGATCTTAAAGCAAAGGAAATAGGCACGATGATAACAAAGCCTTTAGTACCAAAGAAAAAGTATTCTAGAGAAACCTGAGAAGCCGCAGTACAATGAATAACTACGAGAAGCCTGACATACGAGATATTGAACTGGTCAGATATTTGGTCGACACCAATACAACATGACCCTACTACTATCTGGATCAAGGAAGAAAAAGAAAGATCCCGTGGAATACCGGATATGATGAGTAGCATCATTCAAATAAGCGCTCTTAGACACGTCCTCACAAGCTGATAAAATATTAACTTTCTGGTACAAACGCTTTGAGTCTACACAATCCAAGCTACTGGATCTCATCAACCAAGCTATGAGAAACCGACAGAATTCCCATATTTCCTATTAAGAGGAACTACTTACATCTTACCAAAAAACAATTGCTTTAAAAGAGATCCCGCAAATGGTAGACCCATCACCTGCCTCTTAACTCTGTATAAAATGATGACAGCATGTGTGAATAAAATGGTTTACGACCACTTAAACATCCACAAAATACTACGAGAAGGACAGAAGGGATGCACCAAAGGGGTACAAGGATGCAAAGAACAACTTACTGTTGTTCAGGTTATTATCGAGCAAGCTATTGTACAAAAAACAAGATGAACTTACTCGTATATATCAGCTATATCGACTATAAGAAGGCTTTCGATAGTGTACCGCATGCAAATCACATCCACCTAAGTGTTATGTTGTTTTTTGCGCATAGCATGAGTAAATGGAAGACATGTATAGAAATGTTTGACAACGGGACATTATTAAAAACCAAAGATATTCCCATTACCTCAGGCATATCACGGAGACTGCTTCAGTGCCCCGTGGTTTTGCATCGCCATTAACCCCCTTAGCAACAAACTCAACTCGAGCAGGTATGGTTTTAACACAAAATCAAATAATTTTGATTTTAAGATCAATCACCTCTTATACAGGGTCATCCAATAGAGACTTTCGAACTTTGACCGTTGATAGCGGCTATACTGTTGAAGCTACATCTGTCAAATTAGCTGTCATTTATTCAGTCTGTTTTCCATCACCATGGATGGACATAGCGTTCAACAACATGTCCAAATGATAAAATTGTTTTATCAAAGTGGGTGCTCTGTTCGGGCAACGTTCTTGGCGCTTCGCCCATTTTACGGTCGCCATAATCGTCTAACCGAGAGGACTATTCGCCTTGTGATGGATAATTTTGAGTCCACCGGTTCAGTAGACGTCAACCCGTGCAACGACCCGTGCGTCGACGACACGCAAGATCTGCCGAAAAAATCACCGCTGTCAGTGAGAGTGTGCAGGAGAATCCCAGGCAGTCGATTTCGCGACACACACAAGAACTCGGCCTTGACGAATTTTGCGTGATGCTTGGGCCTGTACCTGTACAAAATTCAACTGACCCAGGAGCTGAAGGTGGACGACCATAGACAACGACGTGTGTTCGCTGAATGGGCTCTGGAGCAGTTGGAAACTGACCCTAATTATCAACGAAAAATCATCTTCAGCGATGAGGCCCATTTCTGGATAAATGGGTACATCAACAAACAAAATTGTCGAATTTGAGACGATACGAATCCACATGAGATCCAAGATCATCCAATGCATCCCGAAAAAGTGACTGTTTGTTGCGGATTTTGAGCTGGCGGCGTCATCGGTCCATATTTCTTTTAAAACGACGTTGGCCAAGCCATCACCGTCAACGGCGAGCACTATAGGTCGACGATTACCAACTTCTTTTGGCTTGAATTGGATCATATGGACTTGCGGTTTCAACAGGACGGCGCTACGTGCCACACAGCTCACGCCACATTGGAAATTCTGCACGAGCGATTCGAGTGCATGATCATCTCACGTGGAGGTGGGTTTTCTGAAGTCGCAGGTCTAGGCCACAAATCACAACGGCCTTCAATGCCAACATGACCCCTGCCATCGGTCAAATTCATCATGGTTTATGCGCCAGAGTCATGGAAAATTAAACATTTCGGATGGGCGCCACCCAGAAAAGCCGTGGTGGACATTTGGGTGCAGGCCCAAATCACGACTCAAAATTCGCCAAGTTATGATATGCGAAAGGCCGAGTTCTTGTGAGCGACGCGAAATCGACAACCTCGGATTCTGCTGCACACTCTCACGGACATGATCAAAAACACCCGAAAGACTTTAACATCAATGAAAAGTTTATAGGGAAAGTACACAAACCAATTTAGAAATCTGCCAACAATATGACTTGTATCTACAACAATATGACTTGTATCTAGTAACAACAATATGACTTGTATCTAGTAACAAGTCATATTGTTGGCAAATTTCTAAATTAGAATTGTTATATATTTGCTAGACTTAGGCTTAGTGAGAAATAAAAAGAAATAACAATAATAATAATAATAATATGATAGTCTAACAACATCAACAGGGAATCACAATAGACCAATTGGCCGTCCTGTATACTTGTCCCTTACGGACTATCCTATCCCTTATTACCTAACCATCCTTGCTTTGATGCCGAATGGATGTTCACGGACTCTCTGCCAAATTCTCGCCAACAGCCCTACGGGTTTCAGTTGAATGACCTAAGTAAACACATATTAATCGTCTGACACTAGTAGCCGAAGGTAGCAAAAACCTAATATCTAATGACAGTCCCACAAATAAACCCGTTTGAAGGATCTGATATTCTTTCACTGCAAACTTTTCTTCTTTTCTAATCACTACAACTTTCTTAAGGTGTAAGGACCTACTTAACGTAATTTGTCTTATATGAAAAAAAAAATCTATGTTATTACTACTGATTTCAGTAAAGCCTTCAATAAAATTTCAAACCTACTCATCCTTCTCAAACTCAAGGCAATCGATTTTTGAACTTGTATTGCAACAACGCAGTTTTGTTATTCAATCTTATTACGAAAATGGGCGATCTGTAAAAGTAACATTTTGTAAAATTCGTGAATTTTTCGGTCAACATAATCGCCCTAGTGAGTCCCGCATTCGTGCGATGGTGAAGCATTTTAAAGAAACTGTTTCGGTATCGGGTCAAACTCCAAATCAGTATGCTCGATCAGCACGTATACGCCAAAACATCATCACTGTGAGCGAAAGTGTTCAAAACCAGCCAGGCATCTCAGTTCGTCCCCGAAGTCAACAATTGGGCCTTGCTTATGGTACTTTACGGCGAATTTTAAAAGTTGATTTTCATTTGCACGTCTATTAAATCCAAATTACACAGCATTGAAGCCTTTGGACTAAGTATCTACGACGTCGCCGAATTGTTAACTGACTGGATGTTGGATCGCCCGAACAATTTGTCATCGAATTTGATCTTTTCCGATGAAGTCCATTTTTGGGTGGACCGGACCGGAAAGCTCATACGAGATTCACGAGAAACCAATGCATCCCAAAAAATTCATTGTACTCGTATGGTGCGGATTATGGGTTGGCGGCATCATTGGCAGTACTTTTTCGAACATGAAGTTGGAGAGACAGTTATAGTGAATGGAGAACATTACATGTCGACCGGATATTATTTTTCCAAAATTGAATGAATTGGGTCGGGACGATCTCTGGTTTCAACAGAATGGTGCTACTGC
Source organism: Volucella zonaria (assembly GCA_963966105.1). Classification (NCBI taxonomy): domain Eukaryota; kingdom Metazoa; phylum Arthropoda; class Insecta; order Diptera; family Syrphidae; genus Volucella; species Volucella zonaria. Next base: position 68,737,061 of record OZ014534.1, on the reverse strand, counting down.
CCACACAAGCCAGCAATCAATCAATTTATTGCGTACGAATTTTGAAGATCGCATTAGATTCGGTTAGAGCAGAAGTTGATTGGCCTCCAAGGTCATGCGATTTGACAAATTTGGACTTTTTCCTGTGGGGTTATTTGAAGAGTAAGGTCTATGCCAATAACCCAGCGACAATTCAGAATCTCAAACATAACATCCAAACTGAAATTGCGGCCATTGACCCACTTTATTCTTCAAAAAGTCATCGATAAATTTGACCTTCAGATGGTAGCTTGCAGGAGAAGCCGTAGTGATCACATGAACGATGCTGTATTCCATTCATAATTGGCATAGGCCAGAATTTATTAATCAATAAAATTCTACATTGATTTCATAACAAATGTGTATTTAATTTAATAAAAACTTCCACACTAGCTGTTGGCTCACCCTTTATGTGCACATCTCAGAGCTTTTTGACTTTTATGCGCTAAACAATAATCGGCAGTATGGATTTCGTAGCAACTGATCCATCTCGATGGAATGTCTCACCGAAAATTGGAATCGCATACAACACCAATCTGGCAAAAAGAAGTAAGATAGTTGCACTTGATATTTGATAGAGTTAGGGATCCGGTTTCTTGTTAAAAATGGATGCCATAAGACTCTGTTCTGTCTCCGACGCTCCTTTAATTTTCATCAATTATCTATTGTCTATTTCTAATCCAATAAACACCTCCAATCATCGCCAAATTGTTTGCTACATTTTTCAAACAATCATTTGCCAACAACTCCTTCGTACCAGATCTCTCTTACTTCAATGGTCTACCAAATTTCTCCATTGGTCCCTTTCTCACTCAAAATTTCCATCCTGCAGTTATTGAAGAAAAGTTACTAGATCTTAAAGATGAATTTGTACCTGGCCCAGATGGACTCCCCGCCGTGTTTCTTAAAAAATGCTCTTCCAACTCCTTTCCCACCTTTTTCGTCTATCCCTTACACAGGAAGAATTTCCCCAGATTTGGAAGACCTCTTTTATGATCCCGATACACAAGAAGGGATCTAAGCATGTAGTTACAAATTATCGTCCCATTGCTAAACTCTCTCATATACCCAAACTCTTTGAAAGCATTTTATATGAAACCTTAAGCTTCAAATGCAAGCCTTTTATTTCACCCCGACAACATGGTTTTCTAAAAGGTAGACCAACTACCACAAATCTAGTTGAATTCGTGTCTTTTGCTCTCTCAGCCTGAGAAAATGGCAAAGAAATCGATGTTACCGCAACTGATTTTACTAAAGCGTTTGACAAGATATCTCATCAATTGATCCGCTTCAAATTGTCTGCTCTCGGCTTTGAGCCTCTCTTCTTACCTGGTAAACCGATATTATAGTGTTCGGTTTAGATCCGCCCTTTCTGTTCCATTCCTGACCTCATCTAGAGTTCCACAAGGCAGTCATCTTGGCCCTCATCTCTTCATTGTTACTATCAACGATGTTGAGAGGGTCATTAAACACTCCTCCCCCTCCCTGTACGCTGACGACCCAAAATTTTTTGAAACTATTTCCTCTCCCCATGACTCTGCCCTTCTTCAAGAAGACCTTGATCGGTTTTCAATCTGGTGCCTCAAAAACTGCCCAGAACTTAATATAGCCAAATGTCAATCTATAACCTTCTCAAGTAAATACAACCCGTCTGTGAGCTGAATTTCCGTTCGCATATCGATAAGATGATCCTCAAAGCCAACTCATCACTTGGCTTTATTAAACGGTGGTCCAAGGAATTTTCCAACTCGTACGAGTATGTCAACAGATCTCTCTATATTACCTTTCTTCGCCCCCTGCTTGGGTATGCCAGTCAAGCTTGGTCCCCCTTTTACAGGGTTCATATTTCCCGAATCGAGGGTATTCAAAGTCGATTCGTCCGATTTGCTCTCCATGGTCTGCCGTGGAACGACCATTTAATTTTACCTTCCTATCAGGACCGCCTCAAACTTCTAAATATGAATTCGTTAGAAGAACGTAGAAATACTGCTGACATTCTTTTGATTCATCGACTTCTCTCAGATTCCATCGACAGTGCATCCATTTTGAACTCCATTTCCTTCAACACCAACCCTCGTAATCTACGTTGTCCTCGTCTCTTCTATCTACCGGTCCACCGCACCTCTTATGGCTCCAACGAACCAATCTCCCGAATGCTTTAAAAGGTCAACTCAAACCTCTCTCTTTTTGATTTCTACCTGAGCAATTAAGTTAGATTAAGCTTGTATTAAGCCAATAAATAGGGGCCTCAGCCCCCACCAAAATTTGCTGGGTTTTTGCTTTTTATATTTGTTCTTGAACTCATAAACTCTCTCTTTGGCTGTAGAAAGGTAATGGTGCTGTATGTTAAGGCCATTTAATTCCGATAATCCTAGGCTCGATATGAACGTTTCTCAGTTTATCCTCAAACCCACTTTGAACTCTAAAATTTCATAATTCGTTCCTAAGCCGTACAACTCGCTATGGAAAGCCCTGTCTAGCTCTCTATTTCCCAATCATTATAACTTTCAAACATTTAAAACCAAAGTTCGCCGGTACCTCTCTTGCCATCCTCCCTGATTTTCCTTCGCCCGCGCTGTGTGCAAGCATTTTAAGAGTACTTAAATCACTTGAGCGCGCGCAAATTAAAAAAAAAAATCATTTTAAAGGCTGAGCTCTGCCCTATTATTTTAAGTCATAGCATAGTTAGTATTGAGTTTAAAATGTTAGTTTTGTTGTTGCCATTAATAAATCTGTCTGGGGTAGACCTGGCTTTGAATCAATCAATCACCCAGCTACGATGAACAGGATCAGTTCAGAGTGTTCAACCATTGAGTAGAGGGCTAGAGGTTTAGGCATCTTCATACCCTTTCAAAATGGAGCAGACTCCACTGCAAAAACTTCTTCAAATCTAGGTGGTGGTAATGATTCCGACACAATAAGATAAGTTCTCGGTCTTTCGAACGACTTTTTATATTGTGATGTAAAACTTCATAATCGCCCAAGTCCACAGATTTACTTTTTTGCTACGAAATTTTTGTGTAAGCAAACTTTATATCTGGGAACTCAAAACCCAAAATTTGCTTGGATCATTTCCTGAAGTTTGCCACTTGTTTGCAACATTTTTGAGTACAACTATTATGAGTTCATTCAAAAAAGAACAATTACACCTTAATACGAGTATGTCGAAAAGAAGGTCAACGCCCACCACCTAGCAGACATTCAATAAAAAAACAGATTTGCCAGGAAAATTCTGTGTCGAAACAGAAAAAATAGCCGATGATAAATTTTTTAAAAAGTGCGGCGTTTACCTTGGCATTTTCAATGTCAAAACGTTTTCTCTTTTTATTTCCAACAAAACATTGTCCATTTATTTGAAATGTGTTTTTGTAAATTCATTAACAAATTTATGGTATAAATTTTTAATTACTTTTTCAAGTTTTTTTTTTTTAACATTCGAATTCGATTTAATTATAATTTTTCATAGCAACCTTGTTAATACATTTTATATTTTTAAAGGAAATTGTACTAGTATTACGGGAAAAAACTAAATTGTAACAAAATTTGTGTTTATAAAATGTTTCGGTTACACTTGAAGGAAATATAAACTAATCACGGCGAATTATTTGAACAGTTGCCAAAAGAGCAATCGAATTAAAGCTTTCACACAAGTGTTCCCACTTAGACGAAAGTTTTTGTACTAACTACTTAACTTAGTATTTAAGTGCCACTACATGAAATAAAAGGGAATTTTTCAGAATTGTACAATATAATTCAACAAGGAATTTTGTAAACTAGGTAATTGCTGCTGTCTTACCAACAACGAACAGTTGGCGAGAAATCTAAAAGAACACAACTTTCCGGGCATAACTATCGTTTTCGATAGTTGTTGTGCTAGTTACTTAACGTCTCAACTTCACATAATGTCCATATAAAAACAATGGGTGTTAGAAAAACGCATCTGCGGTCAGAGCTGTTTTAAGGGTTTCGCATCACTGTGGGACGAGCAATCGAAAATGTCTATAACTTGATTTCTTGTTTCAAATTCCCTCTCATGAGGCACTTGTGCAACCAAGACTTAGCTGCTCCAGACACAAACTATGAAACAGAAGGAAAATGACACAAATTCGTCGTTGAGTCAGTTTATTTCAGTTAAGATTTGGTACTACCATTAGCACAGTCGCCGAACTCATTTCAAAAATCTTCAAATACAACTTGATATACAGTCATCTCCAGCAATTCATCTGACCAAGTTGTTAACATTTGTTACGAACGCAAGACACTAACTAGTCGACTTTACGTTATCTAACAAGTACGAAGAGGAAATAACCGGCAGCCGAAAATGCAGGCTGCTCCATCAGGTTGGTAATGGCAAAACCCAGAACTTCAATATATCAGAAAATGGCTTAAACAAGGTAAGGCGTTGTTATGTGATTGTTTCAACATCTTGATAGAATTGTACGAAAGTCACAAATCAATTCCAGAGGCACCATCTTTCAGTTAGTCGCATATGCAGACGACATCGACATAATGGGGAAAACCACGGTGAGCTGTCAATGCAGCGCTTGGGACTGTTGAAGCCAAAGCGGCAAAGAAGGGGTTTGGTCAATGAAGGAAAAACAAAGTACCTATGTACATGCTGTTACAATATCGACGCCTAAGAAAAAATGTCACAATAGGCGGCTACATCTTTGAGGTAGTAAGGGGCTTCATCTACCTCAGCTCCGCTATCAACTCCTACAGCGACATTCGAAGAATCATTCTTGCTTATCGCCGCTCTTGTGAGCTACTAAAGCCCTGTCTGGAGCACCCAAAAAGGCTTTGTACAGGGCACAGGGATTTTGACGAAAGCGATTTGAAAGAAAAGGTCTACGGGTAATTTTCGGTCTCGTGTGCATTAATGGGGGAGACGTTTTAACAGCAAACTCTACGGGCTCTACAGCGATCCCACCTCGTTAGAAATCCTCCCAACTGCCCGAAAGGCATTTTTTTTTTTTACAAGCAACTAAAATCATATAATATGAGTGGTTACTTAGGATATAACAACAAGCCCAATTATACTTATGAAAATGCAACTCTATTGTGAAAAAATTGTTACAAATGAATCATTCAAAGTGTTTGGCGCTGGAGGCCAACTTGTGGCTTCACCCTAAAATGTATAATGATTTTGACATTTTGCGTTTTTGGTTTCTTTCGGTACTACTCTTTTTCCAGTATTAATAAACTGTTCTTTCCCATGTCTTGTAAGGCAAGCACGCGTGTTTTATTTTAAATACTCTTTTTTTTCCTCTGGCATCTTTCCGGTTAATTATTGTATTAAAAACGGTAAGCGCGCAAATACAAAGCATTTCCCATCGCTAGCTACAACTTTTTCCCATCTTTCTGGCAGAGCTCGAATACCATTACAGTGAAAGTGTTCATCTTTTGAGGCTATCTACGAATCAAGCCATTTTTTGATGTCTTCATATGAGCGGAACTGCTGATCAGCCAAACCATGTGCCATCGGACGGAACAAGTAATAATCAAACTGCGCAATATCTGGAGAATATAGCGGGTGGGGTAGGACTTCACACTTGGTCGTTTCCAGGTAGATTTTAATGGGTTTGGCAACGTGAGACCGAGCGTTAGCATGCTGTAGAATCACTTTTTCGTGTCTCTGCTCGTATTGTAGCCGTTTTTCGCACAGTGCTCGACTCAATGACATCAACTGAAGTCGATACCGTTCCCCAGTGATGGTTTCGTTGGGTTTCAACAGTTCAGAAGAAATAACATCGACCTGATTCCACTAAATACACAGAATAACCTTCGCAGTGTGAATATTCGTCCGAGCCGACGATATAGAAGCATGACCGGGCAGCCCCCATGACTGTCTTCTCTTTGAGTTGCTGTAATGAATCCATTTTTCGTCACCCGTTACGATGCGATGAAGAAAATGCTTTCTTTTTTGCCGTTGGAGCAGTTGCTCACAGTGAAAAAACGACGCCCAATGTCAAATTATAAGAAACCCAAGTTCTTTGTTTTTGAATCATTCCCAACGCGTACAATCGCTTGGAAATGGTTTGGTGGGTAACTCCTAATGCTGAAACAAGCTCTTCTTGCGTTTGGCACAGATCCTCATAGAGCAATGCCTCCAATTCAGCGTCTTCGAAAGATTTTGGCCTTCCTTCACGCGGACGGTCGTCAACATCGAAATCCCCGTCTTTCACTTAGAGCAGCATCTTCGTAAACCTTTTGAAGGTTCCGATATGCTTCAGCCGACGTTTTCTTCGAATGAAAGAAGAAAACCAAAACTTCTAGCAAATGACGATTATTTGGTACAAACGCAACCAAAAATATATGAGGCGAAAACAAAATCACTAATGTGTCAAAACGATTTGTTTACCATATGTCTAAGCTTGGTTCATGACGTTTTGGGTATGTCAAAATCGACCGGCACTTACTGCTGGAGCCATATATTGAGTTGCGCACCAATTTCATTTAGTCTCCCGTAAAAAACAAAGCTTTATACATTTGCTACTTTCTACAATTGTCATTCTTTTGAAATAACAACTGCCATCTATACGTCAGGTCAGGTACTTCTGGGAGCACTCTCGAATATTTAAATTCATTGCAAATGTCGGGCCTCCTTATAATTTTCTAATAAATGGTGTATATCTAATGTAACAAACTGGTTTTCCAAATAATTTTACGATTTTTTTATATTACTCGTATATCGTAAGAGGTCAGAAAAGGGACCTTTTTTTGACCTGAAAATACTGGTGTCACTCACCCGAGGGGGTCCCTTTTTTCGTTGTTAAGGGTCATAAAATGAACCTTTTTTGAAATTTTTTTTTATTGCATTAACATTACGCGGGAATAATAAACAATTGATCCAAAAGTAGGTTTCAATGGACAGTGGTTAAGTGACCAAAAGGCATTCATCTAATGGCTTGACTGAAGTCTACACACAACTCCCTTTTATGGCAAATTTGAAAACAGTTTTTCAGATTTGCGGAGAGAGCTCTTTTAAGAAGACTAAATCTCCAGTTCCGTGATCAAGCGATCATACCTTCAGAGAAGCTGGTTGCCATGCCCAATTCAATAGCAGGTCATTCGAATTAACAGACCACGCAATGTGGTCTTGTCATAGATTTTTGATAAATTTAGAATTTTTAACGGTTCTGCTATCATGCCATCTACATTCTTAACGCAGTACCACGATAAGTCTATTTAAGATACGATCCATAAAAGAGCTTTTTAGGATCTTTTCTCAATTCCTTTTTAATATCTACTGCTGCCCTCTCGATTCTCATAGGGATAGCATTCAGTAAAATATGTCTCAGCTACTTTTCCGTCTCGAAATCGAGGCAACAGCTTATGGTTTCTGTCTCTAATAGAAATGACTGTTTTCAATGCAATTCAATGTTAAAGCACATTTTCCTTTTAGCACATTTTAAGAAATTTATAAAAATGTCACGGTTTTCATTGTTGCAGCCGGAAGTGTGAATCGTGTAAAGCGGATCCGCAACAAGATCAAATCTATGTAAATAATATAGAAAATATCGTTCTGATGTATATTTCCAAAGGAAACCGATTTTGCCTTTTTCCCCAAATATTCGAACATCACGATCGTGCTGCACTAACAATTTGTATCCAATCTGACGGGTTGTGTTCGAGTATTTTTCACATTTTTCATTTTTCTGGAAGTTTGTGCTGTTTCTTAATTTACGAGTAATCATGAATTTTTGAGTTTGTAGGTTTTCTCGTCTATTTTTGTGTCAAAAGAAAATTAATAGGCGGCAGCGATTGAGGACGGTAGAGAGCGAGGGCGTCGATGGTGTTTTTGATCTAAATGAGTCAGAATTTGTATTTATTTTTTCTTATATTATTATTTTACGCCACAAGTAATGAACGCTTTCGAAAGCAAACAACACACCGCCCTACAGAAATATTCACTTAATTTTGTTTTGCTGTAGCATTCAGAGGCGATTACTCAAAAATAATTTTCGAGACTCTTCAAATATCAACTGGGAGGAAAGTTGACGAACTGCTATTGTGATGATGAATAAAATACCAAACTGAGATGCTATTCATGTGTTTACAACGGTTTGTTGTGTAGGAGTCTTGGCATTTGGATGTAGGAGTTGTTTTGTAAAGATGCAAGCTGTCAAGGACCAACACAATGCGTGGTGAAATTTAGTTAAGGCCATGTGATTTATTACGATTAACTCAGTCGAAAACGGCATGAGATGCTAAACAAAATATTTTATTGTAAGAAATCCGGCATAGGAATACTCCTGCCTATAAACCCGTAACATGAAGTAATAAATCAAAGCTTTTACTCATCAAATTTGAACAAAACACACTAAGCACACTAAATCTTCGAAATGATCACTCTATGTGATCATTTTGAGTCTACTGACGTTTTTGTGATACAAAGTGGCACAAAAGGCCTTTCTCGATTTTGTGACACAAGTGAATAGAACATATTAGTTCTGTTTATTGATTGTGCTTATGAAGACGTTTCATTTTTTTCCCCCATTAAGTCGCGGATATAATAACGGTCAAGCCACCAGCACAAATAGTGGATACACATTCCGACTTGGACAACACTTTTCATGGTTTTTCTTAAAATTTGTAACGATAAATTCTACATTTCCTGCATGTTCGCTCTTAGCGCTGCAAGATCTGTGACTTGACCGCATAGATTCAAGAAAATAATCAGGAATGGCCAAATCGCAACAGCAAGAAATTAAAGGGCCATGAAACACCTACTGCAGGATGCCCAATACCGCTTGCACTGAGTATGCAATCGCATAGAGTCTTATTGAAACCCCACATTTCACAAACCTAATTCTTCAATTTTCGGCAGCAAGAAGTCATTTATGAAGGATCTGTAGCGTTAACCATTTATGGTAACAATCTTTCGGATGCCTTCCTTTTGTTATTTCACGCTCCTGGAGAGAATAGTGATCCATGGTCTTCCACTTACCTGCATTCTTCTTCTGTCTACTTCACAGATGTCAAAGTCGCGATGACATTAACGTAATTTGTATCATTCGATATGGTAACAGCTGTTTGGACTATATGCGGATCATATTATTCTTTACAAGGGCATGTTTAGCAATCACCAAATTTGCAAGACTTTATGAAAGAAAGGCAATGTATCTGTTGGCCACATCGAGTCGATCAATTACAGGCATAAACGAACGTTGTGCGCATTCAGTGATTTTCCAAACATAAAAGTGTTTTAAAAAAAAGGCTTTTTTATCATTAGCGAGCGCATAAATTCTTTATGGATAACCATACTGAAAGTAGTATGCAATTTATCTTCATTCGAGGTAAATCTTACTACCTTTGGCCTTTTTGTTTTTTTTTATTTTCGTGACTGAATGTGGTTAAAATGACTAGTTGTCTAGAACATTGCAAGTCAATACACTCATAAGTAACATTTATCCGTTGTTCAGGTACTAGCTATCGTAATCATTGTATTCGAACCCTTTAGCTTAGGTCAATGTCGTTGTGTAGCCCCAGGAGTTCGTCATAATGACAGTATATGCAAACGGGATCAACCTATGATCACACGATGTTTCCACTCGTCTTGATCTCTTCTAGGTAGAGTCTAACAAGACTTCTACGCTAAAGTGTAGATTACGGTCTTATAAAGGGTTTTTTTTAGAGCTATACAAATTCAGTATGAAATAAAACACTTGAAGCTAATGTTAATGTCTATGATATTAACTTTATTTAATAGATAATTTTATCCCATTAGCGCTTAAATATTATATCGAGCATATGCGAGCCACGGCCAGCTCGAATGAAGCGCAATCGTGAAGTCGAATTTTCGGCAACTAGTGACTTCACATACCCCCAAAGAAAACAATCTAAAGATGAGAGATCACAGGATCGTAGAGGCCAGTTCACAGGTCCATTACGCGCAATTATGAGCTTAGCAAGTGCTTCTCGCAATAAATTGATGGTATCGCGCGCCGTGTGGCATGTTGTGCAAATCTGAGGAACGAAGAAGTCAGAAATCATGTTTCTATAGCGCTCTCTTGACGATAACATTTTGGCCGGCATCGTCCTTAAAGAAATATGGGCCGATGATTCCACCAGCCCATAAAGCACAGCAAACAGTGAGTTTTAATGGTTGTAAGGGCGTCTTTACAAAGGCTGCTGGGTTTTCTCCACTTTAAATTCGGCAATTTTGCTTGTTTACATATCCATTTTACCAAAAATGGACCTCATCGGAAAACAAAATTTTGCGTTGAAAATGAGGTTCAAGCTGAATCATGTTTTCGGACCATTCACAGAACCTTCAACGTGTATATTGGTCACTCGGTTTCAACTCTTGCACAAGCTTACAAGCTTTCAAGCCAAGATCTTTCCGTAAAATCTTCCACAAAGTGGATGGGCATAGCTCCAATTGCTGTGCTCGATGGTGAATCAACTCATTCGGATTCTCATCAACACTGCGCTCCACAACGGCCATAACTTCTCCTGTTCGCACTGTTTGTACGTAGAGTGTACGTGGCGCGAAAACGATTCATCGTGTTCCGAATAACTTGCTCAGATGGACGATTATGCCAACCGTAAACTGGACGAAGCGAATGATAAATTTGCACAATTTGTTCTCGTTGTTCTGGCGTTAATCTATTTATCATAAAATGGCAAAATGTATTAACCACAAATCAACTTTTAACTGTCAAATTGACAATCTGTAGAAACAGTGTTGCTAGTTTAAAAACTAAACCTCTAAAAAAAACACACCTTATAAAGTTATTGTATTCTAACATTAGAAAACAGTGATTGCTTATTCTTGGCTTAGTAGACAAAGTCCGTAATATATCCGTAAAGTTATATCGTAAGTGACGTTCTTCTTCAGACACCTGTGTTGAATATCGTTTTTCATGGCAACATGCACTTCGCTTGCGTGGACGCTTTTAAACAAAAACAATACGAACGTGATACTGATACCACTCTGTGTTTCCCAAATTTTGATTGCTTCACATAATGCGGTCATGCTTAGTTAAAGCGAAACCCGGATCTTGCCGGTCTAAAGCCTTTCTGAGGCCCACTGAATAAAAGAGGACAGATATTACGGAGTTAGTTACCCACATTCGGAATACTAAACAGCCCTTGAGCCGTTAAATTTTCATCCACCCCCATCGCTTTCTCAGCATTCTGGCTATTCGCCATGACATTAGTTGCAAATATTTACAAGTAAGCTCGTTGCCCAAGATTTTTCCTCAAAATTTCCCATAAATTGGATAGACGCAGCTCAAATTGCTGTGCATCAGCATAGCATACTATCAATTAGATTATGCGTGGTGCGAAAACCATCCACGGTTACTCGAATAACTTGCTCAACTGGACGATTATGTCGACCATAAATCAGACGTAACGCAACGAAATTCTCGAATTGAACCACGATTTACGAAATAGGTACGAGTATATTAAATTTGCACAATTCACAGATTTTGTTCTGCCGTAAGCCTTTCCTTCAACTCTCGTAAATGCTTCTGGACCCTAAAGAAATCCAGATGAATCCTATGATATGTGTTCTTATACACGAGTATAAGTGTGCATTTGGTAGGTCCTTTTCAGTACTTCAAAAAAAATGTACAGATCATGTTTACAATCGGTTTACTGCTGCGAAAACCATACCGGTTTTTACCAATAGTGAGCTGCAAAAGGCATTTACACAATTCGCCGAATAGAATTCAGTATTCGACTTTTACCAAGTATGAGCCACGACATTCACGTTACTTTGAAATTGTCTAAGTATCAATTGCAAAGGACAATGTTAAATTCCATCGACAGCAGCTGTAGGTTAGGTTAGGTAAGGTATGAGTGGCTGTTGGAGAAACCAACAAACTTAGGCCTATTGGCCCATTATGATGCCATGCGGATCTATGATCCTCTTACTCATGGAACCGGTTTGAGCTTATGATGAAGCGTAGGAGACTGTTAACGTCTATATTCTTTAGATCGCTTAAGTCGTTGTACATAGAAGAAGGCTCCTACTTAAGTGAAGTTTGCTTCTTTGAGATAGAGCTGAGCATGTACAGAGTAGATGGAGGATTGTTTCTTCCTCCTCCTCGTCCATGCAGTTTCTATAGAAATCGTTTGTAAAGGTAACAAATCTTCTTGCATACTTGCCTATAAGGCAGTGTCCAGTGATGATACCTATGATGGCGCTGAGATGTTCCCTATTTAGAAGGATCAAACCCTTAAAACGATGCAAATTCAGCTTTGGCCAGATCCCTTTGATCGCTAGACATGTAGATCCAACAGTTCACCTAAGGTCTGTTCTTTTGTTAGCATTCAGCTTTAATTCAAACGAATACCAGCCCTTGATAGTCATTCACCCAACACCCTGAACTTGTTTTTAACCTCTCACCCTGATAAATACTCCGTTGATGTGCTCTCCCCTCTAGGCTCATCAGACCATTGTGTCCGTACATCCATCTCACAGTTAGAGGAAAGATTCCTAAAAGAACTGTATGGCAATACGAGAAAGCCAATTGGAGCGGACTTATCAGCTTCATTAGGAATTTTAAGTGGTCGTTATGTTTCCTCGATAACGACGTGGATGCCGCAGCTGATATGATCACAGAAATTATTCTCTTTGGAATGAATGGCTTTATCCCTCATCGGTTAAGGAGTATGAAACCAAAAGAAAAGACATGGTACGACTCGAGCTGTAAAGAGGCTGTCAGGGTTAGAGAAATGTTTTTTTCTGGTTTCTGGTTTAAACGATCCAGAAATGATTGCAACGCCTTTCTTAGCTTGTGAAATTCCAATACGACCAAAAGCTGAGGCAAAAAATACTGCAATAATGTCCTAAAGGCAGTAAAAATTGTTGGTCGTTTGTCAAAAACATTAGAAATTCTGCCTCATCCGCCATCCCAGTTCTCATTTACAATGGCATTCCAGCTGTCAGCTCTTTGGACAAAGCTAATCTACTTGTTACGCACTTTGCGGCTAGGTCAACACTCCCAGATTGTGCTTTGTCCCCGCCTACACTTTAGTGCAACGGATTTTCAATGGGGCGAAACCACTTTCGCACTCGTGTAGTAGCAAGATCTTAACTTCAACAAATTCGCAGGTCCAGGTGGCACATCTCCCCTTCTTCTGAAGAGCTGTTCTTCGTCGCTGGCAAAACCACTGCGTAAGCTTTTTCATCAATCCTACTCTTTAGGACTCTTACCGAGTAGATAGAAGATAGCATTTGTCCAGCCCGTCCCTAAATAAGGCGAATCTTCTTCCCTCTCCTCCTACAGACTCATTGCATTTACGTCCCTTCTCTCCAAGGTCATGGAAGCACTGATAAACCGTCAGCTAATGAAATAACTCGAAACGCGAAAACTTCTCAATGAACGACAGTATGGTTTTCGTAGCAACAGGTCCACTGGTGATTTGATGCCATGTCTCACCGAAAAGTGGAATCAAAGTCTGCACCAATCTGGCGGAAGCAAGATAGTTGCATTTGATATATCTAAGGCATTTGACAGAGTTTGGCATCAGGCTCTTTTGCCGAAAATGCGTGCTTTTGGGATCTATAACTCTCTTCTTGAATGGATTAGAAATTACCTTTCGGAACGTTCAAATCAGGCTGTCTTAAACGGTTTCAAGTCTGATATTCGCAAAATAAATTATGGTGTGCCCCAGGGATCTGTTCTGTCTCCGACACTCTTTTTAATTTTCATTGATGATCTCTTGTCTGCTACTTCTAATCCAATATATTCCTTTGCTGACGACAGTACCCTCTTCTTTTCATATTCGTTCCCTGACTCATGCCTCTGCTCTTCAACTGCAGAACGGGAACAGCAGCGTATTTTAAGCTCACTAAATTCCGATATTACCAGCATAAGCAATAGGGGAACTATTAATATTGTGGAATTTAATGCTACCAAAACTCAATGCTGTATGCTCTCAGTAAAGCGAAATTTAAAAACCCAGCTATTGTCCATGAATGGCACTTGCATCGTTGAAACCGAAAAACTTTCCATTCCCGGTTTGTGTGTAGTGACAACTTACTTTGGAATGACCACATATTCGATGTCGTCAAAAATGCTGCGAAATGTCGTGGTTACCTCAAGCGATGTAAGACATATTTTTTTCCCCTCAGACCTGGCTTCAATATATAAGGCATTCATCGGCCCAAAATTTGAGTACAATGCCTACATCTGGTCAGGTGTTCCTAAAACATCTCTGCACCTGATAGATAGGACTCAAAACCGTGCTATAAAACTAATAGGTGATACTAATATCAGTCAATCAATTGACACCCTCGAACACCGACGTAATGTCTCCTGTCTCACTTTGTCTTATCGCTTTTTCCAATGGAGCATTGAAATCGCAAGTAGCATTCCATCCTTTCAAACTTTCAAGCGTAATACCCGTTTCGCTATGAATGCTTATCGTGATTCTTTCCAACTCGCTTGTGGAATGCCCTGCCGATCTCTGTATTTCCCGGTATTTATAACTTACAAACATTTAAAAACAATGTACATCGGTAGCTGTCTTTTCTTAATCCCTATATTTCCTTCGCCCGCGCTGTATACGAACATTTACATAAACCCCTTGAGCGCGGCCTCATTATAAAAAAAAAAAATTTAATTTTTACGTAGGGATTGGTATACTGATGCTACAATTTTCCGGTAGGATAGGTAGAGTGATTCCAATTTTAGAGAGTTCGTCGGCCCTACAATTCCCTGGAATGTCTCTGTTCCCCGGTTCCTGACTGCTCTGCCATTTCCGTAAGAGATGATCGGCATTCAAGGGCGGCTCTAGAATTGAATGAGACTGAGTCCAGGGACTTGATAGCGGCCTGACTATCCGAAAAGATGCGGACATTCTTTGCAGATATCACGATCTTCTTCAGCCAGGAGAGAGCTTCTTTAATTGCCAAATTTCCGCCTGGAACACGCTACAGTGATTTGGAAGACGGAAGATTTAGCTTTTCGGAGAAAACACCGCCACCAACCCCGCTATCAGTTTTAGATCCATCTGTGTAAAAGTGGATTTATTTGTCCTCCATGAAAGGATCTTCCTCTCAGAAGGCTCCAGAGGGGATGCTTTCATGAAAGTCTTTGTCAAACCAATATTGGGGCATGGTGTAATCCATGTTCTCTGGAAGGATTCCTATTGTATTCTATTACGAATATTAGCCGTGGCTGAATAATTTATTTGTTCACTGTGTAGTAGCTTTAAGGCGAATAGTTTCGTTAGCAGCCACTTGCCTGCTGAAAACGTCGAGGGGTGTTTAGTGAAACAGAATATCCAGTGCCACTGAGGGAGTACGTAAATCTCCCACTATGTACAGCAGACATGCACTGATTTGGACTTTGCTTAGTTTGCTGCAATTGACTGCATTGTCTAAGCTGTCCAACAGACAATCTCCCCGTAGGTGAATATCCAATATCCAGACGTATAGCCAGTGGCTAATGCCAGGTTGGTGTCCCCATATCTTTTCAATGACTTTTTCGCAAGAGAATAAAGCCACTGTAACTTTCTATACGCTTTCTTGAAAATTAGGTTTCCAATTTAGTTTCCTCTCAAAAATAAGACCCAGGTATTTCGCTATATCAAAAAAGACTACGCTGGTATCGTTGATTGAGGGAGGATCTAAATACGATTGGAATTTTATATTTCCTGGAAAAGAGAACAATACCAGTTTTATAAGGGTTTCTTACCAATCCGTCCAACGGGTTAATCTGTTAAGATTTAGTTGTAGGAGTTTTTTAATGGTATTAAGATACTTATCTGAGATGGCCATAACAACGTCATCCACATAGGCAGCCACCCTGCTACCATACGCTTCCAGATCTGCTGACAGCAGGAGCCCCACTTAGTTTGGAGTTGATTATCCTGCTATTTAGCAAAAGGCTGATCAGCGCCACAAGTGAATGTTGATACCCACCAGTTTGGCTTTTTCTTGTCTCTAGGTTGGATAAGGGGGTAGGAAGCAGCCATCGCCTGATTGAGAGCCAGGGTGAAATCCTTGACTTTAATGTCAAGCTCATTGGTATTACGCGGGGGACTTAGGAGTTCAGAGCAGAGTATTGTTAAAAGTGTTCTTTTGTATTTTGCCCAATCAGTTTTGCGATAATTCCGGAATGCTAGTTGGCGGGGAGGAGCACCATTCAGACTGAGTTGGATTTATCTATGGTCTGAAAAAGAGTGTGCAGACAATACCATCCTGTTAGGAACGACTGCAGGTTGTTTACTGGCGCCGTAACAGGGCATTACACTTTTTTACTAGGCACTTAAATGTGCTGGGCATAGGTGACACAACATCCTGCTATTCTTGCTGTGAAAGTGATGACTACATCGCGGAGCATTATCTCTGTGAATGTCCGGCTTACTCTAGCATTAGGCTGCAGGTACTCGGCGCTGACGTGCTGAGTGCTGGTACTGTAGGCATCTTATCACTGAAGCACTTACTCATCTTTCTTCGTAAGACTGAAAGATTTCATTAAAAGGAACTTACAAAGAGTTCTGTACAATGGACTAGACTGTCTGAGTGAGAAAAGAAAATATCCTGTTCGTTATCATTTGAGTGATGTTGTCGGAGGTAAGAGGGATATCTGTCACTTCCTGTCGGTTTTTAATTATGAAAGTGGGCTCATTGCCAATGTTGCAAACAATGAGATCAGTACTTATGGTATAATGTAACCAAAAAGTCACTCATCTGTATCGTTGGTGTCAGTACTGCCCCATACCGTGTGATATGCGTTAGCGTCCCACCCGATGATGAGGCCAGTTTTTAGCCTTCTAGCTTCCAGTACCAACTTTTCTAGGTTGTCACTAGGGAGAGGGCCCACGATATGCCGATGTGGCCGATGTCAGCCAGTAGGTGCCTTTGACAGTCTCCAGTCTTGAAACAGTTATGTCGGGGCCGCTAATGTTAGG
Organism: Volucella zonaria; assembly: GCA_963966105.1. Classification (NCBI taxonomy): domain Eukaryota; kingdom Metazoa; phylum Arthropoda; class Insecta; order Diptera; family Syrphidae; genus Volucella; species Volucella zonaria. Next base: position 68,720,165 of record OZ014534.1, on the reverse strand, counting down.
AAGTAAGAATACATAAAGGCTACGTTTCACTAATATACAAGTTCTAATCTTACCTTTGTCTTTTGTATAGAGCGGAACGTATTCAGGTATCCGAAGCCCACAAACCAAGCTTTCTACTCGTACAATCCCTGGTTCCTGCATTAGGATGATGTCTTCTGCATTTTTGGATAGACGCAGAATAATTGCGGCCGAGCCTTTATTGCAGTGATGGAGATTAATCTTAAGAAACCATAGCATCATTGCTATAATCTACCAGAGAAGCCTCCATCACGGTGTTATTGGAGTCCTCCGATTCTGAACATGAGCTCAAGAGTTCATCTTCATCCATTTCCATTTCCGACAGGGTATCAGAGGTTGAGACCATCGACTTAGTTGTTACCTCGAATAGACTGGAGTCGTCCCTATCCAATTCAGGAAAGGATATCAGCGCTTCAAGATCTGAGGCTAATGTTGCAATTTTAGTTAAAGGAGGAGGGGATTGCTTATCAGCATCTAGGTCATTCCTTAGGTTTATTGACTCGAAACCCTACCGAAACTTCTTAGTTCCTCCGGTTTCGTAACCTTCCAGTCATTAGCCGGAAGGGTCGGGTAACCCAGATGATCTCGAAAAAGTTTTCTAGGTAGGACATTTCAGCTGGGATCCAGGTGCAAATTCGAGGTCTGCTAGGGATATCCCCTTTAGCAATGAGCTCGAGCTTTGCATCCTCTCTGACATCTCATAATGCACATACGGCTCTTGTGTAAAGATCGAGAAATATTTTGTGGGCGCAAACGATAAGCATCGCTTGTGATGGGAAGTAGTCCGGGATTTTCCCGCATGATGACCAAGAAGTCGCCCGAAAGCTTTAGCTTGACCAACTGCCACCGTTCTGGTGCTATTCATCCATCGGTGTCGTTTTTATCAATCACCGCGACCGTTTTAAGCATCTTTTAGGACTTCGCTAAAAGACCTCAGAGATGTGATATTGGAAGGCCCAGGAGAAGCTTTTTATGTTCCAAACCGGCCCTTTGGTAGCCGGCACGGATTCCTCCAACGATATCTTTTAATATTTTGGGAGCAATGAGTAATCCATCTTTAAGGATGTTATTGCCCCATTCTATTTTGCTCTTCATGTCCGCAGTTTTCTCAACCTCTGGAATGGATCCGAGGGTTGTAATTAGGTGAATAGCATTTTCGTATCTGGAGTAGAGCGCCTTGGAGGAAGCTTGCTGACGCGGTTGAGCCTTTGATACCTCCTTTGAGGGAGGAGTTTTGTAGCAGCAGATCTGCAACACCCTTGCTGCCGCTAAGGGTGGAAGCAATGGTACGACCATGGCTTGCCACAGCCCTGCTACTCCTGGAGGGCTTGGATTTTGGTTCGTTGCATTTACCTATTACATAAAAGTGTTCCACGAGTAGGGGAGAAAGAGAGGTCCATCTGTACAGAGAACCAGGCTGATCCTCAGCACAGATCGTATGACACGTTGATCGGGCCCAGACGAAAAAGGGAAGAAAAGTGGAGAAAGGGAACGTGAGGGTGAGCATCCTTTAGTTTCAGGACTCATCTCTCGAACTTCTCGAGATTCATTGACCTTACTCAGCTTGTACAACGCAACAAGTTCGATGCTCAAAGTAGAGACACAACAACTGTAAAAAGAACTAAAAAATTAAAATACAAATATTTATAAATTGATAGGGCAATACCATATTCGAGTGAGTTGCAGCTTGGTAGCTTGGCATTCCCTGCCGGAGGTATAGTGACATCAAAAATGTTTTTTTCTTTATTTTGTTGGGCTAGCAATCGAACAAAGTCCTCTGGGTCCTAGTAGTCAACTAATCGAACCTAAAAAAAAATTAAGTTGAGAAAAATCACTTTAACACTAAAGCAGAAAATTCCCTAGAGTTGCAGTTGTCTCATTTTACGCTGTGTCGAACAGGACCAAGTGGAAAAGGCATTTCGGCACTCCTGCTTGTATGCTTTGGGGAGAGAAACTAATGATTTAACCCACCGTTGGATGGGGCGCTCCATCGGTGCAGTCATTCATTAGAGCCATATATAACTCATATTGGTGCAATAATGTTTTTTAGCTCCATTTTAATACGTATTTGGACTGAGAATATCCTAATGGGATTTGCTAAGACCTTCCTAAATAGACAGCATGCGACTACACGTCAATGATTATATTTTCTACGCAGAGCTAATTACCCGGAGAAATGTATAATGTCTTAGGGGCGGTATACGCTGCCATCTAACATAAGAGAACTTTTGCATGCGTTGATTAAATGATCTTTAAAAGCCCGCCAGCAGTGTATCAATGTCACAAATATAACGCTTTTTACAGGGGCTTAAGCACCGCTGCTTCTAATGTCAGGACTGAGCTTTTTATGACTTATAGGAAAACTTCATGTGTATGGTCTTGCAGCTGTCTATTACCCATAGATATACATTGCTTAATGTTCCTTATAGCATTGTCGCAGTTTTAAGTTATTTCCTCTGATGTTTTGGCACAGTGATGTCAGAATCATATTAGATTTGTCAAGAAGGAGCTACTGGTTTCCATTCATGATGCTCAGTCGTCACAAATGTTAAATTAATCATAATGCCCTTCTTATAAGCGCATTTCGGCAACTTCTTTCGTTGCAATTGTTGATAATTTTTCTCGTACATCGACTACAATTCGGTACGGTATCTGTTAGTACCCATCCATATTGCGGTTGTGAATACATAGCAGTTGTAAAAGTAAATTATCATACACCGCCATGTGTAACTAGGATCATCTCCTCATGTTGCTTTGCGGTTTGGTCTTTTATTGCCTTTTATTTTCGAGCTGTCTGCGAAATCAGTTTTTGTGTTTTAAGTTGCAGTATTTTATCGTTTCAAGTTGTGCCATATACTCACGGTATTTCTGGTGACAAGAATAGCTTCACTATACCCTTACATATATGTATCCTTGGACGCGCTTGGTTTACCTTCACATGCAACCATTTATATGTTTAAGTGAAAGGTTAAAGAACAAGAAAAATTTTAAATATATAAAATACTGAGTCATTCACGCTTAAATGAAACCGAAAACCATTATCCTGAAACAAGAGCTGAACTTCCAAGAAAACTCACTTTGAAGGCATATTAAGGCTGGAGTGGGTTAACGCACAATATAAATTTAATTTAATTTTGGTGGGGGCTAAGGCCCCCATTTACTGGCTCTAAAAGGGAGAGGTTTGAGTTGACCTTTCGGAGCATTCGGGAGATTGGTTCGTTTGAGCCATAAGAGGTGCGATGGACCGGTAGATAGAAGAGACTAGGACAACGTAGATTGCGGGGGTTGGTATTGAAAGAAATCGAGTTCAAAATGGATGCACAGTCGATGGAACCTGAGAGAAGTCGATGAATGAAAAGAATGTTAGCAGTATTCCTACGTTCATCTAATTTAATTCATATTTAGAAGTTTGAGGCGGTCCTGATCGGGATGTAAGATTAAAGGGTCATTCCACGGCAGACCACTGAGAGGAAATCGGAGGAATCGACGTTGAATACCCTCGATTCGGGAAACATGAACCCGGTGAAAGGGGGACCAAGCTTGACTGCCATACTCAAGCAGGGGGCCAACAAAGGTAATATAGAGAGATCTGGTTACATACGAGTTGGAAAATTCCCTGGACCACCGTTTAATAAAGCCAAGTGATGAGTTAGCGTTGAGGATCATCTTATCGATATGCGAAGGGAAATTACGCTCACAGTCGAATAATATTCCAAGATCTTGAAAATACTGAACCAGAGGAATTGGTTGAGAGGAGGAGACGGGTTGCATTTACGTGAGAAGGTTATAGATTGACATTTGGCTATATTAAGTTCTAGGCAGTTTTTGAGGCACCAGATTGAAAACTGATCAAGGTCTTCTTGAAGAAGGGCAGAGTCCTGGGGAGAGGAAATAGTTTCAAAAAATTCTGTGTCGTCAGCGTAAAGGGAGAGGGAGGAGTGCTTAATGACACTCTCAACATCGTTGATAGTAAGAATGAAGAGAAGAGGACCAAGATGACTGCCTTGTGGAACTCCAGATGAGGCCAGGAATGGAACAGAAAGGGCGGATCTAAACCGGTCACTATAATATCGGTTTACCAGGTAAGACGAAATCCATTTTAATAAGAGAGGCTCAAAACCGAGAGCAGACAATTTGAAGAGGACCAATTGATGAGATATCTTATCAAACGCTTTAGTGAAATCAGTTGCGATAACATCGATTTCTTTGCCATTTCCTAAGGCTGAGAGAGCAAAAAACACGAATTCAACTAGGTTTGTGGTATTTGATCTACCTTTTAGAAAACCATGTTGTCGGGGTGAAATAAAAACCTTGCATTTGAAGCTTAAGATTTCGTATAAAATGCTTTCAAAGAGTTTGGGTATATGAGAGAGTTTAGCAATGGGACGATAATTGGAAACTTCATGCTTAGATCCCTTCTTGTGTGTCGTGATTATAAAAGAGGTCTTCCAAATCTGGGGAAATTCTCCCTGTGTAAGGGATAGACGAAAAAGGTAGGAAAGGGGTAGAGACAGGTTTGAAGAGCATTTTTTAAGAAACACGGCGGGGAGTCCATTTCAGCCAGGTACAAATTCATCTTTAAGATTTAGTAACTTTTCTTTAATAACTGCAGGATGGAAATTTTAAGTGAGAAAGGCACCATTGGAAAAATTTGGTAAATCAATGAAGTAAAAGGGATCTGGTACGAAGAAGTTGTTGGCAAATAATTGTTTGAAAAATGTAGCAAAAAAGTTGATGATGGTAGGAGGATCACTTGAAGATTTGGTTTCAAAAGCGAGGGAGGAAGGATAACCATCAGTCTTACTTTTGCAATTGACAAATTGAAAAAAGGACTTGGGGTCATTTATGAGATTGGTTTGCGCACTATTCAGATAGCGTTGATAGAGAGAGTTATAGAATTCAATGAAATGAAGATATGTACCTAGATAATTTGAATAGTCGGAAGAAGAGTGGGTTCGAAGGAATACCGTCCATAACTTGTTTCTTTTGTTTCGTAGAGAGCGGAGTCTACGATTATACCAAGGAGGGGATGTAGAAGAAGTTTTATGGCGGGAATATGGCACATAAAGGGAGATGGATTTGAATATTTCTCTGTAAAAAATGGAGAGGGCAGCGACCAGAAATAGATTGGTAAACTCGAAAGAAGCCCTGCTTAGATAGGTATTGATACTAGAAATGTCAGGCTTTTAAATCTAATGTAGAGCTGTTTGTCACGGAATAGCTGGTTTTTGTTCTGCATACAACCCACACAGCAATCCGCCTGTATGTACCTGATACTAGCAAATGTTTTAGTACACGAAATGAGCACTTTCATTCTCAAGAACCAATGAACGCGTCCACTCAAACTTGACGGCTATTTGACAAGTGATATTTATGCAAAGTTTCCGCGTAAAAAGTTTTTGACGTCAGCTGTTTGCAATCATGGAATGAGACTCACTCGAAAATCGTGTTGTCGTAATTAGCTTGCAAAAATGCAGCTACGAAAAAGGCAAAATTGAGATCCGCTGCGCAAGCAGAAAATCATGTCTCCGAAGATGGATATTAAGAAGGACAGCATGTCACGCATCTTAAAACGTGAGTTGGAACTTAGGGCATACAAGAGACATCAACTAGTTACTCATAGAAGTATTGAAACAGAAACGTAAGTCAAAATGGAAAGTCCTGCTTCTTTAGTACGCGAAGAACGGTCACAGACGAATTGTTTTTACTGACGAGGAAATTTTCACCGTTAAAAGATCGTTCAACGAACATGACGGTAGAGTGTATGCTCTGTCATCACGGCATGCGTTTGAACTTGTTCCGAGTGTTCAACGTTGTTACCACCCAGCTTCTGTGATGGTTTGTTGGGGTCACCGAGTTCCATTTCTGCGAGAAAGTTGTCAAAACCTCGGCGAAAATGTATCAAAGGGACGTTTAAGAGAACGTTGTGGAGCCGCTCAACAAACCACTATTCGCAATTAAATACAAATAAACAAGAGTCCGCTCCACCTAATAAGGTAACTCAAACTTAATTTCCACCATCATGACAATCTAGTAGCCCAGACCGCAATCCATTAGATAAACAAACTATGGCTCGTTCTGGAGACCCTGACTTGCACTACTCGACAAGTATTGAGTCTTTGAAGCGGACCTTTGTCCAAGCAGTGGAAAATTTACCAATGTGAGGTGTGGTGCGTACTGTAATCGATGAGTGGTGGCCAGACCGACTTGCCCGTTGCTGAAATACAAATGGGAGCCATTTCGAATAAGTTGTTTTACAATTTGTATCCATTGAGTGACCCAATGAATAGAAAAAAAAAATATTGAAAAATATTCACCCGTTTCCACTCTAAAAGCCTACTCTGTGATGTACACATATTTTCCGATTGCAACTAGTGTCATTCCTGATATAAAATCCATGTTATACGAAATTCAGATATAAGTTTTGTAAGATCAATAGCTCGGTCAAAGTCTTTCGAAGTTCTCGGTGCCCTTCGATATACTATTGTACAATATTATCAAAAGAGAATTACAGTATTTGCTGCCAGTCTAGAATGAGGTTTTTGTGCAGCCAATTGTTAAGATAGAATAATGAAGACTCATTTCAACCATAAGCGTATTGATATATTGAATATTGTAAACCTGGTCTAACCTAGTCCTTTTGCTCAGGCATTTCTTCTCTTCAATTAGAGAATCACCTCATCAAGGAGATGCGAACTCATAACTAGGCCACCACTTATACTCTCACAATATAGGTCGTGCTTATTTCAATTATCCTCCTCAGCAAACTGATAGGTTCTGCAATTATAATTCCCCCCAAGCGTAGCCGATCAGATTGACTTCCTACCCATAACGCACAGCACGAGCGCCCATATCTTCCCAGAAAAGATTGTTTCGAATGAAAACCAACAAAAAAATCTCCCTCACCTCAGGTCTAAAAATATTCAGATACTCAAAATGTAACTAATATAACATGGTTGCACTGGTGTGGAAAATTAAATCTGAATTTCTTCACGATCCGAAAAAACATAAAAAAAAATATTCGTGGTGCCCTGCTGCAAATGATTATGATCATTGGTTCTCCATCGCTGACTTTGTGTTCCCAGAAGTGGGTGTAGAGTGCATTAAATTCTTAGTGCATCTTCCACAAGTATCATAAATACAGATAGAATTTGAAGTGGAAAATTCACCGGACAGATGAAAATGTGAAAATGTGCGAAGATGCGACTGTAAATAGGCACTCGAGTAGGGTGAGTTTTTTTTATAGTTTTAGGGTACTCAATAATATTTTCCGTGAGTCAAATGAATTGTGGGTGAAAAGTTTTCAATCAGGGGAAAATGTGTTTAAGAAAAATTATCAATTAGATGAATATTTATGTGACTTTCAGTTTATACGGTTACCATGGTTGTGCCTACCACGAGCGTTTTACTACGGATGAGCGAATGTCGTTAACTTTATATGAATATATAAAGTTGCATTTTTGAAGCGATTCTTTTCTTCTCCTGCTCCTTGATAGGGATTCATGTGAAGAGGAAAATCGCCTGATGATATTTGAGTTGGGAAATGAATCCACTTCTTTACTTTCAACAACTTAACCGTAAGTCATTTTCCATGCCAAATCCCCATGTAATTTCTACTGTAGAGTGACGGCTCAACTTTTCGTCCCGGGGCCTGACTGATACATCGGTAAACTTCTCCTGTTTTCGAGCCATTAACTTTACACCAAACTTACATAATACTTGAGATTTATGTCTACTGGAATACACATAGCCTGACATGACCAACCTACGTACAATAGTATCTTAAAATAGAGAAGTCTCTAAAAAGTTGAGGACACTTTTAACTTCGACACTGAGAGGGTAGAGTGCTCGAATCACATTCAGTAGATTTATTTCTTTTTGGTCTTCGTTCCCAGGGTCTAGTTTAACGAACTCAAAAGATTGAATCGGCTTGGCATAGTTGCTGAAGTGGACTAAGGCATTTACCAATTATCCTTTCCGTCCAATTCGATCCTTAAGCTCGTACTCCATATCTTCCTCTGTTGCGGCGTACCTCTTGGCAAATTCGAATATTGTCCGAGTCGGAGCGCTCTTCACGCCTCAGCAACCGTTGTCGTTGTATTTAAACTCTTTTGAATATGTTAGGTTAATGTGGCTGTACAGCCGTCATTATAACCTTTCTTCCACGAAGATGGAACCGAAGAATAGCCTAAGAATTTTCTCTCTCACAGGGGGCTAGAAAAATTCATGCTTCTACTCCATAGACCGGTAAGTCAATCAATATTTAAAGTGATTTTAGTTACTCTAGACAGAGCCTTGTAACTCTACTGTGTTTTTAGTCGGAAACAGAGATCGGTGGGAGTTATTTTCATTCAATTTCAAGGCTGTTGTCAGAATTAATGGCTGGGCCTAGGTAGGCTACATCTTTAACTATTTTACACATTGAGTTATATCTGTCAGAAGAGAGGTTGTGTTCGAGGCATGGGTGTATGTAAATGTCCTTTTATGAAGACAGCATATACCCGTACAATTATTTCGTTTTCTCCTCGTTGACCACAAGATCCATCTAAGCGCAAACCGATACCCATGAACGCGATACAGATATCACACTTTATTCTTCTGATATGTCAATATTGTCAGCGCATGGGATTGAACGAACTTGTCAAGATTGTGCCTCTTGACTGACTTGCTTTTACAAAAAGAAAAGCGGGGTATTAAAAAAATCGCATTACACAACGTAAGTCATGACGAGGGATTTCACCGGCTCTCTTAAAGCAATGTGCAATATCTGTCGTCGTCCTGCACAATCGATTGCCACGCCAAATTGAACATTGCTCTGTATAGCTCGACTCTATGAATCCTCATATGAGGGCTTAACATCGATAAAAAGTTGTCCATCGTTACGAAATTTATGGGTGTTCTCCAAAAATTGGTCGGCGATCTGCCTTGAATTAAAGCTATACTGATATGATTGGTAAAAAAAAGGCTTTAAGGGGTCACGCAGGACAGCAAGTAGGATTTTCTGAGCAGTGTTTTTGGAGATTTATACCTCTTCCGTTGCTACAGCTTAAAGTGCCTTCTTCCTTGATGATGGGATAACTAACACTGAGCTTCCATTCATCGGGAATGATTTTATCTATATTTTGGGGTTGTAGAGGCGCATACTCCTTACCAGTCATCTTCTGCTGCTCAAACTGCTCAGCGAGTAGACAGTAACTCTGTTTGATTTCCGAGAGAGCTAAATTGCATTTATGTTTACTTCGTCCAAGCTAGGCGGTTGAAATTGTTCGTTATTGTCTTCCAGGTTGGTGGACCACGGATTTTGGTTATCATTTTTATTTTGCAACCTGCAGAAATTATCATTCAATATTCCATTTACCACTTATGTACCTTTGCAAGTTTCAGATCAGGTCTTGTAACCTTGGCAGGGTCATTTTACTATTTTTTCGCTGCACGTGCTTGCCGACATTCTTCGTCGAAGCAGGGGTTTCAATATTGTAACCAAAAGTGTCTGGTAAAAAGTAAACAATTTCCAAATTAAAAAATATGTCAATTTGACACAGGACACCACCTCCGATAATGGATGCAGGCTAATCGACTTTCCCGCGGAGCGGAACATTGTCGTAGATAGCACGCGGTTCCCACATCTCGACATTCATAAGGGGACTTATAGAACTGATCAATCAACCGTGTCAACCAGATTGATCATCTCAGTACTATGGATGTCCGAACGTTCGGAGGGGCCAACATCGACTCGGACCATTACCTTGTTGTGGCTAAGGTACGGTTGTGAATATCCCGAACATCGCAAAGGCAAGCTGATAATGTGAGGAAGTCCTTTTCCGATCGAGTCTCCGTTGATCTCTTAGGAGGTCCTATGGCACCAGCATCAAGTATCGAAGACCAGAGGCAATATGTGCTGGATTTTACCCGGCCACCACAACAAAACCCCTGGATTGACGACATACAAGATGCATACAAAGCGGCGCTGGAACGAAACACGATAGCTGCACGTGAGCTCTACGCACAGAAGAGACGGGAAGTACACAGGCTTATAATGGCGATGACGAACCAAATACCACTGTTAAGCAGAGTGAACAGTTCAATCTGGACAATGTAGATCAACAATCCCATCCACCCGACCTGGATGAAGTGAAGATAGCCATATCTCAGCTTAAGTCCAACAAAGCTGCTGGAGAGGACAGCCTGACTGCCATCGTCTATAAAGCTGCAGGCGATAATTTGATAAGGACCATACACCAACTTATCTGTAAAATATGGTTGGACGAAAATATGCCCGATGAATGGAAACTCAGCATTGTTTGTCCGATCCTTAAGTATGCAGACCCGCTGAACTACAGAGGCGTCAGTCTTCTTAACATCGCTTACAAGATCCTGTCTGTCGTATTGTGTGAGCGCCTGAAGCCGCACCGCAAAAACCTGAATGGTTCATATCAGTGTGGCTTTAGGCCAGGAAAGTCCACCATCGACCAAATATTCACAATACGGGAGATTTTGGAAGAAACCCATGAGCTCCAAATCGATACATACCACCCATTCATCCCTTTTAGGGCCAAGCTACACAGAGCAATGTCTAGTTTTGGCATTCCTGCCAAACTCGTTCGCTTCTTGCAGGATGACGATGGAGAATGCACGCTGCTCCAGGGCGATACGCTGTTTTGCGATTTCCTTAACAACGTTCTTGAAAGAATAGTGCAAAATCCAGTCGCCAACACAAGAGGCTAAATCTTTCAAAAGTCCGTCCAATTAATCGCATATGCCGATGATATCGACATATGTAGTCGGAAAAAAGCTGCGTGAGGTCAGTGGCACTTTCGCGAATATTGAAACGGAAGCGGTGAAGATGGGTTTAACAGTCAACGAGGGCATGACCAAGTATATACTGTTAGCCAGAAAGGACACCCAACGCCGACGTCTCGGACAAAACGTCACCCTCGACAGATATAACTTTGAGGTAGTTGAGGACCATGTCTACCAAAGCTCCTCTATCAATACAGACAACGATACCAGACCGCCGAGATAAAACGAGGAATAACTCTTGACAATCACTACTTCTTTAGGCTGAGAATTCAATTAACTAGCAAAGCGTTCTCTCGTATAACAAAAGTAACCCAATATAATACCTTAATAATCCCAGTCTTGTTCGATGGCCTAGATGCATGGGCTTTATCAAAAATGGATGAGGGTGCTCTAGGCTGCTTGAAGAGGAAAATCCTTCGGGTGATTTTCGGCCGCGTCTGCATAGCTCGTGGGTGGAGAATGAGATACAACGACGAACTTTACGGGCTGTACAGTGCCATTGACTTAGCCAAAAAAATGAAGATCCAATCATGTAAAGCGGATGAACATCAATGCTCCGGTCCGAAAAGTCTTCGAATCCGCCCCCGAGAGACAACGCAGTAGAGGAAGGCCGCGACTCAGGTGGCGCACGCAAGTCGAAGGGGACCTCAGCGAACTTAGCGTGCGAAAGCGAAGACAGCTAGGTAAAGATCGAGCTAGTTAGAAACGCTTGTTGGTTGAGGCAAACTTGTAAAAAATTATTCACAACGTCCAGACTTGGTTCAAAGAATTATTTTTAAAAAATATGACGTATTGTATATATATGTAGTTTACGGCGACATCAGAATCATCTAAGAGGCCGCAAATATGTACGAGGTTTGTTCAAAAGATTACAGGAATTTTAGTTTTTTGAAAAAAAATATTTATTAATTCGTCTACACTAATGTTGTCGCCTACAAAATAGTCTCCATTAGATATTATACACTTGTGCCAGCGCTTCTTCCAATTCACGAAACACTTCTCAAACTCGATCCTTGGGATAGCCTTTAGCTCTTTTAGCGATGCGCTTTTAATGTCATCCACATATGCTTGTAAAAAGACGGCCCTTTAAGGTATTCTTTATTTTTGAAAATAGGAAAAAGTCAGACGGAGCCATGTCTGGTGAATATGGAGACTACATCGTCGCTGACTTCATTTAGTGACTCCTGACCAACTTCCATTCGCCGCTGTTTTTGGTCAAAGTTCAACAATTTTGGAACAAATTTTTCTGCCACGCATTTCATGCCCATAACATTCGAAAAAATTTCATGGCATGAGCCAATCAATATACCAACATCATCAGCGACTTCTCTGATTATGATTTGGCGATCGTTCATAACCATTTCTTTCACTTTTTCCACGTTTTCATCGGTTGTTGATGTGCCAGGGCATTCGGGGCGTTCGTCATCTTCAACCTCTTGGAAACACTTATACCACTCGTAAACTTTTGTTTTACTCATTTTTTACGCAAAATTTGATACAAATTCTTTGATCACATTTGTTTTAGCAAACGAAAATCGCCGAACTCATAAAAACACCTCTAACCTTAGCGGCTGCCACAGACAAAGCAAACATTGAATACAGCTGAAAATTTTATCATAATTCAGGGACATGTATACCAACATAATAAAAAAAAATTGACAATCGGACTCCCCAAACCCTTGAAATTTAAAAATTCTGAACACACTAAGTGTATTGGATCAAGCAAATAAGCGATCAGACTATTGGGGCATTTACCAAGAGAACACCACTGAGAATCCGATAGTCATGTCGGGGTTGCCTACTAGCGCACCCCCACTTAGACATTCCACCAGGACAAGTAATCCAGTTCCACCTTACTCATTAGTTCCTTAATTTAATTAGTTGGGAGAAAATGTTTTTTTTTTCTTTTTTTTAAGAACTTAACACTCAAGTGCGTATGAATACACTTACGAGTACATATAATGCCTCAGCATGTGTTAAGCTTTTTGGAAAATGGGATAGAGGGTGGAAGAAAGATGTTTGGGCTCAGTGGTTATTCTGTTCCATGGGTAGCATCCAACATTTACTAGGTGGAGTGAAAAGTAACTTCCTTGGGAATTAAAAAAAAAAATTTTTTAAGTGTTTTTTTATATTATTCTAAAACTATCCTTTTAGTTTGATACACTTATTCCAGCGATTTTTCAACTTCTTGATCCCGTCCGGAAGGTCTGCAAAATACTGCTCCGTGGCGTCGCTGATTTTCTCGCGTGAGCTGAATTTTTTATTAATGAGCCATCTTTTGAGGTTTGGGAAGAGATAACAGTCCGAGGGATCCAAATCCAGTTACCAATCGACGCCAAAAGTCCGCCCGATTCTGCATCAGCAAGTCCAAACACTCTTTCGAAGTATTCTCGCGTTCGTGTTTTTGGTTATGCGCGGCACCCAGCAGCAGAATAACTTTTTCATATGCAGAATATTGCCCAAAATATGGCATGTGCGCTTAGTACTAATCTTTGTGGTATCTGCTATCTCGCGCACCCTCACTTTCCGGCCAGCCAACACAATTTCATGTATTTTTTTGACATTGTCCTCTGTAACCGCGTCGGAGGGCCTGCTGCGTCGGAGGGCCTGCCGCGGCGGACTTGATCGGTAGTGGAGTTGCGGCCACCACGAAACTCTCGAAACCAATATTTAACGGTGTAATCTGACGCAGCATTAGCCCCATAATATTTTTCCAACTTTTCTTTTGTTTCCTTCGCCGTTTTGCCTCTCAAAAAATAATGTTTTATGAGAGAACGAAAATCGTTTTTGTCCATACTCAACATGATGCCAAACACGTCCACAACAATCAGCTGTCAAAACAAAACTGAAGACAGTATCGCACTTAAATTCGGCATGTCTGCCTAAATATGAACGGACTTCAAGGCACCATGGCAGCGCATTCTGGTAGTCAAGGAGGTTACTTTTCACTCCACCTAGACTAAATTCTTAGGGGAAAGTTGGCTTGTTGTTAATTTCTAGTCAACCACAATACTTATCTTAATTGATTTTTGTTAAGTGAAAAAATTAACGTCTTTCGATCGCGGTTGGGATTCGAACAAAGAATCTTACGATTTGGAAACCAGTCCATTATCACTTGAGCCACGGTCACCATACTTATTGTATAAGAGGGCGTACCATTTCCGGATCTCCAATCATTCTCAAACATATTTTTAAAATAAAATAAGTAAAAACAATTTTTAAATTAAACGGTTTTATTGAAAATAAAGATAATAATGATGTAGATAATGTACTAAAAACAAAAAGTAATTCAGTAGGTCCTAGGTACCAGTCATCACACCACTCTTCTCATCAATCTAGGGCATCAATCAGACAAAAAAAACAAAGCACTTTATATGATACCATAGATATTTCATCGATAATATCAACGTTTGGTACAAATTTCACAAACATGTATGCACAATGTGTTAATAGCATTTTCGAACGCTTGTAGATGATTTTCAGCTCTGATGGGTACGCTCACCCTATTAACCTGGCTTTATGTTGCTCAGGTGTTTCTGAATTTACCATCTCCCTTTGTCTCTCACGTTGCCCTATTAACCTGGCCTCATGTTGCTCAGGTGTTTCCGATGCTAACCGTTCTCTTCGTTTCTGTAGTCCATTATGGGGCTCACTTTCACTCTCTTTTGCACGTTTTGCTCTATACTTTTCTTTCGCCTTTTCAAGCCTTCTTTTTCGTTGTGTTGCAGTTTCTGTTTTACTTTTGTTTGTTTTTGTTTTATTATTATTTGTTTCCATGTTGTTCCCACGAGTAAAGGACATTATAACGGTGTTGTGAGTAGATGCCTAGATTTCAATTTTAATGTACGAGTAAGTATAAACTGTCTCAACTCTATGATACGCCATGCACTGTCTTCTGCTTGTAAAGCCCTTTCATTTTAACATATACCCATATTGAGAATTTTTGAGAAAATATTTAGTCTTGCATTTTTTAGAGATTAGAAATTTCTCAAGTGTACAGTATTCTACCAGTCAAGGCCTTTCATTTGATAACCATATTGAGGGGGTGTGAGAAAATAACATCGGCTGAAAAGTCCGTGCCGTTTCTAAGAGAGGGCATTTCTCTTGAATTAAATCCATACCATTTTCAGTTAGTACCAACCTTCAAAAGATACGTGTATAAATTTGACAGCTGTCGAACGATTAGTTCTCGAGATATACCGTTGTGAGGGAAGCAACTTTTGTTATTGTGAAAAAAATGGATTCAAAGCAATTTCGTGTGTTGATTTATCATTGCTTTTTGATGGGAAAAAATGCAGCCGATGCAAAGAAATGGCTTGATATGTGTTACCCGAACTCTGCACAAGCCGAACGAACCATTCGCAAGTGGATTGAAAAATTTAAAAGTGGTCATACAAGCACCGAAGATGATGCACGCAGTGGACGTACAAAAGAGGCTGTTTCAGATGAAAAGATCAAAAAAATCCACAAAATGATTACGAATGACCGTAAAGTGAAGTTGATCGAGATAGCTGAGGCTCTGAAGATATCAAAAGAGCGTGTTGGATATATCACGCACGAATGTTTGGACATGCGAAAGCCCTGTTCAAAGTGGGTGCCGCGTTTTCTCATAGTCGACCAAAAAAAACAACGTGCTGATGATTCAGAGGAGTGTTTAAAGCTGTTCAACCGCAATAAAGCCGTTGCATCGGTATGTGACAATGGATGAAACTTGGCTCCATCACTTCACACCAGAGTCAAGTCGGCAGTCAGCTGAATGGCGAGCAGGCGACGAACCTCGTCCTCGGCTGGCAAGGTTATGGCATCCGTATTTTGGGATGCACATGGAATAATTTTCATCGACTATTTCCAAAAGGGGCAGACTATCAACAGCGACTATTGCATTGCGTTGTTGGAGCGTTTGAAGGACGAAATCGCAGAAAAACGGCCGCATTTGAAGAAAAAGAAAGTGCTGTTTCATCAAGACAATGCACCGTGTCACAAGTCGATGAAAACGATGGCAATATTGAAAGAATTCGGGTACGAATTGCTTCCCCACCCACCGTATTCTCCAGATTTGGCCTCCAGCGACTATTTCCTGTTCGCAGACCTCAAAAGAATGCTCGCCGGAAAGAGATTTATGACCGAATCGCAGAAACAGAGGCCTATTTTGAGGCTAAATCGAAATCGTACTACAAAACTGGTATCGAAAATTTGAAAAATCGTTTCAATCAGGCAACTATATTGATAAATAAAGTTGAATTTTTCAAAAATTTTGTGTTTTACTATAAAACGGCGCGGACTTTTCAGCCGATGTGTTATGTATTCCGCCATTTTGTAGAGACGGTCATCTTGGATTTACAATGATACTGATTTTATTAAATTGTATGGTCATCAGAAATAAAGGTGTGTACCAATTCAGATCAATCTGTCAACAGGAAGGTGGCTAAATTTCAACTACTAAATTTGACCCAAACAAACAAACAAACAGGGCATGCTAAATAAAACCGTATAAAAAAAAATATAACTAACAGCATTTCCAAACACCTATAAAGCCAGTTCACCAGTCTTCTCACAAATTATTCAGTAGATACTATTAAGGACGGGTGGTATTAATTTTTCCTATTTGCAAAACAAAAATTGCTAATTGCCAGTACAATTTCAGTGAAATTTCACAGATCGAAATATTTTAAATACTCGTATATTATAAACCCTATAAATAATTTAAAATAAAAAATCAGCCTACCGCTTAACAGCTGCTGCACTGAATCATTTATCTGTGAAAAGGTAGTCTTTAAAATATCTTAAAAGTTTTATTACCCTCTGCATGTGTTTGTGCATCCATAAACAAGCTCTGGCATTCTCAGCCAGACTTCTCCGAAAAACGCTGCTATAAGCTCGTTACATTTTATTACCCAGTCAAATAAATCTGTTTACGAAAATCTAATTATTCGCCTCCATACAAAGTTTATTCGAATAAACAAATACTTGTTGGTCTTGAACGCCCTCGTAGGACTGTCTAACAAAAATTTAAGGCCCTGCTCATTTCAAGCATTATTTAAATTAATAATTTTCCATATAGCTTTCATGTTTTAAAAAAAAATCAGAGTTTTTACAGATTTTTCATTTAGTTTTTTTCTTTACTTTTTAATTTTCTTAATTTTATTACATTCTGGTATCATGCTGAGAAGAGTATTTTTAGGCATTCCCATCACAAACATATATGTAGCTTCTTCAATTAATCTATATAAAAGCAAAATAAATAAATAAAAAAAAATTTAAAAAATATTTTTATCCTATGAAACATTACACATTCCAAAAGCACACCAAAATAAAGCACCAACACACAAAATGAATCCTCAGGTAAAGTGTGGAAAATTATGAAGAAAATCCAAATTTTGTACAAACGCTAAAAATAGAAGGTGTCTTCATAAGTGTGTGGGTTTCACCTCCTAAAAAGCAACAACAGGTAAACAAATATATACACTAATACTTGTACATCGATAAAAGTTCGACTATTCGTATGCGTTGAGAGAACATTGCAGATTTTTCTCATCATCATCATCATCATCATCATTATCATTCCAACACTTGGGAAGTCGTTCAAAGTGGAATATTAAAATGAGAAGAACTTTTCTATATTTTTAGTTTAAAAGAAAGAAATAAAAATAATTTTTTTCTTAGTTTCTAGTAGGCCGTAGTACAATACATTTTTTTTAAATTCTAACAATGTATCAAACATCCAGAAAGAAGAGTCTATCGTGATATTTTATCTGACTCTAAATGACCCCATCTGTTAACGGCTATATTAATCACTACGTAGACCGTTGATCGGGAAACTGCTGAGTGTCCTATAACTTGGATTGATCCAGCAGCGCTACAATCAAGTTTGTAACGAAGTGCTTGCTTTACCTCCCAATAGTGGTCCCCATAACTCTATAAATAAGTCCTTACTCATGCAGGCTAAAATAGCAAGGGCATGCCCGACAAGTAGCTTTACACTGCCCTACGCCGTCCTAGGGGTCACAACCCTATACGGAAGAGATTAAAATATATGGCGAACCAAGTAATGGCCTCAAATAAAAATGGACTCACCGTTGACGATCTTCGGATTTGCACATGGAATATTCGGACCCTTAACAGGGGATGTGCAGTCGCACAATTGACAGAGGCCCTTGACTGCTATGACGCAGATATCACCGCCATCCAGGAAGTGCAATAGGATGGGCCGGACATAAGGAGGATGAAAAACTGTGTTACGTACTATGGTGATTGCTATAGGGAAAAGAAACAGCGCTTATTCGGATGCAGATTTGCCACATGCGGTACACTTACGCAAGAAGTTTCGTGGTTCCGATACCTGAGCGAATATATTAGGACAATCCGCATCAAGGATAAATTCGCCAACATAAGCCTAATATGCGCCCATGCCCCTACGGAAGACAAGAACGACGTCACCAAAGAATGTTTCTATAGTACGAGCTCCTAGGCAAGGCATGTGAGCAATATCCCTACTAAGCAATGTTAATGCCAGGATGGGAAAGGAGGACATTTTTGGTGGCACATGTCGATGTTACTATAACATAGCATGCACATGGTTTCCTATATCAATATACACAAGGATACACGGCGGCCTCCGGATCATCAAACGCTAAATTAAATTGATCACTGTGTGATAGACGTAAGGCGTTCTTCCAGTATTCTGGACGTCCAAACATTCCTGGCAGCGAACATTGACTCGGATCACCACCTTATTACTGCTAAAGTGTGAATACAGATTTTCTAAGCGCCACAAAAAAGGAGAAAAAGGATACGCCAGCAGCAGGTACTGCAGACCAGTGGCAACGCTGCCAATGTGCCATCAGACACGCCGCAACTGATGTGCCAGGTTTTACCCGACCACCTCCAAGAAATCCCTAGTTTGATGAAGAATGCACATACAGCTAAACAAGAAGCCTATAAAACGGTGCTACAATGAGGAATGAGAGCTGCTCGCGAGCTTTACGAGGATAAGTTACAGAAAAGACCTCGGCTTCTTAAGAAGAAGAAAAAAGAGTACGAGAAGAGCGCGGTCAAAGATATTGAGCTGTTGTACTCCAAGAATAACGTACGTAAGTTTCAACAACAGGTGAAAAGAACATGTCAAAGCAAGAACACCCGTACTGAAGCCTGTAGAGATGAAGAAGGGAACCTTGTAGTAGAATTACAGTCGGTGCTGAGAGTATGGAAAAACTTTTTCTGCAAAATGTACAATGACGAAGACGCCCAACATGCTGCCATCACGCTGAATAGATTATTCAACTCAGACGACGATAGCCAAAATTTCCATCCACCTGACCACAACGAAGTAAGGATAGCAATATCTAAGCTACAATCCCACAAATCACCTGGACGTGGCAGCTTACCGGCCGAAGCATTCAAAGCTGTTGGGAATGACTTTGTGGAAAGCATTTCTCAGATATGTCCAATCCACAAAAAAGCGGATACCCTCAAATGCGCCAACTGTAGGGGTATAAGTCTCCTCAACATCGGATACAAGATCTTATCTATCATATTGTGTGAACGTCTGAAACTCTTCGCCAATAACTTAACTGATTGGTCCCAATCTGTGCAGTTTCAAACCTAGAAAGTCCACAATCGACCAAATCTTCACACTCCGGCAGATCCTGTAAAAAACTCAACAAGTCCAAATCAATACTCACCACCCTTTCACTGATTTCAAGGCCGTATATAACAACATTTATAGAGACGAGCTTTATAGAATGCCAAACCCGTCTGTTTTAGCAGAATGACGATTGAGACCGTTCGCAGCTCAGTCAAGGTTGATAACGACTTAAGATATATGACGTCAAAAAAGGATTTAGACAAACTGACGCGCTATCATGTGATTCTTTAACATCATACTTGAGAGGATTGTGCAGAATTCACAAGCGAATACTGGAGGCACAATTTTTCAAAAGTCTGTGCAACTGCTGGCGTTTGCCGATAATATCAACATAATTGGGAGACCACGGCGGGCTGTCACCGATGCGTTCGCTAGTTTGAAATGGAAGCTGCCAAAATGGGTTTAGCGGTAAATGAGGGCAAAACCATTTATATGCTATCAACAAGAAGGGACACATACTATAACATCGGCGAATTGGACAGAACGTCACTTGTCCCGAAAAGCTGAGGAGACTCTATATAAGACTTTGATCATCCCAGTTCTAGTTTATGGCGCTGAAGCATGCATTCCCTCGAAAGCCGTTGAAGATAATTTTCGTCGTTTCGACAGAAAAATCTTTCGAGAAATATTCGATCCCGTTTGCGTGGACGGGCTTTATAGGTGAAGATTCAATAACAAACTACACCCTGCCTGACTCGAGCTGCAACCAACTTCAGACTCCTATAATTTCCAAACCGTTCATGACAGTGAGCTCAAATTTTGACACATGACAGATAATTTTATTATTTACAAGCCCTTTAAACGATTTGCGTCTCAGTTGTGTTGAAAAATTTTTATCCGCGATGGAATTCAAACGTGATAATGTGATGGCTTTATATTTGGCTGGCAAAATCTCGTTAGAGCCCTCCAGCACTTCAACGTGAATAAATCATCTATGTATCGAACCATATCTCGTTACCGTGGTACTGGCAGCGTTGCAAAACGCCATGGAGGTGGTCATAAAAAAAGAGCAACATCGGCAGAAATGGTTCGGAAAGTGAAGGCTCGAATTGAGCGAAATCCGCGTCGAAGTGGAAGAAAAATGGCTCGTGAGCTCAACATATCGTTGGAACGGATGCAGCATATACTGAAAAATGAGCTTGGGCTCAAGCCATTGAAGTTCCAAAAAGCACACGATCTTACACCGCAACAGAAAAAAGTTAGAGTCGAAAGAGCGAAGGAGTTGCTACGCTTGCACGAAAGTGGTGAGTTGCCGAATTTTGTTTTTTCCGATGAGTCGCCATTTGTTATCGAGCAATACCATATGTCAGCAAACAAAATGACCGAGTTTACTTGCCAGAGAGGTCGTTCGAAAATTTACACCTTCGGACGGCCACCAGAAAGCAGGCAGCACCGATGGTGATGGTTTGGGCCGCCATAACCGTCGATGATCGCTCTCCGCTCGTATTTTTGGACCGTGGCGTCAAAATTAATGCGATCGTATGCCGTGAAACTGTCTTAGAGGCAGTATTGAAGCCTTGGGCAAACAATCATTTCTGTCGGAGACCGTGTACATTTCAACAAGACTCGGCACCGTCTCACAAAGCACGCGTCAACCAAGATTGGTTAAAAAACAATGTTCCGCACTTCATTTCTTCGACACAATGGATTGCAAATTCTCTGGATGCAAATCCGTTGGATTTCTCTGTCTGGGGTATTTTGAAGGTGAAGGTTGGCACTAAACAATACCAAAGTTCGGACCACCTCAAACAAGCACTTTTTTTCTATTGCCTGCCCTCCAGATATGAAGCAACCAATAACTTCGATTAAGGATTGATTTACTGTTAAGGACCCTGCAAAATGAAAAAAAGGACAACGACGTCAAAATCTGCACATGATATGTTCGGCAACAACTTGAATGCAACTGCTAGAAAGCAGATATCAATCACACTCAGAATGTGCGACAAAATGGGCCGAGACATCATTATGGTGATAGCTGAGGCAAGAAGTCTTGAGTTTTCGCCACGTGAGCGAACGCAACTCAAACCACTACTTAATTTTAGCCAAGGCATATCCCAGACACCACATTTTTTTTTTTTATAATTTACGCGCGCCTAGGGGGGTTATGATACCCTTTTACTGTTGCCAGGGCGCAGGCGGAAAGATAGAAGGAGGAGAAAGGAAAGCATTGTTGTGATGTAGTGGTTTGAAACTCAGGTGTGTTTGGTTTCGATCTTGACTCTCCAGGGGTGGGAGTCCGAATAGGACGGAGAGATTTTTCTTCTCTCGGTTTGTTGTTTTGTGCTTGAAAACCCTACAACAGCCAAATCTACATGTCAGTGTTATGCCTTCACACGCATAACACTGACTGAGTTCCAATTACACAAATGAAAACTTGCTGTGGCTAGGATTCGAATCTTGACCTTCCGAGTGAGAAGCGATAGCTAGTACCACTACACCACGGCCACCCCTTGAGAAATAATGTGAGGAAATTTAACGTTTAACGATTGCAGTCCTAACAACCTCCTAGATCCTACGGGAATCGCTTATCCCTTCTCTTGCCATCAGCTCATTTACAACCTGAAATGAATGAATCAGTGGAATTGATGCCAAAAAAGTAGTAATAGAGTCAAAGTTGGTGATGAGGTTGCAGATTGTTAATACAATACATTCAACTTTTGCGATGAAAGTCAAGATTTTTACACACCCTACCAAAATAAAGTAAAGATAGCAATATCTATACCTTAGCATAACAAGGCTGCCTTACTGGGTGAAATATCTGCCGAGCTTTTTCCAACAGCAGGGAATGACTTGGTAGAGAATGTACAACAACTGATTTCCGCGACTTGGTCGGAGGAAAGTATGCCTGACGAATGGGATCTTACAATCGTTTGTCTAAACAACTTAACGCAAATAAATACCAACGCTAAATCCCAAAGAGTTTTCGGTTTCAACCTGAAGAGACAAAATGGTAGTGGAAGACCTCGTCTTAAGTGCCACGCTCAATTGGAATAAGACTCAATAACTGGAGGAAGGAATTAAATATTTCTATCCAATTTCTCTTTGACCGCATAAGGAATTAGGATTCATCCAATGAAAGACGAAGTTGTATTTCCCATGAACTCTCTTTATTCAGACCTGAAGAGTTGTAATCAACTTGATCTATTTTGCGTAGTATTGTCTCACAACCATTGAAGCTGTCTTTTGATGTGATTTGATTACAATTATTGTGCTTCTTATTGGCTTAAAACTTGCGCGCTGTACATCTCTGACATTGCGACCACAGGAATATCAACAGGAATCAATCCGACTATGAACAAAGATGATTCAAATTAGATCGTTCAAAAACTATTGATAATTTTTAATATGCAGTATCTGCAGACTGACGATTATTTATTCAATGTGAAATAAGCATTGTATAAAAAGGGTATACTGGATTTTCGGAATATTAAAATTGTTTTAGCAAATTCAGTTCCTCCAATGTTTGGCCGTATTCGAGATGGTACTGCTTGTAGTAGTGGCGCTTTTATAGCTAAAAACGTCATGATTCAAGAAGCATTTCGATGTCATAAAATCGTTTGTACTATTGTATCAACTATTTATTTGGTTCTGTAGGCTACTAACTGAAACCTAATTTCTGGATTAAGTCTAAGATTGTCTTAGGTGAGCAAAAAGTCAAACCAGTTGATAATGTGAGGCCTTTACGGAAGTATTAAAGTTTGAGCCAGTGGCAGAGTATTCGCACAACGCATGTTGGCCTTTTTAGATTCTCCTTGTTTGAAAGATAAAAGTAAGATGTTCCAGTCGTGCTGAAGTTTGCGTAATAGTGAGAACTGCAACTATGGCTCCTCACCCATTTACCACACTGTTTCATGGCAAAGATAATCAATATATCGCTCAGGCAGAATAAACCATTGAATATCTCATCTGTAAACTATTGTTGGATGAAAGTTTGTCCAGCGAATGGAATCTACGGATCATTTGCCCGATCCTTAAGAAGGTAGGCCCACTAAAATTACGTCAACTATTGACAAACATTTATAAAAACTTATTCTACTATACTAAGTGAAAACTTAAAATTCTCGAGAAAAAGGTACTTCGAGTAATTTTCAATACCGTCTGCATAAACGGCATGGAGAGAAATATAGCAACAACCTCATGTGTGCTATACAGCGACGTTGACCTAGTCGTAAAGGCTTCAATGACTTAGACTTCTTGATCGAATGAAGACCATCATCTTCGAGTTTCTTCTGAAGGGGTAACGCGGTAAAGGAAAATCTTTTTTTAGTCGGTGCGCTTAAGTGGAAACGTGGACCTCAGCCAGCATAGCGGGCGGCTATCATAAAATAGAGAGAACAATAGAGAGAACTATTGGTGGAGACCAAGGTCCTCCCCAAGCTCAAAGGCAACCTAAAATAAGGATAAATTTTTCCATATCCTAATTAAGGGCTGTAACTATACTACTACATCTCATTTCTCATCTTTACAGAAACCTGTTGTGGTCTTATTGGCTTTATATACGATGTTCTTTTCAGCTTCTTCCGAGTTTACCAATCTATCTCTGGTCGCTGCCCTCTCTATCAACGCTACCTGAATAGTTCGCAAAACAATCTCATAAATGACAACAAGTCCTTTTTTCAATTTGTCAATTGCAAAAGTAAGACTGATGGTTATTCTTCCTCCCTCGCTTTTGAAACCAAATCTTCAAGTGGTCCTCCTACCATCCCCAACTTTTTTGCTACATTTTTCAAACAATAATTTACCAACAACTCCTTCGTACCAGATTCTTCTTCCTTCAATGATCTAACAAATTTCTCCATTGGTCCCTTTCTCACTCAAAATTTCGATCCTGCAGTTATTGAAGAAAAGTTACTAGATCTTAAAGATGAATTTGTACCTGGCCCAGATGGACTCCCCGCAGTGTTTCTTAAAAAATGCTCTTCCAACTCCTTTCCCACCTCTTTCGTCTATCCCTTACACAGGAAGAATTTCCCCAGATTTGGAAGACCTTTTTTATAATCCCCATACACAAGATGGGATCTAAGCATGAAGTTACTAATTATCATCCCATTGCTAAACTCTCTCACATACCCAAACTCTTTGAAAGCATTTTATACGAAGCCTTAAGCTTCAAATGCAAGCCTTTTATTTCACCCCGACAACATGGTTTCCTAAAAGGAAAGGAAAAGGAAACTACCACAAATCTTGTTGAATTTGTGTCTTTTGCTCTCTCAGCCTTAGAAAATGGTAAAGAAATCGATGTTATCGCAACTGATTTCACTAAAGCGTTTGATAAGATATCTCATCAATTGATCCTCTTCAAATTGTCTGCTCTCGGTTTTGGGCCTCTCTTATTAAAATGGATTTCGTCTTACCTGGTAAACCGATATTATAGTGACCGGTTTAGATCCGCCCTTTCTGTTCCATTCCTGGCCTCATCTGGAGTTCCACAACGCAGTCATCTTGGCCCTCTTGGCCCTCTTCTCTTCATTCTTACTATTAACGATGTTGAGAGGGTCATTAAACACTCCGCCCCCTCCCTTTACGCTGACGACACAAAATTTTTTGAAACTATTTCCTCTCCCCATGACTCTGAACTTTTTCAAGAAGACCTTGATCAGTTTTCAATCTGGTGCCTCAGAAACTGCCTAGAACTTAATATAGCCAAATGTCTCACGTAAATGCAACCCGTCTCCTCCCCGACTTTATTTTCTCCATTGTCCAATTCCCCTAGTTCAGTCTTTTCAAGACCTTGGCATATTATTCGACTGTGAGCTGAATTTCCGTTCGCATATCGATAAGATGATCCTCAACGCTAACTCATCACTTGGCTTTATTAAACGGTGGTCCAAGGAATTTTCCAACTCGTATGTCACCAGATCTCTCTATATTACCTTTGTTCGCCCCCTGCTTGAGTATTCCAGTCAAGCTTGGTCCCCCTTTCACCGGGTTCATGTTTCCCGAATCGAGGGTATTCAACGTCGATTCTTCCGATTTGCTCTCCGTGGTCTGCCGTGGTACGACCCTTTAGTCTCACCTCCCAATCAGGACCGCCTCAAACTTCTAAATATGAATTCGTTAGATGAACGTAGGAATACTGCTAACATTCTTTTCATTCATCGACTTCTCTCAGGTTCCATCGACTGTGCATCCACTTTGAACTTCATTTCCTTCAATACCAACCCCCGCAATCTACGTTGACCTCGTCTCTTCTATCTACCGGTCCACCGCATCTCTTATGGCTCCAACGAACCAATCTCCCGAATGTTCCGAAAGGTCAACTCAAACCTCTCCCTTTTCGATTTCCACCTGAGCATCATCGTCTCAAACAAGATCTCCTCCAGCACTTCCTTGGTCGCTAACTCTTAAGTCTTTCTGTTAGTTTTTAGTCCTAGTTTTTAATAAAAGGGGGCCTCGGCCCCGACCAAAATTAAAATTAAATTAAAATTTTGATAAAACTTCCGAACATTGCTCTGGAGAGTCCAACAGCATGTCTATGCATAAGCGGAGCCTTACGGTCTACTCCCTCTACGGCATTAGACATTCTGTTTCACTTGACACCCCTGGATATCTTCAGCAGGCAAGTAGATGCGACTGCAGCTATTCGCCTTAAAGCGACTACGCAGTGGACAAATAATTCATTTGGCCACGCTAACATTCTTAATACATTAGGAACCCTCACAGAGAACATCGATTATACCATACCTGAACTTTGATTTGACACAGATTTCCATGTTAGCTTCGCCTCTAGATCCTTCTGGAAGGAAGATGCTTTCATGGAGGACAAGTCAATCCACTTCTACACACATAGATCTAAAACCTATAGCGGGGTTGGTGGCGGTGTTTTCTCCGATAAGCTAAATCTAAGCTTCTCTTTCCGTCTTCAAATCACTGTAGCGTGTTCCAGGCGGAAATTTTGGCGATTAAAGGAGCTCTGGTCGGGCGGAAGAAAAACGTGATATCTGCAAAGAATATCCGCATCTTTCCGGATAGTCTCTGGACTCAGTCTCATTAAATTCTAAAACCAGCCTTGAATGCCAATCATATCTTATGGAGATGGCAGAGCAGTTCAACCTTCATCTTTGCTGGGTGCCGGGCCACAGAGATATTTCCGCTCTCTCCCAGAGAGAAAAACTTCACTTAGAAACTTTCTTCTACAATGACCTAAACGATCTAAAGAATATAGACGTAAATAGTCTCCTACGCTTCATCGTAAGCTCAAACTGGTTCCATTAGTACGAGGATCATAGATCCACGTGGCACCAATAGGCCTAAGTGGGTTGGTGTCTCCTACAGCCACTCTAACCTACCTACCTACCTGTTTCTGAAGTACGAGTAGCATTCTCTTTATTACTCCCTTCTCTGGCAAACCAGGAAGCATTATTTGATTATTAGATTATCTCTTCTGTGAGGTACGAGCGCACATCAGATTGCTGTTGGTAAACTTAGGGTTTTGATGCATATTGTTACAGGTTGTTCACCTATGTGCCAACAGCGTATATATAACTTGAAATTGAAATAAGACACATAAAAATTGTAGCATTGCTATCGTATTGACTGTATTGAAAAGATAATTTTATTCCATTAGAGCTTAAATAGGACTTCGAGCATATGGGCGAAGTGGCTTACTCAGAAAAACCGAAGCGTGGAAATTAAATTTTCTACCACTTTTCGAGCATCTGGAGATTGTTGGCTATTTAGTCATTCACCCCTATCGTCGAATCCGTCGGAATTGAATTTCACTTCACCTATTCGATTCCCTTTCACTTTCAACCACTATCGTGGAATCCGCCGAGAACGTACCTTTAGCGACAGGCTTTTGGGAAAGGTAGTTTCACTATCAAACAACTGTCTTTTATTTGTCAATAAAAATTTGTGTATCTACATTCGTTCGAGGCAAAAAAGGAAAGTTTCTTTAAAAAGTGATTTAAATAAAAACTAAAGCACGCAAAATAATAATGGATACGATAGCTCTGTTTTTGGAAGCAGAAGAGGAACAAGGAAATGCTGTTTCTGCTGTTCTTGGATTTTATCAAGACTTTGGTAGATCCTCCTCACGTTGTAGTTTAATTCTCCTAGGTTTTCCTTTGTTTCAAATATAGAGCGCGTTACGTTAATAAACAGTTTCTCCTGAATATTTAATTGTTTTTCCAGAAGAACCATTGATGGTTTCTTTTTATCCTGGAATTTTGATGAACAATGTTTGGGAACCTGTGGAATTAAGTCATCAGTGTATAAAGGTGTCGTCTTTGTTGATGAAGCAACTTGAGGTTCGTCTGGGAGAAAGTCCAAAGAAGGAGCATTGACCGTTTGTGCTTCATGTGGCGGGCCAAAATACGAAGATCCTTCAACCCCCTCCGCTGACTCTCTCAAATGAATCAGAGCAGCGACTTCCTCCTCATCAGCTGTGAACTGTTTATATGGGCCACCACCAGTTGCTAATATCTCCTTGTCGTTGTACGCGAGTTTTTTTTTCAGATACCATTTGTGGTCGCTCCAAACTTGAAATATTTCTGGTGATTCCTACATAGAGTTTACCATTACTCTAAACTGTATTCTGTTTGTAGTTTTTTTCCTGTAATATGTAAACAAATAACAAATTTGTAATTTTTTTTTTTTAATTTCACTTACATTTTTGTAGAAATTCTCACGACGGTCAGCAGCCAAGCCAAGCATATGAAATCCGCAATGATTTCGATGCAAATGAGAAATGTCATTTTGTTCAGGAAAAATCCAATTCGATAGTTTTCTATGATACAGTGGAACTTATTCACATTACCGACACGGGGAACTGTTCACTCTGCAGATTTGATGATGCCGAAATATTTTCTTCGATGAATAATTCCCCCCGGCGGATTCCACTATAAGTGTGATTAATCTTTTCTGGGTTATCAACGACTTCACATATATTTTCAAAAAATAATTCAAAGGTAATAAATCACACGATCCTGGAGGTCAATTCACAGGTGTATTACACGAAATTTTGCACCCATCAAATGTTTTCCTCAATAAATTTATCGCGGCGGGCTGTGTCGGATATTACGCCATCTTGTCGAAATAGCACTATGGGCACTAGCCCATAAAACACTCCAAACAGTGGCGGATGTAACAGTATCTCAATTATGAAAATAGGAACAAGAGCAATTTCATTTTCGGCCCATTCGCCGAACGTACGATCCACACGGTCAAGCAGCTTTACCTCTATCTTGTAAGCTCCAAAACCACAATTTTTCAGCAGAATAAAATGAATGCATATACTGGATTCCAAAGTTGACTGCAGCAAAGTTCAAAATTGTTATTCTTGATAAATATGGTATATTAAACAAGCTAACAAGAATCAAAATCAAGGAATTTTTTTTACTTAAAAAAGAATCCGCCGAATTTGTGTAACATTTACTGTTATTCCCAAAATATCATCATTTCTGCTCCAATTTTGTAAAATAAACTTATTCATGGTTCAAGCCTGCAGCTATTAGGAGCCATAAACAAAATATTCCTAAATATCACATCTTGCGAATGACTTTCTGTTCTTCAAATAAGACACATTAAGTACCACACTTTGGAATTCAAATGGAACAACCCAAGTCCTAGTCAAAATCAAAAAAAAAAAGCAAGAACTATAAAACTTTCTTAATATGTATCTAAATACATTTTTCCGAAAGTGAAGAAAAAAAAAATTCTATTAACTTCCAGACGTTGAGCAAGCTTTCTCCTCACACATATGTCCTCTCTGCACTTTCTCTCAGCTGCTTAATATGTTTTATTTTTTGTTTTTGCATCTAAAAATACATTCTATTCAATCTCACGAATACGAGTCCATTTCGTCTATTCGAATAGAAAAGCACCAACTAGATCAAATAGATAAACGCCAAAACTGTATCTGTAAACACTACAACAATCTTAAAAGGTATAAAAAATGTTGAAGAAAATTTGTCGAAAACGAATTCGTTTACTCAAATATCGAAATACTCTTAATTCGAACGACACCGGGATCTCTTGTTCAGTAGATCACCAGCCTTACTCCGACGTTTATTACGAATAATATCGGTGACTCGGTGACAACTACACACCTTGAAGTGGATTTTTGTTTCTCTCTGTTGGAATATAATTTTCTTCTTCCCTTTATTTAAAAAAAAATAAATAAATAGATAAAAAATTAAAAATCGCTTTTTTTTTTACGTTTCTTACCGGCGCGTGAACCTTTTTTTATAAAACTAATTTTTTTTCCTATTTTTTTTTTTTTTAATTATTTTTCAGTGCATTGTTATTAGAAAAAAGTAAAAGAACTTTACGATTTTGTGTTTTAAAAAGAAAATTCTTAAGTAAAAAAAAATAAATTAATAATAAAACAAAATGTCTTCGACTGTGGCACGATCATCAAAATACTCATACAGAGCCAGCTCAATTGGAGCCGGAGGTGATGTTAGCATCGAATATACCGCCGATTTGGCAGCACTCTCTCGATTGGAGGTAAGACATGGTTCTTTCCACGCCCTCGAAAAAATCCATCTTATTCAAAAAGGACCCGCTGTTTTAAAGGATACACGATTAGTGCTTAACCGGTCGAAAACAAAAGAAAAACTCAAACTCTCATGCAAAACATTTTGTGTTACATAAGAGCATCAATATAGTGATCAAACTTGACGAAACTAAACTTAAAAAAACAAAAAACTAAAAGAAAAAACGAAAACAGCGACCAAAGTGAACTCTTGTTTTGTTATTTAAATTTTTTGTTTTAATTTAAAAATATTCTAAATCTTAATTCATGTGTGTACGTTTTTCCAGGATAAAATCCGTCTACTCCAAGATGATCTTGAAGTTGAGCGCGAATTGCGCCAAAGGGTAAGCAATTACATATTTTTGTTTCCTTTTCAAATTAGAACGAAAAAAAAAAAAACAATTGAAAATGTCACCATCACCGTCACCATTACCGTCGCCACCGTCACCGTCTAATGCCAATTTAGTGACAGACAATTGAAGATACAAAGACAAGATCTTTCGTTAAATGTACATTGAACTTCAACAAAATTTAGATAGAGTGCGTGGCGTTCGAATGCATTCGAAATTCTATTTGAAATTTCAAAGTGTCGTTCGTCCGTATTGCCTCTTTTATTTTTTTTTTTTTTCTTCGAAAATTCTAATTACATTTGCTTTTGCATCTTGGGATAAATTGACATTCCTTGAGTGCATTCTGCTCAATTCTTCATCAGGTCGGCACATGAAACTGTTTTAGAAAAAATGTTGCCTTCGCTTCCTGTCTAACTATGACTATGACTATGACATGGCCCGACAACTCAGTAGGAAGAAAAATGAGTGTGAAAAATTTCTAGTCACTTAGAAAAGCACAGAATTTTTAGCTCGAGTTACAAATAGAAAAACTGCCTAAATATTTGTGAACTTGTATTTTTTTTTTTTTTTTGTGTTTCTACACCGTCTTCCACTAGTTTAAAAATGTGAACAAGCGAATGGCTTGTATAAACTTTTCTCAAGGAACAAAATGTGAAAACCAAAAGTTTTTGTCTGCATTCGGTTCCAAAAAAGAAAATAAAATTCATATTAGCTATGTGGAACGGTCTTGTCTAATTTTAGAAAAAAAAATTAAAAAAAAATACAAAATATCCGAAAAAGCAACATTCGACATTCAATACAATG
Organism: Volucella zonaria; assembly: GCA_963966105.1. Classification (NCBI taxonomy): domain Eukaryota; kingdom Metazoa; phylum Arthropoda; class Insecta; order Diptera; family Syrphidae; genus Volucella; species Volucella zonaria. Next base: position 68,689,072 of record OZ014534.1, on the reverse strand, counting down.
GATACAAATATTTTATTTTTTTCTTCAAATGTGTTTTTCGAAGAGGTGTGAGTATCTAGGAGCTACTACACGACTGGCTAATATGCAATATTTTTTTTTTCTCTATATTAATTCTAAAATTAGAAAAAGAGATTAATAAATTAAATCTTGAAAACTTAGGTAGATACTGAAAATTTCTTCGGAAAAAAAATATCTTAAGTGGAGGTGTACTATTCCAAGATTATAAAATATTTTTTTTCGTAGTCTTTTACCTGGGACATAATTAATTTGAAATTGCAAAATGAAAAGCAAAAATTGGATCAAATTCAGTTTTAAAAATAGTATAGGTTTATTGCATTTTGGATATTTTAAAATCACAAGATATCTTATAACACAAATAAAAAAAGATAAATATTATACAGTACATCATAAAATTTGGAACACCAAGCCCAACATCTGAGCTTCAAACTTGAAATTATTTTAGGGTTAATCCCTAAAATATTATTTATTTATTACAGATATCTAAAAATCAACATATACATTGGGAAAAATCCGACATAAATCATAATCGTCCACCGATTCTTCCGTGTCCTCTCAAAATATCCTATCATAGGTGGAGGTTGAAAAAATGTTGCTTACAAACTTTCCTCAGGCCTAACTCATTGACGTTCATATGCATGCATTAGCACGAATTCTGACTAAACATTTGCTATTGATAGCTGTCCTTTATTTATTCAGATCATATCTGGGGGAAAATATTATGCGAAAAACTAAAGAGGAGTAATTTTGACCACATATAGGGCGTTTATCATTAAATTTAGCTTTTATTAGCCAAACTTCTTTTATAACATCAAAAACCATTCAATCCTAGTATGGAAATAAAAATGACATCTATCAAGCGAATAAGTTCAATAATTTATCCAAGCTTTTCGATTAGACAGCTTTGCAGCACTGTCATTTCGCATGACATTCAACGGTAATAGTCGCTTTTTACATAATTATTGTATTTCATCTGCCATTAGCGAATTTTAATTATTTCTGAGTTTCAACTTTGAACAGACTTAGCAGATCTGTCTAATCCACACTCCATTACATACTCATTCAAACACTGGGCTCGTTCAAATTGTTTTCTTTCAGAATGCTGATTAGATTCTTACTTTCAGAGTCAAACTTCATAGTCATAAGTGAGAGTGATAAATCAAAAATCGAACTTCATATTTAAGGACAGACTTGACCCCATGCAAATGGGACTTCAACTTAAAACTCAGACAAGAATTCCAACTAAACAGTTCGATCAGTTCTTTTCATTTGAGTCCCAACTAGCAAGCCTTCTGAATAGTTTTAATTTTTTAATTTGCACGCTCCTCCTCAGTTCGATTTTTATCGGCTAAGTCATTACTAATACTTAGTCCACTCGAAATATTTATTCTAGACATATTAAATTTCAATTTCACTACATTTTATTTATCTTACTCTTAAGATTATATTTACAGAAATTTTAAATAATATAATTCCATCTGGATCTTGCTTTTATTGTAGTATTTTCAAAGTACATCTTCATTTCGGGTGCATATCTCGATTAACCTCAAAGTTCTAACTTTTTTCGTAACACTCTTTCTAATTCAAATTCTCGTTTTATTGAAACCAAATACTAAACTTGGTTTATATTTGCCCATTTTATGAACTAATGATCGCTTACTGAGATCAAATAATAATGGGAGGTTTGACGGATTAGCCAGGATTGGCGATCAATGACTAACAGTAATGCTGTTGTACATAATATATGTATGTATATTATGGAGTCGAATTTGTAAGTAGACCTCTAGAAATCAACATAAGCCAATGGGTTCATTCGTCTTCTGTCACATTTCGCAATAATATCCATGTAGTAGTTATGTTGAAAAAAGAATCTCATTTGAAAAAAGGGAGAGGTCCAGATTCATTGCTTTAGAAACAACAAATCTGTTAAAGAAACAGTGTTTCTACCCTGCTCAAAATGATTATTTTCGTAAATGTGATATAGTCTGTACATCTCTGGAATTCGTCTAACTCCATACGCAATAGTTTTGCTGATTGGCAAAGACATTAAGCAAGTTATGGACCTTGCCTCTGAACTAAATTACTTCAATTATACAATTGATAAAATTAAAACTGCTCTAGAGCCTAATCAGCAAAAGGGCCACATAAAATGGTGCTCTTGTGGATTTGGGTTTTGCAGCAGCTCGAAATGTTCTAAGCAGTGAACAGGCAGAGCCGAATCGACATATTTTCTTTGGTATGGAATGAAATCCATGCACCATTTGACTAATCTAATAAAGATGTTATCCAGAAAATCAGGAGCGGAACTACATCTCGAGTTGAATATCAGCTGCTGTGTTGTTTACAAATTACGAGTATATGAATTGAATAAGAAATATGTTCTACATTTCACAAAAATTTAATTAAATGCGTTTTTGTATTTTCCACAAAAACCTTTTGTGCGTCGATTCTTTATTGTGTGAGAATTGTTAAGCAAACGCTGTGCACTTTTAAATAGATTTTTTGGCAGCCACTGATACTTATTACTGCGATCCAGCGTCTTGTCCTAGAGCACACAGCGAATAAATTGATCCTTTATATATATTACACATATTTGCACATACTGGTATGTATATGCCGGCACTATCTTCGAAAACAAATAAGACGCATAAATACTCGTATGTTTCAAGTGTTTACCAATTTTATAATTTAGACCTGTACGGATTCTTTGCCAGACGAAATTAAAGTTATGTGGGAGCTTAAATTTTCGTAAAAATCTGAAATTTGCACCAAAAGCCGTGATTTGTATTATATGTATTATATTACTAGTATGTTTTATAATACTACTATTGTCTAAGATTTGCGTTACTACATAATCTTGTATTGCTATTATCGATGGCTATTTTCTAGAGTTAAATAGGTTCATGTAGCAAAACTGTCCATCCATCTGTCAGTAGAGAATTTACAATATGTATAACCACGAAAGTGTAAGACGTTGCGTGCTGCATGAGATAAGTCGATGCTGTCATAGCTGGTGCGAATTTAAGCGACAACTCTTTTTATAGACAGTAGCCATTGTTTCTTCCATAAAGTAAATTCCTTAATAAATTTTGTAAATCTAACCATTTAAAATTGCAAAACCGGAATCATCCTCACACCCTGTTGCAATGCTGCTGATAAATTTTGGTTAGTTATAACGTCTATGTAGACGTCTATTTTTATCGTAATCCGACATTACAAACAGAACTAAATTCCTTTCAAACATAGTCTTACGGTTTTCTAATTCATAAAAGCGTGGTTATACTTGTATGTATTTCAATTAAGTAGCCCCGTGCGTCTACCAATTTTAGACCTTCTTAAGACAGTCACAATCGCGTGACTAATATACATACATTCTTCAAATATTTGAAGACTGTCAATCATTGATAGATACAGGCATGCTCCGCTCGGATTTAAAATAAAAAAACCTCAAATCAAGCTGATTAAAATGTGCCAAAATATATGGCAGCCCAGCTCGTGACAATACTTAACAGCTCAGGGAAATGTCAAATTAATTACAACGTCTGTTCAATTCAATATTTTTCAAATGCTATTATTAAAATCTGTATATTTCAACACTAACATTTAAAGTAAAAGCAAAATCTTAATTTTTAATAATGTGAATATGGCGTATCAAAGAACTTATAAAACGTCCTTCTTTACGAACGTCTTGATCAGTATAGAAGACTTAAGCTTTTTACAAGCCTTGGCAACAGGAGTCTTGCCAACCAAAATAAAAAAACAACGAACAAAATTAACCCCATTTTCTTTACCTTTTTTATTCAACAATAATATGTTTTATTGCAATAGAAATACCTCTTCTTTTATTATCCAAACAAATTGTAACATTCCAACGCATACAGTATTCATGATGCTGACTCAGTAATTCATTGTGTCATCTTTATATTTTTAATTTTCTTCTTCCTATAAGAAACATTTATTAAGTATCTGATTTTATTAGTTTTGAGTTTAATTTTTATTTTTTCCCCTTCCAAATAACCAGGTGATGAGTCTTATATGCTCTCACATTTTCCAATTGCTTTTCTTCAAAAATTTTCAGAGACTCATCTAATGAGAAAGAAATAAGATGTTTGCAAAATTTTCAATCATACTTGTATCTTTACATCAACCATAGTTGCTACGGATGAATTTAAATATTCCTCTTGACTTAATACTTTCATTTCATTTTTAATTTAATTTCTTTTGATATATTCGTAATTAGGTCAGCAAATAAAGTTGCATAAACTGCATGGAAGTGAATTATGATTGCAGAAGAAGATAAATATCGAGTACATTCATATGTGCAAAAATATTTTTATCTTGGCGAATTGCCCGCTTTATCAAAGAGATGAAATGAGAAAATTAATTTTTTTTTTTTAGTTAAATGCAATAAAATATTAGGAAATCAAGATTACTAACGTCCGAGGGGGGAGAAATATGTATTTCTATTAATTTGCACAGGAAATTATGAATTCCAAGTATGTAACATCTTTTTTTTTTATTTCAAACCGAATCACGATTCTAGAATTTACAAAATTAAAAAAGTAATCGTTTAATATTAGTGGTAATTCAAATTATATATATTTTTGTGTACAAAATTTTGGGATACCTGCACAAATTTTACGAACTGAGCATTAGAAACAGCGAATCTGCTTAATCGATACCGGTGTAAGCTGAAATAAAAAGTAAACAATCAGCGAAAACAAAGACAGTAAAACTTATTATAGACCCTTAATAAATTTATGATTTAGTGGATAGTAGGCTAAGATTTTCATAGAATAAAAAAAATTATTTAGCGCTTTTTCCTGGAATTGTATTTAGGGTTTGTCTCCGGCAAAAAATGTATTAGGAAGCAACACTCCGAAAAACCATTAAATTCTTTCAGGTTTCTTCATAAAGCTTCTCATTGATTGCCTATGCGTTTCACACGAAAACCCGTGAAAATTCTTCTCTTCTTGCAAGAACAACTCACCAAAATTTATGGAAATCTATAAAATTTCTATGTAATTGTCAGTCAATCAAAGGCAGTAATTTTTAAAATTGATTTTAAAATTATATCAAGCTGGGAGATTAGCAATTAAAATCAAAAAGAAAATACAATGAGTCGGTTTATTTAGTTTGTCAGTAGTTTGCGCTTGGCAACTAACAATTAATTTAAAAAAATTTTTGGCACTACAGATTGGGGGTGGATCACGGCTGAGTCTCTCTGATTTGCTGTGTTATTTGCCTTGTCATTTTTCAGACAAATTGCTTTTGTCTGGTGTAAGGGTGGTGACGTCAGAATAGAAGATACATTTTCCAGTTTTTTAATATTGACCCAGTCTTGAACGCAGACCCTCTTGCGTAGAAATCGGTTAGCGTATCCACTGCGCAAGACACCACTAATAATTAATATTAAGAAAATAAAAAAACAATTAATATTAAAAAAATATAAAAAGATAGCTAATGTCATCATCAGTCCGTTGTGGACCAAGACCAAGATTTTTAGAATGAAGTTAAAAACTGATTATATTATTGGATGGTAGCGTAACTAATCAAAATTATGTATGAGTCATTAGCTGCCTAAGTGAAAGCAAAATCTTGTGGAGCACAAGTTTACCCCCAATTGCAAAGACTAATAATGTTTTTCAAATAAATATTTGAAAAACAAATTATTACCTTGAAAAAAAACCGAAAAAGTTACATATATGATAAATACAGTTAAGAGTATTTAAATATTATCAACAATCACCAAATATCAAGCACAGAAATCATTCTGTTAACCATTCCCCGACACGATCGTATGAGCATTCAACCGACACTCAATAACTTATATACTTACTTCCTTTGAGAAATTTATCAATTCTCAGTTTTGGCCACCAACAACGAATAAACTAATTATAATAGTTATAAGTTTAACTATTTTTCTTACAGCTTACATTCTTAATCATCCAATTTAGCTACAATTAATTAAGAATTATTTGCACCCGAGTGATTAGCTACAAAATTTTTATTTATTTAACCAGTAATCAGAAATAACAAAAAAAATTACAAATTATAAAAGCAGTATTTGTATTGGTGGCACAAATTTATTTTTGGTAACATTAAAGGCCATTGTCTCTTTGAATGCAATTAAAAACTGCATGTTCTGTCACAGGAATGTTCTTATGGAAGAGTATAGCAGTTTTCATCACAACGCTTCCATTCAATAAAGTGCTAACTTTTCTACAAACTTCATCGAAATTTAAATAGAGCCATTTTCCCTATAAATAATGTTATTTAATTTAATTTAATGAAAATTCTAGGCATACAGCCAAGGAAAGAATATAGAAACACCAGTTGTACACCTTTTCGTTAATGTTCTTTTCATAATTAGATCTACGTACATTCCCGCCCTTGTATTACCAAGCCATGTACAGAGTCGAAATTATATATATCAACACGCTATGACTTGCAGAGTGAAAAGCGTTTATGAAACTTACATCCAGCAGTCAACTTGTTTTTTTACCCACATAGACCAAAACCTAAGTCGGCCTTCTTTTAATTTTCGATGATGTAATACATACAAGTAGAGCCAAGAAATAAAAGACAACAAAGTCAAGTCATTTAAAAATTCCATCACTTTACCAACATAAATTCAGAAAATGTTGCCATATGGATCATATCTGATTTTTCTTTTAACTGTCGTATTTATTTAAGAAAAGACTTAACCACTTGCGTGTTTTTATTGACGGAGACAAACTAAGTCTATGGCAAAACTTGGCAAACAGGAATTGTAATAAACAAGATTTTGGCAAACCAATTTATTGAAAATGACAATTTTCACCTAAACTCTGCCAACATCTAATAAATTGTTTTCTCAGCTGCAAGTCATTACAATATACATAGAGAATTTCAATGATTTATGTTGCATAAAAAATATTAATCAATAATCTACGAGTATTAGAATATCTCTGTTAGTTTTTGATGACCCTTGGAAATTAATTTAAAAAATCTCTCCACGCTAAAAAATACTTTGATAGGTAGAATCTAAAAATAATTTGTTTGCAAACAGTTCAAACACAGATGCAAATGCAAAAGTACCTCTAGTATGATACAAAGAGATCAAAGCTCTCTTTTATTAGGTCCAACCTCTTTACCCACAATCAAGTGTGAAAATACGAGAACTGTTTATATAATATACGATACATATAAAAAACGGACGCATAATTAGACACACTTCATTAATTGACGAAATACTTAAGATCAAAAGCAAATGAAGTGATGAGTGAAATGAAGCAATTGGAAGCAGGGTTTTCTGGTCTCCGAAATGGCTTCAAGTAAGTACTTTTTCATTGCACCTCATGTGGAAAGATTTATTTTAAGGGTGCTACTTATTTTCATACTTCATTAAATGTCATTCTGATACAATGTTGCAACATAATTAAGCAGTCCTCTTGATGAGAGGCGATGACAACAAGAATAGACATATGTTTCGAGTATTCGTATTTTATTATGAGAGAGCAATATACTATACATATTTTATGTTTACTATTTACAAAGGAAATGCCATTACGAACTATAAGCACAAAATTCAGATAAAATGTAGCAATAGTTTTGGTTTCGCATAAATTATAAATTATTCATCAGAAGTGAACTAATTCAATGATCTACATGTATAACAATGCTTTCCTTTCCTCACATAATCACAATACAATTAGTATAACAGTTATTTCCTCGTATTAAGTATTATTGAATCGCATCAACTATAGTGATTTAAACCAAAAGCTATTAAAATCAATTACACGAAAAATGTTCCTTCTTCGTGATTCTCATATTTTAGTGTGAGCTTTTATTTGCTTGAATTTGGCAATTTTATCTGGAATGTTTTGCGCCAACTTAAAAATTAGGGAGACAGAATATTAATGGAACATGAGAATGATAAGGATTTGAGAAAATTGGCTGATGTTAAGTATTCTGCCCTCGGGCGTATACGTAACTTTATTTTAATAGAAAACTATTGAAAGGAATATGGCACATGGCGTATGGGTGACATTTTCAATTGGTAACCTTATATTTGATTATTCCTTATATTATATTCTGTTATTAATTTATTTACTAATTTCCACATCCAGATTGAACGTGAGAAAGCTGATCTTAGCGTACAGGTCATCCAAATGTCTGAGCGTCTTGAAGAAGCCGAAGGTGGTGCCGAACATCAGGTATACTCATATTTCTCCAAATACATGCTTAAAACAAAATGTTCTTATGTTCTGAAATTCCTTTAACAGTTCGAAGCCAATCGTAAACGTGATGGTGAGTTATTAAAATTGCGTAAATTACTCGACGATGTCCATCTTGAATCCGAGGAAACAACAATGATCTTGAAGAAGAAGCACAACGAAATTATGAGTGATTTTCAAGAACAAATCGAGATCCTAACGAAAGCTAAATCCAGGTAAACCAATATGAGTTTCTAACATTTCATTTACAGTTCAAAAAAAAAAAACAAACAAACAAAAATGCTTTTAATATACTTTAACAATAATGCTATTTTATTTCTAGTGGCTTTGGAAGAAGTGCTTTAAAAAACATTAATTAACCTTAATTCTGGTCACAAAAAAAAAATGCAAATACTAATTTACCACAAAATATGAAAAAAAAAAATATAAAATCAATTAAGAAAATGAAAATTGTGGAACATTAAAATCAGATTTATTGACCTTTTTTCATAAGAACAGAAATATTTCTGGTGCAAATCTATTTTTAGTTCTTTTATTGTCTACCTGTGTGCTTAGTTTATTTATTTGGAAATTGGAAATCTGATTTTAAGTTTTCTTTTTTCTCTGACTTTTTCAATCAGTTAAAATTAATAAACAAAGTATACATAATGATGTGAAAGATGATGTCAAGGATACAGGCAGTTTTTTTTAGGCATTTTCTAAATTGAAGTATTTAACATTTGTAAATAGGCTTTCGAAATTTATATTTATGTGCTGATCTCAAAGAAGTTATTATTTCCACAACAGCGTATTCTTTGAAATTCCACCAAAATCAGCAGATGATTCTTTTATGATAGTAATACCCTTTTTACAAAACGTTTACAAAGCCTCATAGAAGCGTTCACACCGAATACCGATTAGGTTTTCTGTAAGGGCTGTACAAGCGTTGTGTAAGCAAGGATTCAGGTTTAATTCAAGTTTTATAAACTTGTTCTCCTACATATTTTGCTGAAAATAAAAAACATAGAAAACGTACAATTTCAAATAAGTTTAGCAATTTTGTTTTAACAACTACTCTGTCAGGTGTTTTGTTGATTACACCGAACGTAAAGGTGTGTCTGATTCAACAACCTCACAATTGCGCGTAGGTTTTGAGGAGTTTTAATCAAAAACTAGTTTTATTAAGGAGTTTCAAAAACTGAAAAATGTGTGGGAAAACTCTGTTTTCGATGAGACGTGAAAATCAAACAAAATTTTCTGAAATTTATGTATATTAGAATATTTATGCTTAAGTTTTTATAAATAAATTCATGAAATTCATTGTAGTATGATGATCATAGATGTAATAAGTTTTCTTGCCCCAATTTCTCGTTAGTTCTTCTGCACAGTACTCTCACACAGATTTAGCGATAAATGAACTTACATTTCCATTTTAAAATTACACCCGGAATGCTCCAGCAGGCCTAAAATATAAAATCAACTCACTTCTTACAATGAATAATGTACTATGGAATCCAGCACTTTAGCTAGCTGACACCAAAATAAGTCCAAAAGTTTAATTCAAGTTCTCTAGCATGAATACCTATCTGCAGCGTCATCTATTATTTACATTTATATGATGGTAAAAGAGGTCTCTTTAGAATAATCAATTGCAGCCTCTAAATTTCGTGCTCATACCAACTCAAGATGGTTTACAGGTCTTTTTTGCCCATGTGAAGAAATTATTCACCATTCATATGGAAGATCAAATAACAAATCTATTAAAAATAAATAAAGTAAAGTTGATAAAGTTGTCGGTCTGGCGTGGATTATGACTTTATTCTTCCAAAAACTATTTGATTGCCATTTTGTATACGGGTGAGAGTGATCTACCAACCCAAACTTTCAATAGAGTGGCTTTCACACTTGAACCCAGACCTTTAAAGTGGTAGCTAATCGGACAACTAACCACTGCGCCACGCTAATTACCTTACTTATCTTGACTTTGCTTAGTCCTAAACAGACACCGTTTAGCAGCTGGCTCAAACATGGACATCAGCCTGCGGCTCTCTTAATTCCTAACGTTTATCAGTACAAGTTAGTTAGGCGTCAGCCTTTCTTAGCTTCATTCTCCCGCTAAGATGTAACAGTGTCTATTTATTCTATATGTATCTTTCAATATTCTTTTCAATATTTCGCTTTCTGTTTCACTGGATACAGAATTAGGCAATATCATAGCAATTTCTTCATATAATCTTTCCCCAAAAATTTAACGTAAATTTAGACCAAACGTGAGCCTTCTTCTTCGAATTGAGCTCACAACTTTGTTGTTCAACATGATCCTCATGTTTCCATAGCCAACTAACGTGCTTCGTCAAAAGATTTCAAGTTAAGAAATTGGAAAGCAATAAGAAATTAAAATAACAATTTAGAATTCATTTCACGGCCAGTTATGTGTTTGTTCAGACTATTTTGTTCTTTGTCTTGCTTGAATAGATTCATATATTTCGGACATAATGCAGTACCACTCCACCTTAGCTTTCCTAACTTTTTCCTTCATTTTTAAATATTTAAAACCAATATTCACCACTACTTTGTAAAATGACAAAATAATGGCATTGACTTCTGATCTTATAAGTTTTTAGAGATGGCCACTAGGAGTAATAAAATATCCTATTTGGGTATCCCTATTTTTATTCTTAATACTGTATATGCTATTATATCTGATCAATCGATAGGTGGTGATCATAACCAATTTTCAGTCTCAACTTCTTGTTAATTTCTGCTGCATTTCGTTCGTATAATCGGCCTCTGATCGCCTTCAAATTTGAAAAACGTAATCGACTTCATTCGAACTCAAAAAGTCTAGCGTATAGAAGTTCTTATTTGTTACGTTTCACACTGAGGCTCTTTAACAGATGTGATCATCACTAAAATCTTGATCCTTATTATTTTTACATGAAGCCAATTGCACTTCATTGGGTATTTCCTTATGCGGCTATTATATTTTAATTCATTATACAACTATGTAGACATTTAACACTCAAAATTGCTGAGAAAATTTTGGCCTACGACTACAATATTTTCTTTGCGGAATTTTTCTTTTTCTGAAAATGCAATCTTGCCTCTTATGACTCAACTGCGAAAAATATTTACACACATAAGTAGATATTTCCCAATTTCTTAAAGATCATGATTAAATAAACAAACCAAGCTGCTAGATCATTCCATTTGTCATCATCAACTTTAAATATAAGAAAAAATAAGGAATGTACACTCAGTTGAGGCATTTATTACCTCATACCACTCGAAGCCACCCAATGGGAAATAACACAGACACCTACGTGAAAATCTATTTTTAATTTTTTTTCATTTTTTTATTTCATTAAACCTCCGAGAGAAATCTCATAATTCATTGCAAAAATTCAAAACCAAGAGAAAAGAATCACGAAAGGTTTCTATTGCAACACAGTCATTGAATTTATCTCAATACTTCAACGAAATGTCCGTGAAAGTATCTTATCTAATTATTCCTCTTTTTGTTTACTGTCCAGTAATTAGATACTGACCTCCAGTAAAAACTGAAAAAAAAACACATTCCTCAATTCGAAAAAAAAATTATAAAAATTATTTCGTAAGCTCTCATATTTCCATTCTCGAAAATAAAAGCAAAAATAAATTCTCATAAACCAAAAAGATACACAGATACTCAGATAAGATACAACAAAGAGCTGAAAGCCAAAAAAAAAATTCAAGGTGATCGATGCTTTTCGACAGAAGGAGAAGAAAAGTATCTGATCAATGCGTCAGAATTTTCTCTATATCCACCATCCAACCAACCGCTATACGCATACAGGGACGTTGAAAAACTCACACTATACTGCAACGCGTGTATGTTCCATAAGAATTTCAGGTGTGCCTTCGTAAAGAAGATCCTCATAGACCGATCGTGGTTTCCCACTTGTTTTCCGCACATGATTTTCTTTTGCATTTTCATCTGTGAAAAAATTTCCCCTTTTTTTTTTTTTTTTTTTGAAATAGGGGAATCGGATGGCCAACGCATTTGCTGTTGGATTTCCTTTGCAATTTCAGCTTTTCTTTCATTTCTCCTAGAAAGAAATGGACTTAAGGATATCTTAATAAGAGAGAAGGAAATACAATTAGCTGAAAGAAAATTCGAAAACAGATGATGATGGGTTGGAGCTAAATTTAGCCGGTGCTCGGTAAAAGTTCTCAGTTCTCCGATCCAAATATGTCTTTGATTGGAGCACAACTGTGAAGTAGGGTTGGCTCTTTTACACTTGGATTTTTATATAGAAATTCGATACGATTTTACGTGGGGAAAAGTTGCGTTTTTTCCTTTCTTTTATTGGCGTATGGTCAGAATTTTTTTTTTTTTTTTCTTTTTTGAAAGAAGGAAAAGGAATGTTAATAGGCACTTTGGATGAAATGAAATTATGTATGAGATAATTTGTCTATAGAAAGGAGATGAGTGGGAAGTTTACATAGGAATTAAAGGTTTAAGATGCGTACGATAGTATTTTGCATATCATTTAAGCAGATTTCCAATTTTTGTCATTTTGCAAGTGACCCATATCCTCTCACCTTCATGCACAACATTTTGCTGTTCACTAAGTTGTACTGATTGTATACCTGGATATGATATGTGAACCCTGGGGTTCTTAAGATAGACCCATGACTACACTTTTGCCCTGTCATCTAGTTTACAATTCGTTACAATGTGACTGAATCAGGATCCCCATATACATACATATGTATGCATTTATACATACTTGTGACAATCAGGTGATTGTCATTGTAACTTGCAAATATTATAAGTAGATGGCTCTTCGCTCTTTGAACTACTACGATTAAGCATTTACGATTTCTATTTTAAGTTGTTTGATCGCCGTTTTGCTCCACTTAAGAACCCGATTCCTAATGATGATCTTCTGTATAAATACCTAATGATATGTAGAAGTTAGTCTGCTGATATGAGCATTGAGCGATAGCTCGTAACATGAAGTTTTAACAGCTCCAGGTCGGCACTATGATTTTTTAAAATTTTATGTGGAGCCGTCTTTCTTTAAACATACATACGACTAACGCCTCCATATTTTAAAAATCTAATGTTTCGCGGTAGATAGTTTACTATTTGAACGGTCTCGCATTTAAATCATTTGATCACATTCAGTCATGTAATTGACAGATTATGCGTCAAACTTTAGAAACTTCATCAGAACTCAGATAAGTTTAAGAAGATTTTTATCGCGCCGAAACCCGTTACGTAAAGATGATCACTATTTCTGTATGTTGCCCTATATTAAGAAAATTTTCTTATTCCCATACGGAATTAAGATCAATGATTGACCTTTACCTAGTTGTCAACTAAGGAACTTTGCTTAAAGACAATGATCTAACGTTGGAAATTTGCATTACACAGATTCATTAGTGGCATTTCTTCCATTTGAACTCACAGCTTACGAATTTAAGTTAAAATAGACGTCATAGTCTGTTAGGTTTTAAGTTATCTAGCATTCCTAAGAGATGAATGAGGTTCTGAAGTCTAACAAGTTTTGTCTAAGTACAATGGTAATGAGTCCACATATCAACCACATCATATCCTTTCAAGCAATGTTTTTTCCTTAGAGTTCTTAGTTGGTAATGATCTAAGTTAAATGTTTTTTTGTAGATGTTAATGTTTAATCAATTTACAAAATGTTTGAGTCAAAACTGTTATCTGTTCAATGTTTCGAAATACAACATCCGCAGGCTGCCTAAGATTAAATCTAAGAAAACGTACTTGATGCTTTGCAAAAGACGAAGCCGCAGCAACTGTCAAAACCAAACCATTTAACGTGCAATCTAGACCGCGCTAACCACCGCTATAACATCCCTGGCTTATGAAAACTCCAATCAATCTGCTCGTTATTCTTATTTAAAATAAATAATATTAATACTAATAATTTTTCTTCTCTTTTTTCATTACCACATTAAATAGAGCCGAAAAAGATAAGGCCAAATTCCAAGCTGAGGTCTACGAATTGCTCAGCCAAATCGAATCCTCCAACAAGGAGAAAATCTACACCAGCAAACACATCGAGAAGCTGGAGATCACCATTACCGAATTAAATGTTAAAATCGAAGAATTAAATCGCACAGTTATCGATATTACATCGCATAAGACTCGTCTCTCTCAAGAGAATATCGAATTGATCAAGGACGTACAAGATCTTAAAGTGCAAGTCGACACAGTCTCATATTCCAGGAGTCAAGTTATCTCTCAATTAGAAGAGGCTCGTCGCCGTTTGGAAGATGAAGATCGTCGTCGATCAAGTCTTGAAGCTTCTCTTCATCAGATTGAAACCGAACTGGAATCAGTTCGCTTACAACTTGAAGAAGAGTCTGAAGCACGTATCGACTTGGAACGTCAATTGGTCAAGGCTAATGGTGACGCAGCTTCATGGCAATCAAAGTATCAATCCGAAGTTGCTAGCCATGCTGAAGAAGTTGAAGAATTACGCCGTAAATATCAAATTCGCATCACCGAATTGGAAGAACACATCGAATCGTTGATTGTTAAGGTTAATAATTTGGAAAAACAAAAGACACGCCTGCAAAGCGAAGTTGAAATCTTGATTATCGACTTGGAGAAATCCAACAACACAGCGAGGGAATTGCAAAAGACCGTTGTTTCATTGGAGAAGACCAATATTGATTTGAAGACTCGTTTGGAGGAGACCATTACATTGTTTGAAGTTTCACAACGTGATTTAAGGAATAAGCAAGCTGAATTATCAAAGACCATTCATGAATTGGAAAAAACTCGTGATGCTAACACACAATTGGCACGTGAAAATAAGAAATTGGGAGGTAATTAAACTGTTTGTCAAAATTTTCAATCAAATTAGATTTTTTAATTTTATAATTTTATCTTTTTGTAAATGATCGTAGATGATCTCCATGAAGCTAAGGCTACCATCTCTGAAATCACTCGCCGCTTGCATGACTTGGAACTCGAACTTCGTCGTCTTGAGAATGAACGCGATGAATTGACTGCTGCTTACAAGGAGGCTGAGGCTGTACGTTATTTATTTAAATATTTTAAAATGAATGATTTTAATGGTATCTTATGAATTCTGAATATAGGGTCGCAAGGCTGAAGAACAACGTGCTCAACGATTGGCATCTGACTTCGCTCAGTTCCGTCACGATGCTGAACGTCGTCTTTTCGAAAAGGATGAAGAAATTGAAGCTATCCGGTAAGTACAATTTTTTTTTTTTTTTTGTAATATTTTTTATAAAATGGTGGAAAGAAGTTATTCAGTCGTCTAGTTATAAGTATAAGTCTAAACCAACGGGTATTTGCATACAGAGTTTATGTCATTATTGTCGGAAAAATTAAAAAAAAAACTTTATTAATGAATATGAACGCTAAATATTCAAAGTTCGATTATAAGAAAGTGCAGTTTGTTTAAAAATAGATACAAAACGAAAATAGCAATCTTTCCGTGTATTAGAATCGTTTTTAAGGATCAGACTACGAGTATAAACTATTATAAATTCATTCTATCATGTTATCTATCAACTTTGGGGCAGCATTGTAATTTTAAATACTTTCGAATGTGATGCACTGGAAAAATTCAGGGGTCGTTTGTGCTACACCTCATTTCGAAAACACATCTGCTACCTGTTAAATATGTACATTGATTGATTGCTGGGTGACAGCATGTATCTGACACTGGAATTTATACAAGAATAAATTTTTGAAGATATGATATGAAGACTTGGTTTTTCAAATAAAGCGAGGATTTTCTTTTAATACAAACACCTAATTTTCATTTAAAAGAAAATCGAATAGAAACTTAGAGAAGTGATTACGCCATCAACACTTTCGAAGTTTGCCAACCAGAGGCAACTGTTGTACAGTGCCGTTCGAAAAATTCGAATTTTGTCAAATTTGTTGCAATAACTACATATTTTTTAGTGGGGATTTGTTTTCTTATGCGGTTTCAATCGTTTCATGTTACATTTAGAGTGTTAAAGTTTTTCACTCGCGGTCACGGGAACAAAAAATTGTTGGGCTGAAAAATGGGTTTTTTTGGTACCTGCCTCATTTTTAGGGATTAAAGAAAAATTCTTTATTGGTGTAGTGTTTTTGTTTTTTTTATTGCTTCTCAGAAATATTCTCTATCTAATTAGCATTTTATTGGACCTCATCTTGCTTTTATTACAGCTGCACATCGGCGAGATATTGACTCAGATAAGTTTTCCCATGTGGAAGCAGGTATGGTGTTTCAAGTCGGGATAAGTAATTTTTTTAGATTATCAATTGACTCTCGACGCTTCTTTGCAACCTTAAGTTTCATTATTGACCAGATATCCTCAATTGGATTGAGATCTGGACAGTAGGGAAGCCAACTTAATACACCGACATTATTTTCTTTTTAACTTAAGAAATAAAAAAAAAATTCAAATATTCAAATAAAAGTTCTAGCTTATTTAAAAGCTTGATATTAGTCTTTCATACTAATAAAAACACAAGTTCATACTTACAATTTTGGCTGTATGGCAAGGAGAATTGTCCTGTTGAAAAATTAATCTGCAAGCGTCACTAAAAAGCTCCAGCGCAGAGGGCTCTAATACATTTCCCAGAACTCGTAGGTAAACTTCTGCAGTGACTTTCGATTCTAGGAAGACCATTCTACTTTTTTCATCTCCAGAGAAGCATCCCCAGACCATCACACCTTCAGTTTTGGTGGGCAACCGCAAGATGCTTTCAGAGCTCAGACTTTCCTTTGGTTCTCTTCGCGCAAGAATCCTCCCATCTCCAACATGCAGCATAAACTTTGATTCGTTGGAAAAGATAACATTGTTCCACATGTCTTGAGTCCAATTAAGATGCTCTTGTGCCTAGAGCAATCGTTTTTCTCTGACTCTTTTTGAAAAATCCGGCTTCAGTACTGGCTTGAGTGCTCTAAGTCCAGCTTTCACGAACCTTTTCCTCAGTGAGCTTGACGAAATTATTTTTCCTGTAGCTTGACACAGATCATTTTTAAGATTCACCGAAGTTTTGAACCCACTGGGGATGTCTTTTTGGGCCTCCATGAGCCGTTCTTTCTGCTGGTAGTCCCGGTCTCACGATATTTTTTTTAAATTCCATGTCACAGTTTGTTGAGCAACATTTAGTCTTCCAGAAATTTCACGTGTTGACAAATTAAGACGTGATAGACACAAAATATTAGCTTTGCACTCTGAACTGATCTTTCTTATTTTTTTTTCACTAAATTACTTCGGTTTGTTTCGGACTGCTATCACGAGCTAAATGCACCCCTTATTCAAAATAACACCGACTTTTATGCACTATTTGAATGACATTTTGCTACCTAGTGCAAAAAAACCCGTAGCTCTCATAAATTCCAAGAACTGCGCCCGAAAAGGGTAATAAAATGTTTGACCAAAATTTTTCGAACGGCACTGTAGATATTTATGTTTTTCAGCTCGAAGTCTTGGGAACATGCCAAAGCATACGGGCCAATGATTGGAGTGTTCAAGTATACTCTAAAAGTTCTGCATTTTGCTTAGAAAGATTATTAGAATTTAATACTGACAACGTTACTCGCGTTAGTTTGCGATTTGACAACTGAATCTCTGCATCTGAAAGCTAATTGTCATTGATGACCTTTTAATTAAATTTTTCAGAATTAAACACGTTTTGTTTTTTAACCTTTGTAACATATTTATCGATACTCTCCAACGCGGAGTTAAGCAAAAACATGTATAGTTTGGGTACTATCTTAGACCCATAGGCATAAAAAAGCTGATCTAAAGGATATTGAAGAAATCAAAATTTAATTTGACGTAAAAAACAAACTGTTGTGTTGTTTGAAGGTTTGTGAAAGATTCGGAGTCTGGAGAAATTATTCTATATGACGAACAATTTGATATTAGTTCGTAGCATTCTTTAAATAAGGAATTTCCTATTTAATTGAATACCTAGATTTTTACGAAGATGTATTTCTTTTAATAGTTCAAAAGGCTTGTAAAAAACTTAAACTGCTTAAGGCAAACAGATGCTATTGATGAATAAGTGAAGTATCTTCATTGTTGATCTTTTTAATGATCATATTAACAATTCAATGACATCAAATCCATCACAGTGAATCCCTTGTTTCTTTGGTACAAAGATGAGTAAGACTTCTAGATTTTGGTGACTCTGAACAGCAATAAGATGACGGGCCCCTTCCAATAAGCGTATATTTTGATATCCCATATAGGACATTAGTTCACGAATAATAATGTATGTATGAGGTGTTCCAGCCCAAACTATCATATGTCAGCTTTATGACAAATTTGAGTAATTTATAGTTTTATTAGGCAATGCAAACATATACCACCATGATCAAAAAATTTCCGGAATTTATTCTAGTGGTTTCTTAACTCGATTGAACAGAAAGAAGTCACAGGGAGCCAAATCAGGTGAATTCGGTGGCATTTTTGTTGCATTTTTCGTCAAAAAATTACGAATAATGATGGCACTGTGCGACGGTGCGTTATCATGGTGCAAAATCCAAGAGTTTTCTGCCCACAATTCTGGTCTCTTTCGGCGAATTGCTTAACGCAAACGTCTCATAACGCCCAAATAATACGAGTACTCTTTGTTTGCTGTCTAGCCTTCTGGCAAAAATTCATGATGCACTACACCGTTGTAATCCATGAAAACCGTGAACATTGCCTCCTTTTTTGACTGAAAACGGCGTGGTTTTTTTTTGGTCTCGGCTCATTTTGTGAACGCCATTCACTTGCCTGATGTCTGGATTGCGTTTCGAACTCATAAGCCCACCGCCACCTCTCGTCTCCAGTAATGATCCTTTTGATAAATGTGGGATCGGATTCAGCCTCGCAAATCATCTCTTTTGCGACGTCAACCCGGTCTCTTTTTTGAATGAAATTGAGGTCTTTTGGTACCAACTTTGCCGCTACACGACGGAAACCCAAATTAACTTGGCAATGCTCAAGTCCTCCGCTATCCCGCTGATGGTTAATTTGTGGTTATTGACCAACATTCCTTTTACTTCATCGGTGTTTTCGTCGGTTTTCGATGTTGATGGTCTGCCACTGCGTTCATTATATTCGATTGACTCACGACCACTTTTGAACAGCTCGTGCCACTGGTAAACGACCGTTTTCTTTAGAGAATCGTTGCCGAAACACTTTTCCAACATTTCCAACGTTCGCGCACCATTAAATACGCAAAATTTAATACTCGTACAAGTTCGTTGTTGCAAATTTAAATCCGTTTCTAAAATTGTAAAAAATCGCCAACACACACATAGATAGATGTACCCTTGGCTACGTAACTTTTGCAAATGTCAAGCTATGATGCTAAGATTTAGAGGGAATGTCAACAACAGATTTACCAACTCAACAAAAAAAACAGAACTCAAATCGGAGGGCCACACGGTGGTGTGGGCGGGAACATTTTGATAAAGGTAGTATTTGTACAGGAGCTCGTCATATGTCAATTAAAGATCATGACCTTAAGTCTTGAGCAGCTAGGTTATATTTAAGGCTCCATGGGCTCACAGCTTTAGAGGATTTAAACCACTGGTTTTTAGTCGACCGATGCATCCCGCCGGACAGTGGATCTTTCGTCCTTTTCCTGAAAAGCTTGTTTTTATAAAAGAAGTACAAATTATTTCAGCACTTTTGAGCTTATATTTTTGTTTTTGGTTTGAGTAGTAAAATATATATACCATATATTTTGTATACATGTTTAATACTGAACATCTTCGTTATTTCTCAGAGCACATCGCGCGATGAGACGAAATCAAATTAGGCAAAAGCCAATTTTTCATAATTTTAGGGTCAAAATGTGAACTCTTTTACATGGCTTCAACGGTTACTTAAAGTGGTGGCTGAAACATAAAAATCGTCTTAGAACATAGAAAATGGGTGTGATGTTGATTTTGGTTCCATGTTAAAATTTTCTTTTCTGTAACTCATAGGAGTATATGGAAAGGATCTTAAAAGAAAGTTTTCTTTCATTTTTTAGATTTTCCATTAGATTAGATAGATTTGTTACTTCAGAGCTAAAATATTTGTTACAATATACAATATATTACAAAAATTTGGTTGACATGGCTTTGCCGTCTGCTTGGTTAACAACTAACTTTAAATCCAACATAATTAAAATAGACTTAAATATTATTATATGGATCTAAATGTTATGTTAAAATGGATTTGTTTACGTATTAGAAGTTTCCATTTAGAATCATTGCTCGATGCTATAATACAATCTTGCAATACCTTGTTAATATTTTAACGTTTATTTAATTAAGAATCCTCAATACTTAATTTTCCGATAGGGTATTGCTTTCAAAGATTTCGCTATTTGTCTCCCCGCGGATTGGACGTCTGCCAAGAAAGTCCATAGCATCTTCCCTCTCTGCCTGTTGCAGAAGCTACAAAGTATCGGTAATTCATCCCTAAGTGGTGTATAATTCAATTGCAATTCATACTGTGTTCATCACGGAAATAGTTATTTTGCTGCAAATTGTAGCATAGCGGGCTGTTAATCATTCTATGCAGCGACCCGAACGCACTCTCCACACATTCTGTTCCTCTCGTTTCATCCGCACTTCCGATAAGCTGGTATATTTTGGGCCTTCAGTCCCCACATCCAGAAGCTAGCTCTATCCATTCCTTGTACCATCCCGCTATATGCCGTATTTTTTGGTACTCAATAGTCTGGTATTTTATAACTTTAAGCACGTAATCAACCTGGAGTTTTAACATTTTCACGAAAAGTAGTGATAGTCATGTTTCCAACATGAGCATATAATTTGGCGTCTTATGTGGAAGATGAAATGCTCTTTTCAGAACCGAAGTACGAGTAGCTTCTCCACTGTCTCATATTGCTTGTATCACCAAATTTGTACCGTGTATAAAAGAGTAGATTCCGATGCAGCTTCAAACACTTTATACTTGCCACTATGGGCAATGTTTTTGTTAATGAAGCATTTTCTCCAAACCGCATTGACGACTGTTTTTGACTTCTCTAATTTTTTTTCATATTAAGATTTCTGGTAGAATACACTCCGAGGTACTTACACTCGTTTACTACTCTAATTGCTTCTCCATTAAAGTGTCATTTCTCGTTTGGACAGATTGTGCCTCCTCCTCTTTCGAATATCATTATTTATGTCTTATTCAAATTAACCATCAGTTTCCACATTTTACAATAGTGATATAAACAATTGATCATAC
The DNA here is from genome assembly GCA_963966105.1 of Volucella zonaria. NCBI lineage: Eukaryota > Metazoa > Arthropoda > Insecta > Diptera > Syrphidae > Volucella > Volucella zonaria. The sequence continues at coordinate 68,667,608 of OZ014534.1, read as the reverse complement.
GAATAAGCTAGCGACACTAACATATATCGTCCGCAAACATCAGGGCTTTAATCAGCACACCCACGTAGTTACTATATCTTCAATGAAGAGAGTAAATAATCTCGGGCTCAGAATACATCCTTGCCTTACTCCAGACCACGGTTGGAACCATTCCGATGAGAAATCGCCGTACCATACAGCAGCTTTGGTGTCAGCATATTGGTTTTAAATAGTCCGACCAAGCTTTTATGACATATCCATGTAGTAAACCTTATGGAGTAACCGGTTCCGGTCCACTGAGTCGAAGACGGGCTTAGAGTGCATATAGTTTATTTTTTCTCAGTAGAAATGACTCTATAGCACTCTTTAGGACAAACACGTGGTCATTAATGAAATAATCCAATCTGAATCCAGCTTATTTGCGTCTATCCATGTTGTAAGTTAACTGTGCAATACCGCCGTAAGGATTTTATACGATGCATTCAGTAAGGAAATACCTCTGTAATGTGGCACAATTCCATTATCCATGATGTCATTGAGCAGGTAGGTCAATCTGTTTTTAAGCTCATTGGTATCATATCTGTAGAATTCAAAGGAGATCCCCTCCGACCTTGCTTCTTTGCCATCTTTCAGTCCGCTAAGAGCCTTGAAAACTTTATGTAAACTTATGGGTGTGTCCAAAATATCATTCTGGACGTCAGATGCAGCATATGGGAAGCTAAACCTAATGAGCAATGGATTCCACAACATATTAAAATGAGTTTGGAGGATGTTTGGGCGCAACCCCACGTTGAATACGTATCTTCCACTTTTAGCTTTAAGATACATATTTTTTACAACACCATCGTTGAGGAATCGGAATAATTTTAACCAAGCGAAAGATAACTGTCTCGCTTTTTTACAATTCTTATAAAACCATCAATCCCGAAATTCGATTTCAGCAGTCCTCCTGCGGGTGTTGGTTGGGTTCAAATCATTAATTAATCCTTCAATTGTACTGAAGTAAACTGCACGTTGTGCTTGTAGTTGCATTGACAAATAAGTTTCTTTCATTTTTTAAATACTCCCCATAATATTTCGGAAGCCGAAATGATGCTGAATCGTGTTAAGTTGCATTGACAAATAAAATAAATACTATTTAACTTAAATGAATGTGATTGTTACAAATTTAAACAAGTTTGCCTTATTTGATTCTTTGTCCTTGGTCATATTTAAGACGGCATATCTAGCTAGCGCATCTACTTGTATAGTATTAATATTTTAATTCAGTCACATCTTTTTAAGAAATAAAATATCAAGCTATTTTTTTATAATCCCTTGCCATATAGTTTTTTCTGATAATTATTTAGAAAGTTATTAAGTCCACAAATGATTGAAGTCCATTTCTAGAATTTGTTTCGTCTTTTTATGGCAAAATATGTAGGGTTTCTTTATTGAGTACAATAGAACAAGACCCCAGTTCACCTATTAGCTCATAGATAGCAACACACATAGCCTATTGGGAACGAACTTTACTCAAGTTCGAACTCTTCAAATGAACTGCCAAAATTCTGGGCGTATAGTTTCAATTGATTACTGCAAGTGGTCTAATGACTAGTTTGAAATTCGATCCGGAGAACACGTCATTCACATTAATGTAGACATATTCTGAATATCAAAACTGTTATCCGCAGTATCAATAAGTTGAAGCAAAAAGGATTTTATATATGTATATGTATATATAAATTAGGTAATAACAGATGCCCCATGTCAAAGTGAAACTTGTCTTAAAATTTCAGTCAAAACTTCTTAAAGCTGAATTTCCGATCCAGTCAAAATCAGCGTATATTTCTTCGATTCGCTTGGTTTTAAGCCAGAAGTATAATTTTTTTAGAAACACCGTACGTGTATGTCACATATATGAATTCAAAAGCAAACTGGACTAAATTTTAAAATCGACACTCATACAATAAGTTCAATGGCAACACCACCAATCTCATTCAATTGACATACGACTACGGACAAACACTTGTGCAGAACCCAGCTGATAGTGACATTTGTGAAATGTTGCTTTCTTCAGTCAATTACAAGAGCTGTCGTGTAATGATTTATGACTTCTTATGTATGCCACAATTTGCACGAAATGAGATTTATTCATTTCCAAATTCAAGAACAAATTTATGATACTTGAAGGTTAAATAAAAGCATTTGATGGATGAGGAAGTGCAATTTGGTACAGCTGTCATTTTAAAATGCCGAATCACAAGCGCATGGATATGTGATCAAGCGAAATAGAAAAATGAAAAGATGTACACACTTATATCTTTTTTGCTGATATTAATTATTGATAAGAGAGACATTCTTGTATGCATTGCAACTCTAAAAATAAACGTTGCTCGGCAACACTTGTTCTGTCAATTGAATCTTCCACTTGTTTTTATATTTCAGGATCTCAGTGTTGTCAGAATTTAAATCCAAATTGAAGCTGCATCTAAGAATTTAAAGAGCAACAATTTGAAAACCCGATTTCTTCGGAACATTTATTTTAGGCGAGCAGGGCAACATAACTCGAGTGTATTGCATTCCACTAAAATTAAACAGGTTGCCCAAAAACCAACATTTGGCCAAGTTCTACAAAAGTATTATCATGGACGGATATATGGTTTGTCTGTCTTAAATCATAAGGTTAAAACACTTATATAACAAAATCCATATTGATATTTTTTTACAACGTAACTGATGACATCATAAAATTGTATATGTGAATAAATGTATAAGGGCGCTTGAAAAAAAAAAAACTTAAAACAGAAAAGAAAACCAGAAATAGATAAGCATTCGCAATCATTGATCAATTTCAACCAACAATGGGTATTCTCAGAAATTCTTAGATAAATCTGATTCATTCTGCATTGAACATCGATCGAAGAAAGTATCTTCTGGGATCTTCTTAGGAATCCGTCGTAAATAATTGCCACCGGAAGATCTTACCTGTATTCTAAATACAAGTACTTTCCTTATCTTACTTTGTATGATGTTTTTTGCAATGCTCAAATTAACAATGGTCCGTTGTCTTTAATGGCATTTGGAGGTCATTCATTAAAAACTTTACACACAACTTAATCTACAGTAATGATCTCGTTTCATCTTATTGTAGATATTATCTTTTCTTTCACTATTTAAATGGTTCTCTTTAAATGAATACCAAACTGAGATGTTGTCGGAAGTGATTTACTCAAGGGATTCTATAATAGTTGGCTTATCTGTTAGACAGTGATTCCCATATTAGAGTGACCCATTTAAATCAGTTCGATTTTAATAGTTGCTTGCATTGCACACTACTAGTGAAGTAAAAGTTTCTATCTACCATAATAATAGATTGAGTATCTTTTGAAGAACAGAATCTTCTTTTTTTTGTTTGAACAAAAAAAAAAAAAGGAAAAGAGTAAGTTGAAGTTTATAAGATCCCTACGACAAATGCATCCATAACAGTGTGCTTCAGTATTCCAGTCACATAAAATACTGCGCAAGGACTTAATCATCCAGGAAAGCAGGTATCTGGAATCACAAAATAAATCAATTAGAAGCAGAAAAAAAAATATACCTAAAAACAGATCGCTTCAAATCACATGTGGTGTAGGTATTCGCATTTTTTGTAAAGAAACAATTCTCTTACCAAAACGCAATGTTCTCGTATCTACGACATCATTGCTTGAATAAAAATTGATTTTTATTTTCTTTTTTTAGAATAAAAAAAAACCACACAACAAAGAACCCAAAGTTACTAGTGCTGTTTGCTGCAGCCCCTGAGAAGTACCTAGCAAGACTTTGATCGGCCACCAAAAACCAAATTCTTACTTAGGACACTGCTGTTCCCTTTTACCCTAACATCCCCTCATTAAGCCATTTTCATACAACAACTAAATATTCACTCACTCACATTTTCAAAGAAAAAATCCATTCGAGAAAAGAAAAAACAAACACTATCAAAGGAACCTAGTGAGAAATTTTTATTTATATCCACTACACCGTTAGATATACAAATACATTTCAATGGCACTAATGCAAGTGAGCAGACCGAATAGAGTGCGCCACATGCTAATGGGCACCTATGAGGATAATTATGGATATAGCATGAACTATTATCAACCAATGATAGATTATTTAGATGCCAAAACAACGGGCCGTCAGGTTGAGTTGCCGCACTTACCGTGGTCAAATGAACGTGGCTTAAAACGATATCGCCCCAGCAATTTAGTACATCGCTATACGTCCTCCGAGGTTCTCCGTTTATCGCGTGCAGCTGCCGATCGGGCCAATCAAGTTCTATTGCATGCTCGCAATTCGATTCGAACGCCATTCAGTGTAAAAAAGCTAGCGGACGCTTCGCGTGTTGTTAAGCATATCCCAGAGGATAGTATTATCGAACGATCGAAACGTCGTCGCTTGGAGCGTCAAGCCGAACTAGAGGATATTATACGTCGCGATACTGGTCGTTTATTACAAAGATTGCGTATGATGGATGATATAAGGGATGTTGAAATTTCGGCCGAATTAAAACGTGCCATTCGGGGTAAATCGGCTACCGCTATATCGGCGGCCCTTCTGGCCGATGCTGAGAAAAATATTAAAACCAGCAAACGTGAGGAGGAGGATTTTATGGCTCAGGCTATAATGCGTTCAAGTCGGGGTATTAGTGAGAATCGTCTACTCCATACAGCTCATATTGAGCTCTTGGACGATAGAATGATTGATAATTTGGATTATAAAGTGTCATCGTCACTATGCAATGTCAAGCGACAGCTGTCGACATTGAATCAGAAAACCGTGGAGATGTACTCAGATTCAAGGTGCGATCCAACTCATAAGTGTTTTATTTGCCGTAGGGTTATGATTAAGCATCCACGTTTAAAAAATTACCGATTATTGTTATAAGGATATGTGTGGTGGATATTACGATATGTATAAATCTGGATAGGTTATTTTGAGGCATTCATTAATATCGTTAACATACGAGTATCTACAGTCATCATTGTCTTTTGTCATATCTAATTTCGAAATTTTTCTATCCTTTTTCCAATCCTTGAATCCATTTCTTATTAAAGGATACAAATAATTGACAGAAGATTGTAAAAAAAAAAGTAAAATACCAAAGTGATGTGAAAAATAAAGAAAGGAAAAAAACAAATCAATCAATATTACGAAATCACTTAGACTGTGTTGTGAATTTTTTTTATTTTTAGTTTCACTTGAAAGTAATGTACCAATATGTTGTGAATGCGATAATGTCAATTGGATATCGGATACAAATAAAGATAAAAGACAAAAGAAAATCAAAAGGCAAAGAGGGGAAACACTTTATATCTTGTTGAAATGACCTAGATGCGTAGGCACATACCAGTTTAAGTATGTGCAAAAAAGAATTTACATACCTTATACATGTATTGAACAATTGTATTCAGTATGTTCATTGACAAAGTATTGTTCTGGTTTAAGAATAGCATCAATAGTACCGCTAGCAGCAACCAAATGATGGATATCGTATTTCTTTGACAAGTGGGGGTAAAGTTTTTTGCAATAGCATCATCGACACTAATGGGTTGACGTGGTCAGATCTTTGGCACTTATTATGTATTTTAACCCTCAATGAGCAATATTTAAGATACTTTTTATGGAATTCAATTTATTTATTAAATTACAACTGTTTGTAGTCAATCATATTAAAAAATAACTTCAAGACGTATGCTTAAACTTCCACAGATGTTATGCAAAATTTTGAAATTCTTCCAGCTGAAATACCGAAATTATTGTGTGAAGGTTTTTTTTTGGATGAAGACGGATAATTCCTAAAGTGTTTTTCTAATGACCAGAAGTATTTCGACTCATTTTTAACACTGGAAGTAGTAGGAATAGACCTTTGACAACATATGGTTTTATTTCTCTTGTTGAGTATTTGCCTTAGATTCCGTGGTTTGCTAGCCTTGAAGCATTTACGAGTTCGCTACAATTTTCATTGTAAATATAAGTATAATCGGTCCTATATGAAACGCCTGCAGCATACCATATGTTTTTGCTTTTCTAAATTATACTTTTCGAATCCGAACATATGAGTATGACCAGCTCCCATGTTGTATATCTTTGATTTATCTCTGTACATTTCTTTTTCTCATATACTCGTGATTCTTTTCACAGCCTTTAGCTACTTTATTTACTAAGAATTCTCTTACAGTGAGGGATCTATTAATTTTATTAGTCTCCTCACTTGTGTGAAATAAAATCTAAGAATAAACTTTACTGACCGAGTTTTTCTATGATTCAAGTGTTACTAACGCTGAAGGAAATCTTGTGCATTTTTCACAAAGACTGGATTGCGAGTCCTTTGTCATTTTAACACTTCTTACTTACTTTATTCGTTTGCACTTTCTTGGGCTAAAATTTTCACTCACCGAAATTATTTTTATTTCGGGAGTTATGCATCATATTTATGTTAAGTACCTACCAACACTTATTTAATGTGCATACATGGTTTTTGTTCAAGACAATTATAAGTGGTTAAGAAATTAATCACCTTGTTATCTTAAGAATTTAGACTTTTTTAGCTATCTTATGATCTCAAAACGGCGTTTAGCATGATATCATTGAATTTTAAAATCGACATCTGTCATTTTCTGTATCTATCCACTTATACGATCTATCCACTTGTCAACCACTTATAAAAGATGACATGCCTGGGGAAAGGCTCTACCAAAATGCTTAGGCCTTTGTTCAAATTCTTTATTTATTTCTCGAGTCTCACTGAAAGGCTTGCAGTGGAAAATTGACAACCATGTTGCGTACTCATACTCGAAATCAAAGTTCAATGTTTCGCTCGATTTTTCATCACATTTTTTAGCCATTGGACTACTTCATGAGGCAAAATATAGGTCATATCCGTATACATACGAGTACATGATTGTGGTTCCATGTCCACATCCCACATGAGATCCCACATTTTTTGAAGACTTTGCATTTCCTTTTTTTTAAATGATATGATACTATTTTCATATTAGAAAATCATTGTCGATTTATCCGCCTCTTTGCATTCATGCCCAAAATTTGGAACTTCTTTGAAGTTCCATGTATTCAAATTGACTAAATCGTATGAATTTAAAGGTCACGTCCAGAAGATACATATGTACTTGAAGTAGTAATACTTTTTGAAAATATATCCAACCCTGAAGCCAATTATAACTTTATGCAGATATACAAGTAGCAAATTTGTTTAGACATCTATTGCTTATAGCAATTCTTAAAACTTACGCAACCTGACTATGTAGATTTTTTTTTTGTACAAAATTTATTTGCATTAACTAAAGAAAATCGTGCCAACTAAATGTCAAGAAGGAGCTTCCTAAGCAGTACATACTCGTAAAACATAATATCAGTGTTTTTCTTTTATATTTTTCTTGTTCTGTGATCAATCTGTAAATACAATGATGTACCTACACGTTCTTTTTAACGACAAAAATAAAAGAAATTTTTGTAAAAGAACAGAATTGAAAAGAAATAAACATTTCTGACGTCAAAAAATAAATAAAAACTAATATTCTTGTCCTCTAGTTCCAGTGCGGACTTATGTCGGCAGAATCAATAAACATACCAATCTCGTTTACGTAATTCCGTCCCCATAAATACCACGAGCACATGTGCCACGGATTAAAACGATTACCATTTGACAGGGTTTCAGTTGTTTGTTTTTCTTCCCAAATCAACTAAAATGCGAAAGCTTTAATGAGAATACGATAATCTACGTAGATTTGATTTATTTTTAGTTCACCAATTGCAAAACGAAAAAAAGGAGGAATACCTACAAATTGAATTGGCAGAATTTATTATTCATTAAAATAGATTCAATGGGCTTTTTTAATTGCTTAAGGCACTTTTTTAGAAGTGCATTTGTGTAAACATGTTGTAATAACATAATTATGTGCTGAACATAAATTTGGAAAATTTAGAACCCACCGATCTGAAGGTTTAACAACTGAAATTAGTTATAAAAAATTGCCTCAAACACCTGTTTATTGTCTCTTACATTATATGACATTTTTAGAACAGAACTGCACGCTTTATTCTTTATAAAGAATAACAACTTTTTGGCATGAAGTGACTCTACGGCAATCGAATTATTCGACAGATGACTTTTTCGGGCTATCATGCTTGTCATGGATTTCGTTTCCATCTTTCCGGGCAGATTCAACCATAGGATTGGTTGTTCTTCTAAAAGTAGAGAATTCCAACAAATTGTACCTTTTTATTTTTTTCTTAAAAAAAATTTACCAATGAATAAAACTTTCCTTTTTTTTAAGTCCGATCAAATTAGTTTGATTTGTCAATTCCTATTCTAGAACTCAAGCAAGTCTTCAGAAATATTGATTAGTCGGTTCGACGAACATCTTGCCATCAGTTGTAGACAGCCACAGGTCTTTAAAGAATCTGAAATTGGTTTTTGATTTAAATTTTGGTCATATCTATAACTATTATGTATGCAGCCGAGCAATATTTGACAATCTTCCAAATGCAGAACTTCGCTGCAAAGGAACAAGTAAAGTTCATTCTACTGATACGCTTATTTGGTTGCATAGTTTCAGTTCAAATTTCTGATAAAGTAAATTCTCTAATATAGATTCTGCTTAAATTAACCGTTGTTCAGACAATATTTCAAAATATCACAATTTTTATAACTCAGAACTTCGCACAAGTTCATTTTCCGACTTTAATAATCTGCATCTGCTTGACATCTTTATTAGCCTCACATATGTATTTGGGCTTTCTTATTTATTTTCATCAAGTATTTCGGAAACTACACTCCCTCTTTAAAATCTTTTCTTTTATAAGCAATAAGCAATCTGTCAAAAATTGTACAATGCTGTTGTCAAACTAAATTGATAGATCGAACATAAAATTTTGTCTATTACTAGTATTGTATCTGGGTCTCCCAGTTCAGTTCAGATATCTTAGGATTGTTAATGGCCATGACTGGGTTTTAAAAATTTAGCGTAAAATGTTCACCAATTCCCAATATTAAGAAAAACAACAACCAAATGTAATAAAAACCTCTCTGTGTATCACCTTGAGTTAAATTTCCGCCCTTGGCATAGCTTCATTTCTGTTATCTCAAACAACAATAAAATTTAATTTTCAGATTAGTACTATAATACAAGTGCTCGTATAAAAAAAAATAAAAAGTTTCTCCTTCTACATTTGTTTTTTTCAATTAATACGCAAAGAAATTCCTCGTTTTCCTTCATAGAGAATTGCAAATTTAAATTGAATTTCAGTTTATTTTTACACAAAACGTAGCTGGGTTGTCAGATGACATTTGACTAAAGATACAAAATACAAATTCGAATTGTATTTAGTTTGCAAGGTTTATTATTAGCAAAGAATTGGCCCAAATCACACAAATTCTCAAGTCACTGACTCAGAATTGAGTAGACTAAGCACATTTCTAATTTAGAAGAATTTGTATCTTTTCGGTTGAAAGCAATTTGTCAAAGCCTATCATCCATTTGTGGCTGTAGTAAACAATTATTTAATAGTCTTTACGACAGATTTACAATTGGTGTTATATAATATAATTAATGAGACGTTTAAATATGAAGAATGTTGTCAGTTTGAATAGTTAGTGGAATAATTAGAAATGGCATTTTTATGTCATTCATTAGACCGTTTATGGCGGTATCCTTGACCTTGGCAATGGTTTAATATTTTCTTTTGACATGTAAGATTTAACCGAATGATTTGTATAACTAAATCGACTGAAATAATACATAATGCGGTTGACAGGTGTCAGCAAAGGCAAAATTGTAAACATATGTACTTTACACTGAGATAGGCGAAGTAAACTAATGGTTGGGAATCAAGAAAATTTTTGAAGCGAAGTCTTTAAATCCAGTGTATTGATAAGTACATTTTTGAATCCAGATCTCGTTGACGTTTTAAATGTATTTTGTCAGCATATTTTCATTGGAATAAAAGCGTATGTAACTACGAAAGTTACAGCTATGCTCCTACGTTGTTAAGAGTAAAAAAGTGAAGCTGAATGCCAAACTGCTACATAACTACAATAAATACATCAACTGTCCGGATGCAAAAATATCACTGGTATCTAATACTTTAAAATTCAGAGTTGTGAAAGACTATCTCGCGCCTCTCAATGAGTTTGCGACTGTAACACGTCACACATTCTTGGATTCCTGGTTACATACGAGTATTTCATTATACGCAAAACAGACGACGATCTTTCTGGACAAGAATCAATTAGTACTCTACGAAGTTCACTGTCCATTTGGTTAACTACAATACTACAAATTAAGATTGCTCTCGTCAGCGATTAACCCCAGAAAATAGAAATTTCGGGTGATTTTTGTTTTTGGCTATATCATCCTGGCCGTCCAGTTTTTTTTTCCACTTTGTTTAGTAATGCCAATTATTGTATTTAATTATAAAATGAAAACAATGTTGGCCTCAATTGCTGGTTCGCTATTAGAAATCATAATGGTCATAATCAATGAGTAATCGATCATATCAAACGTAACGCGAACTCCATTTTCGGATAGTCTGTAACGTAACACTATTTTTCTAAAATAAGCTAAAACTCTTGAATCTGTGTCAGTAAAACAACGATGTAAATGCTCATCTTCTGATCTTCGTCTGCTAAGTCTTCTGAAAGAGCAGCTCACCATCTTTGCATTGTAGCTCGGTAATAAATAAATTTAGATTTTCTTCCACCACATCGATGACAGAAGGTTTTGATTTTATTGCATCATTTGCAGAGAGTAGATGGTACAAAGTTTATATGCCGTACAATCATAGCGATAATTCGGTTTGACTGTTAACATAGTCATCGGCTTTATTGGATCAAATCAAATACCATTTGCAAATCAGAAGAGACCAGGTTTCCTAGCTAACAAGGTTCATAATAGTCTAGTGTAGTATGACAGTTATATACAAGGACTAGAACTTACAGCTTTTTTTTTTTTTTTTTAAAGAACTTAACATTCAACTACACTTAAAGTGCCTGAGCATGTGTTAGGTTTTTAGGAAAATGGTATAGAGAGAAAAAGAAAGATTTTTGTGCTCAATGGTTATTTCCATGATTGGCATCGGGAGGCTAAATTATTAGTGTAATTGGACTTGCTGTTGTATTATAGGCTACCACTCATCTGATGCGATTTTGGTTGCCAAAAAAAGGAATGTCTTTCGGGCGCGGTTGGTATTGAACCCCGAACGGTCTAATTAGGAAGCCAATACACTATCACTTGAGCCACAGCCTCAAAGATAAGAAAGATAGGGGTTTTTCTGTGATTGACTTGTTGTTGCAAAGATTTAGATGAGAAATCATCAAACATTTTATTAGCCGAACCAAATTTTCTACTCGGACACTACTTTGGGATCACGATATGTGTATCATCAGTCTAAATATAAAAGTCAATATAAATGAACGAGCCAAATATAGTACTTCCGATACTTTCACATCGAACATTATTCATTCAATCCCCATTTGACAGTTTTTACACAACATTTACAGGGTGCTAAAAATACAAATAAATTTCTACAGACGCGGATATTCTTGATATATTGAAAATTATATATTTAGACGTATTAAAAAATAACTGTTAAATGCAGGCAAAAGAGATATTCTTGATTTAGATTATCAACGGCTTAACCATTTAGTTTGTTTAAAAAACTCTTTACCCTTAACATGGACGCATATCAGTTGCTCTTCAAGCATAACGTTGAGATGACTTTCATCTTCCATCACAATTTACGAATCAAAGCTTAACCAATTTGAACTAAAAATGTTTGTATCTTATCACAAGACCTGAACATACACATACACATACACATACACCAGGTTCAGAAGAAATAGATTCCAAAAGTTACACAACATTAACTCATAGCTCAAAAACCATGCAATAAAGAGTGTTTCCAATAATTTTATGGAGAATCAATATATCAAATCCCTTCCACCATTTTACCAGGGTAACGACAAATAGATTTAAATCGATCATGTTCAATCACACCGTTACTTATTGTTATTATCCTTTTCTTTTTTCCCCTCTTTTTTTATGTAGCAAACAAACTGCCATTGAACTTGAACAATTGAATGCTCGTGTCATTGAGGCTGAGACCCGTCTTAAGACCGAAGTTCAACGCATCAAGAAGAAGTTGCAAATTCAAATCACTGAATTGGAAATGTCATTGGATGTTGCCAACAAGACCAATATTGATTTGCAAAAGGTCATCAAGAAGCAATCCTTGCAATTGACTGAAATCCAAGCTCACTATGATGAGGTCCAAAGGCAATTGCAACAAACTTTGGATCAATACAATGTCGCTCAACGTCGTATTACCTCATTGAATATTGAATTAGACGAATTCCGCGCTGGATTGGAAAGTGCCAACCGTGCTAAGCGTAATGTTGAATTGCAATACGAAGATGCTCAAACTCGTATCAGCGAGCTTTCAACCATCAATGTCAATTTGGCTTCAATCAAATCCAAACTTGAACAAGAATTGCAAGTTGTTGCTGCCGATTATGAAGAAGTCACCAAGGAGTTGCGTATTAGCGATGAGCGTTACCAAAAGGTTCAAGTAAGTATTTCAAAACGAAAATTTAACTCTAACAAAGTGTTGATTCCAATAATACATGCAACAATCTCATTCGTAGGTTGATTTGAAACATACCATTGAAGAATTGCACGTCGAACAAGAGCGTATTGTTAAGATCGAAACCATTAAGAAGTCTTTGGAAGTTGAAGTTAAGGTAAGACTAATTTTTTTTTTCTCAAATATCATCGTAAAAATCACGGAATTGATGTTATTGCTTTTGATTGTAGAATTTGTCGATTCGCCTTGAGGAAGTCGAACTTAACGCTGTTGCTGGCAGCAAGCGTATCATCAGCAAATTGGAGGCTCGCATTCGTGATTTGGAACTTGAATTGGAGGAAGAGAAGAGGCGACATGCTGAAACCATCAAGATCCTTAGGAAGAAGGAACGCACTGTTAAGGAAGTCATGATCCAATGTGAAGAAGACCAAAAGAACATCATTTTGTTGCAAGAGGCCTTGGACAAATCCACCGCTAAGATCAGCCTGTTCAAGCGTCAATTAAACGAACAGGTAAGAATCCGAATTCATTGTAATCTTTTGGTCAAAATGATTAATTTTTTTTTTATTTTTTATTTTCATTTATAACAATCCCAGGAGGGTATGTCCCAACAAACTGTCACCCGCGTCCGTCGTTTCCAACGTGAACTCGAAGCTGCTGAGGATCGTGCTGATTGCGCTGAAACCAACTTGAACATGATCCGTGCCAAACATCGTACATTCGTTACCACCTCAACTGTTCCCGGCTCTGTTCAATATCTTGTTCAGGAAACAAGAACGATCACCGAATAAATTAATTATATCTCAACATAAATTCATTTTTTAATTATTTAAATAAAAATAAAAAAAAAGCATAAAAACAACAAAACATAAACAAAAATACCAACTACAACTACACACATACGAAGCTACGTAATATATAAGCTAACATCGGTAAAACAAAAAGAAAACAACAACAAGAAGCAACAAAAAATAAAATGTTTAACTTATGTATTTTGCAACAAGTAAAATAATTTTCTTTTTTTTTTTTGGAAATTACAATTTTTCATTATTATTATTACCGAATTCTGCCAGCGAGAGATGTTTGTTATTTGTTCTTTTAGGTTAATTTCACATTTATTTTATTCTCACCTTCTGGACACAACCAGCCACACCTACACACGCTCACACAAAATACTAGTCTCTTTATTTTTTTTTTTTTTTTAATTATTCTGTAAAATTAGGGGCTAAATTTTGGAATAAAAAAGGTTGAGAAGAAAGAACAGATGAAGAGAAACCATGTAATGTAGAATTGATATGATTTGGCAATTTATTCGATGTCCTTTCGATTGTTTTCGGTCTTTGGAAAAAATATACGCACACATAGATTTAAATATGGTGCTGGAGATAAGTATAAGCATTCAACGTTTGATATTGGGGCTGCCTTTCTTTAGATTGTCATGGCAAAAGGCTTTACTTCTATTTCTATTTTTTTATTAGTATAAAATGATATATCCTTTCTTTTGTTTTACTTTCGTCCTAATAATTGCATTAAATTGTTATAATATGTTATTATTATGATTACTATTATGTCCTATAATGTTTTTTTAAAATTCTATTTAATTATTAAAACACAATAATTATGTAATTTGTAAAAATCAAGATAAATAAATTAAATATAATTAAACTTACAACGGTGGAATGGTGAGCATTATTTGCCTTTTTTTCTCTTTATTTATTATTACTTTTTGATGAATAAGCAACGTACCCCGGTCTTACTTCAAAAACCTTCCACACGTTAAATTATTATTTTTTTTTAATTCTTACAAATGCCTATTAAGCAAATGGGCACCCTATTTAAAACGATGGGTCTTATGCTTGTGCAAACAGACCACTGGTCAGTAGTTTAGCCAAGTTATTCTGGCTACCGTCATCGCTGTGTTATGAAGAATTGCGCAATAAGAAAGAATTGGCACTTCAGAGCGCAGATTCAGATATCATGTTTTTCCTTAGAATGAACGCAACGATTATGATGGAACGGGCTTTTCATTAGATGCGTCCCATTTTTCTAATATTTATCTGAACTCAAGCATAGCATCTTTTGACAGCTGTCATGTCTTTTCAGATTGTCTACTATTTAAAAATGGAAAGATAAATCTGCCAGTTACAACTGCGTTTCGTGCGTTTATTCCAATATGCGGGCGTTATAATCGTCCCGATAAGCGAACAATTCAGCGTTTAGTGAAAAAATTTTAATCGACTTATTCACTTATATAATATATAATGGTGCCACACCAGTGAGACAGCCAAGCACTAGAATTGAAGAGGATATTGCGGCTGTACGCGAGTCAATATGTCAAGAGCGCAGTCAAATGAGTCAGCGTCTTTTTTCACAAGCTGGACATCTTTCGGGCATCCCTATGGCATATTTTGCGAAAAGACCTGGATAAGCGTCCATATAAAATCGATACAATCTCGGATTTTACTCTATTAAAAAAGATCCGGATATTTACCGAAAAAAAATTGATGGAGGTGTCATAGAAGGCTTAGAGGATATGTGGTTTCAACATGACAGTGCCACTAGACACACATCAATGAACATGCCAGTTGTCCGATTTAACACCTTCAGATTCTTTTCTTTAGGGCTACCTATATTAAGACGCTTGTCTATGCCAATGAGACAGAGTTTATAGAACCCTTATGAGATTGCTGGAATGTTGACCGAATCATGCGAAAAAGACATGGCAAATTGAGCTCTACGTATCCAACTCATAGAGGACATTTTATAACATAAGGTATCAACTATACTTCAATCCAAAATAAAATTCCATTGATACCTTCAACACTTTCTTATTACTTTAAAAACAAACGGGTGCGCATTTTATAAAAAAACACTAAGTTACATCCAAATAATATTAAATGATACACGATATCGCAATTAAAATGGTTGTTTTATTGTTCCTCGTTGAAATACCACTTTCATCAAAAAGTTCCCGGAATTCGGTACGTCCATCAGTTCTTCCTGCGATTTTTCCATTACTTCCTCTCGGCTGCTGAAACGCGTTCCCCGTAGTGGTTTTTTTAACTCGATTGAACAGAAAGAAGTCACAGGGAGCCAAATCAGGTGAATTCGGTGGCTGTTGGATGGTATTTGTTGCATTTTTCGTCAAAAAATTACGACGGTGCGTTATTATGGTGCAAAATCCACGAGTTTTCTGCCAACAATTCTGGTCTCTTTCGGCGAATTGCTTCACGCAAACGTTTCATAACGCCCAAATAATACGAGTACTCTTTGTTTACTGTCTGGCCTTCTGGCAAAAATTCCTGATGCACTACACCGTTGTAATCCATGAAAACCGTCAGCATTGCCTTCTTTTTTGACTGAAAACGACGTGGTTTTTTTGGTCTCGGCTCATTTGGTGAACTCCATTCACTTGCCTGATTTCTGGATTGCGTGTCGTACTCATAAATCCACGGCCACGTCTTGTCTCCAGTAGTGATCGTTTTGTTGAATTTGGGATCGGATTCAGCCTCGCAAATCATCTCTTTTGCGACGTCAACACGGTCTCTTTTTTGCATGAAATTGAGGTCTTTTGACACCAACTTTGCTGCTACACGACGGAAACCCAAATCATTAACCAAAATGTCTTGGACGGATCCATAGGCACTGTTCATGTCCTCCGCTATCTCTCTGATGGTTAATTTGCGGTTATTCATTTCATTTCAACATTTCATTTACTCGTACTTCATCAATGTTTTCGTCGGTTTTCGATGTCGATGGTCTGCCACTGCGTTCATTATCTTCGATTGACTGACGACCACTTTTGAACCGCTCGTGCCACTGGTAAATTACCGTTTTCTTTAGAGAATCGTTGCCGAAACACTTTTCCAACATTTCCAACGTTCGCGCACCATTAAATCCGTTTTTTACGTAAATACTCGTACAAGTTCGTTGTTGCAAATTTAAATCCATTTCTAAAATTGTAAAAAATCGCCAACACAGAATAGATGTACTCTTGGCTACGTAACTTTTGCAAATGACATCAAGATTTGGAAGGAATGTCAACAAAAGCTCAACTCAAATCGGATCAATAGAAGCGCCACACGGTGGGTGTGGCCGGGTACTTTTTGATCAAGGTGGTATGTAAGATATTCACCCCCAGTTAGCAGCGATAATAATGAATCCCCGGACATAAGTAGCCTCGGACAACCAAAATAGAGCTCTGTAAAACATTGATCGGCCCAGTCCCCCTCTATGGCGCAGACGTAGATTATTTACCAAATAACGAAGAAATGTCTAAATCCATTGGGTTATATAGCTAGGACATATAGAGCCTAAAAATACCAACGCTCTAGCTCGGAAATACTTCTCTTTCGAATCCACCAACGAGAGAATACGCAACAGAGCAAGACTTCACCACAGGCGACGGGCGCGTGTGGGTAGGGACCTCAATCAACAGAGCTGGCGTAAGAGGCGTGTTGAATAATCCCCCGGTCCTATAGAGCCACCTAAGAAGGTAGGCAAGATAATGACATTTTAAAGAACGATTATTAAAAAGGTACTATAATAAAAATAAAATGTAATAGACTATTTGATAATACAGTTGCAGTGTTTGCCGTCAATGGTTTTAATAATATATTAAGTGGGTTGAGATAATTAAGGATGAGTATACCGTAAATGCTTGAAGTACCTATAGATGTTTATTGGTAAATACTTTATGTAGTACATATATTTGATCATATCGCTTTAAAGGTCTTTTATTCCCATTGTGATTTCCTAATCTGGAAAACGTGCTAAGAATACGGGCAAATAGAAAACAACAATCTTACATATGGTTTAAAACTTCTAAATGGATTACTGTTTTAATGTTAAACATGTTCTAACCAAGTTACATAAAATTACTTAAAGTTTTGCAGCCTTTACTCAAGCCTCAAGTTACTCGTATTAAAGACGGAGTCGAGTAATATTTTTCATGAAATTACTGTAGCCCGGCGCATTATGTACATTTAGAGGCCATTTAATGGGCCTCGTCGCACAAAACGCTGCTGTAAAAAACATACACAGTTCATTACAATAAATTTTACTTGGATATACTTACTTAAGGCGGCACTGTAGTTTGGGGTGGACCTGGACCTTAACCAACAGGCGTCTCCAGCCAGCTCGGCTTTAGCTAGCTGCCTTCAGTTTGGCACGCTAAGTTGGCTGAGGTCCCCTTCCACTTGCGTGCACCACCCGAGTCGCGGTCTTCCTCTACATTACTTGGATATAAATTAGAATTTGTTTATGTCGGAATAAAGAACAAAATCAAAGCACTAGACAATTATACAATTGTACATATATTTCTTTTACTGGAATTACTTAATTGTTTGTGTCATAAAAAGATGAGTAAACCATTCAGTGGTGAGGGGTCTATAGTAACAGCAACCTGAAGCTTGATGCGAGCGTAGGCCGGATACTCACAAGGATTGTGCTCCGCGATATCATCACCACTCGCAGCGTCGCAGAACTTTGTGTCACTTATGCCCAGCACACTTAGGTTAAGCATCTAACATAGTGACCCGACACATCGCCAGTAAGTAGTCAACAGTCTTTCCTACTGATGGACAGCAGATAAGACGCTGACATTCCAGAGACGTCTGGAAGCAATCGTTAGGTCTGTAGACACGTGTCGGACAGTTTGCCATCTGCAGTGGATTATCACCCAATTATCAATGGAAACCTTAACCGAGAATGCATGTAGTCTTAACGCAGCTTTGGGTCCTGGTAAATTTTCCTCTGGGTCTTGTATAGTTATTTCATCTACGTTTTCATTTCCCGTGATCCCATTGTGTCCTACGACTCAAACAAGACTGTGAATTCAGCCCTCCGACTGCGTTTAAGGAAGTTTTTCATTTTCAAATTAGCTTAGAAGTCATAAGAGTTTTATAAGGCGTCAGGTTCAGCTTGGCTGTCGTTACAGACGCATATATACATACACTACTAACGAAGGTTGAAATCTGAAAGTCATCCGTGAAGACCCGACTACATTCTTTTTCTGGTTCAGATACAGGCCGAAACCACTCCTGGGCGAGAGTGAAAGTCGATTTCGTATTTTCGTATGTCCATAAGACCTGAGTCAAAAGACAGTCGGTATCTAAAATTCCAATGCGTATTGAACCGATTTAAATGGAACATGGCTTTGCCCATGGTATGAAATTCAAGAGGCGAAAGACTCATCAATACGTTTAGAGCGGAGCCAGGCGCGAGTCCATGCACCAGCGACGCACCTTCGTGAAAGCTTGTTTCACTACATAGACAACCGAGGCATAGAATATAATTGGTCTTGTCATGGCCGTGTGAATCCAGAAAACCCTCCTCGGTGACAAGCACCATGTCTTGCCAAAGTTTTCGACGTAACATATCGGTTAAAGTTTAGATGACACCCTAATACTTAGATTCGTTCGAGGAAAGGATGGTGAAACCTTTAAACACTAGATGCATCAGACCAGGCCGTTTCTTCTTTTTCGTACGGAGAATAACTTCAGTTTTAAAAGGAAGACCGATAGCCCATTTCTGGTGCATCACTTATCGATTCAGCATCCGCATTATGTGGAACTGAGCAGCAGGATTCCTGGATGGACACGTCAGCTCAAAACACAAGAAGAGCGTACCGTTCTATTGTATTATGAACAGCTTTTTCTGAAATTATATTCGATTTCGTACTTACTTTGTTATTATTTAAACAAAAAGAAATTATTCATTTCATTCATACAACAAAATTCATCGTAACATCGTAACTTTGTTAAAAATAAAGTCGGCCTATCCGTATTTTGTTAGAGCTCCACTAGATGTAAAAATAGCTTCGATGAGGCCAAGAAGAAACCAAATTCTTCGGATATCCGAGAGCTTGCTCGCTTTTGAGGATATTTAATGTTTATGGAGCTATTTTTCCAAGGACTTTCACAAGTGTTTAATTAGGTTTAAGTCCGGGCTTTGTGGGGAAGAATACAATTGCATTTTTGCGTAGTGCACCAACTTCTCCTTTCCAAACGATATGTTTATCGTTATTTTGATAACGATCCAGACCCTATTTCTGAATTTTTTTTTCTGATTGATGTAGATTCTCATTTACTATCCAAATATGTACATGTGCTGCTTCATGTTTACTTCAATAAACTCAAGTTTTCACGTGTAAGACCAAGCCATGCTATGTTGTTTTTGGCAAGTACATAATTCGCGTACATTCAATAATTGTGAAATGGAGCATTATCGTGATGCAAAATCCATGAATTATCATTGTCCTTTTTTGCGGATAGCTTCTCGAAATCATCTCATAACGCCCGAATAATATACCTTAATGACGGGTGAGTTCATAAACCCTAGCATTTTTAACTTGGTACAATTGCAGATCTATCCTCGTGTATTTTTGAACCCATTCACTGCGCAGATATGTCTTACGAGGGGCGTTCAACATATTCTCGATATCGGGGTGAAACTGTGGTTGTATATATAAGTTGACTTATTTATCGAGTAATACTATTATTTTAGTGCATTCATGTAAAATTTCATATAAATGTGATTATTAATTCGCGTTTTATCTCTAGCTAAACAGAATCACAATGGCAACTGAGACGATGATGGTGAAAATTGAGCATCGCGCTGTAATTAAATTTCTCACTAAGCAAGGAAAAAGTCAAAAAACTATTCATGAAGAGATGGTGGCTGTTTACCAGGGTTCCGCACCTTCATTATCAACTGTGCAAAAGTGGTCAAGTGAGTTCAAGAGAGTCAGAGAGAGCATTGAAGACGACCCCAGCTCCGGCGCCCCGGCTACTACTTGTACGGGAGAAAGCATCAAAGAAGTCGAAAAACTTGTTCTTGAGGATGCCCGAGTAAAGGTGAAAATGATGGCAGAGATCACCAAGCTTTCAATTGGTACCATTCACACCATTCTTCATGACTATCTTAACCTTTCAAAGGTCAGTGCAAGGTGGGTGCCACGAATGCTCACAGCGCCTCAGAAAAAAGTGAGAATCGCATGCTGTAGAGAGCTTTTGGAGATGTGTAGTGAGAACGCGGACGGTGTTATGGATCGAATTGTTACTGGGGACGAAACATGGGTCCACCACTATGACCCTGAAAGCAAACAAGAGTCCATGCAGTGGCATAAAAAAGGAACAGACCCCCCGAAGAAGTTCAAAGTCACTCCGTCTGCCGGGAAGCTCATGGCCACAGTTTTTTGGGACTCAAAGGGAATCTTGCTCATTGAGTACAAAAAAAAAGGTGAAACCATCAACGCCACATCCTATGCTTCCACTTTGCATAATTTGCGGGAGGAAATTAAAAAGAAAGGACGGGGTAAACTCGCAGCGGGTGTGTTGCTTCTTCATGACAACGCTCCTGTTCACACGGCGCGAGTTTCCAAGGCTGCTGCGCGAGATTGTGGTTTCGAAGAAATCCAACCCCCACCCTATAGTCCAGACCTTGCCCCTAGTGATTATTTCCTGTTTCCGGATTTGAAAAAAATGTCTTCGTGGAAAAAGATTTTCGGATGATGAAGAACTCAAGTCGGTATTTTGCAGAGAAAGAGGAAATTTATTTTTTTGAGGGTTTAAAAAAGCTTATCTCAAGATGTAACAAATGCATTGACGTTAGGGGAGATTATATTGAAAAATAAAATCAATTTAAATTGAATTCGCATTTTCCTTCATATCGATACCGAGAATATATTGAACGCCCCTCGTAGTACGGTGGTCATTTGTTTTGCGTCATGTCAGTGCAAAACAGGGACTATTCAGGAAACCACACTAAAACTTCTAACTTTTTCTGTAGTAAAATTTAAATGCCTAATTAATCTGCACACGTATGTTGACGTTTATGAACACAAGGGTAATACAGTTTAACTAAGTTAGTTCTGCAAAAGATCTGCATTACTGAACGCAACTAATGCAGTTCTTTGTTAGTATGACGTTTTTGAAAACATCCGTCTTTGTCCAAGCTGAATGGTTCATTCTACCTGATAGCGGTGTTTTGATCATTTTTATTGCAGTTATATATTCTGCAGAAGTTGTCTTTCCAATTCTCTGCACCGATAGGGACTCTACTCTTAGTTATCCAAGTTCATCTTTCTGGGCTTTCTTCTGACTTTGTAATACTAGCATGCTCGTTTAATTCTCTGATAAAATTTTCGAACATCTCTCCATTTGCTCCTTTTTCTTTCCGAGAAACCTGTGCTCTTTCCTTCTTTTCTCCTTGAAAATCTCACGACAGCAGTCGCCGTTCGATGCAGCGTAGATTTCTATGCGTCTTATTTTGCTGGATGTACTTGCCTAAATTCATCGTTAAAACAAGGGGGCTTAAGGGAAACCCGATTGACAAAGATTCTAGCGGTCTCTTACAACTGTAGCTTGTCAATGTCGAATTTTGGTTGGTCTACTGGACTCCGGCTGCAACAATGTAATAATCCTATTCGATCTTGGCTCCTCGGAATGTTTAAACATCTAGAATTCTGGAGGAATGTCTGACGTCGATCGCAATCTGATCAATCTGGTTGACGGTTGATTGATCAGGGAATAGCCAAATCCATTCACGGATGTTGAGATGTGGGAACCGCATGCTGGCTACTAAAACATTACTACCCAACGTTGGAATTATAGTACATATTCAGTCTAGATCATAGAATTCGTTTTTGATGCTGTCATGTCATGCACGCTAAATCTTCGTGGGAATGTCAAAAACCTTCCAATATAACAAAACAAAATTAAGTCGGTCAAACTCACCACACGTTGGCCATTTCGGGAATTTTTCGAATAAGGTGTTATATCTTTGAGCCAAACCAAAAACCACTGACAACCTCCACCACAACAGAGCAAAAAACGGTCAAATTTGTACACCTATCGTTAAAGCTTTATTTTTTATGTTTTATTTAATGATGATTTGTTGTTTCAGTGTTTAGTTAAAACTTTTACATAAATTATTCTTAACATTGTTTAAAATAGTAAAATATATACTCCTATATGTTTATTTATATATAAATATTGAATGAATAAAAAAATCTTTATACTTTACAAATTGTTTTATTGTTGGTTTTTTATCTTTTTCATTTCATTCGTCGTTTCTCTTTTACTTTTTCTCATTTTGTTTTTTTTGTTGGTTTTTTTTTTGCATTTTTTCTTATTTTGTTTAATATAAAATTGATTTTGGAAAAGTAATAAAATATATTATATTTCTTATAAATTTATTCATTTACCTTAATTACTCATAAACTTTGACATATAATTTACTTTTGAATGATTTTAGTATCAGTTTCGTTTCTTGTTCTCGCAACATTCGCCCAGTGGGTTAAGTTATAAGTTTATCTCCGATTTAAAATAATAATAATTACAAATATATATAACAAAAGAAGGAGCACAATAAAAATTTGTAAATAAAAACTAATAAAATTTATAAATTTAAACATGTGTAAATATTTTTAGTAAAGAATGGAAGAATGTGTGTAAAATATGTTGTGTGTAGCAAGTGCTGTGTTGTAGGGTGTTTTCGTTGATGAAGGATAGGGAATCTAAAAAGACGCAAGGGACAAATGATGAACGATTTCGTTTACTCAATATAAAAAGGGCACTTTGGTGTCCTTGTTTTCTTTTTTTAGTTTTTTTCTTTTAGTTTAAAATATTATCTGAAAAGAAAATTTTAAAACTTATTAGTATTATTGTTAACATAAAAATCAAGTAATAGTAGCAGCTACATAAGTTTAATCGGATAAATAAGTAATAGATTACTTTATTGAAGGTTCCCGTTGACTTTGAAGCCGTTAAGAACTCGCATTACATTTTAATGACAATGTAAAATCCAAGCAAAATTTGTATGGAATTGAGGACTATTCACAACAGCGCCTTAAAACACAATCTGAATGAGAAGCTCTAAAGTTACATTATCCAGGGTTGTAACATCATCAGTAGTGGAAGGATCACTATCTTAATACTAAAATGCCGTGAAAATGAAGATGGTAGAGGTTATATACCAACGAACATTGCAATAAAGAACAACAACACCTAAGCAATTATGTATGTTGTTTAAGAAACTGATGTAATTGTTGACTCGGAAAATCTCCAAGTAGTGTCTAGAACAGTGACATCATCAAAGAAATACAATAGTTAAAAGAACAACACTGCCCTGATATTAAAAATCGATGGAATTCTGAAGGGGCCCAGATCCAATACAAGAAACATTGTTATGAAAAATGGAAGCAGCTACCAAAATATATCGTTTAGACTAACTGACGAAGGGAAAATTTTCCTTTAAAAGAAAGCTTACAGAGCCTACACCGCTTTCAAGCTCATCGATATCGAGGAGTCATGTCAACATAAGTCATATCGTAGTATTTGCTGAAGTTGTTCAGCAAGTAATAACGTGATTAAGCATGAAGCACCCGTGTCACTCATGGGCTGATCTTGATCATGAGATCAAGAACGAGAAAGAAATACAACTCTTTTCGTAATTAATGTCTCCTTTCAAGTATTGAGGAAATTAAAGCAGCCAACTTCAGCATATCTGAGAAAAAGGTGAGGAACGCGACGCGTGAAATCGGTACAAGGCGACGACGCCTGACTGTTGCTATAGCTAACGCTTCACAAGTAAAAAACAAAAAACAGTAGGCCACTTAAGAAGAACCACATTAGACCAAATCTGATCATCTGAAAAAAGGGAGAAATGAAAAAATATTTAATAATTGTCCAACCGGTCACTTAATCACCAGCGAACTAAATGAATATTACTTAGTCAGAATTGTCCTTTGTATAGATTCGTTAAAACCGCTTTACTGAAACTATTCAGGAGTGGCATAGGAAAGCCAGTACCCCGATTTAGGAGATTAGATGGGTTGACAGAAACTTTGTAGAAAAAGTAACAATATGTGCATACGCTTCTACCAGCGGAGTTAAAGGCTCTATTAAAGAGGAATTCTACGACTTCCTGAACAGAACTTAAAGACCCTGTCCAGAGTATGGCGCAAAAATCGTATTTGAAAGATTTAATGCCAAAATCGGTAAAGAAAAAATCTTTGACAGATTAATTGGAACGCGCAATCTCCATGAAACAGCCGACTTCGACTAATTAACTTAGCAGCAGCTGGTGATAAAAGCATCACTAGATTCTCGAAACAACGGGTCGCAGCAACCTGAGAATCTCCAATCTTAAACCTCTAACCAATTCGACCATGTGGAAATACCACCTTGATCCCGGAATAACCACCGTATGGCGCTCCCATTGTTCCGATTTGAGTTCTGTTTTTTTTTTGTGAAGTTGGTAAATCTGTTGTTGACATTCCCTCTACATCTTAGCGTCATAGCTTGACATTTGCAAAAGTTACGTAGCCATCTATCTCTGTGTGTGTTGGCGATTTTTTTTATAATTTTAGAAATTAGAAATTTTAGAAATAATTTTAGAGCAATCGGTACTCCGCGTGCTGTTGACAAGACAAAAAGCCACATGGGCATACTACCCCGGCGTTAAATCCTGGACCTTACAAATTAATTTGTATCGTTCCCTTGATAATAAAATAATAATAAAATAAAACACGGATTTAATGATGCGCAAACGTTGGAAATGTTGGAAAAGTATTTCGGCAACGATTCTCTAAAGAAAACGGTCGTTTACCAGTGGCACGAGCGGTTCAAAAGTGGTCGTGAGTCAATCGAAGATGATGAACGCAGTGGCAGACCATCGACATCGAAAACCGACGAAAACACTGATGAAGTAAAAGGAATGTTGGTCAATAACCGCAAATTAACCATCAGGGAGATAGCGGAAGACTTGAGCGTTGCCTATGGCTCCGTCCAAGACATTTTGGTTAATGATATGGGTTTCCGTCGTGTAGCAACAAAGTTGGTGCCAAAAGACCTCAATTTCATGCAAAAAAGAGACCGGGTTGACGTCGCAAAAGTGATGATTTGCGAGGCTGAATCCGATCCCACATTCATCAAAAGGATCATTACTGAAGACGAGATGTGGGTTTATGAGTACGACACACAATCCAGACATCAGGCATGTGAATGGCGTTCACCAAATGAGCCGAGACCAAAAAAACCACGTCGTTTTCAGTCAAAAAAGAAGGCAATGGTCACGGTTTTTATGGATTACAACGGTGTAGTGCATCATGAATTTCTACCAGAAGGCCAGACAGCAAACAAAGAGTACTCGTATTATTTGGGCGTTATGAGACGTTTGCTTTAAGCAATTCGCCGAAAGAGAACAGAATTGTGGGCAGAAAACTCGTGGATCTTGCACCATGATAACGCACCATCGCACAGTGCCATCATTATTTGTAATTTTTTGACGAAAAATGCAACAAATACCATCCCACAGCCACTGAATTCACCTGATTTGGCTCCTTGTGACTTCTTTCTTATCAATCGAGTTAAAAAAACCACTACGGGGAACGCGTTTTAGCAGCCGAGAGGAAGTACATATCGAAAACCGAATATAAATATGCTTCGAGGATTGGATCAAGCGCTGGCATAAGTGTGTTGCAGTCGATGGGGATTACTTTGAAGGGGACAATATAGATTTAGATGAACGAACTTCTATTTTTAATTTTCTGAACTCTTTGATCAAGGTGGTATATGGCTGTGAGCAATTGAATTTTATAGCTGCTTCTGTTTGACTTATGCAATCTTTATTGTTGTTAAATGCGGATTTCAGGTTCCGAATATTTTCCGTTGTCATAAGATTCGGCTTTCTTCCACAACCCGGCTTCCTTTCTATCTTCAGAGTACTTAAAATTGCATAAATTGTTCTTCTGGGCACGCCTTTCGTCATAAAATGCACACAAGTATACTTCTTCCCTTTGCCTTCATGTTTTTTACAAAAAGTTACAATACGCTCGCGGAGGTGTTGCTGCTTCGAAGCCATTTTACGCATTTAATGCAAGCTGTTGCAACTGCATTATTGCGTAATAGCTATGTTAAAAGGAATTTAAAGCTAAAATAATAAAATGGCGGCCATTGAAATTAGTGCAGATTTTTAGTTATAACCCGTTATAACAATGGGATGGGCGGAGTCAACCAAATGGACAAGTCGATCAGTCTTTATCGTGCTGCCATAAAGGGAAAGACATGGCGGTGGGTGATATTTACTTACCCTCTAGACATGGCTATTTCTAATGCTTAGCGGATGCATATCTTGATAAGCAAGAACAAAGAGGTGACATACGAGGGTTGTCGGAAAAGTTTCAGACCACAACGTAAAGATAGCGGCATTCGTCAATAAAAGCTAGTGAATGCTAGTTGTGCATCTTTTAACAGTTACTTACCGAAGTTTCATTTTGGACACGCAGTTTTTAAGTTGAGAGTCGTTTGAGTTAGTCGATGTGAGTGTTTTTTTTGTGAAAATGAAAAAAATTGAGTGTCGAGCTTGTTTTTGAAAGGCAATACGCCTACGCAAATCAAAAATGAGTTGGACTCTGTGTATATGGACTCGGCACCATCATTTACCACAGTGAAATTTTGGGCAGCTGAATTTAAACGTGGCCGTAAGAGCTTGGGAGATGATGAACGTTCGGGACGTCCAAAAACTGCAACCACTGACGATAACATTGCTAAAGTTCACCAAATGGTGTTAGACGACCGCCGAATTAAAGTGGAAGAGATAGTAGAGGTTATGAAAATGCCCAAAGAACGTGTTTGTTACATTTTAAATCAAGATTTAGGCATGAGAAAGCTGTCCGCGCGTTGTGTGCCGCGCTTGCTTACGTTAGACCAAAACCGTGTTTGAATGAACATTTCCAACGCTCTGTTGGCGCAGTTTAGGCTCAATAAATCCAAGTTTTGGCGCCGATTAATTACTGTAGATGAAACTTGGATACAGCATTATACGCCCGAAACAAAAATTCAGTCAAAACAGAGGACTGCAAGGGGCGAGCCGGCTCCAAAAAAAGCAAAAACTGTTTTTTCGGCTGAGAACGTGATGGCAACTGTTTTTTGGGATAGTAAAGGAGTTATCTTAATCGATTATCTTCAAAAGGGAAAAACCATTACAGGAGCATTCTACGCATCATTACTTGCCAAGCTGAAGGCAGAAAATGCGGAAAAACGGCCACATTTGCAGAAAACGAAAATTCGAGACGCGCCGTCTCACACCTCAGCGGTTGCCATGGCGAAAATCCATGAATTACGATTTAAACTGCTTGACCATCCGCCTTATTCACCAGATCCAAGCGACTTCTTTTTGTTCCCTCATCTAAAAACTGCGCTGGGAGGAACAATTACTTTGCAGAGAAAAATATGAAAAAATTTTGAGAAAAAATGTCTTGCATCATTGTTCGGAAACTTTTCAGACAGCCCTCATACGTGGATCAATTATCGTTCAGACGTACAATAGCACGAGCGTTCCTACGACCGACAGAAATGAAAAGTCGACCTTCGTCATCCTCAATTTTTGCACTTGAAAGGAAATATAACGGTCACAATACAGCGTTCGCTGGCGCTGCGAGCTTTATTTGAAAACACTATGTATTGAGCGATTTTGCTTTATTCAATTCCATACTTAATCCGACCAAAATATTTTCACCAGCAGTTTTATTGATCACGGATATGTGATAAAGAATTAGAAACAGGGCACCTACAATGGAAGGCTGTCCTGACTAAGGCAGAGATTCTACATCGGTCGGTAGCTCGTTAAGTAAATAAGTGATGCGTAAAATATTTATAAAAAAATAAATACCTTTTTGTATAGGTTAGTTGTATATCCACATCCCATCCGAAGAACATGTTTTACATTCTTAATACTCTTAATTTATTTAATCAATCTCTTTCCCCGACTATAAAAATGGATTTGATGCTGCTGCTTCTGGTTTTATCCAAGGCATATTGTTATTATTATTGTTGTTCTGTGAATAAAGATATTAGTAAATTAAATTACGAAATTAAAATTACGAGTCACAAGGAAAGATACCTATTTTTTTTTTTTAATATTTATATACATTTTTAAGGGGTTAGTTATATCAGGCATTTAAAAAAAGAAGCTCTTAAATCTACACAATAAATACGTGCAAGGTACAACCGATAGGTTCATATCAAAAACGGTGTT
Organism: Volucella zonaria; assembly: GCA_963966105.1. NCBI lineage: Eukaryota > Metazoa > Arthropoda > Insecta > Diptera > Syrphidae > Volucella > Volucella zonaria. The sequence continues at coordinate 68,638,961 of OZ014534.1, read as the reverse complement.
TATGCTGAGGTTAGAAATACATGCAAAATGTTAAAGGAACATAATTTTATATATTTATTTGATTTTTTTGTATTCTATTGGTATTACGGTAGAGCAGTTTTGTTTACCCATTATTTAAGCGTCCAAGCCTCCAATGTTGGCTACAAGATAACATGGAGAGCACAAATTAATGTTTTATGTGTGAGAAATCAAATCAAATCAAGTAGACTAACATTAAGAGAAAAGAAAAACAAACGATATCAAATGAAAATGACTCAAATTACGATTATTCAAAATACTATCATATTATTCGAAAAGAAAAGAAAAATGACACGACTCAATTAAATTTGTTATAGCAATACTGGATAAAGAGTTTTGGGAATTAAAAGATTTCTGGCAATAACTCTGGCAGTCGATGCACACTAATTTATTCTACTCACTGCCATTAGTTGTGCCGATGAAACCGAATTGCCAACGGCCATACTCTGGTTAAGAGCATTGGCAAATCCATAACCAAGAAGATTATCATTGCATTTATATAAGTCACGTCGGGGAGCAGGTGCGTTGGAGCCCATTATTGGAGCATTGTTGGTATAGCCAGTACCAAGCATTGAAAGATAACCGCTAGACTGTTGTTGATTATTTGCCTGTGTTAAGGTGCTTAGAATATTAGGAGGTACAATAAAGGGATCGTTGTTATTTAGAAGGTTGCTGTTGATACTGTTATTATTATTATTGTCATTATTGTTGCTGTAGTTGCTGCTGAATGCATTTGCGGGATTTACGGTAGGCGCATCTCTGTTAATATGAAAGTTGTTATTGTTACCGTTCGGCTCAAACTGACCCGCTAACAAGTTATTGCTCGTACAAACAGTTATTTGATCAGAATCATAATCAATTATATAATCGTCGTTCTACATGCAAACATAGAAAACAAATCAATTTTAGAAAGGACTTGACAAACACTTGGCGCGTTATAATAAAAAAAGAGAACAAAGTTTTGTTAAGAAAATAGCAAAAAGTCTACATAAAATAAGAGATATCGCTACAGAGAATTAAGTTATTGAAATACGAAAAAGATCAGAGATGAGCTAAAACGGAAATGTAATGTTGAAGTGTTATTTCTTTTCAAATCACCAAGTTCGAAAATTTCGAATGCCTTGAAATGCTACATCAGTTGGTCAAAGGTCATATTATATCATCGTGGGCACTTTCACCTTCGTGGTTGCTATAGATTGGTTATCCCTACCTGCTTCTAGAGAATGGTTTCCCCTTTCTACTCTGTGCACCTGATTTTATCTGAGGCATATATCCGCTAAACGTCTCAGACGTATTTAATGACTACACAGCTTTGTGCTTGATTTGTAAAAATAATGCAAACCGTATTGCATAACAATGCTTTGTCATTTCTGTTCTTAAATTTAGTTTCAAGTATCAGTTAAGTGCCACGTTGTTTAATGTATAATAGATGGAAAGCAAATTTAAAGATAACAGCTATAGAGTTCGCCGAGAGCAAAAAAAAAATAACGCAAGATTCTCTTAGCCAAATTCTGGACGACATACACTTACGGTCATGAAAACCGCACCGTTCTCAAAAAATGCCAAATTACATCAGATTGTAAGGGTTTTTCCCATACTAAAGAAGAGTTCGGCCTCGTATTCAGTGCAAAAAAAATCAGTTTGAATTGAGTTGTGACGGTGACAAGTAAAAAAAAGTGAAATGTCTGGTAAATATCATCAACTGACTCGGGACGAAAAAGATCAAATATTGACTTTAGTCGAAGAAGGGCTTGGCTATCGTGAGATTGCGGTTAAAATAGGATGCTGTCATTCAACTATCGTACGACTGATGAAGGAAAAAGAAAATTTGGATCCACTGGAAAGGAAAAAAAGGCTCGGGACGAAAACGTAAAACAACCCAGAAGATGGACAATGTATTACAACGAATTAGCATGAAAGATCGCTTTAAAAGTGCTGTCCGTATAAGAGCAGAGCTGAGTGAATTTCATCAAGTTGATCTAAGCGCCGAAACCATACGCCGACGGCTACGGGAGATAGGTTTATATGGAAGACGACCAGCGAAGAACCCTCTCCTAACCACAAAAATGAAAAAAGCTCGCTTGACGTGGGCAAAAAAGTACGAAGATTGGACGCAGGATGATTGGCGATGTGTGATATGGTCCGATGAAAGTAAATTTAATTTAATTGTGTGTCGAAAATTTGCCATAAGTACGACGGTCAGCAGGTGAATGGTTTAAGGATGCAAGACAGTGAAACTTCCTCAAAGCCAAATGGTTTGGGGGTATTTTTCTTTTTACGTTTTGTGCCCTTTGCACTTTGTTAATGGAACTATGAATGCTGAAAAGTATGGAGAAGTAGTAAGGGAGTTTTTGGTACCAACAATTGAACAGCATCATTCGTATACTGACAAGTGCATTTTTCAAGATGATTCTGCACCGCGCCAAATCCGTAAGTAAAGTGTTATAAATTAACTTCTAGATGTCTACTTTATAAATAATAAACAGACAAGTAACTAGAGTCCTTCAACAATTTTCAGCTCAAAACAACGTTTAATGACCTCGGAATTACCAGACTAGACTGGTCAGCTAATTCGCCCGATTTAAACCCAATCGAACACTTGTGGCATGTAATGAAACGTAAGGTGGCTGAACATAAACCAGAGAGTAAAAAAAAAAGCTAAATGAAGTTCTGGAACATGTATGGAATACTGAAATTTCAAAGGATATTACTGAACTTCTAGTAAACTCGATGCCTTCTAGAATAAAAGCGGTTATAACCGCCAAAGGAGGAGCAACTCGGTGTTGATAATTTTTTGGTGAAAGTAGCATATGTAAACATCTTATATACACATACATAAAAAATGTATCGTTTGATTTTGTTAACCAATGACTGTATTAAAATTGTTAAAAAAAATAAGAAAATTAACTGGTTTTTCTTTCTTTGTTAATATCTTTCTTCAAACATTCAATAAACAGATGGAAATTAGATAGAAATACTTATAAACTACTGCGGAGTACTCAACAAAAATTTCATTTCATTATAAAAATTATTATCGTCGTTATTAACAATTTTTCAATCATTTTGATATGGTGCGGTTTTTATGACCGCAAGTGAATTTAAGAAATGTTACTGACGGAAAGAGTAGAGTGCTCCAAAACCTTGGAAGAGTTGTGTCCACAAACAAAAAACTAAAGCGAAATCTACGCTTGATATAAAACAGCACTATTATAAAGTTAACAACCAATATACAGCTTTTTCTATTCAATTCTGAAGCCGCGGTTCTTCATGGGTACTGCATCCTATTGTTTAAGAAAAAATTGAAACGTCGTCTATGACATATGTACACAAAAATGAACCAAAATTTACAGAACAGCAGAAGGGAAACTGGGCAGGAAAGAAAGAGAGTTTTGAATGTTTGAAGGTTAAAATTCTAGAGAAAACAGAGCTCGTCGGGATTTCATTAGCCGACATTTCAGAGTACGTTTGATAGTGGGCTTGAGGGTAAATTGATGAGCAGGCAATAAAAAAAGCTAAGGCAGCAGACATAACTTAGTGTTCAAGGGTGTCAATTGACTGTGCAATATTATCATCACATGAGTTCTTTTTTATTTTTTAAGCGCAAAGAAGTCAGGTGTACTTATTGTACTCCAATTTTGAGCGGATAAAGGGCTTATACAGGGTGTCCCCTTAAGTCGATGACGATAATTTCGTTTCCCAAATTCCTGGACATATTCTAAGAAAAATACCGTTCTACAGTAAGAGTCTGTCTCCAACGTTGACATCATTTATCGAGGAATTAAGAAAAGGTTTACTTTGGTGTACCCTGACCCATGTTAACGGAAAATGTTCTGTTAGTACTAATGGACTTTGTTTTTAGAAGAAATATCAGTCTTGTTACTTTCACAAGAAAAAAATAGTAAAACGTTATGTTAATTAGGCATTTTCTGGAGAAAAGTGACCTCAAAATCGAAAATTAGCATGGGCAATGAAAATGGAACAGGCTTAGAAATGGTATATCTAAAAACCCAAACCAGATATCAACTTTATTTAAACGCCGTTATAAAGGCTGGTATTTTTTCTAAAAATAAAGTCAAACACGAAGTTTTTACCATTACTACTAACAGAGCAATTTCCGTTAACATGGGTCAGGGTACACCAAAGTAAGCCTCTTCTTAAATCCTCGATAAATGATGCCAACATTGAAGACAGACCCTTACTGTAGAACGATTTTTTTCTTAGAATACGCACAGGAATCATTTCCCAAATTATCGTCATGGAATTAGGGGACACCTCTGTATGTTGAGGCCAGATCAGAGGGAGTAAAATGTTTCTTGTATCGCTTGAGAAAATCTAGACACTTCGCAGCATTTTTGAGGACATCGAATATGTGGCCATTACTACGGTTATTGACAAACATACCGAAAAGGGAAAACTTTTTAGTTTCCCTGATATGCCATTCATAGATAATTGGATGGATTGGTGTACAAATTTTGCTAGAAACCGTCCAAGACAACTCGAATTGAGTGTTTCGAAAAGTAATTTCTAATCCATTTTCATCGATCCCCAAATGCACGCATTTTCGACAAAAGAACCTGATGTCAAACTCAGTTCAATGCCTTTTAAATATCAAGTGCGACTATCTTGATTTAGCCAGATTTGTGTAAGAGGTGGCTCGAAACGTCCTGAGGCTAACATATAAAAACAAAATTTTTTCGCAAAATTCGACTTTAATCATCAACACAGTCTTCTTCTAGACTCTAGAATGATACATTGTTAGAGTGAAAGATCATTTCAGAACCGCTCTAACATTCATATGCCTTTCTTATAGAAATTTGTCCAACCCTTCAAAATACGCTTTAATTTCGGCGATCACCTCTTCATTGGAGTCATATCTCTTTCCGGTGAGCATTTTTTTTAAGTTTGCGAACAGGTAATAGGATTCATGTTTCATCCATTGTCATATACCGCATGAAGAAATTATTTTTATTTCGCTTAATGAGCACCCAAAAAAAAACAAGGTTTTGCAAGCTCGCACTAAATGGAAAGAGCTGTTGGCTAAGGGCATTACGTGGGCCTCGGTGATTGGCATACTGTACGATTACTTTGTGTGGCAGAAGTAATGACATAAGAAATATATCACCTGGTAAGTAGAGCGTTTTGTGTTTTCGATTTTGCTGAAAAACAAATTCGGATTGGCAACAATTCAATCCAAGGGATATCCGCCACCACGCAATGAAAGCCAACTTTAATATGATGTAAGATATAAAATTACATTTTTACTGAGACAAATCTATTCTAATCGCCATATTCTCCACTTGAATAACAAAACAGTGATTTGGGAGGCAAAAGTTGTTCCCACTCCGAGCTTTGCAGAAAAGATATCACAATCTAAGTCAGCCTCAATCTTGGTGCCATCTGCTCCGGAGTGATCAGAATTCCATCCGCAGTGTCAGCATGATCTCATTCATTATTTACATAATCTTTGAAGATATCCAGACATATATCAAAACTATTTGCCAATCAAGTACGGCTAATCTGAAGGCAGCATCAGTTAATGAAGAAGTAGATTATTTATGGAAGTAGCATCTGTTTGAAACCAAATTTAGTGATCATTTGGGCAGCGCACGCAAACTTGCAAAAACCGCTTGAACATAGACCAATAATGAAAAAATGATTTATGGTAGGAGAGCAACTAACATTTGTGTCCAGATTTCGAAAGCAAGTCGATTTATCTTTACATCTGATTAATGTAAGAGGTTGCAGAAGGATAAAACATTGAATCAATGGAAAAAGCTCGATAAAACCTTACACCTGCTCTAATAAGAATTGAAATTAGAATATGTATCCAGTTTTGCTTCTTTCTATTCTGTTAGTAAACGACTCTATGCATGACAAAGTACTTTAATCATCCTCTTATCCCCGTAGAACATCAAGTAAAAGCAGTTAAGTTGATCCTTTCTCCATAAAGCCATTGTAACCTATTTCCCGTTCAAGGCAATCACCTAAATCACCAAACAAATGAAATATCGGATAAATGAAAAACCAACCTGTGGCGCTGCGGTGTTTACTGGTGCCCATGGATCTTGATTTAAGCTAATTGCGAAAGGCTGTTGCTGTTTCAGTTGATTAATGGACGGAACCTAAAATGATAGACAGACTTTAGTTTCAACGACCAAATTAAAGAAATATATTTCAATAGTTACAGGCGGCTGTTGTTGTTGGAATAGATTTGTTTTAGGTGGAATTGTATCACTAAATGGATTGTATGCAGCAGAACCTATTGTATTGCTTGGTGCAACGGGCTTTATTAAATTATCCAAATTAACTAGCGACGAGTTTTCTCCTAAGAACGATTGAGGTGTTTTCAGTGGCTTTTTCGATGACAGTGGGTCCATTTCCTCCAAAAGTAATGCTGGTTAGAAGAAAACCCATAGAAATATTATTACACATTTTCAGAAGTCAAAAATTTACCGTTGTTATTGATAGAGCCACTTGTGTTATTAATCTCTAAGCCTCCAGTCTTATTACGGTTTGTGATTATATCAAAATCATCTAAGTCCGGTGAAACCTTTGGTACCTAAATTGAAGAGAATTAATCACTTTATTGGAGGCAAGAACAAACAAATCAAAAGTCTACACCATTACCTCATTTCCTGTTCGCTTCCATGGATCGCCATTGTTAGTTGGTGCCGGAACTGCTTTTAGTGCCCAAGGATCATCAAGCCCTAAGGACTTTTCTAGAGATTTTCCATTTTCACCCGGTAGCCATGGATCAGCAGGGCCACTTGTGTTTTGAGCTAAAGTTATAGGTTGTGGCGGCACAGCTGTTGCACCGGCAACAGAAGTCTTTGATAGCCAAGGATCAGATAACGAAGATGAAGAGTTTCCATTCATAGTGCCATTGGATAGGATGTTGCTTTGAAGCCAACCTTCATTTGAGGAACCAGAAGCCACAGATGGTGATTGAGTGCGCTGCGTCAACCATCCTTCTGCACCACCAACGGCACCACCTGATGTTTTAGGAACATTCGGCTGCCAAGGATCGATTTGCGGTGATGATGTACCCGACCAAGGATCAGAAAGCTAACAACAAAAACAATTTTCAGTTATAAAGGGAAAATAAAAAAATTGTTCGATTAGACTTTTGTATTGTTTACCTGACTAGCAGCTCTAGCTGGAGTACCCCAAGGATCAGAACCACCTACAGCGCCCGCACCTGGCGGTGGGCTGGATATGCTCGCTGCACCCAACGAGATATCCAGCAAATCTAGCAAATGACTTTGCTGCGGTTCATTAGCCTTGGGATCTGGATTTACTCTACAACAAAAGAAAGAAAACAACAAAAGTTTCAAATTTCATTTCATATAGAATTGAATATGACTCACTTGAAATCCTGTTCACTTTGACTTAGTGCCAGTTGCAAGCGCACATCATCACTGCGACGTTTTGCTTCCTCCTGATCAGCCTCTTCTCTCGACATTGCCATCGCTAGCTGTAGTTGAAGTTCTTCCTCTCCAGCTGTTTGCGGACGCACAAATTCCAAATCAGATGCTGGTTTCGGTACCTCTTGCCAATCGGCTGGTTGATTTTCTCGATTCACTGGTCCATCGATATAGCCATCACTGCCAAATCCGCTTGCATTCTGAGAGAATCTCTCTTTCGCTTTAAGCGCCTTAACACGTTCGTTTTTAAGACGCTCGTCATCTTTCAGTAGGTTTACCAAGTGTTTTGCCTTTTCGCGAACATGTGTTCCCTGATCTTTACCCTCCTCGAAATAGACAAATTCTCGTAGCGTTTGAATGGCAAAAATGTTCTCTTTGCACTGTTGGGCAACTTTTTCAGTTCCCGTTTTGATTAGGTATTCTAGCAGTATTAGAGCCTTGTAGACATGACGCCAATTCTTGCCGTGATCGTTAAGACGTTTCCAGATCATTTGCATGATCTCAGAGAAGGCTACCACATTGTAGGTGAGGTCGGCAACCTCTGCCATTATGGTGGCTGATGGTCCCCATGGGTCATTTGAAGTAGCTTCGCGTACTTTAACCTGATAAAAAAATCATACAAATATATTAAATTCTATCTGTTACCTAGTATTGTTTAAAAAATAAAATATTTCGTAGTTAAGATTAAAAGTAATGTGGTTGTTAATTTTCAACAACAAAACGCCAAAACTTTTGCCAATCGCGAGTCGATGAAAATCAGTAACCCCAGTGTCAAAAAGGCATTAGCAATGCGGCATCTGATGTACACTTTCATTCGGCCATTCCTACGAAACCACTAGTGCAAGTAAGCACATGTACGAGTACATATAGTATGTAGCAAATGAACTCGAATAGGAAGCAGCGCTCTATAGAAGGAGAACGGCTTCTGCTCTCTACGAGCAAAAGAGGAGGGAATAACATCGGCTTCTCCAGAGGAAAAAGGAAAAGCATGAGAAGAGCGCGGTGGACAAAATGGAGAGGAGCTACTCCAGGAATAACATCCGAAGTTTTACCAAAAGGTAAAATGAACGTGTGAAGCCAACGCACCCGAAAAGAGTCTTGTGGAGATGAGCAAGTAAATTTCATAGTAATATCACAGTCAGTGCTAAGCCCGATCCATATGACTGGAGACGCTCTGCGTTAACTATATATGCTTCAGTCTCCTTGACATCACGTAAATCATGCCTATTGCGTAAACAGCTGAAACCATTTATCAATGGTTTTAGACCTGGTGAGTCGAAAATAGACCAATACCACCTTAATTAAAAAGTTCTCGCACCACACTACCGTGTGGCGCTCCCATTGTTCCGATTTGAGTTGTTTTTTTTTTTTGTTAAGTTGGTAAATCTGTTTGTTGACATTCCCTATAAATCTTAGCGTCATAGCTTAACATTTGCAAAAGTTACGTAGCCAGGAGTACATCTATCTCTGTGCTGGCTATTTTTTACAATTTTAAAAACGGATTTAAATGTGCAACAACAAACTTGTTTTAAATTTTGCGTAAAAAACGGATTTAATGGTGCGCGAACGTTGGAAATGTTGGAAAAGTGTTTCGGCAACGATTCTCTAAAGAAAACCAGTGGCACGACCGGTTCAAAAGTGGTCGTGAGTCAATCGAAGATGATTAACGCAGTGGCAGATCATCGACATCGAAAACCGACGAAAACATTGATGAAGTACGAGTAAAAGAAATGTTGGTCAATAACCGCAAATTAACCATCAGAGAGATAGCGGAGGACATGAACATTGCCTATGGATCTTGGAAATGTCCAAGACATTTTGGTTAATGATTTGGGTTTCCGTCGTGTAGCAGCAAAGTTGGTGTCAAAAGACCTCAATTTCATGTAAAAAAGAGACCGTGTTGACGTCGCAAAAGAGATGATTTGCGAGGCTGAATCCGATCCCAAATTCAACAAAACGATCATTACTGGAGACAAGACGTGGCCGTGGATTTATGAGTACGACACGCAATCCAGAAATCAGGCAAGTGAATGGCGTTCACCAAATGAGCCGAGACCAAAAAAACCACGTCGTTTTCAGTCAAAAAAGAAGGCAATGCTCACGGTTTTCATGGATTACAACGCTGTAGTGCATCATGAATTTCTGCCAGAAGGCCAGACAGTAAACAAAGAGTTCTCGTATTATTTGGGCGTTATGAGACGTTTGCGTGAAGCAATTCGCCGAAAGAGACCAGAATTGTGGGCAGAAAACTCGTCGATTTTGCACCATGCTAACGCACCGTCGCGCAGTGCCATCATTATTCGTAATTTTTTGACGAAAAATGCAACAAATACGAGTACCATCCAACAGCCACCGAATTGGGCAGACATTTTTAATAGACAGCTTTAATTTTGATATTTAAATATTAGATATTTACTCTACCTTGGGCCCGCTACTACCTCTGCTAAAAATACAATACAAAATTACAATCGTCTTGCCTCGAATTACGCATGCCGATCTCTGTTTCATTGGCCTAAGAAAGCGATTGAGTAATAAAGCCTTGTTAGGATGTAGAGAGTCACATAAATTAGCGAAGGCGCATGAAAATATAATGCTGACATAGTCCCGAGATGTCTCGGAGTCCTACACGAAAGACTTCGTCAATCATTTTGGAGCCTAAATAAAAAACGGGGAACAGGAAGTTCAAATCGATACCCACCACTTACCTGTTGATTTTAAGGCTGCAATGACAGCATTTCGGGGTATAGAGACGAGCTTTTAGAAAGTTGCCAAACTCGTGCTCCATCAAAGTCAGTTATGACACCAGCGGCGGTTTGATCTCAAAAAAGGATTTCGACAAGGTGCAGCGCTGTCATTTGACATCATTCCTGAAAGAATTGTTCAAAAGACTGTACAACGCCTAGCACACGGTTGACGACATTAAGATTCTAGGAAGAAATCAACGAACTATCACTGCAGCGTTTGTAGCTATTAGCTAGTAGCTCCGGATATGGGTTTACTGTCAAATGAGGGTAAATCAACGTCTATGCTGTCGATAAGAAAGGACACTCCACAACAAAGGCCCAGGCAGCATGACACAACGGCAAGCTATAGCTTTGTCTAGCTGGTTGCCGATGTAAATTCAAAGAACCACAACACCATAGAAACAACCAATGCTAATCGATGTTGATTTCGACTAAAGAGGCAGCTGAGAAATAAATCTCTCTTACGAATAACGATCAAGGCACTGTATAAGACCCATTTCGTCCCATTCCTTTTGCAAAGCGCAGAAGCTAGAACTTTATTTCAAGCAGACACATATCCTTGAATAAGAAAAGTTATTCGAGTAATTTTCAGTCACGTGTGCATAAACGGAATTTGGAGAACAAGATATAACAACGTACTGTGGTATACAACTAAGTTGACCTGGTCAGAGGAACTATAATTCATCGGTTAGCGAAGAAAGATGCTGTCCATGGCGAGCCTTCCCCTTCACCATATATGACAACCGTGATATATTGATTCAACGAATTTAAATGTGGCCTTACATATGTTGCAGGCGGCCTTCAAGCGTGATTACTGAAGAAATCGTTGAAAAGGTCTCTGACATGCTTCTTGCTGATCGCCGAACAAAGATACGCTAATTAGCAGAGACCGTAGGCGTATCAACATAAGTTAAGCATAAGACACCTGTCGGCCCGATAGGTGCCGCGATTGCTTACCGTAGACAACAAGCGGATACGGTTGTCAACTTCGAAGCAGTGTTTGGAGCCCTTTATTGCAGGCCAGAGACCATACGACAATCAAAACAATCGATTTTTACAGGCGAATCTGCTCCGCAGAATGCAAAATCGGTTCCATCGGCCGGAAGCTAATAAATACGATTTTTAAGGGTTCGAAAGGAATGATAATGACTCTTTGAAAATAGAAAGCACGAAGAGTAATACTACAGTGATTGATGAGAAATTGACAGAAATACGGCTCCCATTTCGCACTGGTATGGAATCGCAGTGGCCAAATTGCATAAATTACTATAAGAATTGCCGCTGCATGCACGGTACTCACTTGACCTGCTCCCAGCAGGAAAAAAAACTCAGCTAGAACGAAGAGGTTATCGGCGAAACGAAGCCTTTTGCCAAGAGTTTGACAAATCTTATTTTTTAAATGTCTAAAAAAAATGACAGGAACGTTGGGAAAAGCGTCGATGTCACGTGGAAACATTTAACAAAAATAATATCGTTAGTGTCCATCAGGTAAAATGATTATCCCGTAGAAAGTAACACATTGAAGTGACTGTGTGTATTTATAGTATCTTTTTACCAACAATTGAAACCAAAACATAGGTTTCAGCGATCGAATAAATAGTCTTAATATACGAGGGGCGTTCAATATATTCTCGGTATCGATATGAAGGAAAATGCGAATTCAATCTAAATTGTTTTCATTTTTCAATATAATCTCCCCTAACATCAATGCATTTGTTACATCTTGAGATAAGCTTTTTTAAACCCTCAAAAAAATAAATTTCCTCTTTCTCTGCAAAATACCGACTTGAGTTCCTCATCATCCGAAAATCTTTTTCCACGAAGACATTTTTTCAAATCCGGAAACAGGAAATAATCACTAGGGGCAAGGTCTGGACTATAGGGTGGGTGTTGGGTTTCTTCGAAACCACAATCTCGCGCAGCAGCCTTGGAAACTCGCGCCGTGTGGACAGGAGCGTTGTCATGAAGAAGCAACACACCCGCTGCGAGTTTACCCCATCTTTTCTTTTTAATTTCCTCCCGCAAATTATACAAAGTGGAAGCATAGGATGTGGCGTTGATGGTTTCACCTTTTTTTTTGTACTCAATGAGCAAGATTCCCTTTGAGTCCCAAAAAACTGTGGCCATGAGCTTCCCGGCAGACGGAGTGACTTTGAACTTCTTCGGGGGGTCTGTTCCTTTTTTATGCCACTGCATGGACTCTTGTTTGCTTTCAGGGTCATAGTGGTGGACCCATGTTTCGTCCCCAGTAACAATTCGATCCATAACACCGTCCGCGTTCTCACTACACATCTCCAAAAGCTCTCTACAGCATGCGATTCTCACTTTTTTTCTGAGGCGCTGTGAGCATTCGTGGCACCCACCTTGCACTGACCTTTGAAAGGTTAAGATAGTCATGAAGAATGGTGTGAATGGTACCAATTGAAAGCTTGGTGATCTCTGCCATCATTTTCACCTTTACTCGGGCATCCTCAAGAACAAGTTTTTCGACTTCTTTGATGCTTTCTCCCGTACAAGCAGTAGCCGGGGCGCCGGAGCGGGGGTCGTCTTCAATGCTCTCTCTGCCTCTCTTGAACTCACTTGACCACTTTTGCACAGTTGATAATGAAGGTGCGGAACGCTAGTAAACAGCCACCATCCCTTCATGAATAGTTTTTTGACTTCTTCCTTGCTTAGTGAGAAATTTAATTACAGCGCGATGCTCAATTTTCACCATCATCGTCTCAGTTGCCATTATGATTCTGTTTAACTAGAGATAAAACGCGAATTAATAACCACATTTATATGAAATTTTACATGAATGCACTAAATTTATCAATAATAGTATTACTTGATAAATAAGTCAATTTATATATACAACCACAGCTTCATCCCGATACCGAGAATATGTTGAACGCCCCTCGTATAACGCTGAGAGTAAGAATGTACGTATAATGCATATCCAGAAGAACTTCCGGAAAAGTGCATTCTTGGGTATGGTCTTCACGCTGGTGGTATGATCGGGTCATAAATGAGGTAGGCGGTCAGTTTAAAGTCAGCGGAAGATGTTACTGGACAATGATGTGATTATTTTTTCGAAAAAAATGGATAACATTGATCCGGTCTCTATAAAGTTACAATATTATATGGCGAAATGGACCATCGAATTGGCCGAGATCGTGCGACTTGATGCCACTCGATTTCTCTTTGTGCGGTCTTTGGTATGTGCTGTTTGAACCTTGAAAATCAATATTCAGCACATTCTTGGTGAGATAGACCCCCAAAAGCTCGGAAGAGTGGCCCAACATTGGAGCGACAAGATCCGCTTTGCCGAAAGCAGCCGAGGAAGCCATACGTCTGATTTCGTGTTCAAAACATAATGTCATGATCTATTCTTCATAATGAAGATTATTGATTCAAAATTCCTGTGGTCGTAGTTTAAGAAAAAAGTTTTAAAGCTTTATAAGCAACGTCGAAGAACGGCCAAACGCGTTAATATTTTTAATATTGCTTAAGATTGATTTAAGAATATCTAAAACACGAGAGGCAGGGGACAAGCTAACGAGGAACAAAGTGAAAGTGAAAGGTTGTACTTTGCGACTCATCTGTCGGTTTCGAAGAATAAAAGGCCGGCTTTACGGAACATGGACTTCCAGCCGGGCCGAATTACATACCCTCTGCGCAACTCCATGGTAGTCGAGACACCTTTGTAGGAGGAAGGTCTAAATAGGACGCGATTTAGAGCTTAAGTATAATAAGAGATAGTCATCGCTACGTTTCGTATCATCTAGAAATCGTCTTCATCGGTTGCGAAAAACGTTCGATAGAGTTCCCAGAGGTTTAATGATCAACAGGATCTCAAAATGTTCCTCGGACGTATATAAGAAGAATACGCGGTCTGTACGATGACGGTAAAATGAAAGTCAAATGCATAGAGGGAAGACCGGAAAATTCGGAGTTAAAATTGGAGTACACCAAGGTAGTGTGCAAAGTCCATTGCTTTTTAACAGTTTGCAAGTAGGAACTTGCAGTAGGAACTTAACGAGTTCGAAACGGCTTCTCTTCTTTCAGCCGATAATAACACCACCAGAAGCATCGGCGTGACAGCACAGGGGTGCTGAACGGGTCACGCGAAATCTCCGCAATATTTTTTGACAGAACAATGTCACTTTGTCCAGTTTTAACATACGCGTCGCAATGTTGGACAATGTATGGGAGGTAAAAGGTGTTTTTTTTTTTTTAAAGTATACAAACTCAATATGAAATAAAACACTTGAAGCTAATGTTAATGTGTATGATATTAGCTTTATTTAATAGATATTGTATGCCATTGGTGTTTAAATATGATATTGGGTATATGCGCGCCACGGCTGGCTCGAATGCAGCGCAATTGTGAAGTCAAATTTTCGACAACTTTATCGAGCAACTGGGGTCGTATATCAGCTGTAATACGGCGAATGTAGACTTCCAAATCGTCCAACATCTCCAGTTTATCGGCATAGACTAGTACCTTCACATACCTCCAAAAAAGTAATCTAAAGGTGTGAGATCACAGGATCGTGGAGGCCAGTTCAGAGGTCCATTACGCGAAATTGTGCGCTTCGCAAATGTTTCCGCGCGCCGTGTGGCACGTTGCGTCATCTTGTTGAGACCAGTTCCATTCAACTGAAGAAGAAAGAAGTCAGAAATGATGTTTCTACAGCGCTCTCCATTGACGGTAACATTCCGGCCGGCATCGCCCTTAAAGAAATATAGGCCGATGATTCCACCAGCCCATAAAGCACAGCAAACAGTGAGTTTTAATGGTTGTAAGGGCGTCTCGACAAAGGCTTCTGGGTTTTCTCCTTTCAAATTCGACAATTTTGCTTGTTTACGTATCCATTTAACCTCATCGGAGAGAGAAATTTTGCGTTGAAAATGAGGAACAAGCTGAATCATGTTTTCGGCCCATTCACAGAACCTACAACGCGTATAATGGTCACGCGGTTTCAACTCTTGCACAAGCTGGATCTTATAAGCTTTTAAGCCGAGATCTTTCCGTAAAATCTTCCACAAAGTGGATGGCCATGGCTCCAACTGCTGTGCACGATGGCGAATCGACTATTTCGGATTCTCCTCAACACTGCGCTCCACAACAGCAATAACTTCTTCTGTTCGCACTGTTTGTCGTCCTTAGGGATGCGTATTATCCACTGAAGTGTACGTGGTGCGAAAACGATTCATCGTATTCCAAATAACTTGTTCAGATGGACGATTAGAATCTTGTTGAAATATTCACGGTTTGTTGGTTGAGGTGCTTCACAATATCTTCCCAAACAGTTTTTTGATAAACTTTCGCCAAAGTTTTAAGTCCTTTCTCGCAAAAAGTACGGCAACAGGTGGTCCCGATCAATTTTTGGAATAAGTTCTGACCTTCTCTTGGTACACTACACTCAGTCGCACCGTTTACTGAAAGATTCTTCATCGACTTGAACAGAAAAGGAGTTCCATTTTATCACATAAGATGTGTGTAGTGTGCACCTATAACTAAGATACTCCTATATCTCTACGTTGATTTCAATAATCAAAATTTTCCCGGAATAATACCGCTCCCGTTGTTCCGATTTAAGTTCTGTTTTTTTTTTTTTTTAAGTTGGTAAATCTATTGTTGACATTCCCTCTGAATCTTAGCGTCATAGCTTAACATTTGCAAAAGCTACGTAGCCAGGAGTACATCTATCTCTGTGTTGGCGATTTTTTACAATTTTAGAAATGGATTTAAATTTGCAACAACGAACTTGTACTCGTATTAAATTTTGTGTAAAAAACAGATTTAATGGTGCATGAATGTTGGAAATGTTGCAAAAGTGTTTCGGCAACGATTCTCTAAAGAAAACCAGTGGCCCGACCGGTTCAAAAGTGGTCGTGAGTCAATCGAAGATGATGAACGCAGTGGCAGACCATCGACATCGAAAACCGACGAAAACATTGATGAAGTACGAGTAAAAGAAATGTTGGTCAATAACCGCAAATTAACCATCAGAGAGATAGCGGAGGACATGAACATTGCCTATGGATCCGTCCAAGACATTTTGGTTAATGATTTGGGTTTCCATCGTGTAGCAGCAAAATTGGTGCCGAAAGGACCTCAATTTCATGCAAAAAAGAGACCGTGTTGACGTCGCAAAAGAGATGATTTGCGAAGCTGAATCCAATCCCACATTCATCAAAAGGATTATTACTGAAAACGAGATGTGGGTTTATGAGTATGACACGAATCCAGACATCAGGCAAGTGAATGGCGTTCACCAAATGAGTCGAGACTAAAAAAACCACGTCGTTTTCAGTCAAAAAAGAAGGCAACGCTTACGGTTTTCATGGATTACAACGCTGTAGTGCATCATGGATTTCTGCCAGAAGGCCAGACAGTAAACAAAGAGTATTCGTATTATTTGGGCGTTATGAGACGTTTGCGTGAAGCAATTCGCAGAAAGAGACCAGAATTGTTGGCAGAAAACTCGTGGGTTTTTCACCATGATATCGCACCGTCGCGCAGTGCCATCATTATTCGTAATTTTCTGACGAAAAATGCAACAAAGACGAGTACTATCCAACAGCCACCGAATTCACCTGATTTGGCTCCCTGTGACTTCTTTCTGTTCAATCGAGTTAAAAAAAAACACTACGGGGCACGTTTCAGCAGCCGAGAGGAAGTATTCGTAACGGAAAAGTCGCAGGAAACACTGATGGACATACCGAAAACCGAATATAAAAAATGTTTCGAGGATTGCATCAAGCACTGCCATTAGTGTGTTGTAGTCGATGTGGATTACTTTAAAGGGGACAATATAGATTTCGATGAATAAACTTGTATTTTTAATTTCTGAATAAATAAATTAAAATTTGATCAAAGAGGTCTATTAATTTTTAAAATAAATCACATTACTTACAACATAAAATTTATACATTTACTTCTAAATAAAATTTAGTAATAACTTTACCTGAGCATCTGAGTAGTTGTGCGCTAAATTTTTTATGTTCCTTCGAATTCCGGCAACATTTACTTGCATATCGTCCTTTTGTTTTCTCACTTCACAAAGAGTAGAAATTAGAAAAAGAATAAATAACGAAAAATTAAAAAAAAAAAAAAAAAAACAAACAAATTGTTCGATAACAAATTTTAAAATACAAAAACAAAACCCACAAAAATATTAAAAACGTTTTATTTTAATAACAAAATTTAGTACTTAAAAAGAGAGAAAAAAAAATGAGTTGGGTTATTTCAGTGAGATACCCCATACCCTTCTTACGAATTTCCCAGTATTTTTTTTAGTAAAAAAAAAAAACGAAAAAAAACACAATTTTATTTCTTGTCTGGTTAGTTGGTTAGAATATGAGCGTACATGAATATTGGTTAAACAAAATATGAAGATTTGAAAAAAAAGTTGTATTGTCTTTATTTTTATTTAGTTTTTTTTTTAAAAAGCGTAATCGTGCGCATTTGCAGCACTAGTGCAAATTTGAACTTTCTTTCGCAAAACAACAATATTATTATTATTTTTTTAATTGACAATAATAAGAACAAATACAAGTAGTACAAACGAAATATTTAACGCATTTTTCTTTATGTATGTATATGAGACAGAGAATAGATAAATAAATGAGTTTGATTAAAAAACTTTTAAGAAATATGATACAAAATAAAATCATAGAGAACATCAACAACATTTAAGTGAGACTTACTTTTAGAGTTCGATATTGTTTAGATTTTGGGGATAAAGAATTTGATTTGAGTTTGTTTGTTGAATGTGCTCCAAAGCAAGCTATGAGTAATACAATGAGAATAATTTTTTTGTTATATATCAATTTAGTATTAATTCAAAAAAATTTGTATAGATTTTCCTCCTTCTTCAATCAAGTTGCTTCTTCAACTAAAATAAAAAAAAAAATGCTAAACAGAAGAAAAGCTAAATAAAATAAATTCTATTAAACAAATAAAACAAAGTCGCTTGTCTACAATGGATTACGAAATAAAAAGGTGGGTGGTAATAGAAGCCTGGATTTTTTTTTCAATTAATATCCGAGTACGAGTACGAGTATATGCAATCAAAAACAGAAAAATGTAGATAAACAAACTAAAATTATGATAATTGCATTCCACTACGTCTACTTTCAATATTTTACAGGTTACTTGTTACCAACGAACTGTAAAACAATAGTGATCAGGATAAGTGGATACCCGCCACAAGAAGGTATACCCAGAGGAAGAGCCAGCGGAGGATGTTATTTTGGCTTTAGGAGAGATCTCGACATTTGTTGTGAGTTTAGAATGTTTGAACAACTCACATGTGTGAGTCTGCGATTGGACAGCAAGGAGTTTTATATAACCCCAGCATATCTAAACTACAATTATTGGGAACGCGATTTTGGGAATCTTCAAGAAGCAATGATATGCTGTGATGAACAGAACGTGCTTAAGAACTGAAACGAATAAAATCTGTAAATTTTAATACGGGCTATACTTCCAATGCGTAAAAATCGCAATCCCACTTTGTACCCAAATTAGCCTCTATATTCTCTAGTTTCAGTTTGTTATTTTTAGTTCGGTGCGGTTTAAAATATTTATAAAATATGAGTGAAGAGGAACGCCGTAAAAAGATCTTCGACAAATGGCTCGAAAATACTTCACGTCCAAACCATTTCAAAGCAAAAAATTTAAACATAGCACGCAGTACAGTGGATTCTGTTATTAAACGATATTTGGAGACGTTGACAGTTGCTTAACAGAAAACAGAAAAGTGGAGCACATGATACAAATTGGGACAGGAAAATAGTGGGTACCATCGTAAAAAACCGGACTATGTCATCCAGAGATGTTGCTTGGAAATGTAATACCAACCAAACAATGGTACAAAGATCTAAAAAACGTAACGGTCTAAAAACACGAAAAAAACAAAAAGTACCAAAAGTTACTGAAAAGCAAAAAAAGTCATAAAAACACGAGCCCGAAAGCTATACGAGTTGATCGGCAACAAGAAAGCGTGCTTGGTTTTAGATGACGAAACTTATGTCAAAGCTGCAGGTGCGCAGTTTTACAACTCGTTTGAAGCTGAGATTCTTCCGCAATCAACAACATCGATTGGGATGGAAAAATTCGAGTCAAAATATCTCGTTTGGCAGGCCATTTGCCAATGTGGACACAGAAGCTCATCGTTTATTACAACGGGAAATATTAACGGAGAAGTGTACATTAACGAGCGCCTAAAAAAACCGTTGATTCCTTTCTTAAGCAAACACGAGGGTTCAACATTATTTTGGCCAGATTTATCTTCAGCTCACTATGCTCATGCGACGTTGAGCTTTCTTGTTGCTAAAAATGTCGACTTTGTCCCAAAAGACATGAATCCACCCAATGTTCCACAGTGCCGTCCCATTGAAAGATATTGGGCTTTGGTCAAAGCTAAATTAAGGAAAAGTGAGCAGTGTGCAAAGGACGTAAAAGATTTTAGTACTAAATGGAAAAGAGCGTCCAAAAAGATCACGGATGTAACTGTCACCAACCTTATGAAGGACATTCGAAAGAAGTTGGAGAAAGAATGGGAACCTAAATAATTTTTTTTATTTTTTGTAATTGTGAATGAATTTAATAAAAACAGAGTTTTAAAGCAAATAAAAAAATTTACATGAATTATGAAAATATTTTTTTTTTTACTTTGAAGTTTCCAAATTTTATTCGTTTCAGTCCTTATAACTGCAGATTTGAGTGCGCGAGTAGGAGAGAACTGCCTACTACGTTCTACGCCGGCTTCATAATTTTTTGAATTCTCTCCTACTCTCCTACTCGCGCATTCAAAAAATTATGAAGCCGGCGTAGAACGACGGTCCAAGGATTCATTGTGTATCAAGAGAGGAAGGCAGCTTATAGAGTTATGTGGTTCTTTTGATTTTCGGATCCTGAATGGTACTAGTGCGAGTGATGAATGGGGTGAGTTGACGTACATTGGAGCTACTGAGACATCAGTTATTGACTACTATTTGGCAAGGGGAAACTGGAACTACCATGTTACTGATTTAGAAGTCAAACAAGTCATATACGCTGACCATTTACCTGTCATTGTTACGGCTACTCATTCCACGCCGACAAACGAGCAAATAAGGGATATGAGGGTGTTCGTAAAAATAGTATGGAAGGAGAACAAAGCCGCCAAATATAGAACGAAAATCGATGAGAAGTTGCAAGGAAGAAATATTATGACCATAGCGGATATGCAGCAAATTATTAAGGAGTCCTATCCTACCGTAAACCCAAACCCCCGCAAACAGAATAAAGAGCCGTCAGAAAGCAAAGCGGGTGTCGTTTGCGTGGCTTAAATTATTGCATGCCTTCAACACTGATATTCTTAAAAAGGCTTACCTAAGAACGAATCAGGAGTATAAAGATGTTTGCAGACAAAGTAGGCGAAACTACTTTGAAAGAGAGGCGGGCAGACTAGGGTGTTGTAATAACGCATCCAACTTTTGGAAACTAGCAAAGTCACTTAATAGAGGAAGATATGAGATAAACAGAGGTCTTAGCCCTTATATCCTCCTAGATCATTTCAAGAGGTTACTGAACCCATCGGTGGGTGGTCTAGTTGTCAATATGCTGTGCAAGATATACGAAACAACATTTTCGATGACCCTATATCTCATCAGGAACTCACGGGTGTGCTGCTTGGTCTAAAAGATAGGAAGTCTGCAGGGTCGGATGGCATACCAACTGAATTTTTTTTAATTTAGTACAAATGGACTGAAAGACAACCTCATTGGCTTATACAACAGCATATTATATCATAGGATAGTGCCCCAACGGTTTAAAGAAGCTCTGATTTTTCCCTTCCACAAAAAAGGCGATACATCGGTTCTTGCTAAAAACATTAGTGACGCATTTAAGGACGTAGCAATAAACGAACGCAACATTCGACGTTGGCTTGCTAAGTTCCGTTCGGGAGATCTTAGATTCGAAAGGGAACCACGTGGGAAACCAGGAACGGTAATTGACGACAATGTTTTAAAAGCAATGGTATATGCAGACCCAACAAAAACATTGCGAGACATTGCACAGAACATGGGAGTATTTCCCATGACAATAAGCCGACACCTATATCTAAGAGGAAAAGTAAAAAACCTGGAAAAGTGGGAGCCCCATGAACTGAATGAGGCATAAAAACTACGCCGCTTAGAAATCTGTGCATCGCTGAGCCGAAGGCACCAGAATGAACCGTTTTTGCACCGCATAATAAAATGTGATGAAAAGTAGATTTTGGATGACAACCCTAAACGGTCTGAACAGCGGTTGGGTGTAGAAGAAACCAAAACACACCCCCAAACTACAATAGGTCTTCACCCAGAAAAGGTTATGGTGACAATCTGTGGACAAAACAAATACCAATTCACTTTTCATTTCTTCAACCAGTCAAATATTATGAGAAAATCGACATAGTGCATGCGAAATTCGCTAAAAGCAAACTGCGTTGGCAAATAGGCATGGTCCGATACTATTGCATGTCAATGCTAGACCCCATACATCAGGTGTAACGGTACAAAAACTGCTACAGAAGGGATTTGAAATTCTTTTGCATCCACCGGACTATCACTTTTCCTACAATCTGGAGTCATTTTGTCGGTAGAAGAAACCAAGCAGAGGTCCTAAAAGCCTTCAATAAAAAAAAGCAATAATGGATCTTGAATCACGTTGGTAAAAATTTATAGATGCTAACGGTTCATATATTTACTTAAAAAAAAAATGTCGGCCTTTATATTTTTACCTCAAAATCGGACATTTCATGTGGTACGACCTAATATTTGATCTAAAGTTAGACTTAGATTACACTGAGAGTAGCCAATTAGATCGATGACAAATACTTTCAGACACTCACAAATGTTAAAGATGGTAAGGAGTCTAATGCCTTCTTAAGAAACACAATTTAGAAGGTGTTCTTTTTTGTCGATCGGACAAACGATGTCGAAGTTCCATATATCAAGCATACTTCACTCTGAAAATAAGTTATGATGCCACTTAATAACTCGGCATAGTCCATCCGGTCGCACAGCCTTGTTATACTTGGGTTAGGTTATGCTTATCTTTACTTTATTTTGGTGATCGAAAATCTTGGCCTTTTATCGTGCAAGTTAAACGGGTCGTTCTGACAAGGGTCTTCCCAGTTGTTCATCAGTCCGTAGAAGTGGTTTTTAAATGTCCTCTGCGACGACTGTGACTCTAATATTTTATTTCTTTGTGCATCTCTAGAGGTTTAACGTTTACGAAATGATGATGAACCGTCAGCTCATGCAATATCTCGAAACATGAGAAATTCTCAACGACCGGTAGTATGGTTGCTACGAAAGTAACAGGTCCACTGTTGATTTGGTGGCACTTGATATTTCAAATGTATTTCACAGAATTTGGCATCAGGCTCTTTTGTCAAAATGCGTGTATTTCAGTCGAAACGGGAATGGCAGTGTATGAAAAATTCATTAAATTACAATATTAACAGCATAACTAATTGGGAAACCACCAACATAGTAGAATGGCACTCACACTATCGAAACCGAAAAACTTTCCATTCTCAGTAAAAACCTACGTTGGAATGAACACATAGTCGATGTCCAGGTTTCCTTATCCCCCGTCTGATCTGAACGCAATATATTAGGCATTTATCCGCCATAATTTGAAGTGCAATGCCCACATCTAATCAATTGCCCCTAAAAACTCTTTGCACTTGCTAGATAAGATTCAAAACCGTGCGATAAAACTCATGAGGTCTTTACTTCCCATTATAACCTGCAAACATTTAAAACCAACGTACATCGGTATCTCTCATTGTTTCCTCTCTAATTTCTGTGTACAAACTGGTACACAAAAATCCCTTGAATGGGTGGTATGGATGCAAAATCAACAACGCATCAACGCTTTGTACGTACTGAAGAAACTATACTCGCTATTAGTTAATTTTGCGAAAAAATCTTGGCTTACATCCGTATAAGATACCACTGATGCAGGCAGCTTGAATGTCGAATTGAACGGAGATGTCGCCTGAGAGATCAAAGATTCTTTCGATTGATGATAAATACTGACTGAAATACAATTCGGATATGTCGGAGCAACTAGCTAGGAGTTTCTGCTGCGGGCCATATCCCATAGGAAACGACATCGAAATATTGAAATATTCGCGACAGAAAGCGTTATATGTAATACATATACTCGTACATACAAATAACCTGGTTAAAGAGATCGTATAAAATTGGGAAATACCCAAGGGTCTTTTTTCGAAGTGCATGATGATTTCTGTAAACGGTTACATGGCGAGTATTACGCTATTTTGATTTACGCTTACACAAGCTGCCCTGAAATAAATTTTCTTCAAAACACCCCTATTGATACTACCATTCGAATCTGTAGATCAATTGTTTTTTCATTTCTAAATTCAGTTAATAACAAGCCTCAAGCTTAATTAATGTTTTATTGAGTTATTCGATCGAGTTATTATATCATAAATCTGCTTCATAGGAACATGGGTTGTTTTGACCAGAAAAACAAACACACACAATAACACTGTTTAGTCGACCTAGATGATGGTAGAATTTTGCACAAACACTTATGAGGACTTGGCAAGCAAATTACTATGGGGAACCCTAGAAAATACGAGTAGATCTACAAATTGCAAAGGCTCTAGTTAAAACTATCTACCTACCTTATGTAAGTCAAATAGATAAGATTATAATATAATGGTTAAACGAATGTAGGAGAAAATTCGCCTATGTTATATTACGTCACATTTCAAATAATAACTGAACTGATATTGATATTTGACAAATTTAGTAGCAATTGTTAAATTAGTTCAGAAATTTTAACTGTTAAGAACCGCAATCCTGCTATTTGCACAAAAACAACTGGGAATATGGCTTCTGTAGCTCGAAGTGTGGTCCAAACCACAGATCCGATCTTAGGAATTGAGCATTTTACAGGCAGAACTCCACCAAAGTCTATAAAGTTCAATTGTCGGACCAACGTAAGCCTGCCGGCCAACAGCAATGTCGTAACTTTGGCTATAAGATGCTGGAAATATATTTTCAAGGCTCTGTTGATAAGCAAATTTGCTGCATTTGGGTATTAGAACATCCAGGAATGACCGTTTAGTTTTTGTGCAGGAGGTATCATTGGACCTTCTGTCTTCGAAAATGAAGCAGGAGTGGCTATTACCGTGAATGAATTGCGCTATCGAAACATGATCAATAAATTTATGTGGCCAGAACTTGAAGGTATGAATTTGGGTGATGTTTATTCCCAGCGTCTTGCCAGTACATCTCACACATCATCTCATTTGATGTCATTTTTCGAAATGGCGATCAAAATTAGCCTTCCGACTTCTTTCCGCGGAGCCATGCGAAAGAGAAGGTTTAATCTACGAGGGCGGGTCAATAAGTCCGTACTGTTATTGCTGGAACAGAGCCGCAAATGAGCGAAAATGTGATGAACAATTTTATCAGAAGAGCCTGGATGTCCAATAAAGGTCGTGGGGGTCATTTAGATGATATTATTTTCTATTATTAATGATAACGCTTCCTTTCTCTAACGGTTAAAATTGAAAAATCAAAATGAAACCTTTTATTGGAAAGCCCTTTACTAATAAAGTTTTATAATATATACTAGATGGAGTGAAAATTGACCTCCTTGACCGCCAGAATGCGCTGCTACTGCAAAAAAGGTTATGGTGCCTTGAAGTCCGTTCATATTTAAGCAGACATGTCAAATTTCAGTGCGATACTGTCTTTAGTTTTGTTTTGACAGCTGATTGTTGTTGAGGTGTTTGGCATCATGTTGAGTATGGACAAAAACGATTTTCGTTCTCTCATAAAACATTATTTTTTGAGAGGCAAAACGGCGAAGGAAACAAAAGAAAAGTTGGATAAATACGAGTATTATGGGGCTAATGCTCCGTCAGATTACACCGTCAAATATTGGTTTCGAGAGTTTCGTGGTGGCCGCAACTCCACTACCGACCAAGTCCGCAGCGGCAGGCCCTCCGATGCGGTTACAGAGGACAATGTCAAAAAAATACATGAAATGTTGGCTGACCGGAAAGTGAAGGTGCGCGAGCTAGCAGATATCACAAAGATTATTACTGAGCGCACACGCCATATTTTTTGGCAATATTCTGCATATGAAAAAGTTATTCTGCCGCTGGATGACGCGAATGCTCACTCCTGACCAAAAACACGAACGCGAGAGCACTTCGAAAGAGTGTTTGGACTTGCTGATGCGGAATAGGGTGGACTTTTGGCGTCGATTGGTAACTGGATTTGGATCCCTCGGACTATCATCTCTTCCCAAACCCCAAAAGATGGCTCATCAATAAAAAATTCAGCTCACGCGAGAAAATCATCGACTCCACGGAGGAGTATTTTGCAGACCTTCCGGAAAATTACTTTTCGGACGGAATCAAGAAGTTAGAAAATAACTGGAATAAGTGTATCAAACTAAAAGAGGACTATATTGAACAATATAAAAAAACATTTAAAAAAAAATTTTTTTTTAATTCCCAAGGAGGTCACTTTTCACTCCATCTAGTAAGACGTTTTAATAATGCAAAAATATAATAACTTTGTGGCATAATATGATTCTAAGTTTACGTGGTTTAGATGGAATGAAAGAATTAAAAATATTCAATACCACCCAGACGATGAATGAAAAAGTGTTTAAAAAATTGTAAAATTCTCTACTCCAGTACTAATTGGGAGAAACAATATTAACACAGCAACTTGTTCGGTAACCTTCATTTGGAAAAGCTGTGTAAAATATAATATTTAAATTCCACAAAAAAATAATACATATTTCAAATAGGAAAACAAACACACAGCATTCATCTTTCATTTCACCTACAAAAGTTCATTTATCCGTAAAAATTCAGAAGTTCAGCTCTAAGTCCATTTTTTTTAAAATGTTTTATCGATTTTGGTATTCCTGGTCTAAAAGAGAAACGAAAAATTGATTACTAGCCACACAATGCACACAACTAATAGTCTTTAATCAAAAGGTTGTGTACCTTTGGTATGAGATTTAAAGACATTTCTTCCACACCAAACAGCAAAATCATTTCCTTGACCTTTTACAAAAATATTAATGCGACTGCAAACACAAGTAACTATTTCAATGTAAGAACTCAATTTGCCAAAACAAAAGTCCACGCCATCTAAGATGCACTATTGATTTTTTTTCTATTTTTCTATGCTTGCGTGCTGTGTTGCACGCTTTCTTTACTTCATTCAAACATCTCTACTACAAGCAAACTACCTATACATATTTGTATTTACAGGAAAACGTAAGTAAGTGCCACTACTAACGGCAATTTGATTTATAGGAGAAATTTCCACTCCAATCCCAAGGATCAAGTTTTGTGATTTTGTGATAGAAAATACGAAGTAGACTCCAATGTCCAAGAACAATAATACAAAACACGATACGAGAAGTTTTTCCGTAAACCTTAGTGGCATTGGTTTCAAGTTCGCGAAGCGACTAAAGACCATAAAGGCTATCCGTATGTCAAACAAAAAAAAAAACAAAAATGCATTTACTCATCGTTGGAATTATAATTGAATTTGCCGTAAAGAAGCCTAACAAATTGCCACCACCATGGTTGTTCTCAAGCCAAGTAAACGTTGTATACATAAGGACCTGGGTGAGGGACAATCTAATGCTAAATTTGTTCACAACGACGATTTGTGACGGGCTCAGTGAATTAATTGAACTTAAAAATATAGACCTGACACTAATTGCATTTATGTTTATGCAAACGCAATATTGAATTGATTTTCTCTCTACGGATGCTTGCGTAATGTAGCCCGTAATATAGTAGATGCTTTTGTTATTTCTTTCCTTGAAGATGTTACTGTTCGGGTTAGACATGCATTGTTTTTAGAACAGCGTGAATGTCTTCACAGGAAACTGACAATTCCTTGTTGCAACAACATTGGAAGTATATTAAGAAGAGTGTCAAATGACAAGGGACCCTCCTGACCACTCTTTTCTTTCTTTTGTTTGCTTTAATCTTCACCCAATATTGATATCAGTGGGAGAGATAAATGTGAGATCATTTAATCGAGATTAGACAATATTGTCGGTATCGTTCAGTTAGTCTAAACTGGTACAAATTCTAACTTGAAAGAGTAGTGCTATGCTTGGTCTTTGAATCCGAATGCTGGGCAGAGTAAAGTAAAACTGATAATAAATGCTGATATGTAATTGGACCGATCATCACATAACATATGATTCTGTGAAACACTGGCGATCACTAGGATGAGGCCATACATTTTGCAATCGATTTCCACTCTTTATACCTGTTTGAAATTTTTTACCCGCAAAATTTCACTACCTGTGAACAAGTACATATTTTCTCAACAGGAAGTCAGTAAATTAAAGGGTAAATAAGAAACGACCGTTGGAATTTCCCTGGATCAAACAATGACCTTCTTGAAAATCGTATAAAAAATGCGCCACTAGGATGAGGCCACTGCGAATATTTCGTTGCAGGAGTTCACATCATCGACTTTTTTCAAAGTTTTGTTAAGTGTTGAAAAGAACTGTTTTTATTTAGTTCAAAAAAAAAAGGTTCCGGAAAGACTTTGACAGCGACAGAAAGAGGAAAAATAGATGCTTTCAAGGAGTTAGGACTCTCAGGCCGAGAAATTGCAAGGAGGCTTAAAAGAAGTAAGACTGTTGTAAACAGTTATCTTGTGGATCCACAAAACTATGGGAAAAATCAAAAAGGACGCAGGACAGAAGCAACAACATCGTGGTAAAAGCGGCGTGCCTCAAATTCTACTCTACCAGCGACTAAAATAACGGCCAACAGCGGAGTATCAGCCAGCATAGCAACGGTCCGAAAGATAATACGAAAAAGTGGTCCTATACAGAGAAAAAAACTTAAAAGAAACCTGTTTTGAGGCAAGAACATAAGGAGCATCGAATGAATTTTGCACGAGAACATGTCGCTTGGAGCAATGAATGTCTTTTCGGATGAAAAGAGTTTAACCTTAACGGCCCCGATGGTTACAACGTTTATTTCCATGATCTAAGAAAGAAGGAGCTTATTATGGCAAGACACCACAGCCGTACATCAGGTGTAATGGCGTGGGGAGCTATTACCTACTATGGCACAATCGAATTGGAGTTTTTGTCCACAACAATCAACTGAATGAACTGAAACAACTACAAATGTTTGCTGGAACGGTCATTTCCAAAAGTGAAAAACATTTTCGGACCCCTGCCTTGCATATTCTAACAAGACAATGCCCCCATCCACACTTCCAGGATTGTTAGAAGTTGGATTCAATCAGAAGACGTGGAACTTGGAATAGGAACATGGTCGCCCTATTCAGCGGACTTAATCATAATCGAAAATATTTAGGCATGGTTATCTCATAAAGTGTATGAAGGCGGCAGACAATTTGAAGACAAAAGACACTTTAATCGAAGCTATTAGTGATGCCTGGGCCCAAATTGTATGATTCTATTCCAAACCGTGTTATAGAGGTCATATCGAAAAATGGCGGGCATACTCATTATTAATGTAGATAAACGTAATAAATAATTTTAAAACCATAAAATGTAAACATTTTATTAATTTTTTCCTTTCTTTCGAAGATTTTGCATGTGGTCTCATCCTGGTGGCGCATCTTTTTATACGCTTTTCAAGAAGTTCATTGTTTGATCTTGGGAAATTCCAACGGTCGTTTCTTATTTACAATTTAATTTTATGACTTCCTGTTGAGAAAATATGTACCTGCTCACAGGTAGTAAAAGTTTGCGGGTACAACATTTCAAACAGGTATAAAGAGTGAAAATCGATTGCAAAATGTATGGCCTCATCCTAGTCATCGCCAGTGTATCACAGAATCATATGTGATGATCGGTTCAAAAAGGTAAACCAAAAATCAACAATCATGAAACTGCAATGTCTTCAACAATTAGCTGTCTCGACATCACAGAAACCATGGGAATGTACCCCACTATAGCCCTGAGCATTTTTTGTCAATTTAACTGAATATTTAAAAAAAAAAAATAGCACTACGCAATGCGACAAGATCCTTGTTCAGAGAACAACAAGAAACAAAGTAGACAATCCGTTGATCGATAAAGGGCTGATGCAGTGTACTTGTGGGTAAAAAATGGAGTCTGTAGTTGGTCTTGACCTATTTGGTCCAAATCGCAGTCTAGGGATGTTTCCAGCCTGAATTATTTGGACCACTATCACCCTCGAGTTAGACATAAAAGTTTTCAATATCAACATACGCATTGATAGTCAAACGATGCTTAAGGCGTTAGGTTCCTGTTGAATGAACTCAAAAACGGTAGGCTGCTTCTATGTCCCGCAAAAACCTAGTCAATCTAAAAAGGGATAGATTCCAGTGGGTATCAGTCACAGATGTATTGACAATACTGAATTTGCTAATGACTTAGCAAGAAGGGCCTCTACTGTATGATGTTTAATTCCTACAATGCCTCAATCCCGCAATGCTTAATAAAAAGTGAGACGCAATTCCTCATCATGAAACACGTATGCGTGTTCGTCACTACAAGTGCTGCAATTTTAGATTACAATTTTTACAAAAATGCAATTATTGTTCAACCCCACATCCTGGCTACTAACATACTTCTAATATTCTTGAGAGGACTCATATTGTTTTTTTTTTATTATTTTTGCTGTTTCGTTTTTCGTTTCGTTTTTTTGACAGCTCACGCCTGATTCGTAACATGTGTCAAAGTCAAACATGCTATGTTAGCATTGCCATTTCATCATGGAAAGACTTATACCCGAGGAAGGATTAAAAATTACGAGTATTGAATTTTGTTTTTCGCGCACTTCGAGCATTTTACGATCATCATAATCGACCTACTGAACAAGCAACTCAAGCCATCGTGACTAAATTTCGCACCAATTTTCCGTTATTGGGCATCAAGCCACCTATCAGTATGTGTAGAGTGCGTATAGAGGCAAATATTGCTGCTCTATTCGCAGCAATGTGTGCCAATCCGCTTTTTTATCGAAAAATTGTCTTCAGCGACGAAGTGCATTACTGGTTGAATGTGTAAGTTAATAAACAAAACTGCCCTATTTGGTCCAAAGAGCAACCTCAAGCAATGCAAGAGCTGCCACTGCACCCGGAAAAATGCACTGTTTGGTGCGGTTTATGGTCCGACGGAACCATTGGTGAGTATTTTTCGAAGATGACCGTAAGAATAAGGTTACCGTCAATGGCGCCCGTTACCGTTCAATAATTTCGAACTTTTTTTGTCCAAAATGCACGAGCTGAATATGGTCGACATGTGGTTCCAGCAAGACTGCGCTATATGACACACAGCACGCGAATCGATGGACCAATTGAGAAATGAGTTCGGTGGACGATAAATTCTCGTTTTGAACCGGCTAATTGGCCGGCTAGAACGTGCGATTTGACGCCTTTACACTATTTTTTTTTACGGCGATACGTCAAATTACTCGTCTATGCCGATAAACATTTTATACATGTTTGTAATTTTGCTGTTTTTTTTTTTTTGACAATTCAAAACCAAAACGCTTAAAGAATCAACCATTATTTTGTTTCTGTAGTAGAAAGGTCAACAAAGCAATTGGAGAAAGGGCCACTTATGAATGAAAAGGCAGGTTGATTCGATAAAATTCGTTCAGGAGATGGAAGTCGTGACAACAACGAGCTAAGGGTTTTGTTATTTTGTTAGAGCCTGATGGGCGTCAAACTATTTGACATATTGCTGAATAACTAGACGTCCACTTTTCAACAGTTACTCGGCATTTCAAAATAATTGGTAAAGTGAAACTGTATTTCAGACGAATTCACGGAGCGTTACAAGCCAAGTTTGCTTTTGTTTTTGCATAGAATTATTAGGTGTGATGAAAACTGGATCCTCTATGGTAATCGTCGACAATCTGCGCAGTGACTTTTTTTTAGCGCGCGCTCAATGGATTTATGTACCCTTAAAATGTTTGTACACAGTGCGGGCGAAGGAAATTTAGGAAGGAAGAAAGAGAGGTACCGATGTACCGATGTTTGCAAATTATAACGACCAGGAAATACAGAACTCAGAGGCATTCTATACGCAAGTTGTACGACTTAGGAAAGAACCACGATATTTTAGAGTACGTCCGAAAGTGGGCCTGACGGTAAACTGATGACTGGCTGATATTAGTACCACCTATTAGTTTTATCGCACGGTTTTGAATCCTATCTAGCAGGTGCAGAGATGTTTTAGAAGCACCTGAACAGATGTGGGCATTGTACTCCAAGTGCCTTTCATGGGTAATGGCTGAGTGTTTGGATTTTGCTTTAACGACAGCAGAGACCATTGTGTTTTGGAAGCATTAAATTCCACTCTGTTGATAGTTCCCCTATTGATTATGCTGTTAATATCGGAATTTAATGAGCTTAACATACGCTGCGGTTCCCGTTCTACAGCTGAAGAGCAGGGGTGTGAGTCAAGGAACTAATATCAAAAGCAGAGAGTACTGTCGTCAGCAAAGGAATATATTGGATTAGAAGTAACATAACAGACAAGATATTATTATTAATGAAAATTAAAAAGCGGCTCCAGAACGGAGCCCTGGGGCACACCAGCATTTATTTTGTGAATATCAGACTTTAAACAGTCCACGACAACTTAAATTGAACGTTCCGAAAGGTAGTTTCTAATCCAATAAAGGAGAGATTCTTCGATCCCAAATGCACGCATTTTCTACAAAAGAGCCTGAGCCTTAGAAATATCAAGCGCAACTATCTTGCTTTTGCCAGATTGATGAACGCTTTGATTTCACTTTTCGGTGAGACATGCCATCAAATCACCAGTGGACCTGTTGCTACGAAAACCATACTGCCGGTGATTGAGAAGTTTTTGTGTTTCGAGATACGTATACGATACGAGATACGTATTTCATGAGCTGACGTAAGTGCAATGTGTCTATAGGAGAGAGAAGATTCGCATTTTTTAAGGACGGGCTGGACAAATGCTGTTTTCCATCTGCTCGGAAAGAGTCCTAAAGTGTAGGATTGATGAAAAAGCTTACGCAGCGGTTTTGTCAGCGACGACGAACACCTCTTCAGTAGAAGAGGAGATATACCATCTTGAACAGCGGAATTGCGTATATAAAGATCTTTAAGTACTCGTGCTACTACACGAGTGCTTGGCACTAATGAACCACCAAAACACATTTGGTTGCAGAAAAGACATATACGGAGGAAGCCACAGTCAAAAACACCTTTGAACACAAAAATCCTGATTAACAAAGTTAATTCTTACGAAATTTACAAGTGTTTGAACTTTATTCGCAAATATAGCCATTTCATATGCAACAACCTAATAATAAATAAAGTTTTCTCTTGGCACGTTGAATGCCAGGTAAAGCGTTGCTCACAGACGCGTACCTCAGTAATTTAGAAAATTCAGATCCAACGACTTACATACATGGCTAGATCATGTGGAATTCTTAAGAAGACCAAGACACGTGCGGAATGGCGAGTATCTGAATCCACACTGGAGGAAATCACTTATAAAAACTTGAGTAAACATTATGGGTTGTCCATAGGGTTTGTTTTTTTTTTTCGTCCAGATAATATTGAACATAGACATACCACCTTGATCAAAAAGTTCAGAAAATTAAAAATACAAGTTTATTCATCTAAATCTATATTGTCCCCTTCAGAGTAATCCCCATCGACTGCAACATACTTATGCCAGCGCTTGATTCAATCCTCGAAACATTTTTTATATTCGGTTTTCGGTATGTCCATCAGTGCTTACTGCGATTTTTCCATTACTTCCTCTCGGCTGCTGAAACGCGTTCCCCGTAGTGTTTTTTTTTAACTCGATTGAACAGAAAGAAGTCACAGAGAGCCAAATCAGATGAATTCGGTGGCTGTTGGATGGTACTCGTATTTGTTGCATTTTTCGTCAAAAAATTACGAATAATGATGGCACTGCGCGACGGTGCATTATCATGGTGCAAAATCCATGAGTTTTCTGCCCACAATTCTGGTCTCTTTCGGCGAATTGCTTCACGCAAACGTCTCATAACGCCCAAATACGAGTAATACTCTTTGTTGACTGTCTGGCCTTCTGGCAAAAATTCATGATGCACTACCCCGTTGTAATCCATGAAAACCGTGAGCATTGCCTTCTTTTTTGACTGAAAACGACGTGGTTTTTTTAGTCTCGGCTCATTTGGTGAACGCCATTCACTTGCCTGATTTCTGGATTGCGTGTCGTACTCATAAATCCACGGCCACGTCTTGTCTCCAGTAATGATCGTTTTGTTGAATTTGGGATCGGATTCAGCCTCGCAAATCATCTCTTTTCCGACGTCAACACGGTCTCTTTTTTACATGAAATTGAGGTCTTTTGACACCAACTTTGCTGCTACACGACGGAAACCCAAATCATTAACCAAAATGTCTTGGACGGATCCATAGGCAATGTTCATGTCCTCCGCTATCTCTCTGATGGTTAATTTGCGGTTATTGACCAACATTTCATTTACTCGTACTTCATCAATGCTTTCGTCAGTTTTCGACGATGTCGATGGTCTGCCACTGCGTTCATCATCTTCGATTGACTCACGACCACTTTTGAACCGGTCGTGCCACTGGTTTTCTTTAGAGAATCGTTGCCGAAACACTTTTCCAACATTTCCAACGTTCGCGCACCATTAAATCCGTTTTTTACGCGAAATTGAATACAAGTTCGTTGTTGCAAATTTAAATCCATTTCTAAAATTGTAAAAAATCGCCAACGCACGCAGAGTTAGATGTACTCTTGGTTACGTAACTTTTGCAAATGTCAAGCTATGACACTAAGATTTAGAGGAATTGTCAACAACAGATTTACCAACCTAACAAAAAAAAACAGAACTCAAATCGGAATAATGGGAGCCCCAGACGGTTATGTCCCCCGGGAACTTTTTCATCAAGGTGGTATGTAGTTTTGGTGACTTTACTTTCAATAATTCTGTGTACTTCAATACTCTGTCATCGTGACTATCATAGCAGGGAACATTAATCACTTAGCGCAAATTTTACGTTACATGTGGAACAGAAATAGAGCACGCTTACTTATAACTGCATACATATATGTGTAAGGATTTAAGTCTTAGAAAGGCCTGCAGCTCAATTTAGCTTTTCTCCTCCAGCTCGTCAAAGAAATAACTTACAAAAGTTTTCAATCAGCATAGTCAAATAGAAGTTGATGAACAGACTCAGTTTTCTCAGTCCCGCAATTTCTGCATAACTACCAAGACTACGAGTCCAGTGGTAACCCCAGAAACGGAGCGAGCGTTTTTACGACTAAACATTTTAAATTTTGAAAACATTTTGCTAAGTCATTGCATCGAAATTAAAAAAGCTTGTCCAGTCAAGCCATATAAACTTATTTTATTTAAGTTGCAAGATCCATTAATGAAGAATTAACTCTTTATGCATTCACTTTTAGCTCACATAAAATCCGGCAAACCCTCACAGAGTTCATTAGAGACAAAAATTTTAAAATCTGTTTACAGCTCTTGGTTTGCCTTTATTTGAATTGAAATTTTCCCTGCGAGGAATTTCAAATATTTGCATTTCACAATAATCTCAAGCACAAATATAAAAATAATTCTAATTAAATAAAACCGGTTATTCCGAGGAGTACATCTTCACATGGAAACTTTTCGCTTTTCGATGGAAACACAGGTAATATGTAGCAGTCTCTCCTGTGTCGTATTGTATTTGTTTGACTTCAGGCTACATCTATGTACGAGTATTTTCAAACTTATCCATTGATTGATTCAATCTCAATCTACAATCTGTTTAAGCTCTCTTTAATTAAGACCAACTTGACTTTACCCCTTCTAAAGATTGTCTCTAGATTAGGAATCTACCTGGCTCCAAACTGAATATGCACTTATCTAATCCAGATAAAGAGGTGAACAAACAAACAACAACCATCAGTTGAACAATATTCGTAAAAGCTTCTCTTCCATTTCCATAGCTGTCGCAGTTTCTACAGTATGTTCCAAGAGCAGGAACTGGCTTAAATCACGCAAATGTCGGCCTGTGCCAGAATACATTAGTATATGGTATGTGCAGTTATTTGTGCAATATATCACACCAACCATAGAGCCAGTAAAGAAAGAAAAATAACACACCTCTGGTAGCGCCCATACAAACACCATACACTGACGGTTTGTTTGGTTTGAGTCCGACGTCACTCGAGCTATTTTCTCCATCGTCTACGCCGAGTACGAGTGGTGTGCTGCGTGCTTGTGTACTTTCTGCGGATTTTGCGTCTTTTTTAATTGATTCGAGACTTGTCAAGAACCAAAATAAACCACAAAAGAGGAAACCATTCCATTTTCTTTCTTCCTTTTTTTGCGTGTTGTTGTTCTGTAGAATATTATTGTTGAGTGTAAAGCTTAAATATACACACATTTCAATGTAAACTAAATAGCCTGAAGCTGTAGTTCGAGTAATTCTTTGTTATGGTGCCTGCATTTAATAAGATTATTTACATACAAAGCAAAGTGCTTAAAAACTAATATAAAACAGAGGTGATTTGGTTGGTTATTTGTTAAGGGGTTGGGCTCCAAAAGGCAGTGGAGCTACTATGTCACTAAGCCACTGAGCCACTGAAATTCTCCAGTGGATTCGTCAAAGATAACTTAGATGTGAAAACCGATTTCGGATAGCAAATGTGCGAACTCTCAATAGGGAAGATGCCGTCCAGATCTACAGAAGATATGGTGAACACGACAGGACTGCTTCAAAAGAAATTGTTTTAACATATAATACGGCTACCATATGGGTACACCAACATGATATTGGATTAAGAATCGACAAGAGACGGCGCCACTTTGACCCCGGTTCATACAGGCGATTGAACCACTTGCCACATGAATTTACACGAACCACTTCAATTTAACCTTTAGTTGTGCGCATTCTCCCATTTCTCGGTCCACGCGCGATTCTCCAACAAATATACGAGCAATGCCTCCTACCATATTGAAATCCTAATACATAGTTGGTTATGACGCCGAGGTAGGGAAGAAGAGCACCAGGCCTAGCCTGACAGTCAAAAAATTCAGTCTTTACGGACAATTGAAGACGCTGATCGCCTTCGTGTTCGAAACAAAGTAATTCGTAGCACTAGATACCAACAACTTGATATACATAAACCCGACTAGCTATCCCCTGATCAACGATCGGATTGACACGAATTGGTGTGAAAGAAAAGACACGCTTTGAATGTCCCGGACATACGCTTGATCAGAGTTGTCAGCATCGATTCGAATCACTATCTTGTTGTCCCCAGAGTGTGCACACATTTGTGAAAACGTACAGATCCAGGCACAGAGAAAGCTCAACGTTAAAAAGGTTCAAGCAAGACCCAAACCTTCTCTGCTTGACTCTCCCTCAAGAATTTACAAAGTGTTCGACGACATATGTATGTATGCAGAAGAGCTGTATCTCTCACTCGATGCAGACTGCCGCCAAAGTGGTGATTGATTCCAACGTGACCGGAGACACTTACTCAGCGCATGCCTAAACTCTCATGCAAAGTATGGTCATGAAAAATATTCAGAAACTGAAATCTCAAAGTGCTCTGCCAATCCAAAAAAATCCCATCACTAGCCTATCAAGTACCGCATATCAATGGTACAATATTATGTGAAAGAACAAAGCAGGTCGTCAACAAGCCGATTAGACCTTATCAACCTGAGAAATGAAATTAAGTAACACCGCCGACGAAGTAAGAATTAGTAAGGATCTTCCGAGCCATTTGAAATAATGCGAGGTCCCAGATTAGATGAGTTCCAAACATATAACTTCTTTAAGCTAATGATAGAGTGGCATGCTGTTTACGCGTACCTATGTATGATATTGATATTGTCGGCATCAACACACAGCCAGTCACAATTGCAAAAAGTAGAAAACCTTGTTTTGCAAAGAGTTCCGGCATCTTAAAAGAATAAGAATAAATGTTGCAAACAGATCCTCATTGAGTCAACTGACGTTTAAGAGTCATCAAGAAAGGAAACTCTTTAAATTGCCAAGTTTTTCTTATTAGGGTGGAAACTCAAACACAGAAAAATATAGATATATTGAAGCTGGGTAATATACAGGGTGAATGACTCGAACTCCAACTTTTTAAAATGCTATAATTTTTTTATTTTTTGATAAATTTTATTGTGCCGAAGCAAAAAATGTTGGAAAATACATCAATTTTCAAATTGTATCAGTAGTTTTCAATATGTCCACCTTTGGCGCGAATAATGGCCTTGAGACGGCCGAAGAAAGCATCGCACGCTGCACACAAGTGGCTCTGCGGTATTTTTGCCCATTCCCGGCGAAGTGCTTGTTTGAGGTGGTCCAAACTTTGATATTTTTTAGTGCCAACCTTCGCCTTCAAAATACCCCAGACAGAGAAATCCAACGGATTTGCATCCGGAGAATTTGCAATCCATTATGTCGAAGAAATGAAGTGTGGAACATTGTTTTTTAACCAATCTTGGTTGACGCGCGCTTTGTGAGACGGTGCCGAGTCCTGTTGCAATGTCCACGGTCTCCGACCGAAATGATCGTTTGCCCAAGGCTTCAATACTGCCTCTAAGATAGTTTCACGGTATATGATCGCATTAATTTTGACGCCACGGTCCAAAAATACGAGCGGAGAGCAACCATCGGCGGTTATGGCGGCCCAAACCATCACCATCGGTGCTGCCTGCTTTCTGATGGCCGTCCGAAGGTTTAAATTTTCGAAGGACCTCTCTGGTAAGTAAACTCGGTCATTTTGTTTGTTGACATATTGCTCGATAATAAATGGCGACTCATCGGAAAAAACCCAAATTCGTCAACTCACCACTTTCGTGCAAGCGTAGCAACTCCTTCGCTCCTTCGCTCTTTCGACTTTAACTTTTTTCTGTTGCGGTGTGAGATCTTGTGCTTTTTGGAACGTCAATGGCTTGACCCCAAGCTCATTTTTCAGTATGTGTTACATCCGTTCCAATGAGGTTATGTTTTTTATATATGATGAATATTGTATGCATAAATATACTCTGTTAAAAAAAAATAGCTTTTTTGTCTTGTTCTAACCCTCTAGTAATCATAACAACCATTTTCCAGGCCAAAATGATATGATTTCATTGTAAATCTGCTGAAAAAACCCTATGACCGTGCTTCTTTGGAACCTGAACCACTGTGCATGGGTGGCATCCAACATTTAATGGGAAGACTAAATTCTTACTGGAAGTTGGCTTGATGTTGATTTCTAGTCAACTACTCGTCTTACTTGATTTTCGTTAACTGAAAAAATAGATGATATGTCTTTCGGACGAGGCTGGGATTCAAACACCGAACCTTCCGATTTGGAAGCCAGTCCACTACCGCTTGAGCCACGACCACCCATCTACTCCTCTAATACATCTACTACATCTAATAATACATCACAGAAATGCTAAAGTGTCGTTTTTACTAGTCTTTACTTTAACTGAATACTAAATAAAGTTTGCAACAATAAAATGTGAAAAGAAGTATAAAATAAATCACCAGAGAAAGGTGTTTACCATTCACGTTGACAATGGCAATTGGATAGCTCAAGAGCTTCCATGTATGCGATTGAGATTTCGTTAAATCACTTCATGCATGGCACGAGTAATGAATTTTACTACGTCTTCAAATGTCTTAAGCTACTTATGCACTTTATATTAAAAAGAAGCTACTCGCATGTAAGGCCTTAACATAGTAAACTTGTTGTCCATTACATAAACCATTAGGCTAATAAACACCATAATCAATATATGAACAATTTTCAACGCCAGTTACATAAATAAGCCCAACTGTCTTTCTTATTGATTCAAATCATTTCCCGGTTTACGAGGTCATAGCCAGACTTGTTACGCTGCAAGATATTGAATAACTCATAATATTGTATCGTGAACTTATTTATTGTTGCTTAAAAAATATTCAAAAACAAAGTTAACAAAGGCAATAGAACAGCAGTTTGTGTTTCATTGAGCCATTTACTGAATATCGTTTGTGTAGAAATCGATGGCCGATAATTTGATTAGAACCTCACATTCATGCGAGTACATCGATCCATGTGAAGTGAATATTAACCAAATTAAACCAAAAGCTCTTCCATTTAACACTCTCTTCTCCCTTGGCTTTGTTTATCTAGGCAGACTAAAAAAACAAAAAAAAAAAAGATAACAAACTCAATCAAATCCTTTTCTTGATAATTATTTGATAAGGCAACAAATTTTGCAATCAACCATTTTGCTTAGTCAGCCAAATGCGGATAGTGACTACAATTGGAATGACATCAATGGTTGCCTTCAATTGGATTCTATGTACTCGTACATATAAGCATAAGCACATAGGTGCGCAAACAATGAGCTCGATTTGACCACGAACACTGGGCATCTATTCATTTAAATTTCTTTCGGTTACAGCTACGACTGTCGACTTTGCTAATTTTATCCAAGTCATTGACTGTGCATTCCTTAAAATAAGTAAATTTCCAAAGACCAGTTGAAGAAGTGAAAAAAAAAAAACTGAGAGTCTAAGTCGCATGTGGAAATGTTGGAAATGAGTTCATTCCTCGTCCGCGTTTCTCTCATTAAAGTCTTAGTATGATACGTGCAAGGTCAGTGTTTCGCCCTGTTATTTTCAGCAGCGTAATTATTCGTGAGCTATATGTAAACAAAATATTTCCTTTCTTTAATGTAGTCGCTTCGTGTATCTTGTTGGGTGTTTTCGCATTACTTTTGTTTTTCAGAGATTCTTTTGGGATTGTCCATTGATTTTTGTAGCGAATAGCATTAACATGAGTTGAGTTAGTGTCAAGTTCACGGGACGAAAATCCATTTTTGTGTGAAGGACTTAAGTCTTTTGGATTTACTTTGTGCTATGTGTTGGTCGGAAGTGACGACATATGTGTTAAGTGAGAGGTTAACACAGCTCTGCAAATCGAGGTTAACACAGTTATGCCTTATCACTCTCTAGAAATAATTTGTTGTTTTTGATAATCGCAACGCGAAATTTTGAAGATTTTGTTTCTTGCTTTTTCTTTTTTGAAATCTCTGACATATTGAAAGATAAGTGTATAATTGGGGACCTGCGTCCTTGCGATTGATCGGGGAACTGGTGAGTGGTGGTCCCCGTTAACTGCATGGGGGAACCTTTACTCATGCAGGCTAAAATGGTAAAGACATGACAGGCCGGTAGCGTAATACTGTCCTACGCAGTCATAGGGCTTACAGTCATATACGGTACAGATTAAAAAGATGTGACAACCCTTGCAAACGTTTAAAGGACGACCTTCGGATCTGCATGTGGAATGTTCGAACATTTAACATGCCACGTGCAGTCGAACAATTAGCAGAGGCATTCGACCGCTATCATGCAGATATCACCGCCATCCAGGATTAAAAACTTTGATATATGCTACGGTGGTTGCTATAGGGAAAAGAAACAGCGCTTATTCGGATGCTTCTCGAGCTTGAGCGTCTTATAATAACCCGCATCAAGGTCAAATTCGCTAACATAAGCCTGATATGCGCTCGTGCGCCTACGGAAGACAAGGACGACACCACCGCAGAACGGACTTAGGCTTATTAACTTTACGACGGGACGTAATATCACTATAGCAAGTACACGGTTTCGTTATCTCAATATACACAAGGGGACATGGCGGTCTTCAGATTATTAAACGATAAATCAAAATGAACACATGACTCCCGTATTCTGGACGTCCACGGGGATTTACTAGGCGCCACAACAAAAAAGAACTACTGTGAGAAAATACAACGTAGAAAAGTTGCAATCACGAGAGACCGCCAGAATCTTCGCCGAATACGTCCCCAAGGCGACTTGGAGAACTCCTGATCAATCAACCGTTAACCAGATTGATCATCTCAGTACTACGCATGTCCGAACGTTCCGAGGGGCCAACATCGACTTGGGCCATTAGCATGTTGTAGACAGACTACGGTTGCGAATATCCCGAATATCGCAAAGGCAAGCTATTACTGTGAGGAAGGTCGATGGCGGACGGCTACAATCGCAAGAAATCGCCAAATCCTTTTCCGATCCAGTCGTCTTTGATCTCTTAAGAGGTCCTATTGCGTCAGCATCAAGTGCCGAAGACCAGTGGCAATACTGGCAACGTGCCATCAGAGACGCCGAAACTGATGTGATGGGTTTCATTTCACCCGACCACCACCAAGAAATACTTGGTTTGATGACGAGAGCCGATAGTGAGCTCTACGAGCAGAAAAGACAAGAAGAACATCGGCATCTCCAGAAGGGGAAGAAAGAACACGAGAAATGAGCGATCGAAGATATTATGAAGTTGTACTCCAGGAATAACGTACGAAAGTTTTACCAACACATTTAAAGGACGTGTCAAGGCAAGAAGACCCGTACAGATAGCTGTAGTGATGAGGAAGGAAACTTTGTGGTAAAGTAACAGTTGGTGCTGAGACTGTACAACGGCGAAGAAGCCTAACATGCTACCGTCAGGCAGAGTAGACCATTCAACTTAGAGGACGAAAGCCAAAACTTCCGTTCACCTGACCAGAACGAAGTGCGGATAACAATATCTAAGCTGAAAATCAATAAAGCAGCTTTACCCGATGGCTTATCGACCGAGGTATGCAAAGCTGTTACAAATGACAAGTAGACCAACTCATTACTTAAATCTGGTTAGAAGAGTGTATGGCTGATGAGTATCGTTTTCCCGACCCCCAAACAAGGAGACGCCCTCAGCTGCGCCAACTATAGAGATATAAGTCTCGTCAATATCGCATACAGGGTCTTGTGAACGTTTGAAACGGGATACCTACGAAATCTCTCTTTCCAAAATCCCATGTGCCCGAAAATCCTCTGTTTTGAGTGTAGGCGCATTTGCTTTGTGCATTGAAACGGGGGATTTTGACACAGGGGCTTATGGGAAAGAGATTTTAGAAAAAGCAGATTTCATACCCAACCCGTTTGAAATCCTTCGTTAACAACCTGATTGGGCCCTATCGGTGCGGTTTCACACCAGGAAAGTCCACAATCTTCCAAATCTTCACACTCCAGCTGATCGTGGAAAAAACTCAAGAAGTCCAAATCGATTTCAAGGCCGTATATGACACCATTTGTAAAGAAAAGCTATATAGACCGATGTCTAGTCTGTGCAGAATGACGATTGAGAATGTTCGCTGCTCCGTCAAGGTGGGTAACAACTTAACCGAAACCTTTGATGTCAGAAAAGGTTTTAGACAAGTTGACGCGCTGTCATGCGACTTCTTTGCGAAACGCAGAAGCGAACTCTGAAGGCACAATCTTTCAAAAGTCTTTACAACTACATAATAGCGTACGCCGTTGGTATCGATATAATTGGAAGAATTCTGCGGGCAGTCACCGGCGCGTTCGCTATTATTGAAATGGAAGCTACCAAAATGAGTTTAGCGGTAAATTAGGGCAAAATCAAGTATATGCTGTCAACAAGAGGCGAACGTCACAGTCGACAGCTACAATATAATTTCGAGGTAGTAAGGGACTACGTCTACCTCAGCCCAGCCTTTGTAGGCTAAGAAGCCAATTGAGTAGCACGGCCCTAATCCGAAAAACTAAGGAGACTATATAAGACCTTGATCATTCCAGTCCTACTTTATGGCGCTAAAGCATTGTCTCTATCGAAAGCGGATGAAGAACTTCCTAAAGCCTTTGATCTCGTCAACAATGAAGTGTTGTTCGAAAAATTAGGCAGTGCTGGTTTTCGGTGTAGTACTCTTGACTGGTTTAAACCTTATTTGTTTAATGGGAAGGAGTACGTAAAAATAAACGGAGTAATAAGCATAGAGGTAGTTCGTTGCAATACTGGTGTGGCACAAGCAACAGTCTCTGGACTAATCCTCTTCATTGCATATGTCAACTCCATCTGTGGCTTGCATCTCAATGGACATTTAACTGGTTATACAGACATTGCCCTTTTCTATGCTAAAAGCTCTATTGAAATGATCTACCACAAGATAAAACAGGATTACGTCAACTAAGAATCTGGTTGAATTACCATCAAATGGTGTTAGACACTAAGTCGAAGGCACTGAGTATTTTTTTATATTTATCATCATGCTAATTACGATGAAGTCTGTTGCGCAGAGAAATGCCCTGTTTTGAAGTTTGTTTATGAATTTAAGTATCTGAGAGTAATATTAGATCAAAGTTTGAATTGGAAAACACTTATTATGTCCTTAAAAAACGAATTTAGATCTCAATAAATAAAATGTACTATTTGCGTAACTTAGTTGATCTGTTGATAACAATATATTACGTGTTAATACACTGACATTTTGAACATGGTCTCGCTTGTTGGGGTTGTGCTTACATTACTAACTTGAAATCTTTTACACAAGCAGTAGCACAGAAAACGTTAATACGGTTAGTCACACGTAGACAGATATTTAAGTCGTCTCTACCACTATTTCCATCGCTGAATATGCTACCACTTCGGCGTCTTTTTACCTATGAAGCTTTGAAATTATTTTTTTCTTAGAAGTGGTAATATACAGTTCAGAAGAAATGCGGTATACACGAGCTGTGCCTTTAATTAATAAAGAACACAGTAGAAGTTTTTTTTTAAATGCCATTGCCTGCTTCATTTTTAACAAACTTGTTTACGTGATTTAGTAACACAGGATTAAAGCTTGGTGAATTTAAAGATCGGAAGTCGAAACGATTTTTCAAGTAATCGTTTAATTTGTTTTATTTGAGCCACCACATCTCAGTTTCTTCACGCTTTGTTCACATTAGTACCTGCCTCATCAATTTTAACTTCTTTTTTTTTATATATCATACTTGTAGTTCCATTCTGTTTTTGTTTTCTTTTTATCTCATCCTTCTTTACGCATTAAAATTGTATTAATGTTACACATATTTTGCATACATTCTCTTTTCTCTTTCCCCTTGCGGCTTTTACCCTTCCTCAAATCTAATTTTATATACGAGTAGATGCTACTGCTACTGCTACTGATCCTTCTGACCACAAGGTGTACCAATTGTATACATACGGGTGCGTCAATAAGCCTCTAAAAATTTATATAAGGCACACCCTTTCCGGCAAAAAGAAAAAAAACTTTTATTTTTCAACACAATCTCCTTTTAGTCCGACCCACTTCGTCCAACATTTCTCCAATTTTTCTATGCCATCCAAATAATACGATTTCTCGAGGCCCTCAAAATAGGCGTTTGTTTCATTGATGACCTCTTCATTCGAGCTATTTCTTCATGTTTGGAAACAGTATAGTCGCAGCGTGCTAAATCTGGAAAATGCTGGACTTGTGCCGGTGCATTGTCCTGGTGGACGAAAACTTTTTTTCCTCGCTAAATGCGATCCTTTTCGCTTCAAATCAGCGTTGAATCAATCCAACAACTCTGCATA
Organism: Volucella zonaria; assembly: GCA_963966105.1. Taxonomy (NCBI): domain Eukaryota; kingdom Metazoa; phylum Arthropoda; class Insecta; order Diptera; family Syrphidae; genus Volucella; species Volucella zonaria. The sequence goes on along the minus strand of OZ014534.1, from coordinate 68,594,313 downwards.
ATATGTGCCGCTGATCGCTTTACCCTGTTCAAGGTAATCGATGTGAATGACACCGCATGAACCCAAAAAAAAACTGTCGCCATGACCTTGTTGGCCGACAGAGGCACCTTGGCCTTCTTCGGCTTTGTTTCTCGACTGTTCCTTGTTTACATGTTTCGTCCAGGGTTACGAAACGGCGCAAAACCTCGTTCGGATTGTGATTGAACATCGCCAAACATTCCTTAGAAGTTGCCAAACCATTGCGTTTGATGTCAATTGGAAGCAAAAGCGGTACCCATCTAGCGGATAGGTTTTTCATATCCAAATATTTTTGCAAAACTGAAGGCACTAATCCATGTGATAAGTCTACAGCCGATCGTCCAATATCATACCGTGGATTTTATCGACCATTTCTGGTGTGGTGACCTCAATTTAGCGGCCAGAACGTTCGGCTTTACTTGTGATGGTACGACCGCGCCGAAATTGAGTCCCCTTAATCATTTTCGGGCTTTTGTTTGGTTTGCGTAATGGTTTTTTGGTTTTTTTTTTGTGTGCAAAAAATAGTGTTTAATGAGCACACGAAATTCACTTTTTTTCCATTTTTACGAAAATTCTCGTAGGCGTCTGTTGCAAATGGCTGTCACAACAAAACTTTTTTACAGGCAAATGGTAACGTCATCTGTTTTAATTTTCATGGGCTTATTAACCCACCCTCGAATCTGATGACTATATATCAATGTTAAATAATCTAATACTATTTATTGTATTGTAAAAAATGAATTATGACATCTATGTTGTGATATTTCGTTTAGAGAAAAATCTTTCGAAAAATATTGGGTTCCGTTTGCGGACAGACTTTGGAGAAGATTCAACGACAGACTATACGAGTCTGTATGGCTAGGATATGTGGAATCGATACCAATACTCTGGCCCGTCGAGCATTCGAAACTAACCCGAAGAGACAGCGCAATAAAGGAAGACCTCACCTTAGATGGTGTGCACAAGTGGAAAGGGACCTCAATCGCCTTGGAGTACGCAACTGGAGACAGTTAACTAAAGACCGGTCTAACTGGAGAGGCTTGGTTCTCCCCAAACTAGTAGTATCATCTAAGTAGGTAGGTAAGTTAGTGCAATATTTTTTAATAAATCCAACCCGCGCCTCAGTTTAAATCAAATCTTCTCACCAATTCAGAGTTATGGTCTATAGAGGCAGAAAGGCAAAGATGATATTCTTTACAAAATCAAACATCCAACTTTGGGTTGTACCACATGCAATATACGATTTTCGCTCAGTCGGAAATAAGAAGTTCTCGAGTGAACATCTGTGCCAGAACGTTAAATTTTCTTCTTTTTTTTTTTATAAAATAAAGTGGTACGTGTGCTTGACGTGTGAGAATTTTAGGGTTCGTTACGAGTACCGTTATTGTTTTACCATGCTGTTGGCAGTTCGAATTCGAACTATCTTCCTTTACGAATTTAAAATGGGACATAATGCGTCATTGGCAATGAAAACATGTGGGTACCCCGTGAACTGAACGAATCCCAAAAACTACGGCGTCTGGAAATCTGCGCATCGCTTACATTAAGAAACCAAACTGAACCATTTTTGAACCGGATGATAATCGTAAAAGATCTGAGCAGTGGTCGGATGCAGATGCACATGAAAAACCAAAACACACCCCCAATCCCGATCTTCACCCAAAAAAGAATGTTGACAATTTGGTGGACATCGAAAGCACCAATCCACTTTTCATTTCTTCAACCAGGAGAAACGATAAACGCTATCAAATATTGTGAGGAAATCGCCATATTGCGTGCCACGGTCTGATCCTTTTGCATGACAATTCTAGACCCCATACCTCAGGAGTAACGGTGCAAAAACTGTTGTAGTTGCAATTTGAAATTCTTCCGCATCCACCGTACTCTCCTGATATTTCCCCAACGGATTACCATCTTTTCCGCAATCTGGATTCATTTTGCCGGCGGAAGATCTTCCGGAACCGAGCACAGGTCATAAAAGCTTTTGAAGATTTCATTGCCTCAAAAAGTTAGCACTTCTACGAAAAAGGAATATTTGACCTTGTATCACGTTGGAAGAATGCCAACGGATCCTATTTTGATTGAATAAAAATTTACGGAAAAATAATAAATTCGGACATTTCATGTGGTACAACCCAATACTAATCGCAAGACGTGGATTTTTGGGTGCTACACCCAAACTAGGCATCAAGCGAATGAATTTCTGCTCCAAATGAGCCAAGACTGAAGAAACCACATCGTTTTCAGCAACAAAATAGGGCGATGTTCAATGTTTCCATGGATATTAATGGTAATACGTATCATGAATTCCTTCCAGAGACCCAGACCCAGACTAGAACATCCACAATGCATTAATTAAGCGTACATTTCTTGCAAAAACAAAAACACAACTCCCATTCAACAGCCACCAAATTCGCTTGATCGGGCACCGTTTGACTTTTTGCTCTTCAGCCGACTCAAAAAGAAAAATCGCTGAGCGCAATGAAGACTATAAGGATCAACGATACCAGAGATATTTCGAGGGCATTACTTTGAAGGTGACGATACCGATTTGAATGAATAAACGGAAATATGTATACATGCCTTGGTAAGCTTTATACATTACAGCAGTCAATAAACGAAAAAGAAACCAGTCTGTGGTTAAGCAAAGCCTCAATATCACAACTAATCTTGACATTGCACCCTTATTATTTTTATTTTTAACCTAAAAGACTTCTTTTGAGAGACTTCACGATTCATTCGGTGTTACCTCTACACATAATCAAATTTTGTCAACTTCAGTCATTGTGTGATAACACAATACACCCAAACAGCGTGCGAAGGCCTAAAATGCACACCGAAGTTTGGCACTTCAGATGATTTTCATCCCTGATTTACAACGTGTCCAAGTTCTTATCACAATGGCGATAGTTTGACCCTAAAATAGCAGCAAGTCTTTTGTGCATGCATTCGACAAAGCTGAAATTCCCCCCAAAAAATAAAAAAGCAAAAATGTATGAGGTGAAGGAATAATAACGCTCCATACACCTCGACAAATGGCGAAAAATGTGAATTTGTACGCACCGGTTAACAGACAGTTGAAATTAATATCAGAATGCGAAGAAAAAACCAATGAATAACCTCACGAGATACCGAAATAATCTTATTCGTGCAAAGATACGGCCATAACAAACCTCTCTACAACGGTGCACAATCTATCAGCTCATATCAGCTCAGGGGTTTTACCATTATTCAATCCACTCTACAAAGAACACATCGCGTAATTTCTCTACTCAATACTCAATTCCCCCAATTAAGGCGGCAGTCGCAGTCAACGGTTCCTAGAAGTTTCCGCCCGTGATCAAATAGAAATGAATCATCACATCAACAAGCGCCCGGCCATAGCCGCCTGAATAAATGTTAAATAGTTCAATTTGATGTTGAGACAGGTATCCATCGAGATATTTTTTTGTTTTATTTTTTTTATGCAACAAACCAGACTGACCTTGGCCCGCAATTATTTTGAGAAGAACACAACTGACACACGACATACACACTTTAATTGAGTCTATCCAAAAACAAACACAGTCCATGATGATGAATTGGAAATCTTTTCCATTTTGTGGCCAAAAGCGCTAACACCAAAAACTCAATCCATATCGACGACATTCTCGGGGACAAACACAACAATTAGACAAAAGCAAAATTTCAAAATAGAAAACATTCCGTGATAAGCAAACAATTTGCGCGAGATAAACATTTTCAAAGCAAAAGCCATAGCCACAGCCAAAGTGACTAACACAAAAAGTGCTTCAACAGCGTAAAGACCCATTGACACCTAGTCACTTCACAATGATGAACTAGGGTGCTCCGTAAAGAAGCTCCGAGAAGCTCCAGTGAGTTTCCACTTGCGTCATAGCTACAACAAGAACTACATACTGCTACTCGTGTTCTATGCAACTGACTGTAGAAAAAGTTTGAAACATGCAGCGACTAGTGCTCCATCAGGTGCTAGCTAGTTAAATGTGCGTCCATTAGATTCATAAAAAAAAAAAAAAAAAAAAAACAAATACGACCAAACTTAGCAGCAGCAACAGCGGTAGACACACACAATTCGAAAACAGGAAGCGCTCTATAAATTGCTCCGCGAATCGTTTTATTAATTTTTATCTATCCTTCGGACGGAAGGTTACAAAATGCAAACAATGTAGGAAATAAAAAATCGAATCAAACAAATACAAGAAAGAGTAGTAAATTGAAGAACAAATTAACAGAAAATCTTAACTCACCAGAATGCGGGGGAGTGTGTTAAGCTTCTAATTCTGGCTCTGGAATTGAAGATTCTATGTTTCTTCGGATGTGAGGGAGTGCGGAATTTACTGATTTCTTTGGATTTTCTTCTTCTACCACAAAATAGAAAAATAGACACAACAATTTCCGTCTTCTTTGCTTTCTTTTTCGTGGCTTTTGCACTTTCTACACTGCTTTTGAAGAGAGTAATTTTTTTTTGTTGGTTCTTCTAAGTGGGGCAGTAGCAGCGGACAAAAAAGAAATGAAACATTAAAAAAAAATAAAAACCTAAGAAAACGACGTTTTTCCGACTTTTCGCGTTGGTTTGGGATTTGATTTTTACGAAATTTCAACCAGGTTTTAATTGAGCGATTTTTTATGATGGAATTTAGCGAATTTACGTGTGGAAAACGAAGAATTTCTCGGCGGATAAGTGTATTACAAAATTATTTGAGTCGACAATTGCAGTGTGAATAGAACTAAAGTTGAAGTCCAATGACATTTGGGAACGGAGAATAGGTACGTGTGCTGTGGAATGCGATGGAAATAGTTTGTTTTGTAGGCAACGCTGATGTAGTTGACTCGCTTGTTCTAGTGTGATTGGATTGCACAAGTCATATGATGAGGAATGGTTTAGAAATTGGAATGGTATAATTTGGAGAGGTGTTTGGAAATTTGACGCCTGTGGGTTTATTTTTATAATAGGTAGGTTACATTTGTCACCGCATGGTTTTAATTTATTTTTTGCGTCTTTGTGCTGATTGATTTGTTAAAACTAGAAAATAATGAATGATTTTTGGAAAGCTATCGTTCTATAGCCTTATAAAAACAAAAGTCGAATGATCCATAAAAAATCAGTATACCTACAATTGTTCTGGCAGTTTTTTGGCAAATATTGGAATAAAACAAAATGTACACAAGAAAATTGAAAATGAGAAAATGAGAACAAAGAAAGCAACATACTATACTGTTCAAAACGGATTTCACGCTCAGAATCGGCGTACGGTTCACCAAGCTGAAGATCTTCAGACCAACGATCCCTAAGGACGACAATCTCGACAAAATCACCTACGACGACAAACTGGAAGGATCCGGTTGAACCTAACAACATCATTATGTACACCGTCATACAATTCAATCTCCAGCATTCCAAGTGTGCATCGGATAATTTGCTAGTCTTCATTGGTCAAGAAGACTATGACGTTGGAATCATCCAGAAGCCCTGGGTCAATGGATCGACCATTCTAAAACTCTGCGACAACAAATGCAACCTTTTCTATAAAAATGATACTGGTAAGCCTAGAACCTGTATAGTAATCAAGAATCATATCAAAGCCTTTTTATGTCCCCATCCCAGTACAAATGACTTAACAGTCGTTCAACTGGTGGCCATAAGCAAACAACAGCTCTACATAACTTCTGCGTACATGGTACACGATATACCACTGCCAGCAGACAAAGCTCAACACCTGGTGTCGCAACATTACGCCAAGAAGGAGTACCTGCTTTTGGGATGTGATTCCAACGCAAAACACTCATTATGGGAGAGCATTGAAATCATCGATCGAGATGAGTCCTTATAAACTTAATGTGTGGAATATGTGCAACACTCCAACCCTCGTGTTTCCAAGCTTGGTAACTTTTTGGAGGTGGGAGGAAGTACTCGGCATTACATTAACAACCAGCTAATCTCTCACCTAGCTTAAAACAGAAGATTTCATCAGAAACTAGATTATATCCATGCTTACAACCAAAATCATTCAGTTACAATTGGGGAACAGTCTCCTAAACAATTCCGTAGAAAGAGGTACCCCGCAGCGGGAGTTATCTCGGCTCTTATATGGCTCCTATTCATCAACAATATCTTGACGGAGTTCGATAACACTAGAATCAAGGCAGTCGCGTGCGCGGACTAGTTATTTTAGTAATAGGGATATTCACCTCAGTCATTAGTGAACTCACAGAGAGGGGTCTGACTAAGCTAAGCGTTTGGGCAACAACTCGTGGACTTATCGTTAATTCGAGTAACAGTGGACTAATGCTATTCACCACTAAGCACAAAATAGTTTCCACGTCTTAACAACCAAACACTTACACTCTGCTCCAGTGCAGGATACCCTGGCGTCATCCTTGACCCCAAGGTCAACTGAAAACTAATCATAGAACACAAGGTAAAGAAAGCACACATGGATTTCTACGCCTGTAGCAAGTCCTTTGGCAAAAGGTGGTGAATTCAGCCTAAGACTGGATGTACACTGCCGTAGTCCGTCCCATTCTTATTTACGGATCGCTCATGTGGTTGCCCTCATTAAGCAAAGTCTACAACATCACAAAATTTCGCACAGCTGGTATTAGGCCACAGGGGCGCTATGATCCCGGCAGAAGCTCGCAACGTATATCAATCTTAATAATTATGTCCAAGTTCACATTCTAGAAATCCATCCCTATCGACATACCAAGTATCGGCTCTTGGGCTGTAGAACAGGAACGGGAGCGTACGTTAAGCTCATTAAATTCCGATATTAGCAGCATAACCAATTGGGGAACTATCAACCGAGTGGAATTTAATAATGTCTGCTGTCATTAAAGCGAAATTTAAATACCCAGCCATTATCCATGAATCCACTTACGTCGTCGAAACCGAAAAACTTTCCATTCTCGGTATATGTGTCAGTGACAACTTACGTTGGAATGACCGCATATTCGATGTCGTCAAAAATGCTGCGAAATGTCTAGGTTTCCTTAAGCGATGTAAGAAATATTTTAACCCCTCTGTTCTGGCTACAATACATAAGGCATTCATCCGCCCAAAATTGGAGTACAATGCCCACATCTTGTCAGGTGCTCCTAAAACATCCCTGCACCTGCTAGATAGGATTCAAAACGGTGGGATAAAACTCCTAGGTGATACTAATACCAGTCAGCCAATTGACACCCTTGAACACCGACGTAATTCTCCTCCCTCACTTTGTTTTATCGCTATTCCCACCACCAGTGCTCCATTGAAATTGCCAGTAGCATTTCGCCCCTTCAAAAATTCAACCGCATTACCCGTTTCGCTATGACTGCTCATCAGTATACCCTCAGGCTCACTTTCGGACGTACTCTAAAATATCGTGATTCGTTCCTAAGCCGTACAACTCGCTTATGGAATGCCCTGCCAATCTCTGTATTTCCTGGTCGTTATAACTTACAAACATTTAAAAACGATGTACATCGGTATCTGTCGTTTCTTCCTCCCTAAATTTCCTTCGCCCGCACTGTGTACAAACATTTTAAGGGTATACAAACCCCTTGAGCGCGCGCTCATTATAAAATAAAAAACAATAACAATAACAGAATTCGTATTAAGTACTCTGTGCGCTCTGGAAGATGGCTAGGAAGTTGATGAAAACACCACCAATTTCAGCAAAGCTTTCGATAAAATTTCGCATAAAGTCATCCTTCTCAAATTAAAGGCTCTTAGCCTTCAATATGGTTTCATTATGTGGATTACTTCCTACTGAAAAGAAATACACTATAACGTCCTCTTTAGGTTCACAGTATCAAAACCCATAAAAGCCCCCTCCGGCGTACCACAATAAAGCCATCTCGGTCCTCTGTTATTCATCTTGATAATTGACGTTAACCGTCTTATTGTAAATTCGTTTATACATATCCTACTTTGTAGGCGAAACTTTTCCTAGCCTGAGTGAAAGCTTTTTATGATCAGGTGTGATCCAGGGTTTACACTTGCGAGTGAAAGTAGTAGGGTTTATCATGGTGTTAGTTTTTTTTACTAACAGGCCAATTAGCAATCTTACTCGCAGGCCAAATTCGCCTGCTATTATAAAGCTGTATTAAAGCTACTAGTTGGCTACCAGTTCGCTCCCTCGTGTATAGATACACTAACCCATGGAAACATAGTAAAGGATGACCAGATAAGAACGATAGGAAAAAAAATTTAAATAAAACAAAAACGGTGTGAGATATAAGATTGATTCTGGCTTTATTTTATAGCTACGTTCATGTTATTATGTGTGGAATAGCACATCATTCAAATAGCCACCTCAGTTTCGCTGGCAGTGCTTCAAGCGGTCGGCCCAATTTTTGATGACTCGGTTCAATATGTGCGGCGTTATTCCCGCAACAGCATTTCGAATGTTGGCCTCGAGCTCGTCCAAAGTATTTGACTTGTTAGCGTAGACTAAGGACCTGACGCAGCTCCAGAGAAAATAATCGAGTGGTGTCAAATCGCATGGTCGCTGCGGCCAATTGATGAACGCTCGCCATGAGATGACCCAGTCGCAAAATTTCTGCTTCACAACTTCGAGCGTTGCGCCGCTTGTATGGTATCTGAGATTAAAAAACTCTCGTGTTTTTTTTTGAAACGCACTTTCTACCTTTCGAGTGATAATCACATAGCTAGTAATGATGACTGCTTATCTTTTTCATTTCTTTTCTTGCCCTTGACTCAAATGGTAGGTTCTCCAGTTGTAGGAAGCCGTACTTTGTCCGTCCGTTTGATGAAAACTTCCCGCCTTTTCGAATACGGAATCCCGACCTCGATCACACTTAAAATGTCTTTAATATACACTTAATAGTTTTTTGTGTACATACCATATATGTAGGTACTCGTATTTATTTCTCACTGTTCCTTGTCACTTTTTCGCCAACTTAAAAAATGTCACACGCAGCCGCCAAAATATCGTATGTAAACTTCATATCGTTTGTGGGAAACATTTCAGTTTTTCTCAAAAAAAAAAACACGGTACAAAAGCAAAGGTTGCTTATCAGACCCCAACGTTTCGAGCACTAGACGCGGTGCCTGACATGGTGGCTATCTTGCTCTCTATCCAAGGGTAGATGTCTCAGTTACAACGTCAAATACTAGAGCAGGGCACGTGCTTGGATCAGATCCCCAACGCACCTCCAGTTGTAATGGGTACGAACACGGCGGAGCGAACCCTAAATGTCCTTGCGCTGAATGTAAATTTACTGATAAGGATCGAACGAAGAGCCATACTTTTTAAGTTGCTCAAAGACCAAGACCTTGACTTGCTTTTGGTTAGCGTAACAAAGCTAAACAAAAAAGCACAAGAAAAGAGGCATAGAAAATATAATATTGTAAGAAGAAACCGACGTAACTTCGTACAAGAAGGTGGCGTTGCGATCTTAATTAGAAAAGGCTTGCGATTTAAAAGAGTGTACAGCTGTGTAGTGCGTAGGTTTTAGGTGATGGGAACATGCATCGTGTACTTCCCTCTCTGTAGTGGAAAACGGCTGAACATGGTATCCGTCTATGCGCCTAAAGCTACTCAATCCACCTTATTTATCTCAGAACCCGAGACACTTTTTCGATTCCTAAGGCTGAAATTATTATTTCCGAGAATTATTTCATAATTGGCGGAGATTTTAACCCCAAACACAGAGATTGGGGAAAGAATATACCAAACACTAGACTGAACCTGCTACTCAATTGGTGGGGCTAGCACAATGTTATGTACCGTTTACATCTAAGAGCAACGGATAGCCCGTCGTTTCCCAGACACGGGTCCTATTTTTATCTCCTGCTGTTCGACTCACGAATACAACAGACGTGCCCTAACCAACAAACTATAAACTGTCTACGTACTTTCGTGTATGACAGTGATCATTGCGGTCTCAGCACCAAAACAACTGTTCCCAAACTGAATGAGTTTGTTCAAAGGTATTCCTACAATTACAGTAGGGTACGTTGGACACACTTCTCTAGAACATTGACGAGAGCACTCTTCTCAAACTCGCTCTCCTCACCGTCCAATAGGAATCAATCCAGTGGAGAGATTGACGGGCACCTCAAACAAATGGACGAGACCATCAAACAAACGATGGGCAGCGCAATACCTCGCTACCAATACACTGACAACGAAGACTCACTCCGCAACGCAACTATTGACGCACTTCACCGACACAAGAGTGGATTGCTGTCGAGACTTAAAACCTTGCACAGACAGTTTACTGACAGACATAACCCGTAGATCATGACAATGAAGTCGTCGATCAAAAACCTCCAAATATTAATAAAATACAGGGCTTCTGTAAGTTTGTATTGGAACAATAAAATCCGGGCTGTGAACAGCAGCAACCCGAATATGTTTCCGCAGATAAAGAAAGTATTTAGGAGAAAAGATCAAAACCATTTCTATCCTTGAAATGAAATGGAGAATTGGCGATTCGAGAATTCTGGGTTCACAGAGTTCAATGGCAAATAATGTCATTGCCATCGAGGGGGAGCAACCCACTTTCATTTTCAGGGAAAAGCTCCATGCGATCTTCGAATCACTGAGAAGTAAGAAATCAGTGGAAACCGACGGAATTCAGAACATTGTGTGAACCTCCTAATAGAAGGGGTATAATAGCCCATTATCCAGTGCATCGTCCAATCCGACGAATCTTCGGTCGATAAGTCTTCTTCCGAATATAAGCAAGGTATTCGTCTAAGTGGGCTGAGGACAAAAATATAGTTCCGTATAATCAATTTGGTGTCAAAAAGCGGAACGTGATACTCGTATATCACATGCCGCGTCTAAACTGGTATCGGATATCCAGTGAAACAAAAGAAAGAAACAAACACCGGTTTCTGCTTAACTGACTTGGAGAAGGCTTTTGACGCCGTATGGTTAGATGGCCTCTTTTTAAAACTGGGCAGGGCATCAGTATATATGTATATTGTATATGCATATATATATATATATACTATAAATTCTTTTTTATACAAACTCGATCCGGCCTAAGCTTGTAAAAGGGTTTTTCAAAAATCGTGTCTCGTGCCTAGATGCTCTTTTTTTAAATAAAACATGTAAGTAAATATTTAGATTTTTTCTGGTGTTTTTATATTTATAAAAAAATGTGACTCTTAACAATTACGAGATGGTCGACAGGCCCTCATCTGAACATCAAAATTTTCAAGGGCTAGTTCACACATTACCGTGTGAGTTCACCAATTTCGGTCCGAATGTTGTTCTACAGCTGAGGAATTGTTGTTGGCTTATCCAATAGGCTTTACTTTTCAAAAAACCTCAAAGAAAGTAATCTACGAGTAACGGTATTAAATCGCATGATTGACATCGCATGATGTCACGATTACACTGAAATTAATCAAACTGGAAATTTAGACCGCAATGGCTAAATTTTTGCACGCCTTGTGTGACTCATAGTTCCATCTTGTTGAAAATAAAGATCGTCTATGTCAGGCCACTAAAAATCTTCAATCATTTTTCTCCAGCGCTCTCCATTGACAGTAACAGTTCTTTCCTTTGTATCTTCGAATAAAAATGGACCAATGATTCCACCAGCCCAAAAACAGTACATTTTTGTGGATGTAATAATGTTTCTGAAATTGTTCTTCTCCCCAGATGCGATAACTTTGTTGACGAATCCATCCAATGTGAAATGAGCTTCATCACTAAAGAAGATTTTGCGTGATAAACCATCATCGTCATCGAAAATTTTCATAATAAGTTTGAATAACTTTACCGCGTTGTTCTAACGTGTAACTATCCATGGTTAAAATTGTATGAGTACTTCACAAATGTCAAAGATGACATAAAAAAAGGGAGCGTTCAGAAACTATTCACCACTTACATCTGGGTGCGACTTTTGAAAGACCTTTGCGCTTTAACGGCCTCATTCTCTAAAGGTGTTCCTCTATGAAACTTCTTCGCCCAATTCGTCCAATACAGGGCAGCTTCATTAGGGAGCAAAGTTGGTTAAAAATTAAAATAAAAACAAAATAAAAAAATTAAATAAAAAATAAACAACAATTACAAAAAAAAATATAAAAACAACGAGGTGAGAACTTTCACCAAAAGCAAGGGGTAATCCATACACAAAAAAAAAGAAGATAATTGTGATGGGTGACTTTTTAAGGGGGTTTGAATTTTAATTGCCAAAAAAAAGCAGGAAAATTGCTACAGTGTATAAAATATAATATGCTCCCTAAAGGCTGTTAGTTAGAACCGACAGTAGCCTAAGAATGGAAATTTCGGTTGGCAGCTGTCTTAAATGGTTTTTATTTTCCTCGTATTCTCGAAAATCCAAATCTGAAAAAATTAGTATCGAAGTTTGAGCAGTCTGCTATCGTAGAAATATCATATTTTATTTTTAAGTTTGAGTATAAGCGGTCGTTTTCCTTTTCTTTATCACACTACATACTACTCTTCTCCCTAATAAGCGTATAATGTCACTCGAGCACTTAGGATCTAACTCAAATTCTGTTTTATTCTCGCGAGGGCATGTTATTATTGTACTTTGTCGTTAAATGATTGCGAACAATTAAATACAAATACAATTTCTTGTTATATTCAAGATGGGGCAAAAGTAATGTCATTATGTGAATGTGCCATAATTTTTGCAAATGGCGTCAAGTGCCATTGTACTTTGACATTTATGTTGTAGGCATATAGAGCAATACATATAATTATTGCTACTTCTTATTTGACCAATTTCCGGTGCGTTGTTTTTCGTGGTCCTGTACCATGTGCGTTAGCAATTAAGCGTTTGGCTGAGCGCCTCGTGCAAACTGGGCCCACTACAGTTGTCGCAAGAGGTGGCCGGCCCCATATTGCTCGTTCGACCGAGAATATCACTGCAGTGGCCGAAGACGTCCGAGAGAGTCCACAAACATTGACCAGTCAACGATGCACACAATTTGGCGATGCGACGTTCATTGTGTCGAATATTGATGAAAAACCTGAAGATGTTCCCTTAAAAAGTGCAAATCGTTCACCAATTGCTGCATGCTGACTGCCAGGTGATGTTAACTTACTCCCATGCCCTGTTAAAAGTGGTGCAGGAAGAGGATGACTTCGTATCCAAAATCATAATGAGCGACGAAGCCCATTTCCACTTACCTGGTTATGTTAATAAACAAAATTCACTCAGATTTCTGGAGCACGAAGAAAACACATGAAATGCAGGAAGAGCCATTGCATCCCTTCAAAGTGACTGCTTGGTGCGGCATTTACAGTGAAAAAGTGGTTGGCCCTTATTTTTTTTAAGACGCCGACGGCACCGTTTTGGTGATTTGAAGTGGCCGGCCAGATCGCCAGATCTGACCCCGCCAGACTTCTTCCTTTGGGGCTTTTTGAAATCTCGCGTTTACCACAACAAACCACAAACGTTGCAAGTCTTGAAGAAGAAATCACCAATTTGCGGCCAGATATTTTGCGAGTAATAATTCAAAATGCCGTAAAATGAGCACTCAGGTGGTAGTCATTTGACTGATATCATTTTTTCAATCAATTTAACACCTTCAAATAAAATTTTCGTGAAAACAGAGAACAATTTTCTTTCATTTCTAGGAAAATAGCAGCCAATTCACATTATCACATTACTTATGCCCCACCTTGTATGTATTAGAACCAAGAGCGGAAAATGCTTTCTGTAGATCGAAAGTGTCTCCAAGGTGCTGGAGGTGCGTTATCGCTGGAGATTACTTTTTACATTATTTTGCTATAATATACAGGGTCTTCCAATAGGGACTTCTGAATTTTGACAGTTGATAGCGGCCATATTGTTGAAGCTACATCTGTCAAATTAGCTGTCATTTATTCAGTCTGTTTTGTTAAATCACCATGGACGGACATAGCGTCCAACAACACGTGCAAATGATAAAATTGTTTTTTCAAAATTGGTGTTCTGTTCGGGCAACGTTCCGCGCGCTTAACCCATTTTACGGTCGCCATAATTGTCCTATCGAGAGGACTATTCGCAGTGTAGTGAATAAATTTGAGTCCAATAATTCAGTAAACGATAAACAAACACCCGTATGTCCAAGAAACCCGAAAACATCGCAGTCGATTACGTGTCGCTCGCAAGAACTCGGCCTTTCGCAGACCACAACTTGGCGGATTTTGTATCGTGACTTGGGCCTGCACCCGTACAAAATTCAATTGATCCAGGAGCTGAAGGTAAGCGACCATAGACAACGACAGGTGTTCGCTGAATGGGCTCTGAAACAGTTGGACACTGACCTTAATTTTCATCGAAAAATCATCTTCAGCGATGAGGCCCATTTCTGGATGAATCGGTACGTCAACAAGCAAAATTGTCGAATTTATGACGATACCAATCCACATGAGATTCAAGAGCGTTCAATGCATCCCGAAAAAGTCACTGTTTGGTGTGGATTTTGGGCTGGCGGCGTCATCGGTCCATATTTCTTTGAGAACGACGCTGGCCAGGCCATCACCGTCAACGGCGAGCGCTATAGGTCGATGATTACTAACTTCATTTGGCCTGGATGATATGGACACCAACGATATGTGGTTTCAACATGACGGCGCTACGTGCCACACAGCTCACGCCACATTGGAAATTCTGCACGAGCGATTCGAGAGCATGGTCATCTCACGTGGAGGTGAAGTGGACTGGCCACCGAGATCGTGTGATTTGACCCCGTTAGACTCTTTCTTGTGGGGCTTTCTGAAGTCGCAGGTCTATGCGAATCAGCCACAAACCACAGCGGCCCTCAAAGTCAACATAACCTATGCCATCGGCCAAATTCAGCCTGATTTATGCGCCAGAGTCATGGAAGATTGGATATTTCGAATGCGCGCCACCCAGAGAAGCCGCGGCGGACATTTGAACGATGTTATATTCCGTACATATGATGATATCTCACACACACTTTGTTTTATTTAAATTTAAAGATAGGAAGCGCTTAATGAAAGACCGTTTATAAGTTTCACAAGTTCGAGTCACAAGATGTCTTTACTTAGAGAAAGTACTCGTACTGTTTCTGTTTCTGTTTTTTTTTTTTTTTTGATAAATATCATATTTCCAAGTCCTTTTTACCAGTGAATGCATTTTAATATAAACTTTTGAAGCTGTTTTTAATGTATTGTATTCTGTTCCACTTCCTGCTACCGCTTTGGTATATTTGAGTGTATAATCAAAGTTGGGACGACAATTGAGTTGTACGAGCAATTATTTTTGATTCGGGCAGCTCGTTTGATTAAGTTGCTTATCGTTGCAGATGAAAAATGTGTTCACTATCTGCTGCAGTGGTCATCATTTGCAATGAGCAGTGATCCTTTCGCCAGCCAGATATATTTAGTGATATATATGAACTGACAGCTAATGTTACATTGTCTCGTATGTATCAATAGTTTAGTGATTCTGTCGTCATACCTTTTTGGTACTACGTCACGCACAACACTACTCTCCTCTCATTTTAAGTCATTTCAGTGACGTGTGCCATCGGAGATTCTGCCGATTTTGGGTTAGAAATCCGGAATTAGTCAAATTCTGGCCAGATGAAGTTACTTGAAATCGTTCCCCTGTTTATGGAACATGGAATGACTTATTGCTTTTAAAATGCAGCGCACGTCCCAATCTTGGTCTCTGATCACAGTGATCACACAAACAAATGATCACGCAAGAATGAGAAAAAAAGATATCCAACAAGCAACCCGAGCCAACTCAGATCAATTTGAGTCATCGGACCCATAGAGTGGAAGCAGTTTGTGTTTTTCATTACGGTTTGCGCTCAATTCAAGCGGCCGGCCGGCAGTCATTCCTTTCCTCTTGATCAGTTGACACGATCGTTTGCTATCCTCGGTTTTGATCTTGAATTTCAATTGCTGTTTTTTTTAATTTGTTTCTTGTTTTTGATTTTTTTTTTAATTTCTTTTCTGTTGTCAATATGCGTTCAACTCGTTGGAATCGCAAGCGTCTGGCCATTGCTGTCGCGGCCCTAGTAACTCTATACGTGCTCTTTTCCAGCGGATTCCGTGACTATCAAATCGATACTCTTATCAAAGACTCTAGACCGGAAGATGTCTGGGAATATGTTGCAGACTTTAGCAAAATGCAATTACTCAATCCAACAATGTGAGTAAGAAATAATTTATTATCCATCCAAGTGATGTAGACTCTTTGGAATACCAAAACCTTGGTACGAGTATGTAAACAAAATTTTCTAAAAATAGATCGTCCAGCCCATGTGTGGTTTCTTTTTTTTTTTCGAAAAAAGCAAGCAGCTCGTCTTTTGTTTTAGTTTATGTACTCGTATTTCTTCCGTATCCATTTGAATTTAAAATTCTTTGATAAATTGTATTCACTTGAGGCTTGTTAACATCCGGACTAGATTAAGCAAAAAATAAAAATAAATGAAAACTTGTTACTATCGGGAAATGATTTTCGTCCTACTGAATTTGGTCTTGAAACATTTTCGAATATTTAAATTGCGCCTACGAAAAAAACACTTAACAATTATAAAAAGCTATTTACTCTTGGTGATCATATGCCTCAGGGTACAGCTTTGTGTCCACTATTTTATACTTTCAATGACGTATTACGATAAGTGGCACAGCTATTTTTTGTGTACTGTTTTTTGTTGATTGTTCGTATTGGATTAATCCAACATTAACTTGCCTACAAATATAAGTTTTATAGAGCGGAAATAGCAATTTAACTAAGTGCGAAATTTGAGTGAGAAGTTATTAATTAATTGAACTTGATTTAAATAGTAGCCGGCTAAAAGGACACGGTTGTTCGCTCAAAGACGCCCTTGAAGCTGGGCAAGAAGCAAATCTCATGTGAGATTTTCCATTTTCGTGATCTCTGTTGCAAGTTCAGCGCATTTGTGGATCTTCTCCACTAAGGTCTTCCATTACCTTGGTTAGTAGAGCTGCTAGGTCAACTAGTAACTCTTCTCTGTTGATCAGGATTATATTTGACCCGTTAAGTTCTCGTCGCTGAATTCCATTATATAAAGTATCATATTATTTTGACGAGGCATATGTTATTCACACGCTGTCTGTTTCGATATACTGCACAGAATCATAGAGGTAATATTTTATTTTTTCCGCCTCTACATAATTTGCTTCCAATAGTTCATTGTGAAGGATTTTCGCGACATTATTCACCACGTGAGCCGCATCATTGCAGCATCTTCATGAGTATTCGGTTGTTTAAGTATATACCTCATAGTATTTATAATTAGAATAAATGCTATTTTGTTTCGGAATAGAGCACTCAGACAAAAAACTGGACAATTGTATTTTACTATTACTGGAATTATTCAGTTTTTAGTAGAAAGATGTAAAGGGCCGCAGCACCTGAATCCAACATATTAGTAGGAAGTAACTGCAACATAATGCGGTCGTAGGCCGTACACTCTCAGAGAAAGTGTTCTGCTGTGTCGTCATCACTCTCATAGCAAGCGTTACAGAAAGTTGTGTGACATCTACTTAGCAAACTTAGATGGGTAGTAAAACTGTAGTGCCCCGTTAAGACACCAGTAAGCAGCCTACAGTCTTTCCTCCTAAAGGACAGGACAAAAGTCGCTGACCGCTTAGATATAATATTTGTTTGATCTGCCTGCCGGCATTCTAGACACTAATGCCATATGCGGTGATACGCTTTAAGATTACTTTTATTCTCAAACTATCTTGTAAATGGTGAAAGGGTGCAATAAGGAATAAATCACAGCCTGGCTGTTGCTACGGAAGTATATAGAGGGTGATCAGATAAGAACGATAGCAAAAAAAATGTAACGCCGTCTTGTTGGAACGACAGCTCAGATATATCGATATTGTCGAGCTTTGGCCACTGAAAGTCGGTCAATATCGCCCTATACCTGAGACCATTGTCGGTAACGGTGCTTTCTTCCTCATTTCGAAAGAAATAAGGTCGGATGAAGCCGCCATACCATAAACCGCACCAAACAGTCAATCTTTATGGATGCATTGATGCCTGGCCGAACACATGTGGATTGCGTGCGCTTCAATAATGGCAATAGCCGCTATATTTCCAGCGCCCAATTAGTGAACTCACGGCGTTGTCTATGGTCGGTCCGGCTTCAATTTTTGCGTCAGCATAATCTTATAGGGATGTAGGCCGAAATTCAACCGCAAAATAAGCCGGGTTGACTCTCTGGCGATGCCCAATTCGTCTGACCGGCGCCGAATCGACATTTCTGGGTCGATACTGGTCACTACAGCGGGTATGTTTGCTTCATTTCGCACCGATCTCTGCCTTGTTGGGTGGCTTAAGATCCAAAAAAGTGTACTCACGCTCAAACTTTTCTACGGTGCGACGAATTGCTTGCACACTGAAGCCATAATGACGACCAACCTCACGACGAAATTCACATTGCATATTTACAACTGAGCCGGAATTTAAATACAATTTTTTAATAATTGCGGCGCGTTCGGCCAGCGTAAAACGATGCATGATGAAATTGCAAACCTTACTGAATATTTTGACAGCGGGGTGTCATTGGTAACTTGGGAAACTATCCTTGCTATCTTGCCACCCTATGCTTGGTCACCTCCACCGATTCTTCCTAATATTGTAGCTACAGTTCATTGTCATCAAGATTCAATATGTATATATGTATAATATATCTCCGCTTGATACAGTGAAATCTAAAGTTGCCGTCACCCAAAAAGACTCCTGCATCCTATATCGGTTTTGAAACCATCCGAGGAGATCCGATTACATCCTTTCCTGGTGCAGATCCTGGCCAAAACCACTCCTGAGAACAGAAAAAGTAGATTTCTGGTGTCATTACATCAGACAGCATGCCTATGAGACCAGAGTCAAAACGTCATCGCCACTCCAGTACGCGTTGAACCGAAAATCTCTCTTTTTCAAACGAAAGATAGATTTAAGCTTGCTTTAAGCCCATGATATGAAAATCGAGGAGTGGGGATATATCTGTGGGTCCTAGTGATATATTTTGGGTTAAAGCTTGTACCACTTGAAAATCGATGGGTAGCATATATTTAGGGTCATGATAGCACTGCCAGAGAAACCGCCTTGAGTTTATCTGCTGTACTCGTTGAATTTCTCTAAATAAAATTTAAAAGATTTTATAATTCCAGTGTCCTTCAGTTCCTGAACTCGTCTTCTCCACCCACGCCCAAAATGGTTTAGTAACTACATTCACCTTATTTTTATATGGTGTTATATCTATGAACAGATGAAGGGCATCGACTTGGACATTGAGTTTGTTCCAGGATATACAAAAGTGTGAAGATTTCGGCGATTGTGAAATTTCCTGGTCTGAAACCGCACTGATAGGGACCAATAAGGTTGTTGACGAACGGTTTCAGACGTTCACATAATATGGCAGATAAGACCTTGTATGCGATGTTAAGGAGACTTATACCCCTATAGTTGGCGCAGTTGATGGCATCTCGTTGTTTGTAGATCGGTAGATCGGGCAACGGTGCTGAGATTCCGTTCATCAGGCATACACTCTTCTGACCAAATTTAAAAAATGAGTTGGTGTACTCGTCATTTCTAACAGCTTTGAATACCTCGGCCGGTAAGCCATCAGGTCCAGCTGCTTTGTTGATTTTTAGCTTAGACATTGTTATCCTTATTTCGTTCTGGTCAGGTAGGCGAAAGATTTGGCTTTCATCGTCTAAGTTGAATGGTCTACTCTGCCTGACGGCGGCATTTTGGGCTTCTTCGCCGTTATATAATTTGGAGAAAAAGTTTTCCGTATTCTCAGCACCGACTGTGACTCCACTACAATGTTTCCTTCTTCATATCTATAGGCTTCTGTACGGGTCTTTTTGCCTTGACACATGTTTTGTACCTGTTGGTAAATCTTAAGTACGTTATTACTGGATTTCAATTTAATTTTCCCATCTCTTCTGCTCGTAGCGTTCACGAACAGCTCTCATCCTTCGTTGCAGCGCCGCTTTGTAGGCTTCTTGTTTACCTGCATGTTATTGCCGGCATTCTTCATCAAACCAGGGATTTCTTGGTGGTGGTCGGGTGAAACTCAGTACATCAGTTGCGGCATTTCTGATGGCACGTTGGCAGCATTGTCACTGGTCTTCGGTATTTGATGTTGGCGGCATAGGAGTTGTTGAGAGATTTCAGACACGCGTTCGGCGAAGGTTATGGCGGTCTCTCGCGTTAGCAACTTTTCTACGTTATATCTTCTCACAGTAGGTCCTCTTTGTTGTGGCCCTTGTGGAATCCACATTCGCACCTTGGCTGCAGCGAGATGGTGATCCGAGTCAACGTTGGCTGCTCGAAACCTTTAGACGTTCAGAATACCGGAGGCATGCCTTACGTCTACCGCAAAATGATCAATTTAATTTAGCGTTTGATGATCCGGAGACCGACATGCGCTCTTATGTATATTGAGATCAAGAAACCATGTGCTTGCTATAGTAATATTTCATCCCGCCGCAAAGTCAATAAGGCTAAGTGCGTTGCCAGACATGGTGTCGTGTAGGCTATTATACATATTAGGCTTATGTTAGCGAATTTAACCTTGATGCCATAACATAGGATGCTCGCTCCTACGCCCTGCCTGACTCGAACTGCAACCAACTTCAGACTGCTATAATTCCCAAACCGTTCATGACAGTGAGCTCAAATTTTGACACATGACAGATAATATTATTATTTACGTCTCAGTTGTGTTGAAAAATTCAGACGTGATAGTGTGATTGCTTTATATTTGGCTGGAAAACCACAAGTAGCTATGGTTAGAGTCCTCCAGCACCTCATCGTGAATAAATCATTTGTGTCTCGAACCATAGCTCGTTACCGCGATACTAGCAGCGTTGCAAAACGCCATGGAGGTGGTCATAAAAAACAGCAACATCGGCAGAAATGGTTTGGAAAGTGAAGGCTCGAATTGAGCGAAATCCGCGTCGAAGTGGAAGAAAAATGGCTCGTGAGCTCAACATATCGTTGGAACGGATGCAACACATACTGAAAATGAGCTTGGGCTCAAGCCATTGAAGTTCCAAAAAGCACACGATTTTACACCGCAACAGAAAAAAGTTAGAGTCGAAAGAGCGAAAGAGTTGCTACGCTTGCACGAAAGTGGTGAGTTGCCGAATTTGGTTTTTTCCGATGATGACCGAGTTTACCTGCCAGAGAGGTCTTTCGAAAATTTACACCTTCGGACGGCCACCAGAAAGCAGGCAGCACCGATGGTGATAGTTTGGGCCGCAATAACCGCCGATGGTCACTCTCCGCTCGAATTTTTGGACCGTAGCGTGTTCCATGTTCCACACTTCATTTCTTCGACAAAATGGATTGTAAATTCTCCAGATGCAAATCCGTTGGATTTCTCTGTCTGGGGTATTTTAAAGGCGAAGGTTGGCACCAAAAAATACCAAAGTTTGGACCACCTCAAACAAGCACTTCGCCGGGAATGGGCCAAAATACCGTAGAGCCACTTGCGTGCAGCGTGCGATGCTTTCTTCGTCTCAAGGCCATTATTCGCGCCAAAGGTGAACATTTTGAAAACTACTGACACAATTTGAAAACTGATGTATTTTCCAACATTTTTTGCTTTGGCATAATAAAATTTATCAAAAAATAAAAAAAAATATAGCATTTTAAAAAGTTGAAGTTCAAGACTTCTTGCCAAAGTCTGCCGCATATGGAAAATCCGCATCCGAATAAGTGCTGTTTTTCTTTTCCCTATAGCAATCACCATAGTACGAACCACAGTTTTTCATCCTCCATTTTTATCAGAGGGCGTTAGTTGGTGCGACACATATTTCAATCCCTTTCGTATAAGGTTATTAGCCATATGACGGCTACTGGCTGGGCATGCCCTAGTCATTTTAGCCTGCAAGCGTAAAGGGGATACCGGGGATCACCACTTGATTGCTGGGCTGTTGGCCCAATCCAAGACTTAGCAGTTTTCCAATCAATCGCCACGCAAGCCCCCTGTCGGGAATGGAAATAATCAGTGTCAGTCAGTATTACTTTTGAAGTATTTTAAAGTTCACCTTAGTAAACAGAAGATAAAGGAAATAACCCCGAACCCTCACCAAATATTTTGTAATGACGTGTTTAGTAAGCACAAACTTCTGCATATGGCAGATTTCGAGGATGGCTAGAATTTTTACCGATTAAAGCAAAAAGAATAAAAACATCTAATTTTGATTTCGAAGAGCACCTTTTATTTTGCAAAAAGATCGATATAGTCGCTGAAACCAGCAGGTTGGTCAAAGTTTACAAAACGAGGAAATCATCCCGACTGGAAGCACTCAGAAGATCCGATGGCACCTATACTCAGCAGAAAGCAGGAACTCTCTGTCTCATGCTTAAGACTTGCCAAGTAACCTGCGTAAAATTAGCTCATTAGCAGCTCCTATAACCAAACATGTAAGTAAGCTGAATAACAAAACCCGGCATAGCTAATATCTGCTGTAGCTTTCTCTGATGTCTTCAAGTCACACGGCACTGATGGCATATATGCAGTTATGCTACAAACAGGGTATAGACCAGCTGCTGGCAACTCTGAAGAGAATCTTCCCTACTACCCTACCACTGGAATACATACCTACCAACGCGGAAGAGCCCTCGAGACTGCGCATAATCTGGTGGAAACAATTGAAGATTCAATCGACAATAAGAAGTACACGCTAGGCATTCTCGACAATATTAAGGGCTTTCGATAACGTAAAATTTAACCGTCAGGCAATACGGCGTAGGTGAACCCAAGAAATACTAGTAAACAGGACCAATATGTAATGTAGTGGCAAGGGGGCGTCTTGGTTCCACTGCTGTCGTGCATGCATGATTCTTTGCTCTCATTCTCAACAGCTCTAACGGCTGATTTATTGTAGATGTATTTTCTATCCACGTTTCGTATCCGTACATTATAATGACACCGTACATTATAATGTTACTGGGAAAACAGGAAAATTACTTTCCCTGTCCTCAGCAATGATTGCCGCCGGAATCTGACCCAGAAAATAAATGTAGTCGGGTCTTCACGGATGACTCCGTGCGGAGATATGGAAATGAACTATATTGTGAAGAATCAGTGAAGCCGGCGAAGTAAGAGAAGTACACTAAAGCTGCGCTTAATGCCTTGCTGAACCCTATTATCACTTCCAACCTACTTCGAGAACCCAAAACTTGTCTGAATGTGGTCTGAACTTAGTGTTTGGGTCACAATAGAATCGCAGGCCAAACGATTGCTTCCCGACATTTCAGTCACTCAGTAGGAAGAACTATAGACTGCTTATTGGCATCGTAATGAGACACAACGCTTTTGCTGGTACCGCAGCAGCATGCAGCGCATAAGTGACACAACTTTCAGATGCGTTTGCTGTAAGATAATAGCAACACCGCGAAGCACTCACAGAGATGTGAGTTCGGCCGACGCTAACACATTTCCTCATCTTTCTATGAAAGACTGAGAAATTCCAGTAAAAAGGACATACAGGCCTTTTTTTCCCCGATCGCTTTGTTCTGTCAGAAAAAAAAGTATTGTAGACTTGTTGGCAACCTTTCTAATAATCTCCAGAGAACGGTTAATAAATGTGTTTCTACAATATGTCGAGATTTTAATCCTACCATTTCGATAACTGAAATATTAATCACGATTTTTTAATGTGTGTTCCGAGTCAATATTGGTTTCTCAAAAAATTCTAAATATTTTTCGATGGCTCCCTTCTTCTCAGTAGAGGATATATTTTAAATAAATTTGATATTATAATAAACAAATTAAATTTAAACTTGAAGGTTTTTTTTTTGTTAAAGACTGGACTTTAAAATTACCGCTGATGAAGGTAACAGAGATCACTGGAGATACTCAGTCATGTATCATGAGAAACTATCCTACTGGCCACATTGGCAAAGTGTTACTTATGCTGACATAGCGGTAATCAAATCATTACCAGGGCAAAGTGAATTGTATAAAATCGAATCTAAGCACAAAACTTGTTTTTTTTTCGGAATATATTGCCGTAAGTTGTCAAAAAATACAAACAATTCCAATTTGTAAGAATTTTCTTTCTTTTATTCTTTTTTCAGTACGATCGGAGAGTGAATTTAGATTTAGTTCCCTAGGAAGGGATACATATTGCATTGACACGATCATCTATCAGTGTCCATCATTCCTAGGTTCGCCCTGTCGAAGAGAACTCGAATATCAGCGTAAAGCAGTCATGAACAATCTTACGACGATTTTTGCCAAATCAAGAAAAAATTAATTTTATTTTACAATTAAAAACTATACAAGTAAAAAGAACGATAGTATAAAATAACATAATTTGTTTTCCCTATAATGCGAATACATATACATATATGTTTAGCACATATCTTGTTTTATATTAGCCAAAACAACCTTGTCAAAATTATAACAACTTTTGTGAAAAGAGTTTTTAAATTGCTGCACTCTGCTTTATTTTTGTCAGCAAATCTTTTCATTTGATAGTTACGAAAGCTGATTAATCCCTCTATTTGATCAAGCACACCTTAAATTAAATCTCCTTGACAAGGGTTAAGGTCACGCTACACTATATTAAAAGCGAACTCCTGTCATAGTTGTCAACTCTTAAATATACCAAATCACGATACTTATTGATAAAATTGTAGGTGTTGACAACTAACAGCTGGTGGTTAAAGTTCAGAAACTGGCACATAGATGGCGGCTTTAATAATATATCCATACGACTTTTATGACGTTTTCGCCATTAGTTAGTACCAACCTTCAAACTATACGTGCCAAAATTTAATGACATTTCGACCATTAGTCATTGAGATATCGAAGTTTTAGTGATGCTCCTTTTGATACTTTCAAAACGATGAAACCAAACGAGTTTCGTAATTTGACAAAACACTGCATAGGTCTGTTCCGCAAGATTTTTGTAACAATTTGTAAAAGATAATTTGAAGTGTAGGGATGAATTCCCTACAATTCCCAAAATGTGTGTAAAACGCCAGAGGTGACAATTAAAAACAAAAGAAAAAAAATTGCAAAGCAGGAAGAAGATTTTTATCTGATCGACAATTATTATTTCTTTATTGATTTTTATTGTATTAGGCGAATAATTCACTTCGATTTGAAGCTATCTTTGTCCATGTCCAAGTCTTCTTTTGAGTTCATTTCCATTAAATTGTCGCAAATTAAACTTTTACGAGTTTGGCAGATCTTTTAAAATTTAATATATTTGATGTTTTTTACAATTCCTACCCAAAGAAAAACCTCGCGCAGAAATTGTAAGTGCCTGTCTGCACTATGGACGTCGTTCCCATGAACACAGTGGCTACACACAAAAAAAATGCTTCATTGTGCCTGTTCACATTGGCGACTGGATGAAAGTCCTCACCATGAACGTCGTGTTCATTTTTTAATTTTCAAATTTGAGCAGTTGGCCTGAAACATCCCTTTTTTCCTCTTTTTTACACTCCCTTGCTCATCAACAATCAAAACCAAAATGAAAAAATATGGCAGAAATGGAGCGATATGGAAAAGAACGATGTGCTTCACCCGAGAATCCACTTTAGAAATGGATTTTCGGTGCAAGTAACCCTTCTTCTTCCCACTTCAATAAAAAGCGTTTCCTCTCTTTCGGACAATCTTCCTGCCGGCGCCAATGTAAACAGGCACATTGGAATGAAAGCATGTTGACAGATGGGGAACGCTGAAATCTAAAACATAAGATATCGTTGAAGTAGTGGGTTGACACGGATTCTACCTCGCATTCCACTTTTCGACTTCCGCACATTGTTCACCCCCGACGAACAGCAAAAAATGAAGAAACCCTTTGGAAACAGAACACTCATACCTTCACAGAAAATTCTATTTTTGAGTCTTCCGTACTGTACACTAAAACGTGTCAGAAACGAAATGCTTTGAGAAAAGAACATTTATTCTTCCACCGAGAATTATACATTTTTACTGCCTGGCCACACAAGCGTGGGATTAAAATGCATGTCGGGCGAAACAGGTAGATATTTAGTAAGTTGGAAAGAGAAAGGTTGATTGCACCAAAAATCGACCGAAAATCATCTTCAAATAAGACTTTTAACCTGGGAGTGAATGTTTCGTTTCAAAATCATATCGTCTTCGACGTAAATTTTCATTTTGCAAGTGTTGCGATACAGGAAAGGTCTCATCAGATTCGTTTCAGATTTTACTATTCCTCTATCTGTCAAAAATTCTTTCATTCCACTGACGCCTTTTTTTGTGTGTAGTCACTTCGTTCAACGGCATGCCTTTCAATCCCAAGCTTGTGTGGCCCGCCATTTATGTAGAGTAAACTTTCTGAGGATTTTTGGTGGAATCCACGCCTCCCGCTTTAACTCACATAAAATCTACCCGTTCTCTTTTACAATATTTTTGTTTTAGTAGAAAATGGTATAATTTTGGAGTCCTTCAACAGACCTATTGTTATTTGATGGGAAAAGATTCCGTAAAAACTCCTTGAAAAATATTATAAGGAATCAGCAACCACTTTTCGCCGTTTGCTGAATTTAAACGCGGTCGTACAGAAACAAATGATGGTAAACGCCTGCGCGCCCAAATAAGTCTGTTACTCCGAAAAATTTTAAAGGCATCCGTAAAATCGTTTTGGATAACCGTAAAGCAAAAGTGCGTGAGATATCTGACATCGTAAAGACATCAATAGACGGTGTACACAATATTTTGCGCGAGTGTTTGGGTATGCGAAAGCTCTGTTCGAGGCGGGCACCAAGTTTGGACCAAAAACCCACAATGTGTTGATGATTCAGAGCCCTATTTGGAGCTGTTTAAACGAAATAAAAATAATTTTTTCAGGTGGTATATGACAATGGATGAAACATAGATCGCAAACCTCAAAAGAGATATGGCTCCAATGAAGAGGTGATTGCGGAAACTGAAGCGTATTTTGAAGTGTTGGACAAATCGTTCTATAAGAAATGCATAGAAATGTTAGAGCGGCGCTGGAATGATTGTAGCACTCTAGAAGAAGACTATGTTGATGAATAAAGCTGAATTTTGCCAAAATCGAATCATCATACGAGTATATTCGACAAAAATGAGCCCAACATATAAAAGTTGGGTGGCTTAAGCGCAGTGTATATGAGCACATCATGCCAGGCATGGACACAAGAATTTTGAGATATATCAGACATTTCAACTCAAAGTGGATAGATGACTCTGGAATGAAAGCAGTGATGTGTGCCAAGGGAATGGAGCACATAAAAAACCAACCTTCACTTTGGCTTCAATTAAGCGTCACGGACGCAAAAACAGCAGAAATCCAGCAAAAGTTTGATGTACATATGGTTTGTATTTACGAAATGAATTACCAACAAAAAAAAAAAAACACATGGTATTGAGTAGTACACATCCATTGTCAATAGTGGGGACAACAAATTACTTTATCTCAGCCTAATACACCGTAAAATGTTTGCGTGGGTTCAAAAGATAGAACTTATTTCTTTCAACACAATCGCTTTATTTAAAATCACAATACAACAAGGATTTATAATTCAATGCAATTTAAAACAACTACCTATATATAGTTTTTATCAATCACTTTACTTTACTTTATCTTTTACTAAACTACAGTATGTACTCTTAACTCACTTTTCAAATTCAACTTTAGAACTGATTTCACCTCCGTTCGATGGTGATATTTATACTATCTGCCATCTTTTGAGAACATTCGATAGCCGTTATCAAAGAGCTTCCATTATTCTCACATTGGATGGGTCTTTTGTTCTTCGTGTGTAGATGGCGCTGTGCACAATAAGAGGTTATTACAGAATGTTAAGGTGTTGACCTGAATTTGAATTTTTTTTATAATATTTCGTCTCGCATAACATCTTTTAACCCTAGCAACTGCTCACTGTTTTTGGATGAAGATGACTTGACAACTTCACCTTTATGCTGTCAAGCTCAGCCCGCAGTCATGCAGCGACTTCAATCAAAATGTCTGCATCCGATATTAATTCGACGGTATTGGTTTAGACAATGCTACCATAGATTGTTCGGACTCCATAACGTCACCTTCACTTAGCTCGCAGTTTTTTGCCTACAGAGAAACACGGTATTGTTGTGTCGTATTGATCGACGCTTAGGTCATGGTATGAATAGTGCCACAAGCGCCTACACTTATTACAAATTAAGTAAGTATAAATTTATGAAATTATGTCAAAAGTTTGATGGCAGACTCATCAAGAGTAAATTCATTCCAAGGCTATGAATTGCTTCGCAACAATGGGGTTTTCACAACGTGGTTTTTACCGCCAACGTGGAAGACCATGTCGTATACAGAGCTCCTTCGACAAAAGAAAGCGAATTTCCCAGAATCAGCACCTTGATTTATGGATATGAGTGCTGCCGTTGATCTATTAAGGGTGAACTCGCCAGCATTATGAAGAGCTGTGATTTGTGGCCTCGTTTACGGATATTCCATATTACCCAAACACAAAAAATATATAAAAAGCTGATCTTATTTCTACATTCCACATATTTATGTATTCTTCTAAAACTTTTTATTCATTAAAATTTATCTAACAGTTTTATAAAATATATATGATTAGAAAACAAATAATAAAATTCAGTTATATCAACTACATATTGCATTTGTTTGTTTGTTAATTTCAAAAACAAGCAAAAAATTATTCTAACTACAGGGCGGAAGCATGTACTCATATGTAATAAAATATTAGTTAAACTTTTTTTTTTGTTTAAAACAATTTGTTAGAACCCATATTCACAAGGTTCAATTTTTAATTTTTCTCTTTACTGTACTAAATCCAAAAATGTTAATATAATTCAATCGTCTGGAAACGACAAGTCCAGACGCCTTCTCTTAACTACTAGCGATTTTTGAGGTGTTTCTGAAATCCTCACAATTGAATTTTTGACCAACCACTGTGTTAGTTTTGTCGATTGCGATTTACCGCCTGAAATCCCGCCACTTAAAGATTTTGGTGAACGTTTAACCGTTCCGGATATTGACTTTCGTCGTTTGGGTGTCTTCGGCAGGGGATCAGATGTATCTTCTAATGATGAGGATGGATGAGCACCACTATTGATTAGGTAGTTGGTGATTCTGTTTATTGGATGCGCAGCTGATGGTGGAGTTGATTGGTTTTTATTACGTATTGGTGACATTTCACCGTTGGAGTTTACGCGGACCATATTGCCGAATGCGCCGTTGGAGGTTAATTCAAACATTGCGTCCTCATTTTCAATGCTGCTATGTTGCTTTTGTTGTGTTAAGGTTTCCTTTTGTTTAGGTGGATCATTTTTCCTTCCAGCGACGATGGGATTTCGAAAATCTGGTACACGATCGAGAATCTCTAAACACGAGCGTTGCTTTCCAGATTGTCGTAGTTCTGATCCGAAGATTTTAAAACCTTCAAAAAGGGATTTATTGGTCTGTTGAGAACAGGGTAGACTCAGGTCACTGCAAGTACTAAAGAGATCTGGCGATTTTGATTTCTTGAAAACCGGTCGTGGTATTGCTACCATTGGGGGTTTCGCTAATGCCTTACGGCGAGGTACTGTATTTTTAGGGGGTTCCATTTCATTTTCATTAGTTGAAGAACCAGTAAGCACTATAATTTCATTGGGTGCATTGACGGAAGCCATAAAACATTCGGGGGTTTCGCAAATTTCCTTGTCCAGCATTAATGGGAAATTATATTCAACATTTTTGGGTGGGGCAACAATAGAGTCTATCCCCATGGGACCATTTGTTGGTGAAAGTGCCTGTCCCAGCTGCATACTTTCCAAAACAGCTGGGCTTTCAGAAATCACCGGAGGAGATTTAATTTCCATTTCGGTGGATGTTGAGTTTTGTTTTGAAAATTTTCGCCGCGTTGTTGATCTTTTAGTTGGCAACGCTTTATCAATATCTACCTGAGCAATCCCAACTTTCATGTATTTACTTTTTGTTGGAGCGAATCGTGTACATCGGTTCATGCCGCGTGTACGTCTACTATGCACTCCGACAGGTGTGTAAACTGTAAGTGGTTTGAAACGTTTCGACACAGTGATTTTGTCTTTTTGGCTACTCGTCGATCTGGGAGATTTGGTAGCGATTTTTAGACCTTTACTTGGTGAGGCAGATGTTTTTGAAGGAGCGGATACGCTTTTATCGGCCGTGTTCATTGATTTCTTAGCGGAAGTGATCGGTGTATTCGAAGTTCTTGTACGCCTTGATATTACATCTGCCTTTGTCGTCTTCTGTTTGCTTAAATTCTTGTTATCCATAAATTTATTTGCTTCATAGAACATTAAATCAAGCATTTTAACACTGTTTTTAGGTGAGCGCTCTTCCTTCGATCCACCGTCAGTTTTTTCTTGGTCTTTCTTTTTATTGTCATCTTTTGCGCGTCTTTTGTAGTTCTCAGCTTCTTTAGCTAGTTTGCTCTGGTCTAAGGCTCTGGCAGCACGTTTCTTTCTGTATATTTCGATAGAACTCCTCCGAATAAGTAGTGAATGTGCACGTTTTTTCCACCTCTTAGGAAATAAAAAACGCGCAGTTTCCCAATCTTCTTCCTCAACAGCTCTTTCTATTTCACTATCAGTCGCAGCTTCCTTTTGGTCCTCTTTCTTGGTTACCTCAGCAGAATTCTTGTTGTCTTTTTGCAGTTTAGTTGGTTGACGTTTTGTATTCATTGCCGTCCCTTTAGTCTTATCGAAATCATATGATTTCATTTGTTTATTCTCCTTGGATATTATTTTGTCTTTATCCAGTTGGTTTCGTTTATTCTTTGAAGTATCCATCTCCGTATTGGAGATATTCCTCTCTGAATGACTTTGTTTCTTCTTTGAGATTTCTATTACCTCATTTAGTTTCACCTCCTTTTTCTCTGACTTCTTGGAAATCTTTAGTTTGTCATTTAATATCTTCTTGTCTTCATCTTGCTTATCTCGCATGCTTTTCTCTTCACCTTCTGTTTTCTTTTTATTATCTTCTAGTTTCGATAATTTCTTTTTTTCTTTTTCCTTTTCGTTACCTTCAGACCTTTTTGTACTTTTTTGCTCGTCTTTCCGCTCTCTAGATCGCTGCTTTTCCTTTTTAATGGTTTCTTCGTCTTGTATCCGTTTTCTGGTTTCCTCATTCTTTGCTAATTTAACCATTGGGTTGCGCCCCTTCTTTGCAGATGTGATAGCAGCTTCTTCGGACGTCTTATTGATAGCCAACGAATTCTTGATCACATCTCGAGACCTTAGGCTTACTTTTTTCAATTCATCTTCAGTAAGCGTTAACTTCTTTTCTGGTTTTGATGACTTTCTTTGATTCGTTGCAGATCTAGTTATTTCATTATTCACTGCTTCTTTAGCTTCTTTTTCTTTTTTCTCTTCCTTTTGGAGTTCATCCGTTATTTTATTTATAATTTCAGTTTGTACTTGGGTTTGTTCACTATCCGACTCCGATTCGGACACGAACAACAACGGCGACATTATGACCACATCATCAGATATTGCATCCATGTCCTCATCATTTAATGTTGTTTCGGTTATTTGTTGTACTTCATGGTCCAGCTTATTGGTTTCACGTTCTTGTTTCACCTGAAAATATGCTTGAAATAATTCATCGATGTCCTTTTCGGAAGACGAACTCAAAAGCTTTACAGATCCTGAACTTTGAGAATTCAAACTACTTCGCCAATGTTCGATGTGTCTTTTGAAATCGCCTTTTGACACAAGAGGAAGCTCTTCATCGAATTGGTGACAGTAACGTCTTAGCCGAAACTCTCTAAAAAACAAAACAACAAAAAACGAAAAAATAAATAAACAACAATTAATTATTGTTACCAACATATGTATACATTATACGAGCACAAAGGCATACAATTGTGAAAAGAAAATAAAACAAAAATCCAATGTTAGTGAGACATAAGAGCATACCAAAATCCAGAGGCGATTAATGAGACTTCCAGAAGATTCCAGAACTGAGCATATATTTTTTTGGATGCAAGAAAACGAATCAAAATCCTAACAGGGGTTTTGTTCTTGACTGCACATTGAACATGATCAACTTACCGACAAAAATTTATGACTTTTTCACGTTTAAGAAAATAATCTTCCAAATCAACCTTGCTGCAAGCACCATCTTTAAGTTTGGGAAATTGAAACTTATCTTCAAATGCCTTAACGTCGGTATACTCTTGGTCTATTCGGCCACATAGGCGCAGTAAAATATGTAAAAGTTTTAAATTTGCCTAAAAACAATTTGAGATATTAGGAGATTTTATGCATAGAATATAGGTGGAGACAACTTACCGTTACATCGGCACTGGAGATAATTATTGATGCTTTGTTTTCGTAGTATCTGAGTAGAATCCCGGTGCAGAATTTATTAGTCAGCATTTCACCACGATTGTCGATGATAACATAATCGAAGTTAACCTTAGTTATCTGGCCAATATTCTTCAGGGTACTCCATTTGATAAGGAATACTGTTTCGTAGTTGATGTCTGAAAGTAAGGAGATATACCATAAATACCATAAGATGATACCAAATATGAAATCAATTAAAAATTTTAATAAAAACGCTGGTCTGCTCCATTCATATAGAAGATGTAAGTAAACCATTTTAGTAAAAACTTGAATGTTCAAAACCTGCCTGTTGATGAAAAGTTTTGAACAATTTTGTTGCATTTATTTTGTTATTCACCTTTCCGTTAGCGATCATTGTGAAAATTGCTATAGATAAACAACAAAATAGGCCAACTTTGAGCGTTAAATTTGAGAGAATAGCTCCAAATTGAACAATTTTGATGAACTACTCAATGAGAAGAAATCCAAACACTCTGCCTTATGTTTCAAAAAACCGTCTCCACATAAATATGGAAACGTGGTGAAACGATGAGAAAAGAGTGGCAATAATACACAACCGTGGAATAAGTACACGTCCTGTGTTAGACTACGAACGTCAGAAAAAAAGAAGTGAACAAAGCGACAACTAGAGCACATAAGGTAGCAGTATAGGCATTGTATCGGGAATTAAAAAATGTATCCGCAGTTTCGGCTGATACGTCAAAGCTTTTTATTCGTGGTAACCTTCAGCTTAAGGAATAGATCTTGGACAGATCCGGGGAGTACGGTGAGTGATTGGTGAGATAAACTGATTTTTAGCAAACAATTGCTATTGGGTTACCAATAACAACGCGCAGGAGTTTTGTCTGTTAGCGTGTTTCGAACAAACTTTGCATAAATTTTTCTTTTGAAATGGCGTGACTGCTTCCTTTGGTAATATTCAGTTGCTCGGACAATTAAACCGTGGTGTTGTGTCTGAACACAATCGTCGTTCAAGCGAGTAGGTAAAAGCTAGATTACTGTTTCCCTTCACTACATGCCGACGAACTTAACCTCGTGGAGATCTGTCACTTTTCTTTTTTCTGCCGCCACCTTCAACACGTATCGTCGTAATTAAATTTCATTTTCTTGTATGAATTTAAGTTGAATTATCTTGTTTAAATAAACAATTGACTGGCGACGAGGATGGGGTTGATTAATTAGGATCAGATTCCGCGAGATAATCAAGTTAATGGAGGGCGACGAGGACGTAAAGGAAGAGAAAGTTAAAATATCCCCAGAATCAAAAACACCTAAGATGATTTCCATTGGCTCTATAGAAAATTTCTATATTTCCAATCCATCGGCAAGGAGTTCTTCTAAACGTCGGTTCGATATGTTCGTGGTGGCCAATTCCATCGCCGACAAGTGGATATAAAAGGCAATTTTTTTGAGTCTGCGGTCCAGCGTGTTTCGATTTGGCAGAGATAGTTATTGCTCCAAAAAAGGTTGAAGAGGTGGATTATTCGACAATCGTTCATATTCTGACTAAACATTTTACCCCAACACCCTCTGAAATTGCAGCGTTCTTTAAATTCTTCAAGAGGGATCAGCAGCTCAACGAGAAGGTTGCCGAATATATTGCAGAAATTCGTCGATTAATCATCGACTGTAGTTTTCAAGGCGAATTTATTGATCGCAAGCTGCGGGTAGGCTAGTTAGTCTGTGGACTGAAGAACACCCACTTACAACAGAGTCTCCTGGCGGAGAACAAAATAATACTACAGATAGTGCAGGAGAAGGCTGTGGCGGCGAGGGACACAGGGAGTAACCGTTTATTTTGATGACATAGTGATAATCGCTCAAAACTCATCAGTTAGTGGAAACATTGGAGGAATTTTTTCGACGGTTAAGCGATGTTGGGTTGCGCCTCCGAAAGGACAAGCGCAAGTTTGATTTGTCATCTTCCTCTTTTCTCAGCTATGACATCGATCACCGGGGGATCCGTCCGTCAGATGATAAGGTTCGGGTAATTCAAGAAACTCCCCGACCTGTGGACAAGGAACAGCTGCAAGCATTTCTGGGGCTTATCAATTTTTACCATGCGTTCCTGAAGGTTAAGGCAACTGTCTCCGAACCACTGCACAGGCTGCTAGACAAGAAGGCAGAGTGGAAGTGGAACTCGCAACATGAAAAGGCATTCAATCGACTTAAGACCTTACTGTCAGGAGAGAATGTTCTGATTACTTACAATGAGAAATTGCCAATCGCATTGGTCAGCGACGCGTCGCTATACGGGATTGGTTTAGTATTAACACATGTTATGCCCAATGGACAAGAGCGCCCAATTTCGTTTTACTCGCGTACCTTGTCTACTATGCATAGATCGACAAAGAGGCTTTGGCAATTATTGCGGGTGTGAAGAAGTTCCAGTCGACTCTTTTCCATCATTACGGATCATAAATCGCTAATTGGGTTATTTAACCCAGAAAAGCCAACTCCGGTCATACTTTCGCCAAGGATGCTCAGGTGGAGTGTTTTCTTGAATGGATACAACTCCAGAGTGCAACTTCGACCCGGGGAGAAGAACTGCAATACTGACGCACTCAGTCGTTTACTCGCTATTTCAGCAGAGGCAAATGACAGTTCGCATCTGAATATGATCGAAGGAATCGACATTGGCAATATTACATCAAAGGACAAACTCCTCAAACAAGTTTTTCATTTAGCGTTAAAGGGATGGCCGGGGCGCCAGTTAGACGAAAAATTCAAGCCATATATACAACACCAGAATGAGATCACGGTAAATAAGAACTGCTTACGTCTTGGTTCCCGTCTTATAATTCTAGATGCGGCTGGGGACACTTTCTGAAAACGCTGCATGCTGGTCATCCAGGTGTGGTAAAGATAAAAGCTCTTGCCAGAAGCTATATATGGTGGCCACACAGACGCTGACATCGAAATAACTGCGAAGAGGTGCATAACGTGTCAACAATCACGTCCAGAAAAGCCTAAAGCTGTTATTCATCCTTGGGATGAGACATCTAAGCCATGATCTCGCCTACATGTGGATTTCCTGGGCCCTTTTCAGGGCCAAATCTTTTTTATACTTGTCGACTTATACTCCAAATGGGTTGAGGTGAAAACTGTGTCAACAACCAGCGCACAGTGTGCAATTAATAGTTTGGGATCCATCTTTGCAACTCATGGGTTACCCGACTCTATCGTCTCCGACAATGAAACAGCCTTCACTTCGGATGAATTTGGCGCATTCTGTAGAAGAAACCTGATATCTCATATTCTAACAGCGTCTTTTCATCCAGCGAGTAATGGCCAACCCGGTGGGCAGCTTACAACTGGCAAGGATTTTACTTAGGCAGCATACATTACCATCAGTAACAACTGGTAAGTTACCTGCCGAATTGCTTCTTAAGAGGATACCGACGACGTATCTCGACAAGCTGCAACCCGACAACAACCCAGTGCGATCATCCAAGAAGAGTTCCCCAATAACTTCTGCAACACAACTTAATGTCAACGAACCAGTGTTGGCGAGGAATTACTCCAGTGGACCTATGTGGATTCCCGCCATAGTGGCAAAACAAAATGGTTCCGTTTCATACGCTGTGACAACAGAAGAAGGTAAAACAATGTGGAGGCACTTAGGTCAACTTCGCTCTAGGAACCAAGACAACAGGGCAGAGACGTCTGAGGAAGAGCGAGAAGGTACAGTAGTTTCCCCGCTTCATCAAGAGCAATCAGAGGATGCAATAAAATCACCAATCCAACATGAGCAACCAATACCAGACCTGAGGCGTTCCGAAAGAATTCGCAACAGGAACACTACTTCAAGCTAAGTTGGGAGGGGTGTTGTGTCTGAACACAATCATCGTTCAAGCGAGTAGCTAGAAGCTAGATTACTGTTTCCCATCACTACATGCGGACGAACTTAACCTCGCAGAGATCTGTCACTTTTCTTTTTTCTGCCGCCACCTTCAACACGTGTAGTCGTAATTAAATTTCATTTTCTTGTATGAATTACTATTTAAGTTGTATATTGAATTATCTTGTTTAAATAAAGAACAATTGAAAAATAAATAGTATTCTTCACGTGGAATAGAAAACAGAGTGAACTGCACGCGCTCAACATCCTCGTGCGTTGTGGAAGTGGTGGGGTACCTCTCTTTTTGATCGTCTTCTCACGACTGGCGACCGTTTTCTAACCCTGAAAACCATTCAAATACCTTGATCAAGTACTCATCACCATACGATGAATTCTCGAGAAGCAATATTCTTTCGACTGTCGCACACAAACTGTAAATTGCAAATTTTGCGGAAACCAAAATTGAAGAGGCAGTGAAACATTAACTCAGGTGTACGATGACTGGATCACATATCTATCGATGTGCGGACCAAAATCGGATATATTTAATTTAAATGACTTGCGATTTTGCTTAAGAAAATAAAGACAGGGAGGCGGAAGAGCTTTTTTTGTCCCACCGTGTAGGAACAAAGGCGGAGAAGCCAATGTTACATACATTGAAAATATACGAGAGTTCCAGACAATCGACAACGCAATATAATTTGTGAGAAACAGATCCGCATATGACGCAATTCAAAGCTTAGGGATTATGATGAAAAAACATTACGACGCGACGAAAGACCTACTATTCGATCGATCTGGCATTAAAATCTTATAAAGCATCAAAGATTTATATAGGAATGCTATACTGATCGCAAAGCAAATAATATACAGCGCAAAAAAACCTAAAAATTTGAGTTTAAAATTGGAGTTCACCAAGGTAGTGCTCCAAAAGTTGCTGTGATGTGAAAGATCGCAGTCGTCGCAGTGTTGGAAGATATAAGGAAAGAATTATACGATTGTCAGCGGGTGTAACAAAATTTGATATAAGAATCAGGCGCAATTGCTGAAATCATTTCATTTACAACGAAAGTCGGCGGAAAACATAGTCCAAGAAGTAATAGGGGTTCAAGTTTCCAAAAACGTTCGGCTTGTAGAATATTACTAAAATAAGGTAAGGCAAATACGTGGGAGAGATATGTGGGCTTCGATATGTATTTGATAATTAAACGTGTTACGTTTTCAATTGTTAAAAAAGAAAAAGAACCAGTTCAGGGTGTATAAAGTGATTATCATTATATCAGGCCACAACCTGAAGTAAACTTGTAAACATCATCCCGCGGAACATGCTGAATAGCTACATACCTAATGATACACTTATGATAAATGCTTTCTGAGTTTGCTTGCGCTGTGAGTGTCAAAATATACTCTAACGTATAAACCATTTGTTGTTGTTCTAATTGGGTGAAAGATTGTTTTCAAAAATACTTTTGGGAAGGGGTAAGTTCAAGAGTAATCCTGACAAATGTATAAAGTAGACCCTACCAAACCTGACGAACTAAATCCACCACAATCCAAGCCTATAACAAAGGAAGTATCATCACTATTTCTAGAACATATTCTATTAAGCAAAAGAAGGATGCAAAGCTATGAAAATTGGGAGCGTTGACTTCTATATTCAACAAGAACATCTTTTTGGATGACAAAATAATAACCTGACTGTTGCAAAAAGATATTGCAGCTAAAAGCTTAAATTCGTGTGCACATACCACAAGTACTTGTGCGTAAAATCTAGAATATATTACTGCGATATGACTGACCTATTGTGATAGCCGCTACCGAAGCCAAAGTCTTCCTCTACTGCCCCCGGTACGGAATCAAAAACTATTTTGGCCGAAGCGGTGCTGTCTATTCGCTTTATATGTCCAGATGACCGCAGAGTTAATTTCCTCCCCCAAATCTAATCACCGGAAACGGGAGAAAGATTTCTTGAAGAATCTTGCGTTCCAAGCGGCCAAGGATATTTTCATTTGATTTTGCTAACGTACATGCTTTGATGCCAAAGGTTTTTCATATTCGTATTTCTTCACAAAGCCTTCTTGCTCAATAGTTTTCGTAGGACAAAGAAAGTGTAATTCTTCAATTGATTCTGAATCTGAGAGCAAATACTTGGTTTTGCTTTCATTTACAACTCAACAAATTTTTGTCGGTTCTTCATTCCTACATTTTGCCAATGATCTCAATGACATATACTCGTACAAGCAAGTAGTTGGACAGAGTTTTGGAAAATTGTTCATCTGGTGTGGACTTGGGAGTTTCGCACAACTTTCTCAAGTATCCAAAAGAGTCGCAATATTTTTGACATCGAATTACTCGGAGATAGTTTTCGAACTTTTACTCATAAGATGCTGTCATATGAATATCGATTTCGATTTCTTTTGCTTTCTCAAGCGTCTGTAATAGTGTAAATATTTGGTCTATTATGGACTTTCCCTGAAAGTCTGCTATCTACTGAATTTCCTTGCTCACGTTGCTCGGGTTTTACTGGCACCTGAATCAAAGGGATGCTCCGAAAGTTTTGCCAATATCTAGGGTCTTATTTTTAACTTACCATAAGTGTTAAGGCAATATGATACTCCGTCATGCGGCTTTTACTTGCGAAACTCGCAAGTTAACACCAGTATTAAGACAAAAGCGTCAATGGATTGAATTGTGAATGAGATCAGAACCAAGTACATGATGTCAAGTGTTGCAAATTGTTGGTGGGCAGAACATCGCAATAGGCAGCTATAATTCTGAGCAGTTCTGCCCTATGACGCAGAGGCATAAATGTTAAAGATATCCCGGGTAGTTAATTTTAATTACTGATGCTTCGACGGCAAATATTCCCTTTAACGAGCTTTAGCTTATGCATGGTCTTCTCCCTCTTTCCTGAAAGTCTTTCCGTTAAGTTGTTACGGCTCGCATCATATTTAGTTTCATCTTCCCATATATTTTCTCGGGTGCTATTTATAAACCTAAATAAGCCTTGTCTATCTCAAAAAGAATGGTGACATTAAATTCATTCTTAATATACCTACCATTCACGATATTGAAAAAGGGTTTCGACATTTTTATCCGGCCGGATTAAATATGCTCTACGACGAACTGTCGGTCGTATAGCTCTTTAACAAGCTGATCTTTCGATGAACATAATAGACTCGTGGAGACGAAGTAACGCCAATAATGAAGCCATCAACAACTACGAGTAATAGAACAACACGTCTCCTACTTCTTCCAATATGATTGGATCTCTGCCTGCGTGGCGTAATGCAAAACCAAAAACAACCCTCACAAGGTAACGTTCGTAGTTTCATTGCTTTTTCCCAGAAGCTAGGGTGTACGTTTATATCAGATAAAATTCTGATCTACAATTAGTAATATTCAAGATACAATTTGTGGTAAGAAATCCCTTCAATTGTTGTTGTTGGAAGGTTCTTAGAATAGCGGGGGGCTTCACCGAAAACCCACTTAAGCATGTAGGCACGCATAACATGTGAAGACAAAACAGCATTGGCGCTCCCTTATTACTTTCACACATTCGAAGCCATAATATATCTAACACTGTGATAAGCTCATTATTCCTGTAACCCAAAACTAATTTTTTTGATTTACTGAATTGGGATTTTATTACTTTTCAATTTGATAACAGCCACGCAACGCAAACGCAAAAACCAACCACATTTGCCAACCACAACCACACAATGCGAAGGAAAACGAAGAACTCGAAAAAGCAGTGCAATAAGCACGTAATAAAATTCATAATAGCATAACGCTTATTGCTCTCAATAATAAAATCATTCACACAACATCAGGCCTGTCCATTTTTCTTTTCCCCCCTTTTAACCGCACACCAAGGTATAGCCTATAATGTAACCCGTTTCATAAGTCTCTTGCTGATAAAGTTCTCTAGCTTTTTTTTCTTTTGAATTTTCCCTCCATTTTAGAATTGAAATACTAAATTGGAATGCGATTAGATGTACAAATACTAAATCGGTGCGAGTGCAAGCAGTAGTCTTGAGCATGTTCTATTTAGAATTTCAAGCGTTATGCAGCCCGCCGCTCAGGGGGAGGTCAACCCATCCATTAATACTATACACACAGGCACATTGTCACACATAGCATACTCGTACACAACCTCCCAGGGTTTTTTGTGTTCCTTTTTTTTTTCTATGTAAATACTCACCACTTGTTCGCTCGATCACTTTAACCGTCAGCGATGTAAGCACGCTTAGGTGGAAACGCCACCCCTCGATAGATTCATCGTCTTGCACGACGATTAAGCATTTTTTTGTTGTATCATTGGTGAGAATAGCACCAAGGAATACCGTCACAGTGACCACTTTGCCCAGGCCGCTTTCGTCATTCAATATACAAGCTTCGCCTTTTTCAAAGTGCTTATACAAAAATCGTATGCCATCCAATTGCCAATTCCTGAGATACTGACAGAGTCGTCCTGAAACCATGTGCTGCTGCTGTTGCTGATGCGGATGTAGGCTACCCAGGATAAGGTTCTCCTTGAACTGATCCGAATTGAAGTGATATAGAGAGGGCATCCTGGTCGTGTGCGCTCAGCTTAGAGGTTGTTGAAATTGATGTGATAGAGGGTTAGGTAGATTGTCAGCAGAATATAGAGCACCTTTATGTAGAAAAACACAATGAACATGGAGAATGATTCTAAATTGGAGTAGGACGGGGAATCGAATAGTTCCTGACCAATGCGGTTGTTTGTAAATATCGAAATAATCAAATCGAACATTATTCACGAAATATTCGCGAGTTCAGAGCACAACGTTTCGTCTGATTACACCAGACGATGTCAGCATAATTTTTTTATTACAAATTTCAAGTCTGTGATTTTTGTGCGGATTCGCTTTAGATTTGGCGCGCGTTAAAAGTGTGAATAAGAGAATAAAAAAAGATTATTTTTTTTTTTAATAATAGTAGAAACAGTGGGGCAAACACGATGAACTCGGTAAGACAATGCGCGCTGTCTACGCGAAGAGAATTTTATTTTTCCTTTTGCTTTTTTGCCCTTTTTGACGTTCCTCTTTTTCCTCACTCTTCTTTTTCTTTTAGATTTTGACAGATAGAGCATTGACATTTTTTACTGCGCGGTTTATACCAATTAGATGGTGGTTTTGGGCGGGATATGTGTGCAGAATACTGCCAGTAATAATTTTTTTTTTTAAATAAAGTATTAGTTAATAAAAACGTCATTACGCTAATGACACATTAAAACGGAACAGTAATATTTTTTTTTTTTAAATAAAGTATTAATTAATAAAAACGTCATTACGCTAATGATACATTAAAACGGAACTGCTAGCCAACTAATAACTTTAATAGGAGACGAATTTGGACTGCGAATACCCTCCTAGTTGGCCTGCCGGTAAAAAAAAAACATGAATGAATGAAGTTTTCGTATTCTGATATTCGAGTGAAATATGTTCACTATCCAGTGCATTTATAGAATGAATTTACTTTTCGAAAACAGCTGTGCTATGCTGTAAACGTTAAATTTTTGATGAGGATTTCGATTATTATAATGTAAGCTGATAGTCTTCGATTTTTGGCAGACTATCAGCATTAATTAGGTAAGGATTCAGTGGAGTGATATCCCAGTAAAGTGTTTCAAAAGCACTTAAACAAGTGCTTGACATTTGGAAAGAAAGCTTTGCCAGAAATTGATAAATTTTCAGCTGTCGGAGAGTGGAAAGAATAGAATAAGATCACTTTTTTTTTTTACTAAATTTGTTATTGGCTGCATAGGTGGTACGCATATCGCAATAAAACACATTAAGAACCATTTTTCAAATCAAGAACAATTGTTTACTTATGTACATGTTGCTTCCCTTTAGACAGAATTTTTTGTTTTGTTTCTTTCGAAATTTCGAACGAGAAATGA
The DNA here is from genome assembly GCA_963966105.1 of Volucella zonaria. Classification (NCBI taxonomy): domain Eukaryota; kingdom Metazoa; phylum Arthropoda; class Insecta; order Diptera; family Syrphidae; genus Volucella; species Volucella zonaria. Next base: position 68,552,214 of record OZ014534.1, on the reverse strand, counting down.
ACTTTCGAAAGGCATCGTACAAGTCGATAATCAGGCCGATTACTCGAATAACTTTTGATTCGAATCGAATCTCAAAATAAGTGTGGACGCTTTTCCATAAGTCCGATAAACAATGACCTAGCACAGTCCGAAATCGGAGCCCACACACAAATCGCCGATTGTGCATAGTAATTTCTCGAGAAGACATATGTGGCTAGCATTAAATATTGAGGACCAAAGTCATGGTTTAGATGCGCTGAGGTCCACAATGTGACCCCTGATTTCACAACAAATACCGGCGGACAAATGCAGTAGAACAAGATACATTTTAATGGCTCTGAACGAGAGCACCTTCCTAGCTATGGGAGCAGAACGGAAACACCAGCATCTTCTATAGAAGGTATGATGTTCGGAAATTCTGACAGAATGTGCCAGAGATATAAAGTTCAAACAGAAAACAGCAGAGGAATCGTAGTATTCGTAGTAAGCTCATAGTCTATACTGGCAATTTGGAAACCTCACTTCTGCAAACTGCTGTCGAGGACGACTATTTCCACCTTGCTTCCACTGATCTACAAAATTTGTTTGGATATCGAGTTTGCTTATGTGAGAATCTTTAATATTTAGTGTGCTTCGCAAACATCAGAAACGGCCAGGATAAAATATGTACACATAGCAAACGGCTATTCATACCAGAACGTTTTGTAATGGAAACCCGAAACAACTCCTACCAACAACACCAATTTTTCTGTTCAGAAAAGAACATAGAACCACTTATATGAAAACAGGTATACACGTTTAATTAAATTTTACAATCGAAGGATTAAAAGGTTGCCCTTTGAAAGGAGATCCTTCAGCATTCCACCCTGCACGCAGTCTATCAACATTTTCACTCATCACCTGACTGGGTACTTCAGCTGATTGTTTCTGTTGCTGTTGCCGACATAGTTGCTCTATGTTAGCCTGTTTTTCCAGTGGCAATTCGTCCAAATATTTGCTGCAATCGATTTTCTTTACATCAATACTTGGCTCACCATCTATAAGTCGATCCCACCAGGCTTCCTTCATTTTATCTACAGTAAAACGATAAGAAAAAGGTCTACATTAAGAAAGTTAAGTCTGAGCCTAGCCCATACCGAGAGAAATGTTAAGTTTCCCCTCAGATATTGTCCACAGTGAATCGCTGCGCCTGCATTTGGCACTTAACGTTCCGTTGAATATGAGTGCTGCGCTTGGGTTTACTTTTGATGAGACTTCAATGGTGTCCGCAAGAATTTTAATGTTGAGATGTTTAGAGGAACTTGCGTCTACTGGTAGTCGAATGTGAACTTCAACTTCAGTAGAGGTTTGGGACCAGCAATACGAGTCAAAGCATGCTCCATTGTGAAATTCGTTTGTTGAAAAGAACTCTTTATTGGACTCCCTTGGAGTGGTTGTCTTTGTTGTTGTTGTTTCTTCACATTTGTCCGTTTCTAATTCTGTTTTTGATTCTTCATTTTCACTTACTATTTCGACTTCCTCAATCGCTGGTGGTACATCAGCATTATCGGCTACATAACGATATTTGGGATCAAATCTCTGCAGGACCTGTTAACAAATTGATATGTAGTTATAAGTGTAACGAAAGCAGAACACTTAATCGATGAATACACACCTTTAAAACAATTTTTTCTTTCACTCCTGTTGGGAATCCAACTTTATCGTCTTTATCTTTTTGTTCATAATAGAAATCTGTGCTGGAAAATTCGTTTTATGAGTTTTAAAGAACATTTTCAGTTTATTAGGTACGAGTAGCTTACTTGCGTGACAAGAAACCGAAAATTGCATCTAGGAAGCCTGCAATCGTCTTCCGATCTTCTAATATCTCCATGAGCATACTATCGAAACGTTTATTTTCCATTTTGTTGTTTGTTTGATTGAAAAATGATTAAAAAGCCAGGCGCTCGTTTGCTAATGAAATCTTAAATCAGGTAAGTGATATTGTTTTGTTTATAAAGTCTGTTGCCTGTTCTAACAGTCAGGCTAAGCAACATTAACAACCTTGAAACATATGTCGGTATACTAGGTTTTCTTACAGAAAGAGCAACACAAAGTGAACAGTTGCTTATAAAGATTTGTGACTAAATACATTGCGGCTTAAGTGTAGCAGCAACTAATTCGTACGTTCCGAAAAATCTCTTTATATTTAAATCACTCCCTTGCTATATGGCGGCGAGACTCATTTTAGGAGATTGTACAACCGGCAGTGTTTTCTTTGATCTCCCCCTGCGTTAAAAGTGTAAAGCCAACACATTCGAGAAATCAAATAAACCATCAACTCTAACGTAACGGATTTCACACAACACATACTTTGACCAAAATAATATAACCTCACTGGCGGATCGTAGAGCGCTGCTGCAAATGAAGACCGGAGGACCGGTTCGTAAAACATATGTGTTTCTAAAGTTCAGGCATTACAGGGTCCTAACCAACTGTAGTGAAGTCACAGTCGATGCTAGGGATATGAAAATAACAATTTGGGGAGTTACTGAATAACTGTAGCAGTTTATTTTATGACGAGGCAATAAAATGAATGTGGAGCGTAAGAATGATGCTACAATTTTTGGCGGAACGGTTTCTAGTACGTTTCGTGCCATTACGACTACCAGCTACTAGAAGTGTATTCGAAACTTTACTTTTAGACGTGCTCAAAAGTGCGTAACTACTGCAGTCCATGACGGTATTTCCTACAAAAATTCATGTTTACATTGAAAGTCAAGTCGCGCTTAATAGAATGCCGCACCTTTAAGCTTTTGAAGTGCGCTATTAAGACGTTTGTTCTCTTATGACGAATTAACACAGAGTGTTGCTTAAAGGCTGTCAAAGATAATGGAATATAGGGCACTTTAGCGGAATTTCTAGACCGGTTAGGTCAATGGTAATAACAAATGTAAAGAACCTATCCAAACGTTTCTTATAAAACTGTTCCCAGCCTTATAGGTTTATCACAGATAATAATGGAGCCAATATGGTGGTTAATGGTTCAAGGACTAATCTCCGAATTCAAAGTACAGCATGAGGAAAAAGTTTTCGGAACCAGAAATTTTTCAAAATAGGACACATTTAATTAGACCTTTATCCTTAAGACATTATTCACAAAATAAGACAGCATTTAATTACGTCGTACGGCAGCAGTATCACAAAATGCGGATACGAGTAAATTCCAATCTATGCTGAATAAAGGTGGGAGATGAATAATAAAGGATTGCAAAACCGATTTTGAATGAATTACTTGAGTTTTTAGTGAAGTTACTAAAGTAACGAAACAGGCCTCTGCAGAGAAGGTTTACCGTCGCAACTTAAATAAGCAGACATACCAGACCTGTATGATAAATTTCCCAGAATTGATTCCTAATACCATAAACCAATTGGGAAATTCTAGTGCGAAACGTATATGGAACAGAAGATTAGCACAACAACTAAGCCTTGTGCTCTGAAGCGCCGGCACCACCACAATAGAAAAACCTTATAGTGAAACGAAGAGGCGAAAATGGCAGTAAAGGACAGAAGAGAAGCATTTTTTAACATTGCTTACGAGTGAGCAAGTAGAAAAGACGAAGAAGGCGCAGTGGTAGTATTGGGAACTTGAACGTGTTTTTCTATTCCCCATTCCCTTGAACTTTGTGGTTAACTGTTTAGTGAGTTATAAGCTTACTTAAAATCAGAGGATTGCATCGTGACTGAATATGCAGATTACGTTTTTATTCATGTCTCGGGGAAGCTCCTCTAAGAAACTCTTACAATATGCTCGCTAACAAGACGGACAGATCGAGATAAATTGGATGTAAGCTCCCAAAAACTGAACTTGTCCTCTTCTGTAGGCTGCAGTTGCAGCTGTTCGCATCCAAGCAACCTCACAGATGCATGGCTCACTTTTATCCTGAAAATATAGAGGATCCCTCCAGGAAATATAGACTACAGCAGACCAGTTTAGGTCCAATAAAAACCCGCAAGTTACCTTTTTTTCTGTCGGAACAAAGCTCTTAGAGAAAGAATTAGTCCATTGTACTCCTTGTAAGTTATTTTTAATTAATTCAATTGTAATTCACTTATGTGTCACTTATGCCCAACACATTTAAGTGCTTAGCAAAAGTGTAGTGCCGTATCACGACGCGAGTAAGTAGCATGCAGTTTTTCCTACTGATGGATACCAGGAACGAGGCTGAGCTCTTAGGGACGTCGGGAAGCATTCATTTGGTCTTCTGGAAACCTGTAGAGTCATGTCATCTGCAGTCGTACTCAATGAAACTCAACTGTCATTGCAAGCCCTAACCGAGGACGCAGGTAGACCTAACGTAGGTTCCAATCATGAAAAACTTAGCTCTCAGCCATGCAAGTTCATATGTGATTTCATTTCCCATGATCCCACACAGACAAGACTGTGAATTTAGCCTTGCGACTGCTTTCATTGAAGCCTTGTATTCTCGAACTAGCTTGGAACTCATAAAAGGGCCCAGCAAGGCTCTAAGCGCAGCTTTGCTGTCACTATAACTGCAGATGCTCCGCCACCTTCACGGATACTTCACAATACAGTTCGTTGGCATCAGGATTGCGTCTATCTCCGCTTTAGAGTAGACCCAAGTTTTCCGAACAGGGATAAAATCTAACGTTGTCGTCCTCCTGAAAGATACCAGCGCCGCATCCTATATCGACTTTGGAGTCATGCAATTTCCGGGCGAAACCGGTTTTGAGCATATGGAAAATCGGCTTCGTATTTTTCAGCGGCAGGAGTTCTGGAGCTATTGCATCATACGGCATGATCAGAGTCATAAGACAGATCCTCAAAACTCCAGTGCGTATTGTATCAAAGACCACTTTTTTTAAACGGATGATGGCTTTGAGATGGCTTGATGATATGAGTGTCAAGTGCAGGGAGATTCATCAATGCATCTAGCGCGGAGTCAGGCGTTCTAGGGAAACCTCCCATGAAGCCGAGACAGTCTCTTCTTTAAAGTCTTTCGTGAGAGCTTGTTCGAACATAGTAATCGACATATAGGATATAATTGGCCTTAACATAGCCGTGTAGATCCAAAGGACTCTTTTCTGTGGAAGACCCCAAGTCTTGCCAACAGCTCCTTTGCACTGTCAGAGCGCCGAGGCTTTCGACATGCCTACTCCATAGAAGTTTGTTCTCCAAGGTGACACCCAAATCCTTAGCTTCTTTGGCGAATTAGATGGTGGTGCTTAAAGGCACGACCACGTGTTAATAGATGCGAGACAAACAAACAACATTCTGAATGTGTAAATATTTATAGGGACAAACGTCGACTCTGAGCATTTCATTGGTGCAGCAGAGCTCGACTATTCAGCCAGCAAAAGCTACAAGCCGCCTAAATTCAACGTTGAAAACCTTCGCACGACTGGAGTAGCCACAACTTATAGAGGACGCCTGAGCGAGACTCCACATTGCATCGACCATCCACAAGCGCCAACAATTTGTGGAACCAGTATAGCTAGATCATTAAGGAAGTATCACCGTAAAAGAGCTCTTGGTATGATAATGAGGACGAAAATGTACATCTAGAAGCGCTCCGGCACTAAATAAGAGGCAGTAAGAGAAGAGTATCGAGCCAGACGAAGGTAGGAAAAGAAGATCCTCTGTAAAAGAAAATGGCCTAGGCAGTCTTCCAGTTCAAAAGTATCGAAAGTCAAATGATAGGAGAAATATCCGGACGTTTTTCAAGAAAACTTAGCAACGGCAGCTAGCTTCCAGCCTGGAACGTAGGCTCTTCTATAAAGTAGTCACCGAAGTCCAGGGAAATATAAATGTCTTTAAGCAGCACTTCCTTCAGCTACGTAATGGGTATCAGGTAGAGAGAGTGATATGGCAAGAAAAGAGCCCCAGGCCCGTTGCCAGGATTGTTCAATTTCGAAAAAGTAATTCTATATACAAAAATTAGAGAACTACATGAATATTTTATTTTTGTTTGTATTTTTTTCTTTATAAATTAAATTTAATAAATAATAGTTCTTTTAGTATCGCTTTTTTTACAGCAATTAACGGCTTTTTTTAGACTTGACTTCATCTGGATCCACATCAACACCTGAGTGAACGCACAGCATTGCAAGCGCGCTAAGTCTTTGATGGCCCATGACACTTCGGGATACTGTTTTGATCCTTTTCATCCTTGAAAAGGTCCTATAAACGCTAGCTGTTGTGTGGTAGTGTGGCCAAAATTATAAGCAAGTAGGTGTAATCACATCTATCTAGCAGTTTCAGAACATCGGTAGAGGGACTGTAGCGGTGAGTTCATAATTGTCAACATTTCTGACTTAGTACCATGCAATTTTTTCTTGTGTGTTTTTGACCGTATTCACTGCGCAGATATATCTTAGTACGATCGCCATTTGTTTTGGGTTAAAAAAAGTAATATTCAGCTAAATCTTAGATTCTCTTTATTCAACCTTCAAAAGAAAAAGGTTGTTTATTTTTATTACATATTATTTTAAGTTCTATATCTTTCCTCTTCAAAAAAACACAAAACTCTTCTGCAATTCTGCACCAAAATCTTTTAACTTTTTCTTCACCCAAAATTGATATGCTTAACTAATCTGCACAAATATGGCGATGGGTTCACGTTTATTAACACAATGGTAATACAGTTTGACAAAGTTAGTTTTTGTTCTTTGAAAACACCCAATGGCGTGAATAGTAAATCTGTGTGAACGGCTTAATCGTCCAATACCAGAAATACCACGAGACGTGATGGAGAAACAGAAGATTAAAACAATGATGTCCAAACTAATAAAATGTTAGTGATTTATCAAACAAAAAAAATACTTTGTCAGTTTAGAATAAGAGATACTAGTAATAAAAAAAGATTTAAACTTGAAGGCCACTTTAACTACTGTTCATCGAAGAAAATTTCCCCAGGGGCAAAATTCACTTAATCCAAGTAGCACTTCTGTTCGTCGAATTTCCGTCTCAGCTGACATTTTTGATAGATTATATCATCGTGATCCGTCGACCAGGCTACGTACATGTAAATTGTCAAGAGTGTGGCCAAAAGTAGTCTATCAACGGTCATTAGATTCACAACCCACAATATGGTTGTTAAGCCAGTAAAGGATGGATGCCGAACATGGGCACAAAGATGCCTTAATTGGAATGATTTATATGCCATTGGTGGTGCATAGCTCTTCAAATCATAGTAGGTCTGTAGAAAAGAAAAGAAAACACCAATAAACACACTTTAAATTCGTTTCTCTACGTTTTCTACCTGCTTGATACCGAGTATTTCGGGAAGATCCATAATAATGCTTCCCCCATAGATCACCATCCATGCGAATCCATGAATTAGCATAAAAGTCCACCACAGGGCGTTACTAGACTCAACGTCTACCTGCCACAGAACGATCGATTGAGCGTATGTCCAATTTTTAATCATGTACTGTAAAAAATCAAATAGCAACAAATTGGTTTTCGGCAAATGTTTCGCAACAAATGTGTTTCGGCGCCCAACTCACGTGTAAACACAGCGATGACGTCAGACTATAAATAGAACGCCCTGCAATACCGAGACCGACTTTATGCATAACTTTCTTCACATATCCCGATTTCATAAAACTGTGCTGGAATATGAATCCGATTATGTAAAGTGTGTTGTACACGATGGCAGGGAATGCAGCCGAAAGACGTGAACGGTTGTCCAGTAAATTGAAGACCCAAATGTAGGCACTGGGTATCTTCTTGGGGTGCGACAAAAACATCATTAACTTGCCGACCACGTAGAAGGAGTACACGAAAATCATCAGCGAAATAGGAAACACAATTATTTGTTTAAATGAAGTCATTTTAAATTCAAATTACGGACAGCTAACGCGGTAAAACCACTGGTTAAGCTTGCGAAACTGGTATCCCATTTTAGAATTGGAATAGGATTCTACACGGCCTTCATTTGTTTACAATAATTTATACCATCCAGACAGAAAATGGTAGAGTTCAAGCATTTCGTTTTTTTTTTGTCGCATGGGATGTGTTCAATAATAATATTACGTTTATGAGGCGGCATACAAATTTCAATTTTCAAACGAATTTCGTATTTTTATAAATAACAACTTTTGAAAGAAAGCAATATCTCAATGACAGATGAAATAAATAAAACAATATCTCTCTTCGATATCTGCGAATTTCTCCGGAAATTATGAGCCCCCTCGTCTCACGAGACGAAGACCCTCAGAATGCCAGATTTATTTATTTAATTATTGGGTACATGCTAACACAGTAAGAATAAACTTATAATTCTGTGATAGTTAATAGAACAATATAATTACATACTTACGGTATACTGTTGAAAATTAAAATTTAAAAGCAAGTATTAAAATTTAAACTTTAAAATTTTAAATTAGAAAATAATAAACTGTACTTATATTTACATGTTCGCAATAAGTTCAATTTAAACTTGAGATTGAAGAAAAGAATTTGAGCGAGAGCTCTCACGATATAATATGGATATGTTGGGGCTGAGCGAGATAAGATGGTTGAATGCTGGGGAATACCTCTCGCCCACAAAAAGCACCTGGAAAAAAGCACTCGAGAGCCCGGCGCGGGACTGATGCTAACACCAACAGCAAGAAACAGCTTCATATCTTGGAAACCGTACAGTGAGCGGATTTTGACGATCAGATTACAGAATAGGGTAAAAAAAATTACCATTATCCATTGCTACGTGCCGACGTAATGGAAGTTCACGGCCTCAGACACCGGGATGTTAATGGGGAACGGTTATCTGCAATACCAACCGGCTTGTCATTGGAGGCACTCTGTTCGAGCACAAGGTCTGCTATCAAATCAGGTGGGTCTCATCTGACAGACAGCGGGCGTGAAACCAAATCGAACATTTTGCGATAAATTAACATTTGAGAAATCACGTACTAAACGTCCGAAACAAATGTCACAGTCACAAATTGCAACGAGCGTGCCGCAGCAACAAATTCCCGAATTTAAACCGGATCTCCGAGCAAAACAAAGATAGTAGCCTCTATCAGATCCGTCAAAAGCGATCGGTATTGATGGTATCTCTGCCAAGCGGCGCCAACTACATCGGCAGAGTTACTCCAACCGGTCATTTTCAGAATGCGGGAAAATGAGCAGTTTCCGGAGGAGTGAAAAAGAGGGACGATCAACAAGCTTCTAAATAAGGGCAATTTGATGGAATGTAGGAACCGGAGAGGAATATGCGTTCTCCCAGCCGTAGACAAGATAATCTCCGTCAACAGTTGGTCTACGCTGACGATGTTTGACTCCTTGCACATAAAATAATGAATCTCCACCAAATGTCATAAAATCTGCAAACTGAGACAAACAAAGTAGGGCTTAATATAAATGCGGGAAAATCAAAGGTCCTAAGCATTTCAAACTTCGACTCACAATTCAACATTGCCGGACAACAAGTTGAGAAAGTTGAAAACTTTTTATATTTAGGTAGTATCGTCTGGACGTGAGCGACAGAATACAACACAGTTCCAAGGGTATTCAAAGGTTTTAATCGTTCGTTAGAAACAATAGACACTCTGCCTCATCCTCCATTCCATCGCTCATTTATAATGGCATTCCAGCTGCCAGCTCTTTAGAAAAAAGCAATATGATTGCTGCGCACTTCTTGGCCAACGTAACCTTCTAGAGCATGTCGAACATTTTATGGAACGAATCCATTTTTGCAAAGTAGCAACAGCACTCGAAGGTCTCAATAAATAGAATTCCACTGGTCCAGATCCCCTTCTCTGAATAGGTGTTCTTCTTGCGTATGCTTTTTTATCAATCATACAATTTAACAGATAAAAAATGCATTTGTCAAGCCGGTCTCTAAAAAAGAAGAATCTTCTCCCTACAAGGTAACTAGGTGCAATGGATCTGTAGAGGGTCATCTAATAAAATATCTCGAGACGTGAAAAAATGTTAGTCAAAAACGGTATGGTTTCGTAGCAACACTCATACTCGTATTTCATGGCATATCTCATCGAGACGCAATCTATCAAAGGCAAGACAGTTGCAGTTGATATTTCAAGAAGATTTGACAGAGTTTAGTACCTATTCGGTTGTTTTATTAAAAATCTGGTATTGATGAATCTCTTCTTCAATCGTTAAGAAATTACCTATCGGAACGTGCAACTCAAGTTGTCTTCGACAGTTTCAAGTCAATAATCACAAAATATATGGTAGTATGTCCCAGGGCTCTGTTCCCTCTTTTCCATACTCCTTTCAGTTTTCTGGCTCAGTATTCTCTGCTTTTTGAGTATTCTATTTTTACCACAAGTGTTGCAATGATATAGCTGGTAGCATTCCGTCCCTTTGAACCTTCAACCTCAACACCCGTCTCGCTACGAATGCTTTTCAGTTCACCCTCAAGTTCACATTCACACGTATTCTGATATAAAGTTAACATCCTTTCAATTCTATTTTTGAACACTATAACTCCCTTATGGAATACTCCCCAGCCATTATAACCTATATACATTCAAAACCAACGTACATTGGTATCTCTCTATCTTCCCTCCCTAATATTCCCTCGCACGTGCTGTGTTCAAACGTTTTAACAGTACACTAAATCTGTTGTGCGTGCGCCAATTATAAAACAAAAAAACAATTTACTTATTGTACATACTTATCAAGCAATTTTTTTACCACACCATAAACATATCTATTCTGTGAAAGTTTTAGTTTGTTCCAATATTTAGACGCGGGCCTAAAGATGATTACGTCGAAGAGCTCAACTGTTTGTAGATGCCGAAATATATAGATAAATTGCCCAGCATTTTGTTGGACTGTATTGATAATGCGTCCGTTTAGTCGAGTTTTATGAATATACATGAATTTCTCTCATCACTTTATTTTTAAAATTTTGTAAAACACTAGCTTTCGTTTTGTTTTTACAAAATTTTCAGAATTGTATCTAGGTATTCACGGACTTTAGTATTCGCTTCTGCACTATAGAGGCAGCTTATTTCCAGTGTTAAGCTTGGAATATTTTGCAAGTAACCAGTATATGTTTTTTGTGTCTGTTTATTTGTTGGCAGGTACGTTTCGTTTTAGCGTATGACTTCCATTTCAGCTTGCGTCGAATATTATTGCGGAAAGTGTCATCAGCAAACGTAACTTACTCGTAGATGCTTCTTTCTTCTTCTTTCCCTGTGGTTCTAAAAAAATCATTTAATACTCGTTTCAGCATGTGACACCGAAGAGCCTATACGAGTATATATAGGCGTGTAGATGTCTCGTGTATTTTAAATTGACCACCTAATATCAATAAGCCTTAGGATAGGTTAGGTAAGAGTGGCTGTTGGAGAAACCAATGCACTTAGGCCTATTGCACCATTTTGAGCTTCTGACGAAGCGTAGAAGACGGTTAACCTCTTTATTGTTTAAATCGCTCATTATTGTGGAAGAAAGCTCTTAAGTGGAGTGTCCTACTTTGGGAGAGACAGAGTAGGTGGAGGATTGTCTCCTCTTCCTCATCGTCCATGCAGCTTCTGCAGAAATCATTGTAAAGACGCCAAGCCATCTTGCATGCTTACCTAGTCTAGTGATGATACCTATGATGGAGATAAGGTGTTTCCTATTTTGAAAGATCAAACTCTTAGTGCGATTCAGATCCAGTTTTGGCCAGATTTGTTGACCCAACAGTCCACCTAAGGTTTGTTCTTCTATTAGCATCCAGCTTTAGTTTTAGTTTGCACGTAGCGATTGGTATACAGATAATATCTTTTTCATGCAGGACAGGTAGTGTGGTTCCAATCTTGGCGAGTTCTTCGGCCCTAAAACTCCCTGGAATATCTCTGTAGCCCGGCACCCAACAAAGGTTGATGTTGAGCTGCTCCGCCATCTCTCTAAGAGATGATCGGCAGTCATGGGCGTTTTTAGAATTTTTTAAGACAGATAGCTGCCTGACTATCCAAAAAGATATGAATATCCTTTGCAGATATGATGTTTTTTTTCAGCCAAGGCAGGACTTCTTTATTCGCTAAAATTTCCGCCTGGAACACGCTACTATGATTTAGCAGGCGGAAGAAGAGGTTAAGCTTGTCTGAGGAAGCCCAGCAACAATCCCGCTTTCAGCCTGCGATACAAAGACCACACAAAACAATCAGTCTTTTCGTATATAGGGTGTCCCCTAATTCGTTGACGATAATTTGGGAAATGATTCCTGGGCATACTCTAGGAAAAAAATCGTTCTACAGTAAGGGTCTATCTGCAATGTTGACATCATTTATCGGGTATTTAAGGAAAGGCTTACTTTGGTGTACCCTGACCCATGTTAACGGAAATTGCTCTGTAAGTACTAATGGTAAAAACTTCGTGTAGGACTTTACTTTTAGAAGAAATACCAGTCTTTATAACGGCGTTTAAATAAAGTTGATATCTTGTTTGAGTGTTTAGATATCCAATTTCTAAACCTGTTCCGTTTTCATTGCCCATGCTAATTTTTGACTTTGAGGTCACTTTTCTCCAAAAAATGCCTAATTAACATAACGTTTTACTATTTTTTTCTTATGAAAGTAACAATAATAAAAAAATATCTTCAACGAGTTTGCAGAAAAACCCACAGATTTTATGATACTTGGAAAAACCTGCAGGTTTTTTTGCTTTAAGCTCCAAAGGCTATGAATAAAAAATGATTTTGTGTAGTCTTAGGTAGCTTTTATTTTATGTGTATACTAAAACAGTTATAACAGGTGCTCATAGTGTCCTCCTTGGTTTTGTATGCATGGTAGAGCCCGTTTTTGGATTGCACTGCGAATGTTTGTTGATGCTAACTGCTGCCTCACTTTTGATGACGCTTCTAGAATACGATCTTCCAATTCAATTAAAGTTGCTATTTCGGTTGAATAAACAAGTTCTTTGATTCTTCCCCATACAAAAAAAATCCAATACTGTAAGGTCAGGAGATCTTCCTATCCAACGCTTACCGTACTCTTCATCTAGCCAATGCTTAGCCTCACGACTATAGTGGGCTGGAGCACCGTCCTGTTGAAAATATGATGAAGCTAATTGAATCAGTGGAATATCCTCCAATAGTTCTGGTAAATCATTTCGCAAAAACTCCAGACAGTTTGTAGAATTCAGCCTAGGTGGTAGTTTGAAGGGGCCGATTAACTTGTTTCCAAGTACACCTGCTCACATATTGACGCTGAATTTGTATTGAAATGATTTATGTCTCATTGTATGTGGATTGTCAGCAGCCCACTTATGAAGATTATGAAAATTTGTGATTCCATCTCTTGTAAATTGAGATGCGTCCGTCCAAAAAATTCTGCTAATAAACTGGTTGTCACCCAAGTTCCGCTCCAGCAACCAGTTAGAAAACTCAAGTCTATTTTTCCAAATCATTGGGAAGCAGTTCTTGTACAGGTGTATGGTGGTATGGATAAAGATTTTCTCCATGCAGTACATTAGAAATTTTATGTTTGGAAACATTGAATTGAAAAGCTAAGCATCTGATGCTGATTTATGGATCAGTTGTAACACCATCCAGTATTCTTTCATCAGCCGAAATCCTTCTTAATTGTGAGGCTCCCGAATTCGGTCGTGTATTCGAAACTGATACCGTTTCTCGAAGCCTTCGATACGTATTTAGAAATACTTTTTTATTACGAAGTCGTCGGTTAGGATAAAGTTCATGATATCTTTGTCGCGCACTAATTGAACTTCCATTGCATATCCCATAAATGTAAATAATGTCTGCGTATTCTTGGTTTGTAAATGCTGACATTTCAAACAGCGTTTCTAAGCAACTATAAACTTAGCGTAAAAAATTAAACGGATGAGTTAATTTTTTTTCCTAATCTTTTATACCATTTCTGTTTGGTATATTTTCCAAATAGGCCCTCATACCCTAAACCTAACTCTTCTGAGAACTTTCAAGGAACAGGGTAAGGAAATGAGGGTTTTAACAGGTAGTCAAAGAAAAGAGCACGTTTTTTTTAGAATATGCCCAGGAATCATTTCTTAAATTATCGTCATCGAATTAGGGGACACCCTGTATAATGGCTGGTGTTGGAATACCTCCTGCTGTTCGCTTGACTGACCTTCTTCCACCTTCAATGCAGCCCAATAAGTGAAAGTTCGACGTAGTTATTTGGTTTTAACTCTTCGGTCAATAAGAGCTTATACGGACGAATAGCCAAGCTATTTGGCACAATATGGCACAGCAACGCATGAGAGATGCCCAGCTCTTGAAAACAATTGTCTACGGTCTGGACTTACCGACTTGCGTACTATCTCGCTGGCACGCTAACATTATGGAGTAAATAAGTTGCTTCGTTTGTCGGGACGATTATAACGGCCGAAAATTGGAGTTAACGTTTGCAATGCACTCATATTGCAATGCACCTCGAATTTTAATAAGAAAATTGGATGGTTTGCTAACGAGGTTGAAACACCTTCCTTTCATATGTTATGTTGAAAAATGGTATGATCTCAGAAAATCCCTATTGGAAAAATTAGATGCATCTAATGAAAACAGTTTTTATTTCTTAAATATTGATACGAGTATTATGGAAAAAATTAAACTATTCTAAGGCATCAAACAGCATCGGTAGCAGTGATAAGTAGTGTCTGTCAAAAGCTTTCCACAAATCATGTCTTTCTATTATCAAAACCTATGCGGTTCCATGAGAGTCTCTTTGTTTATTTCCTAACTGAAGGTGACAATTCATGTGTTTGTATTATATTATCTAAAAACAAAGAGAAAGCAACTTCACCCTCAGGGGAAACAGGAGCTTTACACCAGAACAGTATTTCAAACATCTGCATTATCTCTACATCACATTCACAGAAACAGTTCTTTTCATTTTGGGTAAATCTAACTTTTATTTCCCTTTATGGCGATCATAACAATATAACCTGCATATAAAAGAAACCTATAGATTATTAATTTATTGTATATTTAGCGGCAGATTTTTTATTTCTTTTTCTTTTACAACTCTATACAAACACATACGCTTTTCGCACGGTTTTCGTCATACGAGTACCTCTGTACATGGTTTATTGCCTGCAGTAAATCTATTTGCTAAAGATAAAAAATATAAAATCTACTCAACTTCAATTCAGTATATGGTTAAATCAGTCAACCCTACCTTGTAGGTTGACTTAGATTTATTCTCGAATAGAAGGTAGTTGCGTAGAAGTGTGTTTCCAATTCCATTCATAGTTGAGATTTTCCAAAGTTCAGTCAAAGGTGCTTAAAATAAATTTCAAAATTGATTTAAAAAAAATCCGTCCGTGTTTCTAATCCTAATCAGGTGATTAACTGAATATTTCAAAATTATTTTTACTTCCATGCTCACAATTTGGGCAATTTCGATATAGCCGTGTCAACTGAAGTGCCTAATACTTAGGTTGTTCAAATCAGGGAACTATAAAATTTATTGTTCATTTTGATTGTGCTATACCCCACATGCAGAGACAAAATAACAATAGACAAAAGGAACAAAAAAAATTTAGCTCTAATCAATCTCGTGACGACGGATTTTACAATTTCAAAAATGTTTAACAACGGTCATTACTCGTTATCTCAAAATATCACCTAGTTACAAGGGACTAAAATAAGAATTTTAATATAAATTCTTCCTCATTGAAAATAATTTCCTTATAGTGCTTATGAATTAAGAAAATTACAACAAAATCGTTCGGTTTTCAATTCTACCGCGATCAGTTCGAAATCATAATCGCCGATTAGAGCAAAATTTATGCGACACGTTACGAGTAAAATGATCAGTCAAATCAGATATCAGCTGAAACGAGTGAAATTTTTTTTATTGAGATTAATGCTGAGTATAAATCTTTGACATGACTAATTAACCGATGGTTAAGTGATATATTTTCGATAAGATTGCATTATAATTCATAAATTTTGGGAATCCCATTATGCTTTACCTTTAGTTTTATGGATTTGTTTGCATCAGTTCAACACACTTTTTTTTTATTTGATCATAATTTCTGATCTCGCTTAATGTCAGAAATCATGTTCATTGAACTGCTGGATTCTTATTGTATAAATTAATTTGTTAGGTATTGCAGCAGGTATTTATTAAAATTCAGCTTTTTTCTCTGAATGGACAGGTTTTCTATTTAATAATATAAATTCGATTTTTTGACAAGTTTTATTGATTGTGAAATAATTCTTTATCTTTAATTATCCGTTGAAATATGTAAAGCGTTTAGTGGCAGCTAATGTCTCATATTTTTCCCACGTATCTGCAAATCTACTGCGTCGCTTGCACGATTGGCTAAATTTGCGGACCTAAGAACCATTCTGCAAGCCACTCTATTTTGGATCACCTCGTTGGTGGGGACGAGAGTTGGCTGATATTTTTGCATTTAAACCTGAGTTGGAACTTGAATCTTGTTGAAACTTGAATCATATTTTTTGACGACCCTCGTTGAGCATGACGGGACCAACTTGTCTTAGTCTGAAGTTTTTTTTTTACTATCTGTTGATTGATATGGAGGCTTTTGTCACACGCAATGTTACAAAACATCTTTATTTCCATCGCTGTCATTTTACCCTTGTCTTCTAGTATATCGTTAAACATTGCGATGCGCCTGTCTTGTTATACAACCTTTTTTCTGTCATAAAGAACTGCGAAATTGTTGAGCCATTTAAGCCACGCCACACCAATTCGATTACTCTATGTGCGACATAGTCATTGCAATTTTCTTTACGGTTAATTACAGAACCTAGTACGACTGGTTCGTTACCCGTCATATTTTATAAACTTCTTTTTCCAATGCTTAAGCGTTATTACTTCGTTGCTAATGATAGCGCTATCATCAGAGAAAAGATGAAACGTATTATCGGATACGTATCGGTCATGAAATATCCCCAAACACGGAACATTTCTCAATAAACAGCGATACGGTTTTCATAGTAATAGGTTCAATGGTGGTTTCTTATTATATCTGAAAGACAAATGATACTAACATTTACACAAATCTGGCAAAAGCAATATAGTTGTACAAAGTCACAGCATACTCTGAAATCCTAAGCCGTACAACTAGCTTGTGGAATGCCATGCCCGTCTCTTTAATCCCCAGGCATTATAACCTCCAAAGATTCAAAACCAACGAACAACCTTGCAAGTCTTTCTTTCCCCCCTAATTTACCTGCGCCCACGATGTATTTTTAAAGGCTGTTTTTTTTTAGAGGTATAAAAATTCAATTTGAAATAAAACACTTGAAGCTAATCTTAATGTCTATGATATTAGCTTTATTTAATAGATAATACCATTAGTGTTTAAATATGATATCGGGCATATGCACAACACGACTAGCTCGAATGAAGCGCAATCGCAACTGGGGCCGTATATCAGCAATAACACGGCGAATGTTGACTTCCAAATCGTCCAATGTCTCTAGTTTATCCGCATAGATTAGTGACTTCACATACCCCCAAAAAAAGTAATCTAAATGTGTGAGATCACAGGTCCATTACGCGAAATTATGCGCTCAGCAAGTGTTTCCCGTAATAAATTGATGGTGTCGCGCGCCATATGGCATGGTGCGCCATTTTGTTGAAACCAAATCTCTGTCACATCAATGCAATTCAACTGAGGAACGAAGAAGTTAGAAATCATGTTTCTATAGCGCTCTCCATTGACGGTAACATTATGGCGGGCATCGTCCTTAAAGAAATATGAGCCGATTGTTTCACCAGCCCATAAAGTACACCAAACAGTGAGTTTTAATGGTTATAAGGCGGTCTCAACAAAAGCTTCTGGGTTTTCTCCACTCCAAATTCGCCAATCTTGCTTGTTTACATATCTATTTAATCAAAAATGGGCCTCATCGGAGAGCAAAATTTTGCGTTGAAAATGAGGATCAAGCTGAATCATGTTTTCGAACCATTCACAGAACCTACAACGTGTATATTGGTCACGCGGTTTCAACTCTTGCACAAGCTTATAAGCTTTCAAGCCAAGATCTTTCCGTAAAATCTTCCACAAAGTGGATGGACATAGCACCAATTGCTGTGCTCGATGGTGAATCAACTCATTCGGATTCTCATCAACACTGCGCTCCACAACGGCGATAACTTCTCCTGTTCGCACTGTTTGTCGTCTTTGGGGATGCGTATTATCCAGTAGAGTGTACGTGGTGTGATAACGATTCATCGTGTTCCGAATAACTTGCTCAGATGGACGATTATGTAGACCGTAAAATGGACGTAGCGAACGATAAGTTTGGCAAACCGAACCATGGTTTTCAAAATAAGTTTACACAATTTGCACGTGTTGTTCTGGCATTGGTCTATTCATCGTAAAATGGCAAAACGTACTAACCACCAATCAACGTTCAACTGTCAAATTGACAATCTGTAGGAACAGTGTTGCCAGTTTTAAAAACCTCTAAAAAAAAAACAACCTCTATAATAAAAATTGTTCATATGGCGTACTATTCTTACATACCACCTTGATTAAAAAGTTCCCGGGGGACACCACCGTGTGGCGCTCCCATTATTCCGATTTGAGTTCTGTTTCTTTTGTTAAGTTGGTAAATCTATTGCTGACACTCCCTCTAAATCTTATCGCCATAGCTTGACATTGCCAAGAGTACATCTACATGTGTGTGTGTTGGCGATTTTTTACAATTTTAGAAATGGATTTCAATTTGCAACAACGAACTTGTATTCGTATTAAATTTTGCGTAAACAACGGATTTAATGGTGCGCGAACGTTGGAAATGTTGGAAAAGTGTTTCGGAAACGATTCTCTAAGGAAAACGGTCGTTTACCAGTGGCACGAGCGCGGCGGTTCAAAAGTGGTCGTGAGTCAGTCGAAGATGATGAACGCAGTGGCAGATCATCGACATAGTCGAAAACCGACGAAAACATTGATGAAGTATGAGTAAAAGAAATGTTAGTCAATAACCGCAAATTAACCATCAGAGAGATAGCGGAGGACTTGAACATTGCCTATAGATTCATCCAAGACATTTTGGTTAATGATTTGGGTTTCCGTCGTGTAGCAGCAAAGTTGGTGCCAAAAGACCTCAATTTTATGCAAAAAAGAGACCATGTTGACGTCGCAAAAGAGATGATTTGTGAGGCTGAATCCGACCCCACATTCATCAAAAGGTTCATTACTGGAGACGAGACGTGGGTTTATGAGTACGACACGCAATCCAGACATCAGGCAACAAGTGAATGGCGTTCACCAAATGAGCCGAGAACAAAAAAAACACGTCGTTTTCAGTTAAAAAAGAAGGCAACGCTTACGGTTTTCATGGATTACAACGCTGTAGTGGATCATGAATTTCTGCCAGAAGGCCAGACAGTAAACAAAGAGTACTCGTATTATTTGGGCGTTATGAGACGTTTGCGTGAAGCAATTCGCCGAAAGAGACCAGAATTGTGGGCAAAAAACTCGTCGATTTTGCACCATGATAACGCACCGTCGCACAGTGCCATCATTATTCGTAATTTTTTGACGAAAAATGCAACAAATACGAGTACCATCCAACAGCCATCGAATTCACCTGATTTGGCTCCCTGTGACTTCTTTCTGTCCAATCGAGTTAAAAAACCACTACTGAAAACCGAATATAAAAAATGTTTCGAGGATTGGATCAAGGGCTGGCATAAGTGTTTTGCAGTCGATGGGGATTACTTTGAAGGAGATAATATATGTAGATTTAGATGAATAAACTTGTACGGGAACTTTATGATCAAGGTGGTATACTTAATACCGACGATTTTGACATTTAATTTTCTCAGTCGTCCTTACAGGACTCACTGTATTTATAATCTTGGTATGTTATTTTTACCTTTTTGAAGAATTAAAAAACTTTACTCTTCTGTAGCTTCTCTTCATTTTCTCGACCGATCCATTCACGTGTCCTTTTCTTTTTGCTGACATCTAGAGCACTTCAGGATTTTGCATTTATCGTCGTGCATTGTTTCTTGTTATCGGCACTTTTCATCAAACCATAGAGTTTAGCTAAATCTTGGAAGCTTGCAAACATTGGTGTTGCTGGTTTCTATATTTGGTGTGAGCGGAATGCGTAAGGTTAGTGATTTACCATTTTCAAAGGACATTGGATCTTGCACGATAGTTGCTATTCGAATTGAACTTTTTTTATAATAATAACTTGATTTGGAACCAAATCTTTACTATAACGAAGTTTATGATTATAAAATCGCCGCTCTCCTGGAGATGAATACCTTTCCCATCAATCGCGGCGTGACCTATTTGGGATAGAACTGAGTACTTGCTATAAGAGAACTTCTAGAGACGGCGATAACGATTAGCTTGAATCCGTTGCTAGATGTATTATAATTTGACCATATCCTGGATCTTACTTAGAATACCCTCGCTTCCCAGTTTTATTTAAGATCGATTTTACCGCTATTCTTGGAGGATCGCTGTAATGTCTCGTCCAAAAGTTTATAAGAGTTACTTATGGTGTTATGTGGAATGGCGAATATATCGTTGATGCGACTTATCATGCAGCTTGTGTTGTTGTGGATGATTTCATTTCACGTTCATACTAATATCAAGCTGCTTGCAGTAGTACTGCCTCGGTTTAATGTTTGCACGACAGCACCAAATTATCAAAAGGACAAGCAAATAATGAGCTTTACTTACAATGTAATTTTTTTTTTTTATAAATTTCTGACACGCCAATTGCGAAGTAAGTCATTTTGTCAGAACTGTAGTTAGCCTAGATTTTCTGCCTTCCGAATAAAGTTGATAACACTACCAGCAGAGGAATCCACTAATTTATTGGTGTCGAATTGTTCCCTGAAGAAAATATTCCGTCTAATTCCGTAGAGGCTGGACATTCACATAAAATGTGTTCAGCTGTTTCGTCTTCTTTAAGATAAAGTCAGCACTCCGGAGAGTCGACTAGTTTCATTTTGTTGAGGTGATATTTTAAACCGTAATGTCCTGTGAGGTAACCTACTAAGTTGTTGATATCATGCCGACTTGCATTTAGATATCTATTGACATTTTTATCGAAGGCAGAATCGTTCGTTTGGCCTGTCTTAGACCTAATCTTTTCTCCCAATATGAGATGTATCTCGAGTGCTTCCAGCTATTAATAGCCAAATTAACTGCTGATTTAGGGATGCAGCAGAAGGGTTCAGGTCCATTAAGAGAGTTTCTGAGCCATTTCTGGCCAGTTTGTCAGCCTTTTCATTCCAATTAATGCCCTTATGACCAGGAACCCACCAAAGTTTGGTCTTGTTCCTAGAGCTAAGTTTTTGGAGGGATTTGAAGCAGTACATTTGGATTTGGAGTCAATGATATGCGAGCTAAGGACATTTATAGCTGCTTGATTGTTCGTGAATATATGGATGTTTGCGCCTTTGTTACCAGAGTTGTAGATATGGTTGGCACAGTCTTGAATGGCGAGGAGTTTTGCCTGAAATATACTGCGGGCCCATGTATACCAGCTCCCACTCCGGATTCCATTTAGAACCATCCATAGACTTAACTCATTAATTTGTACCAGACTTGCTGAGCTACCTAGTGCCACTTTGTTAATATGGTATATTAGTGTAAGGGCGTGAGTCCTATTATTACTTCTATAGCAGCTGTGCGGCAGGTCGGAAAGGCCGCGGAAATACCCAGGCATGCAAAACGCCGTACTCTTTTGAGCTTATAGAAGAGTATGTTATTATGGGCCAGACCATCATTGTGCAAACCTATAGAGTGATCTTTGGAAAGATCGCTCATATGCTGTCATATATGCAATGGCAGGCCCACAAGGCGTTGGTTATTCTAGTTATTTTGTTATTTAAGTGATTATTCAGGATTACTCCCAGATGTTCTAAGGGCGTTATGCATAGGTGCAGTGACTTCTTTAACCTCTCTGCCCCTAAAGATAATGACTAGGTCATCGACAAAGCAATTGTATTGTAGCCTAAGTAGATTCATTTCTTAAGCAGATCATCTATGATCAAAGACCACAGGAGGGGCCATAATACTAATAAGGTAGTAATTATCCGGGTTTCAAGCATCGCTTTGACCCAGTTGGTAGTAGGTTAATCAATATTGCTATGGAACAAAGCAGTTGATATGGAGCCAGTGTCAGTGTCATAGGACAATACGATCTTCACCAAATGACGTCATATGTTGAGATGGAAGCTTGAGATAAATGAGGTGAACGCTTAAGAGCAAACGACGGGAAAAGCAGATAGTCTTCAACATCAAGGGAGTTTTGTCTTAATAAGCAGTGAGGCAGAACAGAATGTAGCAAGTCGTATCAGTGAAGTACAGTCAGCTTTCAGGATGTTGAACCAGATATGATGAATCAAGGTAATTAGCTTAAAAACCAAGTTACTCGCAGTTACAGTTTCCATCAACGTTTTCATCCGAGCTGATCTCTTAGGACAAATAGGAAGTTAGTTATAGAAAAAGCTGGCACCGTTTTAACAACCACGCCAATACTAGCAAGAAAATGCAATAATCACGTTAAACGAAATTGCAATATTCACAGATGGCTCGAAAACAGAGGAACCTGGTTTGGTATATGGTATTCTCAGAACAACAAGAACAAAGAGTGTCTATAATACTAACGGAGGCAAGCAGTGTCTTCCAATCTGGCTGTCCTGAGGGCGGCTAAACTAATGCAGATGAAATCGGTATCTGGAAGAGATATCGGTGTCTACATCGATAGTCAGACCGCACTTAAGGCAATGGAATCGACCAACATCAATTCTGATATAGCCAAGGGCTGTCGCACAGTGCTCAAGGCATTATGCTGTCAGGACACTGCGGTGTAAAGGAAAATGAACAAACGGATGAGCTTGCCAGAAGTTGGGCGCTACTCGATAAAAGTGAGGTTGCTAACATCGGACCCTTTTGCATAGTAAGGGGCACTATCGAGAAAAAATTATAAAGACTACCAACCAAAGGTGGTCAAGTCTTGAAGGACACAGGGTATCCAAAGCTCTTTCGCCACTCTTTGACGGCAAAAGATCTAGGGAGTTAATAAAATTAAACAGGGATAAGCTTAGTACACTGTCTCCTGCAGAAACACGCAAAGAGACTCAAATTTTCAGATACGGATATTTGAAGATTCGGCGGTGATCTGCAAGCTGTTGAGGACATAACGAATGCGAGGCAATATCGCGTGGTCGAAAAAAATTTTTAGGGGAATACTTTTTCGAAAAGCTAGAGGAAATAGATGGCATGAACTTCAAAGGCCTTCTTGGCTTTTGTAAAGAAATTGGTGTTTCACCAGGGAGATTGTTTAAATTCAAATTTTAATTTCTCTTACTCGTATGTAGACCGTTACGCTTCTACAGGTTCTAGATCTTAAGAAAGTTAGCAGAAAGGCATAATAACTTCCGTGTTCCGCAGCAACTTCGATTGCTCATCATTTTTCTCCAAAAAGTGATCTTACCTACACAGAAAATCTAACAATTGTATTTTAATTGTTCTAACAACTAGATAAAAATGATCTAAAAAAGTCCCAACATAAAAAGACACTCAAAGTTATCTTGATACTAAATTCCAGAGCCAGAGGTATCTGCAGACAATTATTTGTTTAGTCAACTCTTCAACAATTCAAAGCAAAAACAAAAAAACTTTGATCTGCTAATAAAAATTCAGATATCTCCTATACGAAAGTAAAGTCTTTGGCTTATCAACAAAAATATATATATCATATTATATACTCGTACATATTTTAACTAGAAGCAAATATTTGTGCTTGTATTTACTGGAATGTAGAAAGAAAATTTTGATTGACGAGTTTGGTTTTTTTTTGTATGTGGAAAAATTTACGTTTACCTACAATATTCTCGTATGTATGTATCATATTTATATGAGTGTTTAAGAGAACGTTCAGAAAGTAAATTTTGAATTTTTGGTATTATTAATTATTTATAAGTGCGTTGATTAAATTTATAAGTGCTTTGCGAATAAAATATATGAAATAGTGCACTTGATTGTCAGTAATCAAAAAAACTGGTTTTGATCTGTTATCGACCACCAACTACCAAAATTCGTTTGCAGTTTGTGGTAATACAGGCACTACAGTCCAGAAATAAGTTACGGCTGCAGCCAATAAACTTGTCCATTTGGCACAATTCGATTGGGTTCGTAACTCTCTGGATCGGAGCGTTGATATTGATTATTTCAACTCTCTGATGTCCTACTTATCTAGGAAGATAGATTCAGAATTTTCTGGCAAGCTTACTGTCACTTAACAGCCTTTTATTAACTATTAATGTTGGGTTTTGTTATCCAAAATCTGTTTACATATGTAAACGGACCTATGGCTTCTGAACCGATCTTCACCCCAGGCGCTCTAATGACGACAGCTGGCTTAGTCCATCCCATGATGTCCATGTTTTTAGCATATGGTATGCAAGCATTCGTACAAACTTTTCTTAATTTATCCCTTCGATGTACATAAGTATTTTTTCGCATAATAATTCGATGAATGTATGTTGATTAATTATGAATAAATGACATGACATTGAGTAAATTTTTGATATCGAAAGCCTGGGTGTCATCATTACCTACCTTTATGAATCCTGCGATCGACCTGGGCCGCCACGAAGAGGTCTCTCCGTTTAACGCGATCTTGTGCTAAGCGCTTCCTTTTGTGACACCAATTTCGCTGAGATTCTTCCACTGGAACGCGTCACCTGTCAGTCTTCCTTTACCGCATTATCCCTCCAGAATGGATTCGAAAATAATCCGGCCCGAGCCGTTGTGCTCATTCGTTCAACATGTCCTAGTCATCGATGTAGATCTCTCTGTATAGCCCATACAGTTGGTTGTTATATCTTCTTCTCCAAATTCCGTTCATGAAGACGGGACCGAATAACTTTCCTTTTGAGATAACCTCTCGGCAGCATATATTGTACATTATTTTACCATCATCTACTAAATAAAAAACACCTATACGAAGTAGAGAAATTGTGAAATTTAAGATAGATAAGAAATTTATAGTGTCTTATTGCACAATTTAGATTTACACGTGTATAGAGATTTGACATTGGCATATGTCTTCTGACTAGACAATTATTTAACAACATATTTTAACCTCCTGAGGCCGCGCGTGATATTATTAGGACAAAATCATGATCTCGTATAGACCCCATTTTTAAAATCACGTTCTTGAAACCATGACCCCTTGTTCTAGTACTAGTACAAAATATTTAAACCCAGAAATATGTTTTAAAATTCCCGCCACGTCAGTTTGACATTGACGTTTAGATGGAAGTTTTTAGTACTAATTTCGTTGAGGAGAGAGGGGTGAACTTATTCATTTTGTTAACCTTTAAATACTAACCATCATTTGAAATTACGTTAATACTAACCATTCGTAAATTTTACGAGTTTTTTTTATTGAGAACAAAAATTATATTTTTCATTAAATTTTCTTACATAAAGGGGTTTAAAACCAAAAAGGAAGATAAAGGAACAAAACAATTCATAAATTGAGACCAACCTTTGACTGTTATGTTTATAAATAATGTAGGAGTTGATGCAAGCAGTATTTAGTATATCATAAAAAATGCACATCGGCCATCTACGAGTTTTTCGCCCGTAGTTCATGCTGCTGCACAATTGATCAAATGTATCCACGCCGAACTTGGTGTCGTTATAAAACTGTATAATCTCCGGCTACTGAGTTCGTGGGCTAATTGAGGCTCCTTCATGCATTGTGGACAGTATGAAATGAGCGTTTTTTCCTGATCAAAACAGAAGAGGGAATTACCTACTTCACGGCCTTTGACCTTAAGCATTTCGCTTGGTATTTCAGGTTTATTTTGGCGTAAAGCAAAGTCAAATTGAAAGGCTTCTCTAAAAGCTTATCAGCCCAATCTTACGGACGAGAACCAATTATCCATAGTCACATTTCTGTTGGTACCATGAATAGTTTTGGTTAAATCTTTAACGTAATGCTCAGCTAACGGTAATCCATTACAGTTTGTATAACTGTAACTATTTTTATTCCATACTTGGCAGGCTTGCTGGGTATATGTACGTTTTAAACGGACATCGACCTCTAAATGCTAATAATTGTTCGTCAATAGTTATATAGCTGCCGGGTTTATATGATTCATTGCAATTTAATATAAGCTCATCCCAAATTTCACGTATTGGAGCAAAACTATCGTTTTCGCGTCTCTCAGACCGAGTAGTTTTATCATCAAATCGTAAACAGTCCAACAGAAACTCAAAACGCTCGCGGCTGATAGTTGCCTTATAAATCGATCCAGATAATTTGGAGTCAAACATATCTCGGGTGGATAGATGATTATCTTTTTGCGCTGCTGCAAAAATTAACAATCCAATAAGTGCCTGTAATTCTTCTTCTGACTGTTAGGGACTGTGCACCAGCGATGACCGTTTTTGCCTCTTGACATCGCCTTCCTTTTCCTTTTGACATCGCCAAGATTCTTCCTCCAATACCTCTGGTTGTAATGGAAAATTCCCCCTTCATTGCCATCACAATTGCGTCGGGTCGAGTTTTCTCCTAGGTGGGTCTTTGCTTCTTGACTTGCGTCTTCTTTTTGATGCGTGCTGCCTCTGCGTGCCCAACTTGTTGCGAAGTTTTTTATTCCCAACAGCTGGAGGTAATGTGAGGTGAGCCCTTCGAGTCGGGGATCTCCTCGTTCGGGTCCGGTCTTTGTTTTTGGTTCGATACCGTTTTTAGCCATAGCAATATCTGCGATGCATTGTTTTGTCGAATGATTTCCTTGGCTCTATCGTCGTGCATCTCAATCGCCGACAGTTCGTAGAGCGCTTTGATGGATTCGATGGTATCTCTCATTGGTTGGTGAATAGAGCGCATCTTGCCATCCTCCAACATTTCCACCAGTGTTTTTATCTGTTATCCCAGTTTGTGAAAAACAGATGGCTCGGTGGTTCTTTGATGCTGTTCTACCCGATCTGTTCAGGGTCTTGTGAAGTAATAAATGTGAGTTTCTACATGATTTTAATATAAAGAGCACATTAAACTCGGTCCATATTTCTGGTACTTAAACCTCATGGCTCCAAATGGCTCCAGCAGTTAGTGGTGGTCGGTTTTGACATATCCAAAACGCCATGGACGAAGCTTAGACATATGGTAAACAATGTTTTGGCGTCACATACTTTTGGCTGTGTAAAAATGTCTGATTTTGTGCCAAATAATAATTTGCGGGAAGAGTTTATTTTCTTCTTTCATTCGAGGAAAACTGCGGCTGAAGCGCATCGAGAAGTCCAAAAAGTTTACGGAGATGCTACTCTAAGTGAAACAACGTGCCATGATTAGTTCCGTCGTTTCAAAGATGGTGATTTCGATGTTGACGACCGTCCGCGTGAAGAAAGGGTAAAATCTTTCGAAGACGCTCGATGAAGATCTGTGCCAAACACAAGAAGAGCTTGCTTCAGCATTAGGAGTTACCCGCCAAGCCATTTCCAAGCGAAAGCATGCGTTGGGAATCAACTTGGAACTTGGGTTCCTTGTGATTCGAAGCCAAGGGACGTTGAGCGTCGTTTTTTCACCTGTGAACAACTGCTCCAGCGGCAAAAAAGGAAGGGTTTTCTCCATCGTGACGGGTGATTCATTACAGTAACTCAAAGAGAAGAAAGTCATGGCCACAAAACAAGCAGATGCACGAAAAAGTGATTCTACAGCATGACAACGCTCGGCATTACGTTGACAAACCCGTTAAAATCTACCTAGAAACGCTCAAATGGGAAGTCCCACCCCACCCGTTCCGTTCGATGACACATGGTCTGGCTGATCAGCAGTTCCACTCATACATATCATAGACATCAAAAAATGGCTTGATTCGTGGATAGCCTCAAAAGATGAATACTTTTACCGTAACGGCATTCAAGCTCTGCCAGAAAGATGGGAGAAAGTTGTAGCTACCGATGGGCAAAGTATTCATTTGTAACCATTTTTGCACAATAAAGTTGTACTTCCATAAAAAAAACAGCGATAACTTAGTTGACGACGAATTTCAATTGATTTCGTACGTCTTTTTATGTAAGGTTCTCATAGCCTTGGAAAGATCAAAACGATCTTTCGTGTCTTAAAATCGCCCGAAAGACGGACAACGAGCACATACTTTTAGCAGCAGGTATAGATCCAAATGAGGCCGTTGATGATGACAACTTCTTTGTCATCGAGGATCCGCACCAGAAGGTAGAGGCTATGCGAGCGACTTTCCAGGAAGTGTACAAGACCAATGCCATCATTGGCCCGAACCACGACCTGGAAAATCGAGTCCTTGTGCACAATTTCTACCTTCGAAATGAAATAGTGAACTGGCGATTCCAGAGCTCGGGTTTCACCCAGTTCAGTAACGAGAATACGGCAAATAATGTCATCGCCGACGATAGCGTACTATCTCTGTTCATTTCGAAGGAGGAACTCCAAATGATCTTCGAATCACTTATTAGTAAGAAATCAGTGGGAACCGATGAAATACCGAACATTGTGCTTCCTAAAGGAATAAAGACACATCCAATTAGGTGAATGTCCGGTCGATAAGTCTCCTTCCAAACATCAGTAAGGTTTTCGAGAAGGTGATCAATAGAATCCTGACTAAGTGGGTTGAGGACAAACATATACGAGTAGTTCCGAATAATCAATTCGGTTTCAAGGTGGGGCATGATGTTATTCATGCCGCGTCTAAACTGGTTTCAGTCAAACATGAATTTAGTTATTTTTTTTTTTGTTTTATTAAGGACGTCAAAGTGAGTCCAATGTGCTTTTACACTAATAATTTAGTCTCCCCATTAAATGTTGAATGCCACCCATGGAGCGAAGTAATCACTGAGTCCAAACATCTTTCTCTCTCTCTCTCTCTATCCAATTTTCCAAAAAACTTAACACGTGCTACGGCATTTTAAGAGCAGTAATACCCTCTTGAGTGTTAAGTTCTTAAAAAAAAATTTGGTAGTTGAGCTATTTCGATATTCTGGTGAACTTAACGCCTGAAAACTGCTGTCTCTCCCATAAATGAGTTTTTTTTTTTTTTTTTGCGATAAGGAAACTAGTCGGCTGGTAAAATAATCACATTGTACAATACAATATGTGTTGTGTGAGTTAGGACACTGAACCAACATAAATTGGATATGTAAGCAGATAAAGACAAATTATTAAACTGCTGATCAATAATCCCTTCCCTCACGAAAAACGATTTCTCTGAAACGATAAAAGGAATGATTCATTAAGCGGAGTGCAAAAAAAAATAGTGTGATGCAGGTGGTTATTTCTTGCAGTAAATATAAAACAACATTTATTTATAACAAACATAACAAAGCCAAGTTTTAATTGTTTCCACTTGAGTGCCCAGGTACTTAATCACACACATATCTGAGCCCAACAGCGAATAAATAATTTAGTCAACGATTCAATTCAGAGAACAATAATTCATTTCAAGTGTAAATAAATCGATTACACGATTGCACTTTTATTACACTTAAAAACACTTCAAGATTAGGATAAGCCTGGAAAGCCCCATCATTCGGTGTAACGTTATCCATTCGAGTTGATGCCATATTTTTAGTGCTAAAATCACGAGACATTCTCAGATATTACAGTGATAACCTTAAGCAATAACCTTTAAATAATAATACTCTCAAAGTTATTCTGGTTATAACCGCTTCCATAAGACCATAGTACGTACGAGTTGGGTTTGTAAACATGCCTTAAGGGCGTTGTTGTCTTATGTCTTATGGCATACTTTATTGACTGCTCTAAGTCTTCTTATCAACTATTTAAGTACGAGCCCATATTTAATTGGCTCAAAGGGGATAATCGATTGATGGAGACTAATCCGTTAATTGTTTACGGAATTTCTTGCCCTGATTACTGCTGAAAAATGTTTGTAATTTAACCTAAACAGGAATAACTTGTTTGGTATTAAAAGTGCAATTCTATTTATTAATTGTGTATTCCTGGTAGACATAGATTTCTTTCTCGTATCTTTATAGTGTAATTCGCGATACAACAAGACAGTTAGTTATTATGCAGTTGTAGAATTCGCGTGTCTTCTTATTCATCCCAGTAAATAGACAGAGCCCTGTCGACTATGCCTTAGCCATGGATATACGTTGCTCAAAACTATAAAATGTCATAAAATTTGTACATCTTCTAATTGCGTGTGTACCGTGTTTTAAATAGTTAGTGGAATAAAAGCTAGTTTATGCATTATTTATTGTTGAGTATGTTTTACTTGTTTTGTATGTTCTCGATGTGTGGTCATTAAAATTTAAATTGTAAAAACTTGCGTGTTTGTTTATTTCTCAGAGTGATTTTCTCAACTAGTCACGTACAACCTTTATGTTGACAAGGTAGCATTGCAAAATGACAGCGACCAAAGGAGGGTAAGTAGGATTGTTTGTATAACACCTGTGCAGATTTTGAAAGTGTGTTTTTTTTTTTTTTCGTTTTAGAAAAACCAAATCTCAAAGCTGTGACTACGATCCGCATGAACACAGATCTGTTAAGAATCCTACCACGTAAGTTAGTCATTAGCGACAGTTAAGAACGCTTTTTCAATTTTACTATATATCATACATGTAAATATTATATTTCTTCCACGTATTCTTGGCAATAAATTTTAGGTTCCCTGAGCTCCACATTTGTCGCATGCACCATTATACTTTTATACAGATTATTAGCGTATTGTTGACAAATTGCTGATACATTATTTACGCATCAGTGACTGAAGCGCTACTAGCATAGTTAATCAATCGTTGATATCCTGTCTTTGACTTTTTTCAGAAAAGGATAATAGTCAAATGCTGTCCAAAACGGTAGCTTATTAAAAATGTTAGTGGCTATCGCGCAGTAGAAATTTAAAAAAATGGGCTTTGTATGCATATGGCACATTGATAAGGTGCATATCTGATACCTGAACGGTGCCCTAATGAAGTGATATGGTGGAACGCAGAGGGCAGGAAACCAGAAAGTTTCTAAGCAGGTCACTAAGAACTAACTTAGACCAAAACTACCATCTTCACAGATCGAAGCAATGAGAATATAAAAAGCTAATTCAGATTTCGGAAAGTGCCTTTTATTAAGACTTTTGCCAAAAGAACGAAACAGTCAATGAAACATGTTTGCTCTAATTTATTTCAAAAAAAAAAAATGTCATAATTTATTAAATATAATTTTAGATTTAATATTTACTGATAATCACACAAACGACACTGTCTGAGAAATTGTATGTCCTATAATGGAAAAATCGACACATCAGATTGCTCTACCACCACGATCAAAAATTTTCCGGAATTTGTTCAGAAAATTAAAAATACAAGTTTATTCATCTAAATCTATATTGTCCCCTTCAAAGTAATCCCCATCGACTGCAACACACTTATGCCAGCGTTTGATCCAATCCTCGAAACATTTTTTATATTCGGTTTTCGGTATGTCCATCAGTGCTTCCTGTGATTTTTCCATTACTTCATCTCGGCTGCTGAAACGCGTTCCCCGTAGTGGTTTTTTAACTCGATTGGACAGAAAGAAGTCACCAAAATCAGGTGAATTCGGTGGCTGTTGGATGGTACTCATATTTGTTGCATTTTTCGTCAACAAATTACGAATACTGCGCGACGATGCGTTATCATGGTGGAAAATCCACGATTCTGGTCTCTTTCGGCGAATTGCTTCACGCAAACGTCTCATAACGCCCAAATAATACTCTTTGTTTACTGTCTGGCCTTCTTTCAAAAATTCATAATGCACTACACCGTTGTAATCCATGAAAACCGTGAGCATTGCCGTCTGTTTTGACTGAAAACGACGTGGTTTTTTTGGTCCCGGCTCATTTGGTGAACGCCATTCATTTGCCTGATGTCTGAATTGCATGTCGTCCTCATAAACCCACGTCTCGTCTCCAGTAATGATCCTTTTGATGAATGTGGGATCGGACTCAGCCTCACAAATCATCTCTTTTGCGACGTCAACACGATCTCTTTTTTGCATGAAATTGAGGTCTTTTGGCACCAACTTTGCTGCTACACGACGGAAACCCAAATCATTAACCAAAATGTCTTGGATGGATCTATAGGCAATGTTCAAGTCCTCCGCTATCTCTCTGATGGTTAATTTGCGGTTATTGACCAACATTTCTTTTACTCATACTTCATCAATGTTTTCGTCGGTTTTCGACTATGTCGATGATCTGCCACTGCGTTCATCATCTTCGACTGACTCACGACCACTTTTGAACCGCCGCGCTTATGCCACTGGTAAACGACCGTTTTCCTTAGAGAATCGTTGCCGAAACACTTTTCCAACATTTCCAACATTCGCGCACCATTAAATCCGTTTTTTACGCAAAATTTAATACGAGTACAAGTTCGTTGTTGCAAATTGAAATCCATTTCTAAAATTGTAAAAAATCGCCAACACACACAGAGATACTTTTGGCTACGTAACTTTTGCAAATGTCAAACTATGACGCTCAGATTTAGAGGGAATGTCAACAACAGATTTACCAACTTAACAAAAAAAAAAAACAGTACTCAAATCGGAACAATGGGAGCACCACACGGTGAACACAGGAACTTTTTGATCAAGGTGGCATTTCTGGATTTACAGTGCAGTACTCAACCCAGGGCCAACTTTTCACAGCTTCGATTTTGTCGGGATCCATACTTGTTCCTTCCGCTGATAAAGGGTGTTTAAATTCGAGGTATCATTTTCAATTTTGAATGAAAGATCATAAATTGTGTGAAATCTGTATTTATTTTTATTGGAAATTAATGTACATTGGTTCCGGTTAATAATGAAAGAGAAGGTCGTCCTGCAGACTGTCAACCTTTTACCAAAATTTTGAATCACTTTTTCACATAATGATGGTTAAATAAGTGATATTTGTTCGTTGATGTTGTCTTTGAGGTGTGGAACAGTTTGAGGATTATCGGCATAAACTCTACTCTTCAAGAAACCCCATAAGAAAAAATCCAGTGATGTTAAATCGCATGATCTTGGTGACCAATTCACGTCTGTTCTTCGGGAAAATGCGGTTGCTAAACTTCTCTTTCAAAAGATCGATTGAGTTGGTTGCTGTGTGGCATGTTGCACTATCCTGCTGAAGCCACATATTCTACACATCAATATCTTCCAATTGACTCCACAAAAAGTTTCATCGCTTAATATCGAGCTCCATCCACAGTAACTGCATTGCCATTTTCACCTTCGAAAAAAAATGGGCACCAAAATCCACACCATACAGTAACTTTTTTTTGGTTTCATTGGCCTTTCAAACAATTCAAGAATTTTCTTCAGCCCAAATGCGACAGTTGTGTTTATTGACATAACCGCCAATTTCAAAATGACCCTCGTCGGTGAAGATAATTTGTTTGAAAAAATTGTCATTTTGTTGTTGCTTCTCTATGGCTCAATTAACAAATTGCCGACGCAATGCGTGGTTAGTTGGCTTTAATTCTTGTGTTAACTGTATTTTGTAAGCCTTTATATGCAGATCTTTGTGAAAAATGTTAAAAAAAAGTTGTTGGTTTGAGGTTTAATTGCTGTGAACGACGGCGAATTGACGTCCTTGGCTCTTCAGCAACACTTCTACTAACACCTGCAATATTTAAAGTCGAACGACTATTACGATGATAGACTTTACTTTTGTGATCTTGAACCGAACCAGTTTCTTCAAATTTATGAACGATAAGTTTGACGGAGCATTTTCTCTGTATTTTGAACGAAATTTTCTTTCAACTTCTGCAAAACTTTCACCATATTTAAAATAAGTTTTAATAATAAAAACACGTTGCTCAATAGTATACCGATCTATTTTAGCTAACAGGAATGTATTTACTTCATACCTGAAAAAACTTCGGTTTAATCTAATAGCTGTAAAAAAGGTGACGGCCAATTTAAAATGATACGTCAAATTTGAACACCTTTTATAATATGATCCAGGCATTTTACTTCCGGACCTAGACACATTTTTCTGGGTTCTCCTTTAAACGATCGCAGCCGCTCTAACACTTCTTTTAGATTTTGGCGCTTCTCATCGAATGCCTTGCCTATAACGATAACGTCGTCCAGATACACTAGCCAGCTTCTGCACGTTAGACCTTACAATGCACGTTCCATTAATCTCTTAAGGGTGGTCAGAACGTTGCATAGTCTAAGTGGCATCACTTTAAACTGCCAAGGTCCACTTGTGGTAGTGAAGGCCGTTTTCCCACGACCTTTTCGGTTAATCTCTACCTGGCAGTATTCACTATTCAGGTCAAGTGTTGAAAACCATTTTGATCCAGAAATCGTATCTAAAGTGTCACTAGTTATTGGTAGTGGGTAGCTGACATCATTGAAATGTAGGTAGTCTACACAAGACCTGGTGCTGCTGTCTTTCTTCTTCAGGAGGACCACTGAGAATGGGCACGGACTCTGCGATTCTTCAATGAGCCCCTTAACTTTCATCTTCGACACCATTTCGGCAATTTGCTTTCCCAATGAAAGACCCCTTGCAGGTTCACAGATTGGTCGGGTGTCTCGGCTGCCAATGTGGTGTTGTGTAGCAAGGACTGAACTGAGTTCGGCTGTATCCAACAGCAGACGTGTGTCTTAAAGTGTCGTGAATTACGAACCTTTAATCTCTCTCTAATCTTCCAAATACAGTGAAACTCTCTTAAGTGGACACTTTCTTTAGCAGGACAATTTTTTGCTGACGGAATCTTTTCTATTTAGATTGCATGTGTTACATATTTCCTTCAGCGGACGCCTTCGCTGGGCGGTCGCTGACACAAATGTTCATTAAAAACCATTCAAACTACTTCACTTGTACGGACACAAACAAAATTTGTGAAATATGAGAGCAAAACGATTTAACAAAGACAAAAAACAAAAACAAAGGATCTGCACATCAATGAATACATAAATATTTATTTGTATTGTATAACTCTCTTTCATTGATTATATGTTATGTATATATGTAGTTAGGAAGGATATTAGGTTGCGCTTATAGTTATGTCATAAGGAGTCGCTATGCAGTGTGATGTATGAATCTGTTCGAATTTGAGAAACCTCTTTCCATTAATTATTTTTTCTCAACTAACATGCATTGATGAGTAAAGATTAGAAGCCAGTTTGGTGTCTGTTTGCTACCCTTTAACACGGA
This sequence comes from Volucella zonaria, assembly GCA_963966105.1. NCBI lineage: Eukaryota > Metazoa > Arthropoda > Insecta > Diptera > Syrphidae > Volucella > Volucella zonaria. The sequence goes on along the minus strand of OZ014534.1, from coordinate 68,517,138 downwards.
GTAGGGCGTTGCATAAGTGTGGAAAAAGTGCTGGCCAAATTTTTGAATTGCCGATACCACCAGATATATCGAGAATGTTTTGCTTTGTACGAGTGCGGTAATAACAGCCGTGCGTTAACGAATTCGCAAAAAGCCCTTCGGAGGTAGAAAATCATTTACAGAGAACTGGGGGTATCCACTAGGTACATGTTAAGACTGATTCGGGATGATCTTCACATGAAAGCCTATCGTCGGCCGTTGGCCAAAATTGTAGAAAATTGGTTGTTTCCAATTACTAATCAATCCCCTTACCAGAGCCACTTGGACGTATTTCGCAGCTTTCAGAGTTTCATCCTTCCGTTTGTCGTAGATAATTTTCTCTTTGACTTTCATTTCGTCAAATGAAAGTATTCAAATTTTTTCGACTTATTCCATATCGATATTTTACACAATATTCAACACGAATTAGATTATTCCCGAATATACCTCTAATTTTGAGCACCACTTTTTAATTGTTATCACAGCTGGAAGAGGGTATTGTTTTCGCAACAGCAATCGGTAGGCTCGGTGGCCAGCTGCATGTATTGCGATCGCATTAGCAATATCGTCTGATGACCATTTTCCACGTTTTTGAGGATATTCTAATTTTCTTAATTGACCCTTGGCAAAAATACGACCAACGGAGTCAATAGTTTATTGCTATTTTGCTATTTGCTCCAATAATCTGCAAAATACAAACAATGGTTGAAATTCTAATTACACTTAATTCGCATTACACTAATTTAATATGTCATCTACTTACTGAGAATATGTAGGGATGATTTCATCAGTTTGTGTACCGCAGCCTACCTTGGAAGCATCAGTCTGCGTAGAGCAATCACACTTGTTTTATAGAAATAAATTCTCCGCGAGGACTTCCAGATCTATGTTCTCCATGTGATGCACGATTAGTGCATCATTGAAATAAAAAAAACCCAGTGTTATTAGTGTAAATAATGGTTATAATAATTGTTCTTCATATACCTTGAAATCAAAAGTCTATTTTGAATCCGTAAATCCCGTGGACTCGTTACTTCTTCATCCTTTTGCAATGGTAACAAAAGTGAAGGAACAGCATCTTCTTTAATTCTATAGTTGTTTTCAGAACTATTCCATATTGCTCGTACAATGGGTTAATGACAAAATCACTTTTGTTTGGCACAAATTCGCACCGTTTTTGTATTTAACTTATCTTTTCGGCGGCACAAAAAAACCCACTGCTTGAACCTTTTTCCTTTGTTTTGGAAACGAGTGATATTATATTTCCTCAATTCCTCATTTCCAGTTTTATTTTTGCTTTTACAGTTGTTAAAACAACACCCGTACACAGCACAACGCATTTTAACACCTTTAAACTTTGTTTAATCAATTTTAAATAAAAAATCTATCGCAACCAAAATATTTCCACCCTTGTCGTCACAGTGGTCGGCAATATTGACAAATGCGCAGAACGAGACCAAAATAATTGCGCCAAGTATATTACCTTACTATTTGTACCTTGGTAACATATTGTCATTGTGAATATCAGAAGATCCGGAAGCCTATCTCTTGTGTATAGCGTATTAAGTCTAGGTGTTCTCCCACTACTATTTAAGTACTACCATTGTATTCAACATCTTTGTCATAATCACAAGCAAAATCCAACTTTGGGAACAATTTTTTGTTATTGATAGTGGTTTCCATTTGAACATTACAACTACATTGGAAGATGTTGCACGCTCGTACGCTACTTCAAAAAAAATAAGCTATTTCATGTTATTGGCGTTGGCGTCAGTACTAGACAGGAGTCGGGCGCGTCACCAGCTGGTTGTTCAGAACAGAGAAAAGCAATGTTTCAATGAATAATGTACCAGCTTCCCATCACTCACTTGTTCACTAAGATAACATCAACTTGTATCACGTGTGGTCTTTTTTTATCTGGAAAAATCGGATGTTTTGATGATAAGTGTTTATTCTCCTTAATCGATAATCAAAGGACGTCAGCGTTTTACCCATCGGTATTCGAGGTATTTGTTTTCGTTTCGAAACAGACTTTTTTTGGGAATAAGTGGGAATTAAGGGGTGGAATCGGCTAAGGTGATAGGTGATAATGTGATTTGTGATAACTAAAGTGATCAGAAAAAAATATCTACTCTGTGCATAGTGAACACCAAAAATTTTCGCAAAAATTCCAACACTTGACTTTTTAAAACGTCAAAATGGTATCATTATTCATTGTCAAGTAAATAATATTCTGACTAGTAACATATGTATTAATTATGTATACACATACATTAGAATTGAACTTCTTTTGGTTAATTAACAGAATTTAAAAAAAAAATAACTCCAGGTATTTTGCATTTTTCGCAGAAAATTTATTTCAATTATATGAAAGTGACACCTCTTCAGCTGCTACATGGAGCAAAAACGAAGAAAGTGACTGCAGTATTATATGATTATAAGAAAAACTGAAATTCCAAAGAATCTATTTCTTTTATTCGTTTTTTTTTCTTTTATGAGAAAGACGGATATAAGAAGAAAATTTTTCTATAAAAAAAACAACGTATACAAGAAAAAAAACCATATCTAATAAGCAATGCAAAAATCTCAGAAAGAGTACATATTCTTCATTTGGCTTAGGTAAATAAACTATTTATTCAAAAAAAAATACATAACAAAAAACAATTCACAGTAGTAATACCTAAATATGAACAAAGATAGATACATAACAAAAAAAATAGTCTTAGATGACGTTCGATGAAACTTGAAAAAACTTGAAAATAGTTATCTATCTTCTTTTAAATGAGTGATTCTTCACGCCTTTTAAAAAGGATTTTTTCAACTGTATCCAAACATTCTTCCTCAGTGTCCAAATATGGTTTAAGTATAAAAAACGCATTACTATAATTGCCTCATTGCCTCATCCCTACCAATTTTGTGTAATCCTTGTTGTTCATATTCATTAATCTCGTCGTCTTCCCTTATATCGTTTTCTTTTTGGTCATTAAGCATCTCATTTACAAGTTCTGATTCGTCTATTTCATCAAAACAATCTCTATTTTCCTCTTCGTCTAGTTCTCCTTCCCCATCGTTTGCGTATTCATTATTGTTGTCGGTGAAAATGATATCCAGAACTTCTTCAGAATTTTTAGAAATGCCTGCCTTTCTAAAACAACTCGAAATGGTTTAGGGTGTCATAAGCCACCAAGATCGTTTTGCGACGTTTCAAGCTACAAACATATTAATTTCACGAAGAAAGCTTTCCATACGACCGCCTTCTATAGCAAGCACTTGCTTTCGAACTAAACATGTTCTGTATTGAGCCTTACACCCTTATTACGGTGGTCAAATATCAATACGATAATTGACAATTATCAAATAATTTGTTGACTCGGTATTATTGTGATCAATTATCAACATTTTTGATCAGCCGTGAATTTTTAGTGAATTTTAGATCCATTGTGAATAGTTCTATTGATAAATATGGTATTACTCGTATGTTTGTCAAAAAATTTGATATCTATCAAAATTTGAGTCAATCAAAAAAAACCTCGTTGATAAATAAATTTAATAGGTTTTTTTTTATGTGAAAAGAAATTTATTTAATAGAAAATGTCCACAATAGAACTATTTTTTGAAATTAATGTTGAAGAGGAAGATATTTTAAAGCATGCGAAAATACAGGGAAAATTACGAGGTGCCTCAAACCCACTGGATTTGGAAGAACATATGTAAGTATGTAATCTTTTTACAAATTTAAACTAATGTGACGAAAATAATAAATGTATGTGCAGCTCTTCATAATATTTTTATTAAATATAAAATGGAAAATCCTGAAATTGAAGAAACAGAAGCCGACAACTTTCTTCCAGAAGATTACTTAGTTGATTCTGAGAATACAACATTCAATGAAGGCAGTCGAATAAGAGATTCGATTGCAAGATTTATGTAAAAACAAAACCATTTCATTTCCAATAAATGAATTTATTAAAAATTAATAACTGACTTATGAATAAAAAATCAACAAAAAGAAATCGAAATAATTCATTAAACAAAACTTATAAGAATATACATACCTATAGGTACTTAAAACAGAAACGATCACAAAATTCATTATTTTATATTAAAGTTCTATCAACAGTATTAAACCTTAATCATAATAAGAAAAAAATTTCCGCATTGAATTATATTTTCCTTTTTTGAGATTGTATGTTTTCTTTATACAATATAATACTATTTTATTTCAGAAACACACTTTTGAAGATTTCGTGAATTTTCCTTAATATCACTCATGATATTAATCATGTTCTCGCAAAATTTCTCCTGCGCCGAAGTCTGCTTCTCCAACAAAATCAAACGATGGGTTTCACTATTTTGCTTTGATAATTTATCGCTGCGGGTAGGCTTCGGTGTCATTGAGACTTCTTCCACTTCTTCGTTTGGCAATTGGATGCCAAATTTTTGTCCCGGCGGTTCGACACAGGAGTCAAAATACATAAGCCGACTGACTGCTTCCTCACTGTCAGTCAATTTGTGAAGTTTGTTTTGTCCACCACCAGTTGCAAGCATTTCTATTTTGTTCTGTTTTTTTTTGTTTTTGTCTTGCACTTTAAATCAGTCCATACCTACATTTTTAAGAACTATTAAAATAAATTTGTACATTCTAATATTGTACAATGCCTACTCTTTGCCACTTAGTTATATCACGCTCTGGAGGTCCTAAACTGTTAAGTTCAATAGCGATTTCGTCCCATTTGTTTTTTAATGCCGGTTTTGTGCAGATACCTTTGGCGATTTCAGGGTACTCTTCCATGATCTCTACCAATCTTCCGAGCTGTTGTGTGTTGCTTAAGACTTTACTCCTGAATAAACATAATATTTATTAAGAAATACTGTAATTAATTGAATCCAAAATACTTACATTTTAAACGCAAATGTAACGAAACTTATAAAAACAAATTAGCGAAATCAAACGTCAAATCGAATACCCATTCACAAATGCATTTTATTCACAATGGAAAAAAAATTTATCAATTGACAATCATAATTCCAAATTCTCGATCGTTTGATAAATTTTACCGTTTATCAATTATCGATCTTTGACAACCGTAATAAGGGTGTTAAACGAGTGAATGATACCTGAAAAAACATAAATATTGAATTAAGTGACCCATCACCCACGGTGAATTTAAAAAAATGGGCCATATTCATAGACGGAAAAACTCGGTTTAAAACATAGCATTTACTTTTCCATCTAGCAAATGTCACAATATTAAAGCGATCTACCCTGGTCCAAGGGTTGTAGTATTTGCAGGAAAAAAACATATTTCAATGTTAGTAGGCTTGAAGTCTAATTTGTGGCACGAAGCATTTTCAATGAAGAGTAAAATGTTTCTCTATTTTGTCCTCATTCCATCGTCAAGCTCCTTAATTATTTCGGTCCACAGTGAACCCGTCATCCATTCGTTTTTGTTGTATTGTGTTAGTAGGGGATGGGGATATTTTTCCCCCTGAAGGATTTTGGGTTTTTATATTTCCCAATTGAAAACACAAACTTATCCGTACCAGAAGAATTGCAAACCAATAGAAGTGTTATTCTGTCTTTCAGTTTTTTTTGGCTACTTATTTTTTTATTTTGTGGAACATATGTTCCACTAGAAAACGCCTTGTAGAGCAAACCTATTTCGTCAGCATTGAATATATCGTCTGCTCCGAACTTTTGCAAAAAGTCTGGCAAAATATTCCCCTTGAACAGGCCTCTCCATGGACTCTTCGGAAACAAATATTTTGATTTTTTTTCCAATGTTGTAACCAGCCCAAATTGGCTTGGAAATCTGGGATTTCCAACTGTATAGAAACTGTTGCGCTTTTTTAAGCAGAATGAGGCCAGTAATTTTAGCATTTCTTTCAGTCATCTGTTCGAATCACTTGGCCAATGTTCTGTTGAGAAGTTCGTGTTTTACCTTTCTATCTCTTTTTTTGTTTAAATTTTTTAAAACAATTTTTTTTTTTTTCAATGTGTTCTTTATTTTTTACAATTTTGCACAAAGTGCTTTGCGCAATTTTGAATACTCTTGAAATGTCTTTTCGTGATTTTCCACATTTTACCTCTTCTAAAATTCTTAATTTAGTTTTAAACTAGACTGCGTTTCTTTGGGTTTTTGACATTTTGCGAACCGAATGAAAAAAAAACTATCAAAACCAATTGTCATTTCGTTTGAGCTCTCAATGTCAGAGTTTTATATGACATTTGAGAAGGTATTGTATGTACAGGATAAAAAGAATCTTTTTAGCTTTGTTTTTTGAGGAGGTGTTGTACAGGATAAAATAACATGGTTTGTTTGGGAGGCAATTTCTTATAAGCGTATTTTTTTTTCATATAATTTCAGATATTAGTGTCAGAAAAAACTTTCTTATATCAGTTTGATTTAGTGGGGATTAATATGGGAAAGGACATGGTGCATTGTTCTTTGGTTCTTTTAAGCGTTTTTTTCTTATATGAGTTTTTTTTTATATCCGGTAAGTACTGTATCACTTATCACAAATCACCTTACCCGATTCCACCTAAGGTTGACTAACAGTGCTGCATGATTTTCGGCCACAGTGACTCTTTGCCGTCAATGACATATCTATTGAAAGATGTCGCTTCTGTCAAAAATATCGAGTGTGCCCGAATAAGTAAAGAATATCGACTAACGACATCTAATTGTATTTTTGATTTATTAATTTAACAGTAATACACGTACGAATGAACATAAATATATTATAAACCAACGCGTTTCCAAAAAATATTATTTTATTTTGTTTTCAGGAATTTGGAAACATTTATTCACTTTATTAAAGCATCAATCGGAACCGGTGTACTGGCTATGCCAAGTGCTTTCAGCAATGCTGGCTACGCAAATGGACTTATTTTTACAATAATAGTTGGATCGATTGCTGTTTATTGCTTACATATTGTGGTGAGTAATACATTTTACTCTTCTAACTAGCATTGAATGACAATGCCAATATATTTTATAGATAAATGCAATGTATGAGTTATGTAAAAGATGCAAAGTGCCATATTTGACGTATCCGGAAGCAATGACAGTTGGACTCGAACAGGGTCCTCCAATGTTACGATGTTTTGCTAAAATTGCAACGTAAGTATAAATTTTAGATGTATTGTAGTTTTGTTTAAGAGAAATAAACTTTTAATAACATTTTAGCCATTTTTCAAGTGGTGCTCGATTGTTCCAATTGACAATATCAAATGATCTTTTCACCTGTGAATACTATACGAAGACCTTTTAAGCCAGAAAAATCATACGTGCGCGTTCTTTGCATACAAATATCAATTTCAAAATGTTAATCACTAGAAACCTGATGATTAGTGACGTTCAGAGGTTATTCCCTGACATCCGAGTATGTATTTCGAGATGCTTATGTGATAACACAAAATTCTGAGGTCCTTACGTATGATTCGAACCCGCTGGGTTGGAGCGCTTACGCCTATGCCCTCTACATGAGGCCTTAAATTTGCTGTAGCCGCGACCATCTAACCAGATCTGTGTCGCTGCGCGGCCTATATACTTTTATTGAATCGAGCCTAAAGCATTGGTGTTGCTCGTCCATTTCTGGTGACTGGATATAATTTATTTTAGTCTTATTTAGCGCCAGATTCAATACCCATAAAAGCCCCACTGACAGCCCAATAAGTTCACCCGATTATGTCAATGTCATATGCATATGCGAGTAGTTGTATAGGTTTTTGAAATATTTGGCATTGGTATTGGCTGGGTAATTCCATATGCTTGGATCTTCTCCAAGATTTGCAACAACTTAAGTATTCAGTCGATGATGGAGATACCAAGTCGAAGAGAGCACAGATATAGGCCTGCCAGGTTTTTGACGATCGGATCGGTTTTAGACGATCACATAATTTAACGGAAAGGATCTTGTTTGCGATGTTTCGCAGGATTATGCCCTTTTGTTTAGCAATTTTGGTCGTCTTCGGGACCGGACAGACAGTGCTAAGATATTTTTCATCTCATTTTTAACAAATGTATATCAACGTGTTCCGACCACCTACCAACTTTTGAGATCTGTCTTTCATTCGAAGAAATTTGTGTCCATTTTTTCATCTACTAGTATACATAGTATCTATTTTCTCAGCTCTCGTCCTTGTTCCTCCCGCCTTCCTACTTGGACGTTGTCATTCATCGTCGAACCATGATTTCTTGTTTGTGGTCGCTTTGTAATATACAGAATGTCCCCTAATTCGATGACGATAATTTGAGAAATGATTCCTGGGCATATTCTAAGAAAAACATCGTTCTACAGTAAGTGTTTATCTTCAATGTTGATATCATTTATCGAGGATTTAAGAAAAGGCCTACTTTGGTGTACCCTGACCCATGTTAACGGAAATTGCTCTCTTAGTACTAATGGTAAAAACTTCGTGTAGGACTTTATTTTTCGAAGAAATACCAGCCTTTATAACGGCGTTTAAATAAATATGATACATTGTTTGAGTCTTTAGATACGAGTATCCAATTTCTAAGCCTGTTCCATTTTCATTGCCCATGCTAATTTTCGATTTGGAGGTCACTTTTCTCCAGAAAATGCCTAATTAACATAACGTTTTGCTATTTTTCTCTTATGAAAGTAACAATATTTAAAAAAATCTTCAATGAATTTGCGGAAAAACCCACAGATTTTATGATACTTGGATATGCAATTGAATCAATCATATTTGAAACGGTTGTTGTTTCCATCACATAGGGTTCCCATGCCTAAGGCGACCTATGCTTGATGGATCAATATTCACAAACGGCCTTTGGCATGATTTCTGAAACAGTAGACCAATCAGAGATGCACTTGGGCACTTTGATGGATTATATGTTATAGCTTACTAAAATGTACCTATTCAGCAGACTCCAGAGGTGATAATGTGATTTCGGCCACCAGCGCACATATCTGGCGCCCACTAACCAACCAGCACTTGGACAGGTGATAACTTCAAACTGAAGCGACTTATTTACCTGCGAAATTTTGTTATGCATCACTTAAGGATAAAGTAAGTAGTCCTATGATCACCAATTCGCTAGCTATTGTTCACAATATGTAGAACACGTAGGATTTAAGTCCGCCTTAAATGTCGTTATTCCCATCTTCAAAAATAAGGAATGTGGCATAATCTGAGGAGCGAATGGCGGTCTCGGGCACCTGGGTGACGCTATTTTGATTAAAAGTACACAGTCACTGAAATTAAATTTAAGAGTAAGTGGTGGGTATTTTATTCGCGATTTAAACCTAAAGAACTCAGAACATAAGTAATAATAAATCGTATAAGAACCTATCTGCATATTGCGTTCTTGGAATGTTCTTTTTGATTTCAATAATAAGGCAGAACGTCTGCCGTGTTTTACGTGAACACCTGTCTAAAAAAACTCAAGTTCACGGAATGCCCATATATCCGTGGTAGCAAGGATACACCTTATGAATACCAAATCGAAACGGTTTTGGGGGCACAAGTTCCACCCTTGGTATGAGTCGAGGCCGATTTAAAACCTCTTGCTAATCGTAGGGTGTTAGCACCCAGTACTTATTCCAAATCTACATTGGGTCTCAACCAACTGGAGGACTCTTCCCATCATTTTGGGTTTTTATCCACAGTCACCATGCCGCTCCCACCTCAATTAGTTAGGCCCGAAACGTGATTCCGGGGACTACTGACTCCCATGGCACAGTGATTGAAAACTGGTGGTTCTGCTGCTAACAGGACCTATGACCGGCAGCTTGTAATTGGTCAAATCGTAGCAAACTTCAGAGGCGTTAAGTTCAGAGAACCCTTACGATAAGACCAGTAATTTTCTCTGCTTCTGCTTTTTAATAGACAACGTCATTGATAGGCGGAGGCCCCATTAATAATGCAATAATCTTTCTGATTCCTTTACTTGCACAACTCGCAGGTAGCTCTAGAAATTCTTTGTCACTTCACTTGGTATGTGTCCTAGTCTGCAGCTTGCATTTGTTCCCAATCTTCATCGAAAAAGGGGTTTCATAACGTAGAAATGAATTCTAACTGTGATACCAAATATATGCAGTTTAAACTTGGCACTTAAATCATTAATGTGTGTTGGGTTGAGGAGCAATCCTCGCCAATGTTTATCCTGTCATCTGGGAGAAGAACTAATCCTTGAAAACCTCATCACTTTTTCACATCTTGGCCAGATATCGAAGTATTCTCAAATGACCTAAGTTCCGAATATGTCAAGTTTAGCTCAAATTAGGTTACCGCTTAACCCACTATTGACGTCGTCGTAGGAGAATTCCTCCGTTTGCTCCTGCACTTTTAGTTGAGTCAGGATTTGAGCACTACCAAGCCATGGATTGTCGACTTAAGACAAAAATCAGAGTTATCGCACCATTCTATTTGCTTAACGAAACTTAACGCTTACCCAACGGGTTGTCTTAAACTATTGTACTTATGATATTTGTTATCTTTCTTTGCAGACCTTTTGTTGATGGCTTTCTTGCATTTTATCATTTTGGCATTTGCTGCGTCTATGTCGTGTTTATTGCAGAAACTGTTAAGCAAATTGTTGATGAATACTTGGTTGTGCTAGACCTTAGATTACACATGTGTTTTGTGCTGGTGCCGCTCTTTCTTATTTACAGTATCCGACACTTAAAACATCTTGTGCCGTTCTCATCCCTTGCCAATATATTGATGTTCATTGGTAAGTAATCAGTACTCATTTTCTTAACCGACTACAGAGCAACCGTTTCGTAGGATTTGGAGGCGTGCTCTATTACATTTTTGATGGTTTACCACCGTTGTCTCAACGCGTTGCATTCGAAAGTGCTTCCAGATTACCACTTTTCTTTGGAACCGTCCTATTCGCCTTGGAGGCAGTGGGAGTGGTAAGTTTTTATAGGTTTTTCAATATACCATATATTGATTCAATTATATCTCACCCCTTTCCTGAAAGGTACTTGCGATCGAACAAAATATGCTCACCCCAAAGTCCTATGTGGGAATCTTTGGAATTATGAATCGCGGAATGTTCATAGTTCTAAGCCTCTATATAATTCTTGGATTTTTTGGTTATTGGCAGTACGGTGACGATGCATTGGGAAGTGTTACTCTGAACATTCCACAGGATCAAATGTAAGTTTCGAGCGAACACTATCGGGTAACCTGTTTTAACATTAAATTATCATTTAAGTCTAGCACAAGTTGTGAAAATATTGTTCGCGATAACGACATTAATTTCGTATGCTCTGCAAGGATATGTAACAGCAGATATTATTTGGAATCACTATTTGAAGAAGCAGACAAAGGACGAATCGAAGCATGTCCTCTATGAACTTCTTGTTCGGGCTACCATTGTAATCTTGACTTGTAAGTTTATAAGCTATTCATATAATATGATGTTTTAGTTTTTTGATTTTTTTGATTTTTTTCTTTTCTTAAGTTCTCTGTGCTATAGCAATACCTGATTTATCACTGTTTCTTTCGTTGGTCGGCGCATTTTGTTTATCCATATTAGGGTTAATCTTTCCTGCCCTGCTAGAACTGTGTGTCCGGTACTCATCGACCTATGGTAAATGGAATTGTCACTTAATAAAGGACATCCTACTTATTATCTTTGGAGTTGCTGGTGGAATCATTGGAACCTATGTCAGTATTGCAGAAATTGTTGAAGCGTATAGATGACTTAAATTTAAGTTAAGGATAAAGTGTAAAATATTTGTATATAGCAAATCGTTGATAAATATCTCATACACATAATATTTAAAAAAAAAATGCAAAATAAAAAAAAAAAGCTTCGTCATTTAAAATGTTAGGTCAGGAGACTTAACATGAAAAACTTAAAACTGTTCCAACTTTTGGGACTTTGGGACCGACGGAAACAAAAGAAATATTTTCATTTATATTTATAAACTTTTGTTAATGAAAAAGGAGAATAATTCGCAGATCAGTTGCCAGGGAATACCTCAAACTACCGCCGTCGGTGCTCCTAAATGATGTTGCGACTGCAGCGTTCCACTATCCGTAAGGGCTCGAAGAGATACTCGACCAATTTGAAATACCGAAATTTTTACAATAGTTCGGCGAAGTTTATGGGAGTTTTCATATCGGCACATATGTGTCAAATACAAACGCAGTCGGTGGCAGTCGATAAAGGAATGGATAGTTTATTCATATAAGCTAATGTCTTATTAAAATTGTAGTAGAATTATAGGCTATATACATTAGTTGGTCTTAAGGTTAAGTTAGACTAAGTAGTTTAGAGTAAAGGTAGTAATTAATTTCAAATCAAATTCTAAATTCATAATTCATAATATTGCATCATATTCTTAATTGATATTTCAAAACTTCCCCTCAATTCAGAAATGATAAACCTAACGCCTCTAAGTGTTTATAATGTTTTGAAGCTGTGAGATCTTTTGTGAGCACATCTGCTGTCATATTATCTGCATCGATGTACTGTAAATCAATGTTGCCTTTCTGCTCTGCATCTCGAACAAAATGATGACGAATGTCAATATGTTTTGTGCGTGAGTATTGAACAGGATTTTTCGTGATTGCCTGGGCACTTTTGTTATCATTATAGACCACAACACCACTTTATTTTATAAATGAAGCTTCATAAAGAAAATTTTGTAGAAATGTTGCCTTTTTGGCTGCATCCGCTATCGCCATGTATTCGGTCTCAGCGCTGGATAGTGCCACCGTCCTTTGATTCCTTGACTCCCATGATGCAGCTGCTCCTCCAAGTTTGAAGACGTATCCAGTATAGGACCTTCGGTTCTATATCTGAACCCCAGTCTGAGTCTGCGAAGCCCACTACATTTTGTCCAGTTTTTCGGAAAACAAGCCCATAGTTAATTGTTCCTTTAAGATACCGCAACACCCGTTTTGCCGCCGTCCAGTGTAAATTGCCGTATTCTTGATTAAACTGGCCTAAGTAACTAACTAAAGGAAATGGCCGGTCTAGTTGTAACTGCCAAATAAAGTAAAGAACCGATTAATTTTTGGTTAGGTAATTTAATTAAATTTTCTTTGTTTGTGTTATTGTTAAAATTATTAATTTTCTTAGAAAGTTTAGTGTTTATATCTAATGGTGTTTTAACTGCATTCGCATCTTCCATATTAAAAGGTTTCAGTAATTCCATTACATACTTTCGTTGACTCATTGTAATTTCTCCATTTTCTTCTTGATTAAATTCAACGCCCAAAAATTAGTTGAGCTTTCCCATATCTTTCATTTGAAATTTGAATTTTAGTTTATTTTTAAATAATTCAATTTCATCGGTACTATTTGATCGTATTATAATGTCATCGACATATATGGCCACGATAAGTATATTTGATCCTTCCTGCAACATGTAAATACAATGATTATATATAAGAGGTGTCATTCCCATTTTTAAAAGCTGTTCATTTAACTTCATGTATCACTGTCCTCCGGACTGTTTCAAGCCGTATATGGCTTTATGAATACGACAAACCTTATTTCCATTTATTTTTTTAACTGTTAATTTAGAAAACATTTCAGGAATTTCCATATTTAGTACAAAGTGTCGTTTATATTTCCATTTAAATAAGCTGTTACCACGTCTAGCTGATGCAAAATAAGTCCCCACTCTGCAGCGAGTGCTATTAACAGACGAACATTGAACATTGTCTAGCCACTGGAGCAAAAGTATCCCTGTAATCTATACTTGTCCGCTGACAGCAACCTTTTGCAACTAACCGTGCTTTTCGTCTGCAAACTTCACCTTTAGAGTCAGTTTTCGTTTGAAAGACCCACCTACAACCTATTATATTCTCCCTCGTAAGACGATCTACTATAGTCCATGTTTTGTTTAACTTATGCACCGAAAGTTCTTCTTTCATAGCCTCTTTCCATTTCAGAACATTTGAATCTTTTAAAATATCACTAATATTTTCCGGATCTACCGTCAACATGCAAGCGTCAGAAAAATGGTCGGAATTTTCACCCGAAATTTGTTTTTCCCTAGTTGATTTCACTCTTGACCTCGTTCTCGTTGATACCGAATCCAAATTTTGGTTTCTATTACTTCTCTCCTTTTCAGTTTCGTCAAATCTATTTTCTTCTTGTTGTTCAATTTCTTTGTTTTCTTGTCTATTTCTATCTAAATTTTCTGTATTTTCTAATCCCTTAGTGCAAGCGCTTTTCGTTTTTGTTTTCAGGTGTTTTAGCTCATTTTTATTCGCTTTTACCTCTACATGTGTAACATCATTTGATTAATTTTTGTCTATTCTAGGTTCAAAAAATATTTCTAGCTTTTTATCTATCGAATCAAAATTGCATGCAAAACCCTTGATTAAAAATACAACATACCGGCTTTTTATTATTTTTCTCGTGTTGTGACACCATAATCTACAAGCTTTCGCGTCTTCGCAGTATCCGACAAATGTATACGGCTTAGACTTAGGATCAAATTTACTTCTACTTTTACTTTTAATTAACGAGTATGCCTTACTACCAAATACATGAAAGTGATTCACATCCGGGACTTTTCCTGTCCAAATGTTGTAGGGAACCTCTCCATTTATACTGCTTGAGGAGCATCGATTTCTCACATATTTTGCACAATTGATTGCATCCGCCCAAAATTGTGGCAACTGTGACTGGAGTAGCATACATCGTCCCATTTCCATGAGCGTCCTGTTCACCATTCTGTTGTGGTGTGTAATCGATGGTGAATTGGTGTTTCATGCCTGCTTCGAAAAAAAATTTATTGAACTCTTTGATTTTTCGTCCTGTAAAATTTTCTACATGAGTTTTGTAATTCGTAAAATCTTTAAAAATATCATTTTTGCGTTTCAAAAAATATACCTCGCACCATCTTGAAGCATCATCTATGAAGGTAGCAAAATAACTACATCCACCATTTGATTTTTGTTTCATAGGTCCACAAATATCACTATGGACTAGCTCTAAGGGGTACTTACTTCTTAAGGCTGTTCCCTTGGGAAAAGGCTTCCTACATAGCTTAGCCCCAATACATATCTCACACTGTATTCACCCAGGATTGCGAATCTTCATGCCGAACACTGATTTTCTTTTTTGCATGTCACAAATAGTTTTCATATTCAATTGGCCAAACTTCTTGTGCCACTCCATCGTTTTTTTCAAATCGAACATTTGCTGCCTCCTCGCTTTCATTTAGGTAGTACAATCCATTTTCCTTATGAGCAATTGCAACAACGCTACAATTAACACTTTTTATAAGGGCACACTTCTCATTAATTGTCAAAACGTTTCCTCTCTCTGCAACTTTTGCTATAGAAAGCAAATTTGCTCTCACGTCTGGTACGTACAAAGTGTCCTCAAGTCTTATTTGGTTGCACTGTGGGGTTGAAATTTTAACAGTACCTTGGCCTAGAATCTCTGTTGTTTTATTGTTTGCCAGTAATAAACAACGTGGTTCAGTATAATTAATTTGAGAGAACTTACTTTTGTCTCCACACATGTGGGACGTTGTTCCACCGTCTAAACACCAAGCACTAGCTTGGCTGTTAGAAAAGAAAATCTTGTCGCTTACTTCTGAAATTGCGAATGATCCCTCAGTCACTGCCGACTTGTCTGACGTGTCGATTTTTGTCCTACAGTCTGATGCTTTATGACCTTGACGGTCACAGCGATAGCATATAAAATGACTAGCGCGATTCCTTTTACCATTCTGCTTTCTGTTCTCTCCGAAAAAATCATTTTGTGTAAATTTTGAATTTGGCTTAAACTTTTGGTGCTATTGCCGGTGCTGTTGTTGCTGTTTGATAAATAATGCCCCGGTCTGATCACCATGCCTTCCTCCTCTTGCATCGGATTCATCAATTATTTTTACCTTGAGAGTTTCAGGATTAGGAAGCTCGTCTCGCGTTTCTATCGCAACTCTAAAATTTTCGTACAACTCAGGAAGGCTGTATAATAAAAGAATAGAAAGTAATTCGCAATTAATATTCAAATTCATGTCTTCCAATTTATCTACAGCCGAATAAAACTTTTATAAATGAAGACGTATGTCATCTGCTTCGCTTATTTTATTTAAAACGAGTTGTTTTAAAAGTGAAGCTTTCTTCGCAGGTCCTCTTGATTCGTACACCTTAGGAAGCTTAGTCCAAATGTCATGCGAAGTTGTACAACCTCTTACATCTTTGAATTCAGATGAACTTATAGATAAAATTCACCCCAATTACGTTTGTCGGGAGTCGAAAACGAGTCGAGTCGTTTGTCGAATCGAGTCGATAGAAAATCAAGATTCCGTAATTTATCCGACCGACATTACACGTACTAGATTTTTTTCGACAGCCGACAGGTTTTTTTTTTGACAGCTCACAAAACATTTATTATTGTGGAAAGGCTGTGTTTTGAAGAAGTTAAAAAAAATAAATAATAAAAAAAAATAATAATAACAAATAAAAGATGTTGGGTATTATATAAGCAGCAGCGAAGACGAAGAAAAGAAACAAAAAAGACACTGTTACGTTTAAATAGGGAAATGTTGAGAACTAAGGCAAATCTCTTTGAATTGCCAGACACAAAGTAAGTTTTTATATTAAATAGTTAAAGCAAATGTAATTCTTAAATTTTTAAAATAGGTTCGTACAATACTTCAGAGTAACGAAAGAATCATTTGGTGTTATTCTTCGGCAGGTGGAAGCCAAATTGAGTTCGAAACGAACTTCATCGATACCTCCGTCAATAAAGTTTTCTACTGCTTTGAGAATAGATATTTGCTGAGGGTGGATATCAGCACGGTGTGGCACAACCCATCGTCTCCAAAATTTTCAATGAAGTATGCAATGTTTTAGAGACCGAGCTCTGCCCCAAGTGGTAACTTTTTTCTGCCTTTCTTTTCTCTTGTTTTTTGAGAACAGACAGAATGTCTTCCGAAGTCTTTTTTTTATTTATTTTCGTGTTTTATCGTAGACAGTTTTCAATGCTACTAAGTCTATCGTTGATTTCTTTAAAGGCTTTTTCCTGGGAAAATAATGGCCTTTCCAGCAACTGCTCTTTCGATTTATTTTTTTTCCTAGACATAGATTTGGGGTTAGAATCAATCCTTGATCTTCCGACAAAATGACTTGGTCCGGATCACCGAATGAATAGCCTTCAGGCTGAACCACATCGTTCATGCATAGCATAGCCATCACAGCATCTTCCACAGCAGAGAGAGGTTCTTGGTCAAATGGGCCACCTCCCGTCGCTTGCTTTTTCATTTTGTTTTTGACCACCTTCTTTTTTGTTTTATATTTGTAGCCGTTCCACACCTGTATTCAAAACTATATTTAAATTTTCAATTTCAACTTTATAAAAAACCATACAAACCTTTAGCCAACCGTCACCGTCTCTTGATGGAAGACCTAAACTATTTAATTTAGTAGCAAGAGAACTCCACTCATCTTTTACGTCAATTTTGTTTACCGACTTCGAAAATCCCTTTGCAAGCTGATCGTTTACTTGCATAAAAGCAATCAACACCTCAAACTGCCTTTTATTCGTAATTTTCATCATAAAAAAAAAGAAAAATTGATTTCCTTGTTTCTTATCAACATGAAATTAGAAAAAATATATGAAACATATTTAAAAACAAACAAACAATTTACTTACTTTGTTTGTGCAGAAGCAGTCGTCTGACTTTTTGCTCTCGACTCGAAATGACATTTATCCGATCGCCATCCGACAAACAGAATGACAACTGAAGTCGAAAATATCCTATAATCTACTACAAATAACAAATGCGCAAAATGGAATGTTACATGTTCCGAGTCGGTCGAAATCAAGTCGATTGTAAAGTCGAAAACGACAAACGTAATTGAGGTGATTAAATCCGATTTTGCTTTTCTGTCCTCCTTATCCCAAATTGCAGCTTCTTCATCTTTTTCAGGCCTAGGTTTAGCTCCACACACATAGTCCCATGTCTCGTTCTTCACTAATACAGCTTCCACATGCAATTTCCACGTGTCGAAAATTTCACGAGTCAGAGGTTCGATTTTGACCAAATGATGATTCGCCATAATTTTGTATAATTTTATACTTTCGCGTATTTAGAAAAATAATTAATAAATTTAAGAATTACTAAGATTTTCTTTGATTTTTTTTTTGTTCTTCTGGGCCCATAACCCTGTTAAATACAAACGCAGTCGGTGGCAGTCGATAAAGAAATAGATAGTTTATTCATATAAGCTATTGTCTTATTAAAATTGTAGTAGAATTGTAGGCTATATACATTAGTTGTTCTTAAGGTTAAGTTAGACTAAGTAGTTTAGAGTAAAGGTAGTAATAAATTTCATAATATTGAATCATATTCTTAATTGATATTTCAACAATAGCATCATTAGTTTGTCCTTGACTGGAAAGACGCGATCAATCCTTTTTCTTTAACATTTATTCATGACTTCAAGAGGTGGGAACAACTTACCTTTTCTTCTGTCAGAATAGAGCAGCGATATAAAGAACCAAGGCTTTGTGTCTGAAATATTCATACAATATGACTTATAACTAGACTTACGACTAAAATTAAAATGCCGGCTCAAAATCAGATACCGGGCCTATTTCTACGGACTATTTTTGTAGTTCAAGGAACTACGTACAAGGATCATTTTTCATTTCATTTACGGCCCGGGTCAACCTCGGACAGATTTATTAAGGCTTATTGCAGGCCTTACTATAAAACTAAAGATAAAAACTAAAGGCTGGAAGCGGTTAAAGAAAGTTAGAACGTGAGGCATAGATGGAACTAGGAATGTTCTCGTGTGAGGGTTTGCTAAGATGGTAAGTCGAAGAGAGGCAAAATATCGTCAACTTCACGAAGCATTCTAGACATTGGCTCCAGGTGTCCGTAATTCGTTCTGTGAAGATTGAGCCGGAAGAGTGGAACAAGAGTGGGTTGGTGTTAAAAGAAATAAGTTGAAGTAAAGAAAGACAATCGATATTACCAACTAAAATTTGATGAATAAAGAGAATGTCGGCAACAAGAAAATTCTTCTGACTTCAATTACAAAATCTGTCTAGATTTTGATGCAGGAAGATGATAAATGTCTAAAGATTTTCATATCATCTACGTAAACAGATATGTATAAATTTGTAATGATGCAATCAATATCATTAATGGTCAGAATAAATAATAAGGGACACCAGAGGAGGCCTTAATTGTAATTGGGTCAGAAACTATGGAGCTAAATAGAACATAGTAATGTCGTTCATTTAAATATGATTGAACCCATGTTATAAAGTTTATTTGGAAACCAAAAGCCTTTCATTTAAGAAGGATTATATCATAAGAAGTGATAGGATATCAAAGGCTTTGCTGAAATCGGTGGCAATCACATCAACTTCATTTCCAGATTGTGCTTGAGAAATCCGTACGCAGGACAGCTTAGCAATTGGTCGATAGTTGGAAATATCGTCTTTTCGGCCTTTATAGGGAAATAATAAAAGACCTTTTCCAGGTTGAGGGAAATAATCCCTGGGTGATAGAAAGCTGAAAGAGAGCTGTAAGAGGTTGGGCTAGGTGCATTTCACATTTCTTTAAAAATATAGGGGGAAGATCATCAGAGCCAGCAGAATAATCATCTTTGAGGTTTATTATTTTATCTTTAACTTGCTCTAAAGTTGCAGACACAGATTTCAAAGGAAAAGTAAGAGTGGTCTGGAGTGGAATGGATGGCGAACGCTTGGCTAAAAAAAAATGCGAAGAGATTTGCAATAATTTGGGGATCGCGCGAGGACTTATCCGATTTACTTTTAGTTTTGATGAACTGAAAGAATCGTTTGGGGTATGTGGTCCATTTGGTTTAAATAGTGGTCATATAGAGTTTGACAAAGTACAAAGAAATTTATTTGGGCAGACTGATAGTAGAAGAAATCGGTGTCGGAACGCGGCGATTTTAAGTAAGTATACCACAGCTTATTTCTCTTATTACGAAGAGATCGAATACCATGGTCGTGACGATGTGGGATTCTTTTTGGGTAAAAAAGGTACAGATTGGGAGAGACATTTGAAAATTTCGGTATAAAAGGATATGAGATCATCGTTAACCGTAAGGTTGGGATTATCGTAGAGAAAGTCAAAATTGGCCATACTGATTAGGTTGTTCAGTTTGCCGTAGTTAGCCGTATGAAAATTAAAACTATAAGAATACTTATAGGAAACGCGATTAAGGCCATTGGCTTACGTCAACGTAAGAGGAAGGCGAGGGTGGTAACTATCCAACTAGAAAGAAGATGTCTACGTTCTAAAACGACGCATTTGTCTGTGCCAGTGGCGAAGACTAGGGCGAGTTGTTTGCCAATGTTATTAGTGACACCACGTAATTGATACAGACCAGAGTCAGTTAGGCAGTCGATGAAAAGATTTTCTTTATCAGAGGTGGGATTTGTTGCAGTAAAGTACGACTGGTCAGTCTGAGCCCATATAAACTTAGGTAGATTAAAATCACCTAAAAAAAAAACAACAACAGCTAGCTGGTAACCTTGAATTGGTTGAGAGGGGCGAATATAGCAGCAGCAAATATATAGGTTGCGCTTGCAAATAGGAATTCTAGCGCATACAAATTCAAAGAATGCAGTGGACGATTTTTTAAAGGGTTTAGACTCAAGACGAGAGTGTATAGCTAGAAGCACCCCACGGCCATATAAATTTTCCTCTTTATCTAGACCGTCGTCACGGTGTAAATCAAAGTCTTGGGAAAATAATTCATTATTCTTAATATTAGGGGTGAGATTGGTTTCTGTGAGTGCAAAAATGTCGTAGGGCAGAATCTGCGAATTAAGATATATAGCAGAAACCTTAGTTCGTAATCCTCTTACATTTTGATAATATAGGGACAGATATTTGGGAGGCTTCGGCAAAGAATTGAGTGGTGGGTTAGGAGCGATGGTAGTTTTTGAAACTAGACCGTGTTCGCTGGAGGTGTAGTATGCGTTTGGAACTTACGTGAGACGCAAAAGAAGAGAGATCATTAGCCATGTCATCAAGAGTCACATCTAATTGCTCATGAAAACGTATAAAAAGTTCTTTTTTTTACAATTTTGCGCGTGCTCAAGGGATTAAGTACCCTTAAAATGTTTGCACACAGCGTGGGCGAAAAAAAATCAGGGAGGATTGAAAGAGAGGTGCCGGTGAACGTTGGTTTTAAATGTTTGAAGGTTATAATGATTAGGAAATAAAGAGCTAGGCAGGGCATTCCATAAGCGAGCTGTACGGTTTAAGAACGAATCACGATATTTTAGAATACGTCCGATAGTGGGCTTGAGGGCATACAGATGAGCATTCATAGCGAGACGGGTGTTACGGTTAAAAGTTTGAAGGGGCGGAATGTTACTGGCGGGTTATATGGAGCACTGGTGGTGGAAATAGCGATAAAACAGAGTGAGACACGAGACATTACGTCGGTGTTCGAGGGTGTCCATTGTTTGAGTGATATTAGTATCACCTCTGAGTTTTATCGCAAGGTTTTGAATCCTATCTAGCAGGAGCAGAGATGTTTTGGGCGCGCCCGACCAGATGTGAGCATTGTACTGCAATTTCGAGCGGATAAATGCCTTATATGGTATATTGAGGCCAGATCAGAGGGGGTAAAGTATTTCTTACATCGCTTGAGGAAACCTAGACATTTCGCAGCATTTTTGACAACACCGAATATGTGGTCATTCTAACGTAAATTGCCATTGACACACATACCGAGCATTGAAAGTTTATCGGTTTTGACGATGCAAGTGCAATACTTCGATAATGGCTGGGTGTTTAAATTTCGCTTTAACGACAGCAGACAGTATTATATTTTGGAAGCATTAAATTCTACTCTGTTAGTGGTTCCCCAATTAGTTATGCTGGTAATATCAGAATTTAATGAGCTTAACATACGCTCCCGTTCCCGTTCTACAGACGAATAGCAGGAACGTGAGTCCGGGAATGAAAAACAGAGAGTACTGTGGTCAACAAAGGAATATATTGTCGGAGTGTCGGAGACAGAAAGGAGCCCTGGGCCACACCAGTATTTATTTTGTGAATATCAGACTTGAAACCATTGAAGGAAAGGGTCGTCGGTTCTAAATGCACGCATTTTCGACAAAAGAGCCTGATGCCAAACTCTGTCAAATACCTTAGAAATATAAAGTGCAACTATCTTGCTTTCGCCAGATTGGTGTACGCTTTGGTCCCACTTTTCAATGAGACATGCCATCAGACCACCAGTGGACCTGTTGCTACGAAAACAATTTTTCCGGTCATTGAGAAGTTTTCGTGTTTCAAGATACTTGATGAGCTGACGGTTTATCAGCGTTTCTATGACCTTGGAAAGAAGGGAGCTAAGTGCAATGGGTCTGTAGCAGGAGAGAAGAATGTTCGCGTTTTTTAGAGACGGGCTGGACAAATGCTGTTTTCCATCTTTTCGGAAAGAGTCCTAAGGAGTAGGATTGATGAAAAAGTTTACGCAGTGGTTTTGCCAGCTTGGAAGAACACCTCTTCAGAAGAAGGGGAGATATACCATCTGGACCAGCGGATTTGTGAATGTTAAGATCTTTAAGAACTCTTGCTACTAGACGAGTGCGAAAGTGGATTTGTCCCATTGAAGATTCGACGCACTCAAGTGTAAGCACAATCTGGGAGTGTTGAGCTGGCTTGTCCAAAGAGCTGACAGCTGCAATGTCATTGTAAATGAGCGTTGGGATGGAGGATGAGGCAGAATTTCTAATATTTTTGACGATCGACCAACAATTTTTACTACCTTTGGGACATTGCAGTATTTTTAGCCTCAGTTTTTGGTCGTATTGGAATTTCACAGGTTTAAGAAAGTTGCCGCAGATCATTATGATTAGTGGGTAGGCCTTCTTGCAGAATGGAAACCATTGCATTGGTTTTCGTTATACCATCGATACAGACAGCGTCTGGCTTACCATGTAGGTATGCGAGATATAAACGAACATTATCGTATAATCTGAGGTCTCTTAGTCGAGAGAGAACATACCGGTCATCTTCCCCCGAATCGATAAGGTGCTTGGTTAACTTTGCCTTTGTAGGAAGTATGGAGTCTAAAAAAGAAGGTGGTGTGGTATTAGGGTGAGAGTCTAGCTTAGAAGATTGGGAGGGATTTAAAATATGGGAGCGTATAAAGTTAGGGTATGCCATTTTTGTTTGAGCGGAATGATTTGTTGATCAAGATTAAAAGATACACGTTGGACGGGGTCTATTTAACCTAGTATAGCGGAGTTTTTACTCATTTTTTTAAAACTAATAATGGTTATATGATATTAAGTTATATATAAATATTAAGATGAGTCTTAATTCCTAAAATGGTTGCCGCTTCTATGGAAATAGAAATTGTTGTCATCTGGGAAAATGTCATACCTCGGGTCAATCATTGCCCGAATGTTTAATTATCGATATTTCTGTATCTAAAATCCAGGAAGCATGCAACTTCGGTATTGCACGGGTTGATTTTTAATCCCCTTTTGAGGTAGTAGTCCCAAAGTTTCCTTATGTTTCCTAAAGGCGGCTAATTCAGGTGATCTACCATAGAGTTGGCATAGGTTACGGAGTCATCTGCGTATAACTATGTTTTTGTCGACTCCGTAATTGTTGGCTGATCTGCAGTCATTATGTTAAACAGAATTGGTCCAAGCGTAGATCCATAAGGTACTCCAGCACATATCCGTTTGGTTGACGACATCGTGTTGTGAAACTGCACAAAAAAGTATCTATTGTTGAATGGTTGTTTCAATAAATCTTACCAAAAGATGTGGATATCCAAATAATATTACACTAGTTTGATTAGCAATCCTTTTATCCAAACGCTGTCAAAAGCTTTTTCCATATCCTATGAGCATGATACAGTTATTTTCTTTTTATTCAGGCCTCATGGTGTAGCATCAAAAGTGGATGAACGGCTGAGTTAGAGGCCCGAAAACCATATTGGAATGAAGGGATAGTTCTATTTTCTGTATAGAAATAATTTATCTTCTTCATTACGACTGACTCCAGTAACTCTCTCATACAGCAAAATAAGCCGATTGGTCTATGTCCTTCGACATGTAGCGGTTTATTTTTTTGGAATACGTACGATTTTGGCTATTTTCCAGTTCATTTTCCAGAACATAGCTATTGTTTATACAAAAGCTAAAAATAAAAGAAAAGAACTGCTATGTCGGTCCCGGCTGACTTCTTTGCATTTCTAGTCTGGATAATGTCGGTTACTTCCTCATAATTGATAAACTACCATCCAGTAGTCGTTCATTAGCTTGGTTGTCGCTATTGACGAATATGATGCAGTCCGAGTTTGAAAGAACTTCCTGCACGCGTGAATCCACTTCTCTGATAATCTAGATAGATGTGTTAGGGGCCGGTCTCTAAAATTTCCTTCAAGGTGATTGGCTCAAACTTCGGCCATCTCTTGGGGAGTGGAGGCAACTCTTTGACCATTGTTAACATGAACGGGAATCGAACCTGATTTTCCAATGATGGAGTTGATATTTTTGAAAGGTGCAGGACCTTTTCCAACGTCTTCCAAATGTTTTTGCAAAATTAGATCCCTGTGCTATTTCACCGCTTGCGAGAACATCGTGATTGTGCACCGAAGTTGGGAAAGAACGATTTGATATTTTTCATTGATCGAGTTTAACGTTCTCTGTTAGCAGCCTTTTGCGCAAAACGTTGTCTGTGTGCGTATATTGACTGAAAGTAAGGTGGGAAGTTGTCGTACCGATTTATATTGCTGAATGGAGTAATTTGGAGATCGATCGCGTTTTTTACAGCAGTGTCGATCGACGTATTCATCAATCTCCGGGCAACTAAGATTTTTGTCAGCTAGTGGTTGCAAAAGTTCGTCCTCAACCTCCCTTTGAAATCTGTTCTTGTTGATTTTTCTAAAGTTCTTCTGTTGGGGATCGTCTAATAAAATCCTTGGTTGAGTCGAATTCTCAGCTCCACGGCAAATTTTTAAATTCCAGATGGAGATTTATAATACTAGATGCTTTTGAAATACCTATCTGTGGTTGCGATACTATTTCAAAAGAGTATTGATGGCTATTTGCGTTCTAATTTACCATTGCCAATCCATGGGGCGTACAAATTTCGTCTTACCAGACGGTGTGTCGTGCATTAAAATCACCTCCGATAACACAGTACGTGGGGCCGCTAGATATTCCAGTGAGTATTTGCATATCCCTTCGAATACTCTTGTTTGAAGCTGTACATTTAAAGTATGCGAATATACTCGTAATCAGTAATGTTTCGCCACCCCTATTACAACCGCAGTTATTTCCATTGAAGACAAATTTTGAATCCAAATAAATCTGATTCCCTTCGGAAACGTTTCAAAAAAGGATTGCTGTACCTTTTTTTCCTTGTTCCAGTCTTGTCTTCGCTACTCTGAAGGTGATATATCCGTTGGTTTCTAAGGGGTTTCTATCCGATAAATTTGTTTCCTGAAGTGAAATGATATCGGGCTTGTTTGACTTAAAAGAATTTTAGAGAAGCCCTTCTGTGGATAGAATAAACAGGATTTACGTTATACGAGGGGCGTTCAATATATTCTCGGTATCGATATGAAGGAAAATGCGAATTCAATTTAAATTGTTTTTATTTTTCAATATAATCTCCCCTAACATCAATGCATTTGTTACATCTTGAGATAAGCCTTTTTAAACCCTCAAAAAAATAAATTTCCTCTTTCTCTGCAAAATACCGACTTGAGTTCTTCATCATCCGAAAATCTTTTTCCACGAAGACATTTTTTTCAAATCCGGAAACAGGAAATAATCACTAGGGGCAAGATCTGGACTATAGGGTGGGTGTTAGATTTCTCCGAAACCACAATCTCGCGCAGCAGCCTTGGAAACTCGCGCCGTGTGAACAGGAGCGTTGTCATGAAGAAGCAACACACCCGCTGCGAGTTTACCCCGTCTTTTCTTTTTAATTTCCTCCCGCAAATTATGCAAAGTGGAAGCGTAGGATGTGGCGTTGATGGTTTCACCTTTTTTTTTGTACTCAATGAGCAAGATTCCCTTTGAGTCCCAAAAAACTGTGGCCATGAGCTTTCGGGCAGACGGAGTGACTTTGAACTTCTTCGGGGGGTCTGTTCCTTTTTTATGCCACTACATGGACTCTTGTTTGCTTTCAGGGTCATAGTGGTGGACCCATGTTTCGTCCCCAGTAACAATTCGATCCATAACACCGTCCGCGTTCTCACTACACATCTCCAAAAGCTCTCTACAGCATGCGATTCTCACTTTTTATCTGAGGCGCTGTGAGCATTCGTGGCACCCACCTTGCACTGACCTTTGAAAGGTTAAGATGGTCATGAAGAATGGTGTGAATGGTACCAATTGAAAGCTTGGTGATCTCTGCCATCATTTTCACCTTTATTCGGGCATCCTCAAGAACAAGTTTTTCGACTTCTTTGATGCTTTCTCCCGTACAAGCAGTAGCCGGGGCGCCGGAGCGGGGGTCGTCCTCAATGCTCTCTCTGCCTCTCTTGAACTCACTTGACCACTTTTGCACAGTTGATAATGAAGGTGCGGAACCCTGGTAAACAGCCACCATCTCTTCATGAATAGTTTTTTGACTTTTTCCTTGCTTAGTGAGAAATTTGATTACAGCGCGATGCTCAATTTTCACCCTCATCGTCTCAGTTGCCATTATGATTCTGTTTAACTAGAGATAAAACGCGAATTAATAATCACATTTATATGAAATTTTACATGAATGCACTAAAATAATAGTATTACTTGATAAATAAGTCAATTTATATATACAACCACAGCTTCACCCCGATATCGAGAATATGTTGATCGCCCCTCGTATGTTATTATACTAAGCTAAATATTCGCAACGTAGTACACAAATCAGTCTGGCCGGTACAGGTGTCTTCGCTCTGTCGTCCAAGGATACGTAGTTAGATGGGATATTCTCTTCTGCTTTTTGAAATATGGTGAACATCCAAACACCCACATCCAGTCAAACACCCGCACCCGAACATACTCATATCCACAAAATCAGTGCAGCCACAAGAAGACATACCGATAGTCTTCGGTCGCACAAGTCAACAATAGGACAAAAAAATGAGTACTTGATCTCTAGCTCAAAGCTACTTCTCTACCCCACGAAGTTATGCCTTACGGCGGTTCTGTGGGGTGAGACAAGGACGGTGATTCTTTCCGGAGGTTAGATTTAGTGTGTGAGAGTCTCATGTTGTGCAGTCATCATGCTTCCCCCTACGAACAACAAAAAAAGAACCTTGAACGAGTGAAATCCTGATGTTATGCTGATTTGTTTTCAGGATTAAACTGATGGCGACGTTTAATGTTATTATAAAGAACGGCTCTTGATTGTGAGGGGATTTGATTCTCTGCTGAAGATTATTTTGCCATAGGTTGTGTGGTACCCATTTTCCCAACTTTATGGCTTTTCCCATATTTGTTAGCTGTCTATAGACAGTCACATGGCCTACGTTGAGTTCCCTTACCGTAACAGTGAGATTTCTTTCGACGGTAGACTTCAAGAGATCATCGTCTAGCTCTTCTGGCATAACCGAACGATGTTCATCCTTTAGGTCAAAGTTGCCATTTCTATGCTTTGCAAACCAAACCCGACACTTGGACTCGAAGACAAGACCTTCTTCATACACGTTTTGGATTCCTCTGGTAGCTTCTGACTTTTCCGGAAGAAAAACACTACTCGTACAATTTGCCGAATATACACTTCCTATGTATATATACATCCATTTCAAATTTCAGTTAAAAATGCTTACAATGATGCTAACACACTGAAATTTACAGACTGAATGAGCAATATGTCCCAAATACTAATTTCAATACCGGTTTCAACCATCTTAATATTGGTTTTGTGCATTTTATAACAATTGGAAAATAACCCCGAAAAAACCGCCCAATACTTACGAGTACGTTGCGACCAGATACATTTCAATTCAAAGTAAAAATTTCAGTGATATGTCATCTAATGAAAAACCCCGTAGATCGACGAGAATGGGCCTTTACGAGTATTTAATTCAAACCCATGACTATTGCATACATTCTCTGCCCACCGATATATGTAGATAGAGGGTGTGTCACATTTTTCTGAAATAAATTAATTATGCATCGTATAAAATAAATTATCTACGAGTATTTATAAGACGAATTCAAAGAAACAATTTTGCTGGCGCTTAGACGAACGGCCGACCTTGTATTCAGTACAAACAAATTGTAAAATGGGGAATTCCTTTTAATTACAACTTGCTGCTCGTAGATCGTGTAATTCTGGGAATAATCATTCATTTAATCGAAAGAGAGTCTCTATTATTGTTGAGATAAACTATATTGAAAGTGTGTCTTCGAAACAGGTTTGTATTCGCTTTTAATTAAAAGTATTACCTTAGAATTGCTTGCAAATTAATTGTAATTACCTATGTTATTGCGAAAAATTAAAAAAAGATTTAACGTCATTAAAATGTGTTTATAATTTAAAGTTCCCTCTTCAAAATCATGACTATGTTATCAATATTCGTATATACAAGGTGGCGCAAAATTAATCATCCAATTTTGTTTTTGAAATACTTTTTAAATAAATAAAAAAAAAAAAGATTTTGAGTAATGGAAATCTCTATTTGGACCTTTATAATTGTTTCTATTAAGTGAAAAGGATGATATCCGCCAAGTGGCTGCCGCTAGTGTTGATACACATTTGTGCACGGTTTAATGCATTTTCCATGACTTTCCGCAAGATTTCCGATTATAACTGTTCGCATTATGTCGAATATTCTTCTTAAGGGCTGCGGTTGTCTGAGGCTTGTTGGCTTAAACCCGCAACTTTAAGTAGCCCCAAAGAAAGAAGTCTGGGGTGGTTAAATCGGGCGATCTTACTGACCATGCCAAATCGCCAAAACGGGAGATTATGTGACTAGGAAACGCTTCGTTCACAATATCCATTGTGGCTTGTGTTCTGTGTGCGGTTGCACTGTCTTGCACCGGTAGTAAGAAGTCGTTTATCATGGCCCTGTAGCGCTCGCCAGTAACAGTGACCGTATTACCGATGGCGTCCTCAAAAAAATACGGCCCAATCACTCCTCCCGCATAAACGTCGCACCACACAGTGGCTTTGAGAGGATGTAATAGCTCTTCGTGCAACGCACGCAGATTTTCAGTGTCCCAGAAACCGCTTAAGTGGAAATGCGCCTCGTTGTTCATTATGATATTTGACATAAAATCGTTCTCTTCGTTGTTGAGATTGAGGCTTTACAGTAATTTACACGCGACTGACGGTCAGTAGTGTAAGTCTTTTACTAAAATTCGCTGTAGGGTCCGTCTGTCCGTCCGTCTAGTTGATATTTCTTTGTTCTCGACATCGACAGCTACAGCCGCGATATTCTTGGCCGAACGACCAGTCCGATGGCTGCCACGCCCCCCATAGTCTCCTGTGGTTCCACTCTGTTCGAGTCAAGTAGCTAAGCGCCGGAATGTTTGCCCAATTGGCGCGAAACGATTAGAAAATCGACGTCGAAATTCACGTTGCGCTAACACCACCGACCGATTATTGGTCAAAAACATCGACATAATTATTCCACGCTCTTGCGGAGTATAGTGCTCCATTGCTTGTCTGTTTGTATACTGCAGCTGTTTAGTTCACAAATATCAAATATGATTAACATCCGGCGCCATTTGCAAAAATTATACCATCTTCCGATAGGGTGAGTAATTTTGCGCTACCTGGTACGAGTAAAAGGACTGCTTGCGTCGGTTTTTAGAATTTCGGAGTCCAAAATTACGTGTGTAATTAAAGCTTGTGAAGGTTTTCCTTTATCGTGTTTATTGTATTTTCGGGATGGATTTAAAGTTAGTATGTCTTCTCGAAACTCCGTTTGTTCTGCCGAAACGACCAAGTATATTTTAATCCGCTTTTACTTCTACTACAAAAAGGGTTTTTTTTTAGAGATTTGGTTTTTAAACTGGCAACACTGTTTCTACAGATTGTCAATTTGACAGTTGAAAGTTAATTTGTGGTTAGTACGTTTTGCGTGCAAATTGTGCAAAACCATGGTTCGGTTCGCCAAACTTATCGTGCGCTACGTTCATTTTACGGTCGATATAATCAACCATCTGAGCAAGGTTTTCGGAACAGGATGAATCGTTTTCGCACCACGTACACTCTAGTGGATAATACGCATCCCCAAGGACGACAAACAGTGCGAACCGGAGATGTTATTGCCGTTGTGAAGCGCAGTGTTGAGGAGAATCCGAATGAGTGGAGTCGCCATTGTGAACAGCAATTGGAGTAGTACACTTGCGGAAGATTTTACGGAAAGATCTTGGCTTACCTAATAGCTTATAAGATCTAGCTTGTTCAAGTTTTGAAATCGCGTGACCATTATACGCATCGTAGGTTCGGTGAATGGGCCGAAAACATGATTCAGCTTGATCTTCACTTTCAACGCACGATAAAAACATGATTTCTGACTTCTTCGTTCTTTGGCTTCAACAAGATGGCGCAACATACCACTCGGCGCTCGACGCTATCAATTTATTGCGGGAAACATTTGCTGAGCGCATAATTTCGCGTAATGAACCTTTGAACTGGCCTCCACGATCCTGTGATCTCACACCTTTACATTACTTTCTTTGGAGGTATGTGAAGTCACTAGTCTATGCCGATAAGCCAGAGACGTTAGACGAATTGGAAGTCAATATTGAACCAGGCAAAACTACGCTGCGACGACTTGCGCAGAATCTTGGGCAACCGATGATTTTACCATCGACTCATTTTGGAAGTCCTCGCCATATGCATGAGTATGCACAAGACGCAACTACGGAACACCGGACTTATTTATCACTTTTACGTGTAATCCGAAGTGGAACGAGATTAAAAGTGAGCTGTATCAGGGATAAAAACCGAGAGACCGTCACGATATAATTGCGAGAGTATTCAAGCAGAAAGTGAAGATGATGATGAAAGTGATCGTAAAGCATCGATGGTTCGGCATTACAAGGTGTTGGATGTATTCGGTCGAGTTGCAGAAACGCGGTCTACCCCACGCACATATTCTGATTTGGCTGATGAACAAATTGCGGTCTGATGAAGTAGACGATATCATATCAGCTGAAATCCCTGACCCAATCGCCGATCCAGAACTGCACGAGGTTGTCGCAGATGGTGTATGGTCCGTGTTGCGCATTTAATGCAAAATTACCATGCATGGTTGATGGAAAATGCACGAAAAGATACCCACGGCCATTAGTAGCTGAAACAGTAACGTGATCAGATGGATATCCAGTTTATTGACGACGCTCAAAGGACAATAATGGCCGGACAATCTTTGTGAAAGTGACAGTTCATCGTCAGGGTCGAGATATTGGGATCGGAAACGAGTTCGTTGTGCCGCATTGTCCATTGTTGTCCCGCATTTTTAATGCTCACGTAAACGTTGAGAGCCGTCATTCTGAAAAATCAGTTAAATATTTGTGCAAATACCATATACTCGTATAACGAAAGGCAGTGATATGGCAGTGTTTGGAGTTGGTTTTCAAAATGCCAATGATGAAGTCTGCCAATCCCAAATGGGCCGATATGTGAACAGCAACGAGGCGCTGTGGCGTTTATTCTCTTTCGCAATACACGAACGGCATCTAACAGTTGTCTACTTAACGGTTCATTTGGAAAACGGTCAACGCGTGTATTTCACCGAAGCAAATGCAACGCAACTAGCGGACAGACCACCGTCAACCATGACCCATTTGCCGCTATATTGTTGTATGCTGATACGCCCAAATATTATACTTGGAGTCAGTCAATGAACAAATTTCAGCGTCGCAAATAAGAAGTTTCAGTTGCGAATTGGTCAGGTGTGTTCACAACTGATGCGCTAGGACGCATTTGCACTGTTCATCGAATGTTGAATGTTTCTACTTGCGCTTGTTGTTGATTAACGTACATGGCCCAAAATCATTCACACATTTACGAACGGTAAATGGTCATCTTTGTCAAACATATCCAGAGGCGTGTCAGCGTTTAAGCTTATTGGAGGACGATTCACAATGGGACCAAACAATCGCTGATTCCGTGGCCACATCGAATGCGCATCAAATAAGAACGCTATTCGCCATCATTGTGAGAACATGCTATCCTACTCAATCTATAGAGTTGTGGAACTAATACAAGGATGACATGGCGAAGACATATTGCATCGCGTACGAAATACATTGCATAATCCGGAAATGGCAATATGTGACGAAATATACAACGAAGGACTGATTGCCATTGAGGATTTGTACATGACGATAGCAAATAAATTATTAATTCAGGTTGGCATGATTGCGTCCAATCGACCCATGGATGGTGCGTTCGATCAAGAACTGAACCGTTAGTATCAGTACGACCGTGATGTGCTGTAAGAAGTAGTTCAAGCTAATGTACCATTGCTGAATGATCACCAAAAAATACTTACGATACATTGATGCAATCGGTGGACAACAACACTAGTAGGATCTTTTTCCTGGATGCGCCAGGTGGAACAGGTAAGACATTCGTTATTTCGCTTATTCTGGCCACGATTGGATCGCAAGGTGGTGGTGCACTAGCTCTCGCATCATTCGGAATAGCAGCGACGCTATTAGACGGAGAACGTACTGCACATTCCGCACTCAAACTGCGGAAACTATACAGCAGCATATCGCAAAGAATAGTGTGATCTTTTGAGAAATCCAATAATGTTAAAAATGTACGACAGTTTGCGTCCATGGCTTTGTGAATATCGTCCACGACCAGTAAAAGTGCGGTTTTGCAGCTCCTTTTCGCACGAAAGCCGGACTGGGAGGGACTTAAGAAGTGTATTTGCATCTGTATTAGAATTGTCTTCTCAAAAGCTTTCGACAAAAACGGCATAACAATCGGTCTATATTCGGGGCTGATTCGACTATTATTCGACTTGGGTATCGGTAGTTTTTTTTGAATTTTTCCACAAAACTCGCCAGTGGTTAGAATAGAATTAAAAATATGCGTTATATATTTTAGAAGAAAGGGGACAAGCCTTTTGCATTCGATGTCACAGACAGCAGGGCTGCAACGACGTCTTCATCTGTTAAATGATCGAAGTTCAAATTTCCTTGAATGCTATTGTATTTACTGTATTTGTATGAGCCATAATCCCAGGAATATGATGATTTTGGGATATGTGGGCAGCAACTGATACAAACTGCGAGTTGAGGACATTGCAATCTATATCTGTCGGTGCACCTGATTTTTGCTTAATTCCGCAACATTTGTCAAAGATCTTTTACAGTTTGAATGTTAGGATTTAAATAATTTTCATAAAACTCTCGATTCGCAGTTTGGATGTGTAGGATATATGTCGTAGAGCACATGGAGCTTAATAGGTTTCCAGCGCATATAGGCAAGATTACGTTTGCCTCTGTTAAACCAAGGAGGAGAACTACTTTTAATTGTCCTAGCTCTTACCGGAACATGTTGATCTAAAAGTATTTTCAAACTAGCTTCAAGAAATGATACCTGCTGATTAACTGAGGACATAAGGTAAAAGTCTTCCCATTTTATCTCAACAACTTCAGACCGTAAATTCAGACAGTTTATGTTTTTAAAATCTCTGTAAGAAAACACGGTTTCGGTTGAAACTATCTGCATGTCATGTGCTAAGTAGATCAAATCGTGTTTCGAGAAGCCCGCCGCTATTAGCTGACTGTAAAGCGGAGCTTTATCAGAATTACCACGCCAATGAGAGTGACAGGATCGTTTCGCTTCTAAGGTTCTGAAAACGGGAGTCATATCTATGCTCTTATTCGGCCTGTATATTACTCCAAGTAGCAAATGCTCAATACCACATGTAAGACTAAGGAATAGATAATCGGAAGAGCCACTGCGGTTTGACTTGCAAACAGTTGTACATATTAATTCATCGCGGACATAAGCAGCCACACCGCCGCCCACTCGTCAGGCTTTATGCATTTATATTGTAAACATATACACCTTCGAGTGTGCATTCGTTGTGTCGGAGGTTTTTACTTTCGAGGGATTCGCATTGTCCTCCGAAGGCTTAGCCAATAACTCAAGTGGCCTTTTACTACTGCGTCCTACTTCAGCAGCCTTACCTCCTCAGCCCAGGGAAGGGAGTTATTTTCATTTTTAGAAAACGACTAGTCCAGGACTTCTCTGAATTAACTTGTATTATGAACCCTTCGATGCAAAATAAAACAAACACAATAATCCTTTTTCTTTAAACTTTATTTATTGTCTTAACAATCAATCGCACTCGAACACATCTCGGAGAATAATGCCAGCAACCCTTCTGCTCCTTTATTTTCTTTCCGTGCGTGCATTACCAACGTAACATACGGCTATCCTACTTTGATGACGTCTCGGTACCTTCCAGTATTGACTGGATTCAGCTGTTTCAGCATCGACTGCTGATGTTATCTCGGCACTGCTCACCACTTCGACGCCATCTTCGGGAAGACTTAACCATTTTCGCATACGATCTGAAGAAAATACCAAATACAACTTCTTTTGGGACCGTTGCGCTCCCGTTATGTCTTCAATTAGATATCGGTCATTCCCAAGAGAGCGAACTACTAAATATGGACCTTTCCAGCGTGCATCTAACTTCCTGGATGTGCCTGTTGCCTGAAGATCACTCAAAAGCAGAACCATATTGGATATTGGATATTGGCCGCAGCCATCTCTCGTAGTGTCTGTAACGGCAAATCTTCTTCCTTGGAGCTCCAGTTGTATAACGCTTGCATTGCTTTGTTTTTAGCTGCTGATCGTGGATTGTACCCAAACAGAAGATCATGGGGTATCATTTTGGTCGTCTCGTTCTTCGTTGCATTTAATGTCCATTGAATCGTTCCTAAGTACCGGTCCCAGTCGACGTTATCAGCCCGTTGTGTCATTGCTCAACGATCGTGCGATTATAACGTTCAACTTGACCGTTTGCTCTCGGAGACGCCGTCGCGTTTGTTACGTGTCCAACCAGATTATCTTCGCAGAATTCTTTGAACAATTTCGGTTACAATTTTCGCCGGAAATCCGAAGTAACTGCTCATCTCTTCCAGGAACTTTATGACGTGTCTTGACTCCGTTGACTTCACTGCTTTCATTCGCACGTACTTGGTAAATCCATCGACCAGAACTAATATGTGCAGGTTTCCAGACTTACTCTTTACAAATAGCCCAACGTGATCCAAGTGAACAATTTGAAACGGAACTGTATCTCGTGGGATTGGGTGTAGGGACCCCTGTTTTTTTCAGTATTTGCCTTTGGAATAAGCACATTCGATGCAAGAGTCAATGTACTTCTTAGTAAAATCCCTCGTCCTTGGAAACCAAAAATGCATCTGCAAAATTTCGAGTATTTTCGCTAGTCCAAAGTGTCCTACATCTTCGTGACAGCTTCTAACCAAACGATACCTTAGTGCGTCCGGAACGTACCATCTTAATTCGTTGCCCACCTTTCGGAATAAACGCCCTTCTTTAACAACATAGTCGGTATGCAATTGCTTTTCTTCCAAACTACAAGGACGCCGCCCAAGAATTCCACATATATTCCTAGTCTTTTCATCTAACCTTGTAAGGAAGTCAACCAGTCCTCTCTGTCGATATTGATGCTTAAAATCTTTACTTCCGCACCCTCCTCATAGTCTGGAAGATTCCTACTAAAGCTTTAACATCCATCGAGCAATCCGACTAGTCATCAATGTCGTGTTGTTCAGCGTTACAATCGCCCTACAGTCCGTTACTACTGTAAACGGTTTCCCGAGGAGATAAATACGAAAACGGTTCGAGCTCTCCACGATTGCTAACAGTTCTAGTTCATAGCTGTGCCATTTCCGCTCACCCTCCGTCGTACGTCTACTATAGTAGCTAATTACACGTAACTGCTGCTTAGCATCCCGTTGACATAGCATTCCTACTATTCCCTCTGCACTAGCATCAGTATGGAGTTCGTGTTCACTTGATGGATCGTACATCGTCAATATTGGCTCAGAACTCAGCCGTCATTTCAACTCACTAAAAGCCTCTTCTTGTTCGACGTTCCAACGAAATGATGCATCCTTTCTCAACAAACTATTTAGGGGACCAGCTATTTCTGCGTAATTTCTAACAAATTTCCGGAAATACCCGGAAATACCCGGAAAGACCAAGAAATTACTTTACCTGATGAACTGTACTCGGCGTTGGAAAATTTACAATGGCCAGCGTTTTCATAGTTCCAGGTTTAACTCCGTCTATTGACACCTGGTGTCCCAAATACTCGACTCTAGTTTTGAGAAATTCATACTTTGAAAGCTTTAAAGTCAACCCACTTCTTTGTAGATTTTCGTGGAAACTACGAAGCTTCATTAGACCCTCATCGATTGTTCTGCTAGGAATTACGACATCATCAAGGAAGACCAATATATCCTGGATCGGGATATGAGTGATCAGTTTGCCCATCATCGCCTAAAATAACGATGGCGCATTAACCAAGCCGAACGGCATCCTACAGAATTCTAATTGCATGTTATGAATCTGAAACGCTAATAGATGCCTCGACTTTTCAGCAACCGGGATTTGATAGTAGCCCGAATTCAAATCTACGATGGTGAAAAAGGTGTATCCCCCAACCTATTCAGCTGCTCCTCAACTACTCGCATTGAATATTTTTCCTTGATGGTTACAGCGTTTACATGCCGGAAATCAACGCATACTCTTAATGTACCACCTTTTTAGGAACAACTACTATAGGAAAGGTAAAATTGGAATTTGATTTACGTACCATTTTGTAAAAGTTCTTTCACCGTATTTGCGATGGCATCACGTTGAGCGAATGGAATTCTGCTACTTCTCTTACAAACCGGTTCTGGCCCATCTATTCGAATCTCCATTTCAAGGTCCTTGGCTTCACCCAACTCCGATAAATCTTTTGCGAAACAGGACATTTACTCATTTACCAATGAGTGTAGATTTTTCATGCTCTTGTCAGGCAGATCGCTATCGGCATTAAGTTCGTTTTCAAAAATGTCCTCGCACAACCGTTTGATTTTCAAAACATGATCCGAGTTATAAGAAATCTTGACCGTATTGTTCAAAAACTCTACTCTAACATGTGGTTGGCATAATAATGATCTACCGACAATAACGCTCACTCGCTGCGCATCGTTTGGCACCACGAAAACTTCACCGATCATTTTAACATTTTCGATATCCAAAATTCCGTAAAATTTACCGATGGTTTCGCATCCACCGCCACCAAAGCCGCTGAGTTTAATTTGACACGCACTGTATGGTATTGCGTTCTTCTGGACATCATCTTTCCGAACTGTGACACACTCGCTTCCCATATCTATGTACCCGAGTAATAGGGCATCGTTTAGTGTGAGGCTTTTGTAGCAATCGTTATCTGCCTGTTCTTTGTGCACACATGCGACATTAACTCTTTTTTTTTTTGGACAGTCTCGCGCACGATATCCTTTTTGCCTACACACAAAACAAATCATATTGGAAAAATCACCGCCAATGTCCGAGTTTGTTTTGACAACGACCGCACTACCGCTCAGCTTTTCGCTCATAATATTTTTACACGACCATTTGTCTGAGTCCACCTTTTTGTTTTCCCGCATTTTCCTGTAGTCTTTCAAACTCTCGATCGATTTTATCGGCTCCATTAAATCAAAACACGATTCAAAATTTTGTCCATTTAATTGGTCGATTAGCTTTTCATCGCCAAGTCCCGTGATGAGATACCGCACAATTGCATTTTCCGATAAATTCCCGCGTTTACCGATCATTCGCATTTCAAGGACATAATCCTTAATTTTTTCATTTGTTTTTCGTATGCGAGCCATCATTTGCAGATGTACGAGTATATCGGCCTTATTAACAACTACCGGAAATACTTTGGAAATCTCTGATTTCAGCGATGCCCAATTGCAACTGTATTCAATTGCAACTTTGCCAACTCAGCCTGTAAGCTGACAAGGGTCCATTTGTCGAAATTATCTACGAGGGGCGTTCAATATATTCTCGGTATCGATATGAAGGAAAATGCGAATTCATTTTAAATTGTTTTTATTTTTCAATATAATCTCCCCTAACATCAATGCATTTGTTACATCTTGAGATAAGCTTTTTTAAACCCTCAAAATAATAAATTTCCTCTTTCTCTGCAAAATACCGACTTGAGTTCTTCATCATCCGAAAATCTTTTTCCACGAAGACATTTTTTTCAAATCCGGAAACAGGAAATAATCACTAGGGGCAAGATCTGGACTATAGGGTGGGTGTTAGATTTCTCCGAAACCACAATCTCGCGCAGCAGCCTTGGAAACTCGCGCCGTGTGAACAGGAGCGTTGTCATGAAGAAGCAACACACCCGCTGCGAGTTTACCCCGTCTTTTCTTTTTAATTTCCTCCCGCAAATTATGCAAAGTGGAAGCGTAGGATGTGGCGTTGATGGTTTCACCTTTTTTTTTGTACTCAATGAGCAAGATTCCCTTTGAGTCCCAAAAAACTGTGGCCATGAGCTTTCGGGCAGACGGAGTGACTTTGAACTTCTTCGGGGGGTCTGTTCCTTTTTTATGCCACTGCATGGACTCTTGTTTGCTTTCAGGGTCATAGTGGTGGACCCATCTTTCGTCCCCAGTAACAATTCGATCCATAACACCGTCCGCGTTCTCACTACACATCTCCAAAAGCTCTCTACAGCATGCGATTCTCATTTTTTTCTGAGGCGCTGTGAGCATTCGTGGCACCCACCTTGCACTGACCTTTGAAAGGTTAAGATAGTCATGAAGAATGGTGTGAATGGTACCAATTGAAAGCTTGGTGATCTCTGCCATCATTTTCACCTTTACTCGGGCATCCTCAAGAACAAGTTTTTCGACTTCTTTGATGCTTTCTCCCGTACAAGTAGTAGCCAGGGCGCCGGAGCTGGGGTCGTCTTCAATGCTCTCTCTGACTCTCTTGAACTCACTTGACCACTTTTGCACAGTTGATAATGAAGGTGCGGAACCCTGGTAAACAGCCACCATCTCTTCATGAATAGTTTTTTGACTTTTTCCTTGCTTAGTGAGAAATTTAATTACAGCGCGATGCTCAATTTTCACCATCATCGTCTCAGTTGCCATTGTGATTCTGTTTAACTAGAGATAAAACGCGAATTAATAATCACATTTATATGAAATTTTACATGAATGCACTAAAATAATAGTATTACTTGATAAATAAGTCAATTTATATATGCAACCACAGCTTCACCCCGATACCGAGAATATCTTGAACGCCCCTCGTACTACCGACATACTTTTATTGTTTTATTACTACCTCGTACAAACCGCAATCTCAACTCAACCGACAGTCGTCTGTTTTTTTTTTTTTTTTTTTTTTTTCTGTCCAGATGGTTTGTATTTTCACGAACCCATACCGTATACACACACAACTGCCGTATCTCTGTTGAAAAAAAACAACCCTGAACACAAATGATTTCGATTCAGGTACAGACATGTACCCCCGGTATTATACCGATCGCGTATCTGCACGCACATACATATATAAGTATATTTATGCAAACGTCTCCGTAACCAAACAACGAAATAGTTATTTACCGACGCACTTTGGGTAAATATTCGATACTGATATTTTAAAATCCCATTTCTGACTTATTATGAACCCTTCGATGCAAAATAAAACAAACACAATAATCCTTTTTCTTTAAACTTTATTTATTGTCTTAACAATCAATCGCACTCGAACACGTCTCGGAGAATAATGCCAGCAACCCTTCTGCTCCTTTATTTTCTTTCCGTGCGTGCATTACCAACGTAACACTTGCAAAGCGAGAGCCTCCTCATTTATCCTACTTTTTTAGGTGGCTATAAGTACTCGCCTAGGGAGAGGCGGAAAATTACTTAAACGAGTTTCGGGCGCAGAGTCTCGTCCGATCGATTCTTTCAGGAATTCGACATTGTAGTTACCCCAAAACTGAAGTTCTAGTATCACTATTGAAATGTCTGTCCATATGGCAGTAGTCAGTATACTTTCTCCTCAATAACGCCGAAATCTGATGCAAACTTTACCCAATAGGACGGAATATGTTTTCATCATTCGCATTTCTCGATTTACAGAAAGCGATTCATAGTTGCAATTCCCCAGTGAAATCGTTATCATTTCAAAAATCGGCTTAATTGAAAAATTAGATCCTAAGTTCCGTAGGTGGCTAAGCAATTCTAATCAGCTTCCACATTCTCGTAATGATAACAACCTACGTTTCAAGAGGATTAGATAAAGGCACAATAATCATTCATCACGCCATGGAACAAACACAAGATTGATATGAGCGGACAGAAAGCACAGCGATATATAATACGAGTATCTATAGTATAACGCCCTGGCGTTATATTAATATCAGAAGCGTTGCCCGGTTGTGGTGCACAGTTCCTGTTATGTCGTCATGAAATGTTGTTTACAGTCTTCATCGTTTGAGTTTGAGCGGTGGGTTTATTTCCTTGGCACCACTTCTTGTTTACTTTCCAGAGGATTGATAATTCTATGGAAAGCCAGTTCTTCTTATATTACAGTAGCTTGAGCACCTATAAAAGCCAATGACTAGTGCCATATTTACAGACTGATTAGCAACAGATTAACACCTTTAGGATTGAATTATTACAAACTTATGAAATTTGACCTTTCAGAGATTACTCAAGAATAAGTTTGAAACACGATGACTAACTGAAATAAATCCTGAATAAGCAATTTAGGTCGTTGTGGCTTTTCCTAAAATAATCCTCATGTGTAGATAAGTACTTGTTCTTAGCTTACAAGTTCAGCGTGATAATCGGATTTGAAAGTTTTGCGATAAGACATCTCAACTGAATGCATCCATAGATTATGTTAACAGCGAAAATATATAATACACAAGAAAAACAAATACAATAACTCAAATTGAATTTTATTATCACTTAAATTGCATACACTCTAACATAGTCAATCTGTAATGTCGCCAATGGTCCCAGCCATTGGTTAATGTTTGGTTTTTGCTTCTTCCAGAACGAATTCATTGCTTTCGTATTTGTATTTTGCCATGGCTTCGGATTAGTCCACATAGTAGAATCATCTGGAAAGTCGTTCAATCCGGCGATACCATATCCCAAGCGGATGTAGAAATCTTGATCGAATGGGGCCATATGTGAACCACCCTCTAGGAAACTCTTATTTGGCAGAGATTTACCCCCAGCAACAAGATCTGAGAATCCATTTTCTCCCGGTTCAATGGTGCAATATTGCTCATTGTCAACACTTACCATAATCTTATTTGGCAACCATTCCAATGCGTATATATGGAAGTCTCCCGACCAATCAACCGGAGCTCCTTCCCTCTTGCAGAGTTTCTCATTGCGAAAAGGTTTCTCTGAATTTAAAATCACACCACCGAGTAAATCAGTAACCAAATCACCACCATCACTGCGAGTGAAAGCGATTCTCATTTGTCCAGAACCATAGTTCTTAACACCATACCGGTAATCGACTGGTTCAAGGAAGAACTGTGGGAACACCCACGCAGCATTTGGTACTTTGGCGCGAATCTCCACTTTACCATATTTGAATGTGAATGATTTCTTGGTCGAAAATTGTGACGAAATAAACGGTGGGAGAATATATTGCGGATTTGCTGATCGCAAACAATCATCAGTTTCGAGAATTCCTGTGCAGTTTGCTCCCAGGTTAAGCTCTTGGTTTAGAATTCCATCGCCATACACTCTTGTAGTGGGAACAGGCTTAATATTCAAAAAGCTGCCGCGTATTTTCATAACTTCTTCATTTGGTAAGTACGCTACAAACTCGTAATCTGGCTGACCACAAAATCGTCGTTCCATTTGCCATTTGTTGGTGTCAAGACTATTGCTATCGAAGTTGTCTTCGAATATTATCTGACCGGCACATCGAACTGGTAGTCCGTTGTTTATGGTGGTTAAACTTGTACGACAACCCTCCATCGGTGCTGACGGAGTTGCTGGTGGTTGTGGCTGTGGTTGTGGTGATGGAATTGATCCACCTGGTTGACCGTTATATTCTGTGACAACAAAAACGCCATCGTCTTCTCTATAGCCTAGACCATTGTAAATTGCATATGTCCAATAGTAAATAGTATCACCAAACTTTAAACTTGTTTCACGTTCTTTGAAGGTGAATTTGCCGTTTTTGGCCTTAACTATATCTCTGGCCCATCTGCCAGCTTCTAAGCCATCCATTTCTTCATTTAACTTTCCATGGAAGGCGAACAGTGTAACCCCCTCTTCAGCCGGAATGGAGACTTCAAATCCTTTGGGGTAGAAAATTTTAAACTCAGCCGTTGGTACTTTATATTCGGCAGCCACAGTGCCAACTAATAGCAACGCAGATATCACGAGATTCCACATTGTCACGCGTTACAATTTAAACGGATGCGACTTACGGTTTCAAGAGCTCGTTCGTGACTAACTGTTCAAGTCGATTGTCGTTTATAAATAACTGAAACCTGTCCATCGGTCTGAATCCATAGAGAGGGGATAAAGATAAGAATATTCTCAATTAGACACAGGCACAGAATAACAACTGACCACTGACACACACTTTAGGAGAATTAGCGAGTCAACTTCTCAGATTGAATTCAGAAATAATGTAAACAAAAGATACGAATAACTGGTTTTGGCCGCATCGACAAGCCTCGATGTTTGCGCTCACTCACTTAAGGCGCAACTAAGTTCGTCTCATCATAAAATTGCTGGCAGATGCATTTTTCTGGGAAATCAAATTAATTAGTCTACACCGAGAGAATTTTTCACTTAAAAATTATCAAAAATTTCATTTATGATGATGTCACTTATAATTTATGAGAAGAGCTATCGGTTCAGCTGTACCTTAAGTTATGGAGAACCAGAGGGCACTGACAAAGTCAGATTCTTAATGGCTAAAACCCTTTGTAAATACTCGTTACTACACGATGAATCAAATATCAAATAAGTATTGTTGATGTTAAATTTTACATCGGTTTTCGTTCTACTTTTTTTCTACTTACATACAGTGGTGGACACTTAAAAAGCACACTCTTTTCTCAGCTTGACATCGTCTTGGTAGACTTTCCACCAATTTTCTGCAGCGTTCAATTGTTGTTGCATACCAAGCACTTTTAATATTTTCCCATAATTTGTCCAAGTTCTTGGGATTCCTTCTTTCAATTGCGCGTTCAATGGCGTTCCACAAATTCTCAATTGGGTTGAGATCGGGAGACTGAGCTGACCATTTCATAACGTTCACATAATTACT
Source organism: Volucella zonaria (assembly GCA_963966105.1). Classification (NCBI taxonomy): domain Eukaryota; kingdom Metazoa; phylum Arthropoda; class Insecta; order Diptera; family Syrphidae; genus Volucella; species Volucella zonaria. The sequence goes on along the minus strand of OZ014534.1, from coordinate 68,473,833 downwards.
TTCTAGGCATGTTTTTACCAAGCATGAAGTATGCTTGGGATCGTTCTCGTGCATAAAACACCATGTCAGAGGCAAATTGTCAACAGCGTAAGGAATCATGTGGTCTTCTATGATGCTCCTGTATACATGCTGGTCCATTTTTGGACTTATTTTAACAATTGGCCCCACAGGTGCCAAGAAAAGGCACAGTTTTGATGGTATATTTGGGGTTGTGTTGCTGATTCGAAAGACGCAACACATATTTCTTTCCATCGGACCCAAATCTACAGAACTTCGACTCATCACTCCAGAGCATATTAATAGCAAACTCTATTCTGAACTTCAAATTTTTTTCCGAGACAAATGGTTTCTTTTGTGCTATGCAGGTTTTCATTTAAGGAGATGCCGTATTGTGATTTAACATTATATTTAATTTGGTTAGAAGTCTTAAAAGGGTCTACAGTCGAGGATCTGTGTATTAAATGGTCTGCTCTTACGGCGGTTTTTCTTGTACGGGGAGCTCTCGCAATGTTTTCCAACGTTCCAAACGTTTCAAAATGACAAATTGCATTGTAAACCAGCTTTCTAGAACAGCCTCTTAGCTCTAGCTATTTCTGAAACCGTTTTTCCTTGAGATTTCATTTCAATAATCGAAGTTCTCTTATCTTTTGTACAATGCGGTCCTTTTCCCATGTCTAGGGTATTATTTTGATAAAAAATTATATTTTTTAATCAATATAAATTTACCTTACGAATTCAAAGTTCAAATGTAACAAAATATTTAAATAGGTCAACTTAACTTCCGCTGTGCTAATTATGTGGCCAATGCAGTGATAATTCAAAACTTATCTCTATAGTCCATACCAACTGAGCTTGCCAACGGTCGGTCGATTGCGCAGAGAGAGGATTTAAGAGAACAAAAATGATACGAAAGAGTAAATATTTTTGCGTGAAGTTTGTAATGCCTAACCCAATTTTACATGGCTTAAATCTAAAATGCTGTTGCATAAATTACTTTAATTTTTTTCATATGTAATGCTACCTGTTATCTAGGGTGGGATAGACAAACAATTCAAACCAGATAAACAAAAAAACGTTTGCTGTGACTAGTTCTCTAACTTTGCCAGCAATAATGATCTACGAAAGCATAATGAGCAAATAATCAAAAACCGTATAGCTACATAGAAACACAATTAAACAATCAATTCATGCGAGACTTTTTGCTTCATTTATTCAATCGTCATCATAATAATTTTCTGGAAAACTGGATATACACAATGATTATACCTCAGGCAGAAAATGGCCGTCCCATCAGTGCGCTCTCAACTTCTATTTAATAGACTGCGTAGAGCCATGCGATGGAGGAAATACAGAGATACTGGTCCTGGAACAATGTATCCGAAATTCAAAAGAACGTGTGAAGCTACCAAGCCCAACAGGAACCTCTAAAGATACGCAAAGAAATTTAGTAACAGCACTACTTCTGCACACTGTCACACAACGGGGGCAACCTAAACTCTCCTGCCTGGCAAATCGAAACGTAAACGGGACCAATGAAAACTAAGACTTCCGTCTACTCGACTGAAATAAAGTAGAGATATCAATATGCACAACAATGCTGGCGGATGTTTAGGCAGATTTAACCGGAAGAAAATGTGACTGATGAATAAAATCTAATCATCAAAAGGGTGAATAACGTCAATTATTGGGGCATAGATATTCTTAATATTATTCGACAATTCGCGTGGACGTTTCAGACTATTTGTTTACGATCTAATTTGCCCTTGTCAACGCGGTTCTAGGCCCTATAAGTTCACAATATACCAAATATTCACAATACTGCAGAAATCCGAAAAGTCCACACCGATGATTACTTACATTTTATTGAAAAAAAAAATTGGATATGATAATATCAGAGACTACTTCACAGAGCCAGGTCTAGTTGTGGCATCCCTGGTATCTAATCACATTCGATGGTGCAGGATGACAATGAAGAATGCACTCTGCTCCGTCAGAAAAGGACTTAAACATCGTTCTCGGAACCATATGCTATCAACAGACAACATCGACACCTAGGACAAAAGGTAATGATAGGAGTTGACAAGCAAGGGACTTAGAAGGCATATGAGTAGTGAAGCCTTCGCTAGAGCCACCAAAAAGACTTTATGCAGGATGCTAATCATCTCAGCCCGCAGAACTTTAGACACTGATGAAAGGGAATGAAAGTGCTTTCGGATTCTTTGAGAGAAAACTTCTTCCTATAATTTTCGGTCCCATTTGCATCAATGGAGAAAGGAGGAGACGTTTCAACAGCGTTGTACGTTGTATAACGATGCTTACCTCTTGGGAAAAACCCGGATAACCTGGTTTAAATGTTTTGATAATTCTGAACGCAGGGACATCAGTGCCTTGGCCCTGAAAGTTCTCGACTCCAATTCAGAGGACAACGTGGCGGAAGACAGCTTCACCATAAATGACATACACAAGGAGAAGGGGACCTCAGCCAATTTCTTGTGCGGAACTGAAGGCAGCTCGGGATGCTATACCATTCTAGTCCTGCTCTGTTCCAAAGGAGCTTGGACATACATATGTACACACATAAGTAAATGCGGATGAAGATATTTGGTTCAATAATACGAGGGCGGGTCAATAATTCCGTGCATTTTTGAATTTCTGACCTCTTTACTGAAACAGCAACACTGCTCCTGTCAACAGGCATCTGTCAGTTGACTCCTGTCAAAATTTAAACTTGCTGCGTCAGTTAGTTTGTGTTTGACAGCTATTTTTATCAGACTACTCACTAATTTGAGGAGAAAATGGAAAAAAGTGAATTTCGTGTGCTTATTAAGCATTATTTCTTGCGAAAAAAAACCATTACCGAGACCAAGGCTAAGCTTGATAAATACTATGGGGACTCTGCACCATCGATTTCAATGGTAAAAAAGTGGTTTACTGAATTTCGTTGTGGCCGTACAAGCACTGAAGATGCCGAACGTCCTGGACGCCCAGTTGAGGTCTCTACACCCGAAACAATCGAAAAAATTCACGATATGGTGTTGGCCGACCGAAGATTGAAAGTGCGAGAGATTGTGGAAGCCGTAGGGATCTCGCATGGCTCAGTGGTTTCAATTTTGAATGATCACTTGGGCATGAGAAAGCTTTCCGCAAGATGGGTGCCGCGTTTGCTCACAGTCGACCACAAACGCAATCGTGTAACAACTTCACAGGAAGGTTTGGCGTTGTTTAATCGCAATATGGAGGAGTTTTTGCGCCGTTTTGTAACCGTGGACGAAACATGGATCCATCACAACACACCAGAGAACAAACAACAGTCAAAACAGTGGGTTTCTAAGGGTGAATCGGCGCCAAAGAAGGCCAAGGTGAGTTTGTCAGCCAATAAAGTTATGGCGACTGTTTTTTGGGATGCACGCGGGATAATCCACATTGACTACCTTCAAAAGGGAAGAACAATCAATGGGGAATATTATGCCAACTTATTGGACCGATTCAATGACGATTTGAAAAAAAAAACGACCTCATTTGGCCAAGAAAAAAGTTCTTTTCCACCAAGACAATGCAAGGGTGCACACATGTGCAGTTGCCATGGCAAAAATCCATGAATTGGGCTATGAATGGCTTCCTCATCCACCCTATTCTCCAGATTTGGCTCCGAGCGACTACTTCTTGTTCCCAAACCTGAAGAAATGGCTTGGTGGAAAAAGATTTGACTCCAATGATGAAGTCATCTCGCAAACAAAGGCCTATTTTGAGGACCTCGACAAATCATTTTTTTTGGAAGGGATAAAAAAAATTGGAGAAGCGTTGGACAAAGTGTATAGAGGTCAAGGGAGACTACGTTGAAAAATAAAATTATTTTTTTATCAAAAAATCTGTGTTTTAATCCAAAAGTCACGGACTTATTGATCCGCCCTCGTATTTGGTTCCATTTAGCTTTACGAACTTAACAGCGAAATCTAGAGCTGTATAATAATATGGACCACTTCAGAAAATGCGCATGAATCGTTTAACATGATTGGTGCATACATGCATCGAAAGGACTAGCCTTTGATGACAAATACTATTCTTTTTAGAATGAAATCTTTTATCCCTCAAAGAATGAAGAGTGCTAAGCCACAAGAAAATTCGTGCTATAACTCCCGACAGAGGAAAACCGAAAAAAGGTCAATTGAGACAGGAATGACTGCAACGCCTTCCTTAAGTGTGCGAAATTTTGAATACGATCAAAATCTGAGGCAGAAAATACTACAATGTCCCAGATGTAGCAAAAATTATTCATCGTTCGTCAAAAATATTAGAAATTCTGCCTCATCCTCCATCTCAACACTCATTTATAATGACATTCCAGCTGTCAGCTCTTTGGACAAGGCCAATCTCCTCGCTGCACTCTTCGTTAACCAGCCAGCTTAACACTTCCAGATTGTGTCATGTCCAGTTGATCCAGCTGAGTCGTCAATGGGACGAAGCAAGGGCACTTATATTGTAGGTCTTAGCGTACATAAATCCGCTAGTTCACCGGAAATATCTCCCCTTCTGTTCAAGGGGTGTTCCTTTACGCTGGCAAAACCACTGCGAAAGCTTTTTCATCAGTCGTACTATTTAGGACTCTTTGTAAGAAGTCCTTCCGCAGACATGGAAACGCTGATAAACTTTTCTTAATTTCTATCAAGAATAATCTCTTGTCCGTTACATCAAGTTGAATATATGATATTGTTTTGCTGACCGCATAATCATTCCCAGACTCACGTCTCTGCTGTGTGGCTGTAGAATGGTAGCGGCAGTGTATGTTGGGCCCATTAAATTCCGATGTTAACAGCATACGTAATTGCGGAACGCAGTAGTATTCAATGCTACCCAGACACAATGCTGTCTGCAGTCGTTATAGCGAGATCTTAATAGTCATTACCATGAAAGCAATCGTCAAAATTGACAAATTCAGTATGTGTGCAAATGACGACTTACTTTCGAATGACCACAAATTTTATGTCGCCAAAAGCGCTGCGAAATGTCTAGATTTCCTCAAGGCATGCTAGAGAAATATAATTCCTCCTAATATGGCCTCAATATATGGCACAATGCCGATATACGGTCAGGTGCTTCTTGATTGCACTTACTAGATTGGATAAAAAATGGTCAGCCCAGAAAGCTAGGCGATAGAAGTAAAACTTCATAAAGCTCAATAAATAGTTAAAATGAGTATGTTGACCCTAGATTACAAGTATTTAAAAAAAATAATTTCTTTGGTAAAACAATCCATTTTTCCTTATTAAAAAAATTTTTAGGGAGTATTTCTCACTTCTTTATAACCTCAATAACTTTGATACACTGTAGGTCAGTTCGCGTTCTTTTTGAACTAAATGTGTAAATCCTGTCAAATCCGGAGGAATGAGAATAATATTATCTCACAGATTTGAGACTGTTTTGTACAGACAAATGTCAACTGTCTTTATTTTGATTTTTTCACAAAAAAATAATAATAAATAAAAAAAAACAAGTTGTAATGGATTTAGCAGGTTTTTATTCAAAATCTTGAACTTTAGGAGGAAGATTATTTAAGCCTAGACACGTCTGAATGAGTTCTACTGATAATTTATCTTTGTATTGTCCATCTGTATGTCATTTGTAGACGCCAGAAGGTGTATGGAGAGCACTTTCATTTCATTTGCCTTCTTTTCAATATATTTTGTCTGTAAACACTTTCTAAAAACAATTTTCTATTTGAAACTTTAATTATCAATTAGTCTTCTATTATTAAAATCTCACTTATTTTTGACAAAACAAAGTAAAAAACATTTTCCATTTTAAAATAAAAGCAAACCCAATGACAGTTTGAAATAAAAAAAAAAGCAGTTTGACAGTTTTTATAAATTTCTCCAAGAAAAATTCTATACGAAAAATATGAGTACGCGAGCTAATTTTTTTTGTAGTTTTGGACAGTACGCAAATATACCTATATACCCAATAAATAACAAATGCTGCTTGGTCATATAAACATTGGTATTTACGCATAAATTCAATGTACAATATATTTCCATTGTTTCACAAAAAAAACCAATATCAACGACGCGTTGAAATGAATGAATTGTATTTTAACATATCACCGCGTTTCACCGCCGCGTAGGTATCACGCCGCCGTGAATTCATACGTGTTCTGTGTGACAGTTTCTATAATATAAGCAACTCAAAAAAGGCAGAGAATTAGTTTCTTATATTCGTTCTTTCTTGTATGCAATAAACGGATATAACAATGTTTCTTGTATCCAAACAACTGATATAAAGCATAATATTTCTTATATCCGAACGATGCATAAAAGAAATAATAGTGCTATTTTTTTGCAAGGACAAGGATCGATAGAATGAATTCGAATGAATATAAATCCTTAGCTCTAAGGAATTGAATTTATCTGTCCTTAGCGTGTTGTTTTATTTAACATGGATTGTTAATAACAGCGAAAAAAAGCTTCTTAAATCCGAACAACGGATATTAATTGTTGCTACCTTTATAACTACCTACATGTATATAAGAAAAAATACGAAAGAAACTCTTTAATAAAAAGTATTTATTAAAAGAAACACAAACTTAAAAAAAAGAATTAGGTGCATACAATGTTTAATTCACGTAATATTCCATATTATCTACATACCATATATCACATTAATGTTTTAAATAATAAACTGATAAACAAAAAAAAATAAACATACAAAAACTAGGTTCGAAAAAAATTTTCGATTTTTTTTTTTCGAATAAGAGCTTTATCGCGGTGCCTGAAAAGTGTTTCTTCTACTTTTTCAAGGCAATCCTTATCATTTAGCATGTACTGTTTCAAAACAAAAAGTGCTTGGACAGCTTCTTCTCTACCTGGCTTAGGTAAATGAATTTCATTAAATTCGGGCTCACCTTCTTCGATATTTTTATCTAAAATTTCATTTATGAGTTTTCATCAATTTCATCCTGTCCTTCCTCTTCACCTATTGCTCTGAAAAAGTCTCCGTGTTTCTCATTGATATCAAAGTCAATCAGTTCTATGTCCTCGACATCATTATCAGTCTCTATTTCAAGTTGCTGTGAAATTCCAACCTTTTTAAGCAATTGGATATTGTCCGTGGTATTACAAACCACCAAGAAAGTTTAATTATACGTATACAAGGCTTTTAAAGTGGTAGTTTCTTTAAAAAAGTGTCCATATAACCACCTCCGATGGCCAAAATTTGTTTCCTTGTCATACATTTTCGGTAGTGAGCCTTTAAGGATTGGGTAATGCCTGTACAAGAGTAAACAAAAAACAAAGAATAGCCGAGATGAATTTTTTGAAAATAATTATGTCTTAGCTTGGTCTAATGGTTGGATAAGACTTGTGGTATTCGGCGGTAAAAATATAATTTCGGTGTTTTTAGGAGTAAGACCCAGTTTGTGATAAGAAGCGTAGTTAATCAACAAAAAGATTTTCTTTTTCTTTCGTTCGAGTTTATCGTCAAGATCCTTGATTATTTCAGACAATATATTGCTAGTCATCCACGCCTTTTTATTAAATTTGTACGGAATAGGAATGTCTTTTCGTCGGAAGCATTTTGGCTGTTTGAATTTTCTAATGGAAAAGACATATTTATCTGAATCCGTCGCGTTACACATGAAGAGCAATGTGAATCGATCTTTACGAATTTTGAGACCATGGATTACTTTATTTTGGGGAAGTGCCTTGTACATAAGACCGGTTTCATCTGCGTTGTAAATGTCATCCAGCTCATATTTTTGCATCAGAGGAGGGAGGTCGTTTTCTTTGAACTTTGAACGCTTTGTTTAAGTTTTCATGTTTAGGCTTACGGTTTCTTTTAACGTTTAAATTCTTACACGTGAATTTTTTGGACTCAATTCCTTCTGAGTTTTTCAGAACTTTAGAAAGAGTACTTTGAGAAATGTTTGTGTCCTTTGGATATTTGTTGCCTTGGTTTGCCACTTCGTGATTCATCTAAGATTTAATTTTTGTTTTTAATGATAACGTATTTCGTTTTGTTGACATTTTATAAAACTTTTTACGCCAAAACGCCAAAGCAAACAAGCACTGAACACGAAACTACAACACTGTTTATTTTTTTGTCGCTGTCAAGTGTCAAAGTACACTTTAAATTTATCTTTAAATTTTTAGGGACTGTTTAAAGAGTGTGGTATGCATATGTAGGAACACTGTGTAATTAAAATGTACACTCATGACCAAAACTTAACGATGGAGAAACTGAAAAGGAAATTTTCTTATAAGAGTTTTTTATTGTATGCAATTAGGCATTTTGGTTTTAGGAAAATGTTTCTTTTATCCCTTTATTTCTTATAAGCGTTTTTATTATATCCGTTATATTTTGTACAGAGATATATAGAAAAGTGCTAGTGCTTTTTCTAAGTGTTTCTTATAAGCGATTATTTCTTATAAGCGAGTTTCTTATATCCGATATATACTGTACAACGCGGCGGTTGTTCCGCCGATTCGGTCGCTTCTTCGTTCCTCTCCAATGTCTTATTGTGCCCGAGCTGTCTCATCATGTATGCTACCACCTCCCTTTCCTGTCGCTTTTTCGTTTCATCGGAGTTCTAGCATACACAACGAGATTGGAGTTAAAGGGAGTTTGAAGTGGAAGAACTTTATTGGCTACGTAGCACTACTGGCCGAAATAGCGATAGGGGAAGCTAGGAACACTTCATCCTTTTTGGATAATATTAGTGTCATTTACAAGTGTTATCACATGGTTTTGAATGCCATCTAGTGTATGGAAAAGTGTAGAAGAATTCATTTCATCGGAATCACATGAAGTGATTCTTGTCGCTTTTTCGTTTCATCGGAGTTCGGAATCACTTCATCTCACTTTTTGATTTCATTTGAGTTTGAAATAATTTCACAGGTTTCACTTCAAAAACTGATCTATGGGTGATGTGCATATCAAGCAGTCAATTGATGACCTTAATATTTTTAAAAAGTATCACATCGAAACAAATCCTATCTCAAAAGGTTGATATAGTAATAGAATTCAAATTAGCTTTTGATTCAATACTTAATCAAATTAATTTTAGTGCCAACTTGGGCAAAACCAATGCAAACATCTTTACTTGGGCAAAACCAATGCAAACATCTTTCCGTTAATTTGCTTCATGTGTTTTTTGGCACATTTATTTATTTATTTAATCTTACTACTTCTCTTTGATGTTTGGTTTAATTTCAACTTCCATCTGCACAGACTTTGACCCTGCTTCATCGTTCAAAGCAGCAAAACCAGAAATCTTCTAGTTATATGATAATTTTGCGAAAATAATAACCCAAGTTGTGTTACTTTCTTTTAACAAAACTAGTCGTCAGTCACATCTCATTAAAAAATTTCAATAAACCATGAGTATTGTCATTTTAAAATGAAACGATGGCTGTCATTTTGATCCTTGAAATTTCTATCATAAACATATGTAAATTTAAAAGTAAGGGGAAAACACTTGAATTTAAAACAAAAAAAGAAAATAACAACTCCCACATCTTAGGAAGACAAACAAAACATAAAAACTTGTTTCCATTGGAGCTAACTCACATTCAAAACCAGTTTCAGGCGAGAAAATCCCATCGCATGGAAATTTTGATTTTGTGTAAACATAAAACGTGTTTTAGACTCTTGCTGTTACCGGCATGCGAAGTTAACTTGATTTATGCAAAGTTATTTTGGTCATAGGTGTAATCCATTTAATGGTTTTTTTTTTTTACAGTGTCAGCAATTGGAATTAAATGTCAAATCAGCTGTCATATAGAGCTGCCAAGCTGCATTTACTTTCAGTAGCGTGCCATTTCATAATGGAAAAATTAACACCGCAACACGATTTCAAATTGTGGAAATTTATTTTATATTTCCGAAATCCAAGCTCTGTTCGCGAAAATTATAGAGCACTTGGTGAAATTTACTGTGGACAATATCAGCTATTAGAACGTGCTATTTATCGAATTCACGCTATCGGATTAGTGTATGAGTACACTAACAAGAACGATAACAGTGTGTTCGGAAGAAAATATCGCGGCTATGGAAGCTTGTGTTGAAGAGGACACCAATTTATCGATTCGTCCCCGTTCGCAATTACTTGGCCTTTGTCCATCCACTATCTCGAAAATTCTGGGTAAAGACTAAAAATCTTGGTCTCTAGATTGATAAGATCCAACTGGTGCAAGAGCTAAAGCCGCGTGACCATTTATTGTGTCCGGTATTCGGTGATTGGACTTTAAATCAACTGGGAGGTTGACCAAGTTTTTTCCCGTATAATTTTGTTCAGTCATGAGGCTCATTTCTGGTTAAACAGAACTGCCGTATTTGGAGTGAGGACAATCTTCAAGAACTTCACCATGGTGCGGATTGTACGCCGGTGGCATCATGGATTCTTATTTCTTGCAAAAATGCTGGCCGGAGCACAAGTTCCTTTTTTTTCTTTTTTTTTGTAATCAGCGCGCGTTATAGAAGAACACGGAATTCTCGTCTCTATGTTTTTGATTAACAAAAGTGATTTTGGTGCAACGTGCGTTTCGAGCCCGTTTTTCATACCCGTCCGGCTCTCGCTGGTCGTTCAATGCATTTAGCCGCACGACTCTTAGAGACTGAAACAACACGGGATCGAGCAACCTAGAAGACCTCGTACCTCTCGTTCGGCCGAGAATATCGCAGCCGTGACTAAAGATGTCGTAGAGGCTCCGTCGACATCACCCATACGACGTCCTACCCAATTGGCCATTCTACGCACGTCTTTGCGGCGCATTTTAGTGAAAGATTTCAAGATGTATCCTTAAAAAATTCAGACAATGCATCAGCTGATGAGTGTTGACCATGAATAGCGTCTAGCCAACGCTCTTCTGAATCTCAAAAACGTAGTGGATGAATTTGCCCCAAAAATAATCAAGATGACGAGGCCCATTTCAACTTATGTGGTGAACAAACAAAATTTACGGTTCTGGGTCACTGAAAATCCGCAAGTAATGCCCATAAATCCATTACAATCACTCAAAGTCACTGCATGGTGTGCTGTTTACGCTGGAGGAGTCATTGGACCATTTTTTTTTACGAGTAGAACGGTCAAACCCAAACGGTCACTGTGAACGGTGAGCGATATAGAGCCATGATTAATAAATTTTTCATTTCTCAATTGAATGAATTGAGACTTGAGGACATGCGGTTCTCGTAGGACGAAGTAACGGCGCATACTGCACAAGCCACAATCGACATTTTAAAGCAGGCTCACACATTTCGGCCGACCTTACATGTTTCTTTTAATGGAAGTTCTTTCTCTATCGAGAGTGAGTGCCCGCTTTAGTGATGAAGCGCCTACAGTAGCAGCACCTACCACATCAACACCTAATACCGGAATATTTAGAAAGGAGACGGTTTGGAGCTCATATCATCTACATATGAATACCAAAACCGTAGTCCCTGCCAAAACGCCAGTAAGCGCCCTAAAGCCTGACCCACTGTAGAACAGAATGAATTGGCACAATGTTTAGAGACGTCGCTTCGTCGGGTAGTAATCGTTTGGTATTCTTGCAACTTGGCCATCTACAAATTGTACACCTTAACTGAAGAGAGGGGCATGACTTACCCGGATTCATGTGCTAAGAATTCTTGAATCCTTAGCAAGAGCTAAGCAAGTCCATGAGCAATGTCCGAAGTATGCAATTAAAATCGTACTATGTGTTTTTAACGACAGGATAGAAAAGGAGGAGATCTTTGGTGGGACTGTTGGTAAGCATAGCCCACACCACACCATGTCTGGCAATGGACTTAGGCTCATTGACTTTGAAGCGGGACGAAATATCACTATAGCACGCACACGGTTTCCTCATCCCAATATACAAAAGGGGACATGGCCTCCGGATCATCAAAGGATAAATCAGTATTCTTGACGTCCTTGTTGCAGTCAAGGTGCGAATGCGGATTTCCCGAGCGCCACAACAAAGAAGAGTCAGCATTGGCGCTGAAAATATGGGAAAACTTTTTTTTCAGACTGTATAATGGTGAAGAAGCCCAGCATGCTGTCGTTAGGTAAGACAGACCATTCAACTTAGACGATGATAGTCAAAACTTCCGTCCACCTGACCAGAAGGAAGTAAGGACAGCAATATCTAAGATGAAATCCAACAAATCAGCTTGACCTGATGGCTTACCGACCGATCTATCTACGAGGGGCGTTCAATATATTCTCGGTATCGATATGAAGGAAAATGCGAATTCAATTTAAATTGTTTTTGTTTTTCAATATAATCTCCCCTAACATCAATGCATTTGTTACATCTTGAGATAAGCCTTTTTAAACCCCCAAAAAAATAAATTTCCTCCTCCTCCACTTATTGCCGACTTGAGTTCTTCATCATCCGAAAATCTTTTTCCACGAAGACATTTTTTCAAATCTGGAAACAGGAAATAATCACTAGGGGCAATGTCTGGACTATAGGGTGGGTGTTGGATTTCTTCGAAACCACAATCTCGCGCAGCAGCCTTGGAAACTCGCGCCGTGTGAACAGGAGCGTTGTCATGAAGAAGCAACACACCCGCTGCGAGTTTACCCCGTCTTTTCTTTTTAATTTCCTCCCGCAAATTATGCAAAGTGGAAGCGTAGGATGTGGCGTTGATGGTTTCACCTTTTTTTTGTACCCAATGAGCAAGATTCCCTTTGAGTCCCAAAAAACTGTGGCCATGAGCTTCCCGGCAGACGGAGTGACTTTGGACTTCTTCGGGGGGTCTGTTCCTTTTTTATGCCACTGCATGGACTCTTGTTTGCTTTCAGGGTCATAGTGGTGGACCCATGTTTCGTCCCCAGTAACAATTCGATCCATAACACCGTCCGCGTTCTCACTACACATCTCCAAAAGCTCTCTACAGCATGCGATTCTCACTTTTTTCTGAGGCGCTGTGAGCATTCGTGGCACCCACCTTGCACTGACCTTTGAAAGGTTAAGATGGTCATGAAGAATGGTGTGAATGGTACCAATTGAAAGCTTGGTGATCTCTGCCATCATTTTCACCTTTATTCGGGCATCCTCAAGAACAAGTTTTTCGACTTCTTTGATGCTTTCTCCCGTACAAGCAGTAGCCGGGGCGCCGGAGCGGGGGTCGTCTTCAATGCTCTCTCTGCCTCTCTTGAACTCACTTGACCACTTTTGCACAGTTGATAATGAAGGTGCGGAACCCTGGTAAACAGCCACCATCTCTTCATGAATAGTTTTTTGACTTTTTCCTTGCTTAGTGAGAAATTTAATTACAGCGCGATGCTCAATTTTCACCATCATCGTCTCAGTTGCCATTATGATTCTGTTTAACTAGAGATAAAACGCGAATTAATAATCACATTTATATGAAATTTTACACGAATGCACGAAAATAATAGTATTACTTGATAAATAAGTGAATTTATATATACAACCATAGCTTCACCCCGATACCAAGAATATGTTGAACGCCCCTCGTATCTACTCAAAGCTACTGGAAATGATTTTGTGGAGAGCACGCACCAACTAATTCCTCAGATTCCTTTATTCCTCATCGGATGAAGAGTATCAAACCAAAAGGAAAGACATGGTACGGCTCGAGCTGGAAAAAGACTGTCAGGATTAGAGAAATGTTTTTTCGGTCCTTCAAGACCAAGCCGACATAGAAAAACCGAAAAAAGTTTAAACGAGCTAGGAATGACTGCAACGTCTTTCATAAGCGTGTGAAATTTCAATACGAGCAAAAACCAAGGCAAACTATACTACAATGTCCCAAAGGTAGTAAAAATTGTTAGTCGTTCGTCAAAAATATTAGAAATTCTGCCTCATCCTCCATCCTAATGGTCATTTATAATGTCATTCCAATTGTCCGCTGTATGGGGAAGGCCAATCTGCTCGGTGCGCTCTACGCCAGCCAGCCAGCTTAACACTTCCATATTGTGTCATGTGTCCGTCTACAGTTCAGCCCGTTAAGTTGTTAATGGGACGAATCCACTTACGCACTTGTGTGGTAGCAAAAGATCTTATAGATCTTAACATTCACAAATCCGCTGGTCCAGATTGTACATCTCTTCCCTTCTTCTGAAGAGGTGTTCTTCCACCCTGGTAAAACCACTGCGTAAGAGTCCTATATTTTAGGACTCTTTCCGAGCAAAAGGGAAACAGAATATGTTCAGCCAGTCCATAAAAAACGACGAGTTTCCAAGGTCATGGAAACGCTGATAAACCGTCAGCTCATCAAATATCTCGAAACACGAAAACTTCTCACTGACCGGCAATAGGGTTTTCGTAGCAACAGGTCCACTGGTGATTTGATGGCATATCTCACCGAAAAGTGGAACCAAAGCGTACATCAATCTGGCAAAAGCAAGATAGTTGCACTTGATATTTCTAAGGCATTTGACAGAGTTTGGCATCAGGCTCTTTTGTCGAAAATGCGTGCTTTTATGACCGATAACTCTCTTCTTCATTTAGAAATTACCTTTCGGAACGTTGAATTCAAGTTGCCTTGAATGGTTTCAAGTCTGATATTCACAAAATAAATGCTGGTGTGACCCAGGGCTCCATTCTGTCTTCGACACTCTTTTTAATTTTTGGCTGACATCATAACCAATTTGGGAATTATCAACAGAATGGAATTCAATGCTTAAAAAAAATTATGCTGTCTGCTGTCGTTAAAGCGGAATTTAAATACTCAGCCATTGTCCATGAATGGCACTTACATCTTCAAAACCGAAAAACTTTCCATTATCGATGTGAGTCAGTGACAACTTACATTGGAATGACCACATATTCGATGTCATCAACAATGCAGCGAAATGTCTAAATTTCCTCAAGCGATTTAAGAAATATTTCATCACCTCTGATCTGTCCTCATCCTCCCAAAATTAGAGTAGAATGCCCACATTTGATCCTGTGCGTCCAAAACATCTCTGCATCTGCTAGGCAGCATTCACTCACCGTGCGATGAAACTCACAGGTGATAATAATATCACTCAATTAATGGAAACCCTCGAACACCGACGTAATGTCTCGTGACTCACCACTAGTGGTCCATAGAAATCGACAGTAGCATTCCGCCCCTTCAAACTTTTAACCGTAACACCCGCCTCGCTATGAATGCTCATCAATACATCCTTAAGCCCACTTTCAGACGTACTCTAAAATATCGTGATTCGTTCCTAAGCCGTACAATACGCTTATGGAATGCCCTGCCTAACTCTGTAATTCCTAGTCATTATAACCTTCAAACATTTAAAACCAACGTTCGTCGGTACCTCTCTTTTTTTCGTCCCAGATTTTTTTTAGGGGTACTCAAATTCCTTGAGCGCGCGAAAATTATAAATAAACAAAATTCTCATACCTACGAGTCGTATGTTCCTACATTCGATCCCTTTTTCGATAGCCAAGACTCATCAACGATAACTGCAGTCTGTTTTTTCTTACTGTATTTTCCTTAACTGAAGGTTTTTCCCCATGTATCGGGTTGTCGGCTCAGTAACAATGAGGTGTACTATCCTATAATATTTTCATATTTACCCTTACATGGCATAACACGTGATACAAGTTCAGAAACCTGCCTGATTATTCGTATATTTATGCGCCAGCCAGGCACGCGTTCCCTAGTCATCTATGGGTTTCCCCATACCACATGAATTGAATATAATTTAAAGAGAATGTGGTTGTATGGGGTGTTGAACTTCATTCAAGCACTCTCTCTAACACTAGCCACGTACCAGTTCATTCTGCAGATCCCATAAACGATATTTCTCTGGCTGCGTCTACGAGTATTTTGCTTCTTATCAGCTTATGTTATAGCAGCCGCATTTGTAGCATTAATTGATGCAGTCTTAGAAATATTTGAATTTTTCCTCACTTAGTTATCACTTATTTTATTTAGAAGTGATGAGTCAAACTTGGTCGCCCAATGACGGGCACAGGTTTTTTATTAATATTATTGCAATATATATTTTTGGGGGGAATTTCAAAAAAATTATTCATCAGAATACGGGTATGTTTAATCTGCTATATCCCCCGTCATATTTCTGGCCAGCGTGGAGCTACAGACGTTTATAATCGGCACGCATTCAAAGATTGTAAACAGTAATTTGTTGATTGTTGAATTCTCCACCACGACTGCTCGTTCGATCTCACGAATAATCACATCGTTACAATGTCGAAATATACATTCGTAATTATCACTTTACTATTGGCAGTTGTATCTTTTACTTGCGCATATGAAGTACCAAAAGCTCAGTTTAAAATTTACTACCCCAAGGGTTTTGATGTTTCCATTCCGGCGGAAGCTGGAATTTCGTTGTTCGCGTTTCATGGGAAACTTCACGAGGAAATGGATGGTTTAGAGGCCGGTACATGGGCGAAAGATATTGTGACACCCGAAAATGGAAGTTTTGTGTTTAGAGAACGTGATACGAGTTTGAAGTTTGGTGACACTATCTACTATTGGACATATGTAGTTTACAATGGCTTGGGATACAGAGAAGAGAATGGAACTCATACCGTCTCAGTGTATACACCACAGTATGGACGGCCATCGCCGCCAATCAGACTAAGGCTTCCGATGATACCAATGCCGATGGAAGCCAGGGCAATGGAGAGAATTGCCAATACTACTGCACCAAAGGTGGAAGACAGAACAATTAGTTTAAATCGGAATACTCCGACTTCAAGTGTTTTAACATTAGAAGACAACACTTCTAGTTCAAGCACAGCAACTACGATTGTCTCTTTAATACTTTTCAACATAGTTTGCTTATTTTTGAATTTCTAGAGTCATACTTTTAGTTTTAATTATTCCAATAATAATTTATTTATTTATTTTTACAACAGTAGTATTATATAACATAGTTTAAATTTTGTCTCATGTACAGCTAATAGATCGTAAGATAAATTGTAAATACCCTAACTTTAATAAAAATGTGCTCAACTGTTTTAAAGAAAATCATGGCTATTGATACTCGTACTCGTACTTACCGCAAAGTAAGCCCAAGGATAAGGGTCTTGATAGTTGTCTTTTAAATAAATGGAAGTTTAAAATCTATGAACTTTGAGGCGAAACACTGATGTCAGAACACATCTTCGAAACTTGTTTGGAGCATCATTTGTAGTGTATTTTCGACATTTGCTATTGCTAGCCAGCTGTCTCAAATGCCACCCTCCAAGTTGGTTGGGGTCCATGACATTGAATGTGTCGGTTAATTCATAACCGACTTTGATGGTG
Organism: Volucella zonaria; assembly: GCA_963966105.1. Lineage (NCBI taxonomy): Eukaryota > Metazoa > Arthropoda > Insecta > Diptera > Syrphidae > Volucella > Volucella zonaria. The sequence continues at coordinate 68,456,610 of OZ014534.1, read as the reverse complement.
AAGAGAGAATTCTCCATAGTCTTCTTACACAACCTGACGAATTTGGCAGGGATGTCACAACTAGACATGGTGTTGTATAGCTTGCCCCTATCTACAGCGTTATATGCGGCTTTGAAGTCGACAAATAGATCTGGAATTCCAGATTCTTTTCCAAATATTTGATCGATGGAAGACCTTCTTGGCCTGAAACCGTACGGATACGGACCAACCAGACTGTTTGTGAATGGTTTCAGACGCGAACGACGAAAAGGATCTTATAGGCGATGTTGAGAAAACTTACTTCTTTATAATAGGTGCGGTCAAAAGAGCGTCCTTTCTTGGTGATCAGGCAGATGATGCTGAGATTCCCTGCTTTGGACATGCTTTTATATGGCCTCTTCCCAACTTCCCAATCGCTAGCTGCTTTAAATAGCGCAGTAAATAGTCTGTCTGCGCTAGCAGGCTTATTACACTTTATATTATCGATATTACTCTCTTAACATCGTCTAGGGCAAGGGGGTGAAATTCCTTATCGTCTTTTTTCAGGCTGAATGATTCATTCCGCCTCAGCGCGGTATTTTGACCATAATTGTGGTTACACAGTCTGGAACAATAGTCATTCCTCCAGTAATACCCGTATCTCTCCATTTGTTCGAAAAACCTGTGCTCTTCCCTTCTTTTCTGCTTGCAGAGCTCACGAGCAGCTCTCGTCTTTCGATGCAGCGCTATATGCTTTTTGTTTGACTGTATTTACTGTCTACATTGTCAAACCGGAGGTTTCTTGGTGTTTCAAAATCTTCTGCTGAAATAGTATTTTCTCACCACAGGGGATATACTCGTTCATAATATTTTACTTTAAAAATATTCAAAAGTCCATGAATGAAGTAATAACAGGGTGAGTAAAACAGTGGTGAATTAAAGTAAACGAACCATTGTTTAAATATTGTGTATCAAACGAGTATTTTTTTTATTTTGTGGCACATCATAGTACATACTAATAAAATATTTCAGTGATTGATTTCAAGTCAAACAGTGGAGAGAAAATTAAGCGTACGAACATTTAAAAAAAAAATTCGATTTCTTGGAAACTTTCGTTAACATCTGGGGTAACGTCTAATAAACGCATCATTTCTGGAGGGTATTGTGCTTTGAGATCTTTTTCGGTTCAGACATGCCTTAACGAAAAAATAAGTGAGTCAGATGAGGCTAGAGGCATGTTGAAAAAGTCTTCATTCTTCTTGTATTTTGATACCTATATTTCTTGCAGTATTTCTTCCTGAGCTTGCTCAGACGATTCTTCAATTGGTAACGATTGATACTCGATTATATTTAAGCTGTGAGCCCAAATTATATGAAGAGTATGTGTGATTTGTTTTTCGGGGTATATTTGCTTTAATAACACTGTTATTTTCTTGGCAAATTGCCAAAATTTGACAGTGTTAATGTTTATTACTTCAACCTCGTATACAATTGCCAATTGACCCCAGTTATACGAGCTGATTTTCGAAAAAATCTTCTCGAAATATTTCGATCATTGGTATTTCCAAATCCTTGTTTTGGTCTATCGACATCGAGTCCAATCTCATCGCGAAAATATATTTGGAGCTCTTGTTTTCTTCTTTTTTCTGCCTCCTTGATTTCATAAATCCATCAATACACTTTCCCTCTTGTCAAAGTATACATATGTATATGCAAGTTTCAAAATAAATTCCATGCATCGAATTCTTGTATGTAATGAAGAGATTCAATATTCGTCATCATTTGATTCATCTTGATTGTTGTAGTTATTTTGTGTTCTTTGCTGACTTTGAATGTGTTATGTCATTCAGAATTTTTCTGTCAATCATAGTTAAAAAGAACTCGTGGTTGAGACCTATCCCTATTTCATCATTTGTTGCGGTAAGATTTACCAATGAAAAAAATTGTGCAATGAAAAAAAAAAAAACATAATCAGTGTAAAGATTTAATATTTAATATTCCCCTTTCCCCCCAAAATCCACTCGGAAGTCTACCGGGTCCACCTTTTATAAGTCAACTAAATTTGAGAAAAGCTTCCTTCTTCTTTCGTCATAAAGGCTAAATATACTTTTTAAAAATTTTAACTTGAGACCCCTAGATCCTGACTTGGTTCCCCTTTTTTAGTCTCAAATGCATAGGAAATTCTTTGTCACTTCGACTTATTTCAGGGATTAATTTTGGGGAATGAAGGGGTTATTTGAACAAAAGACAATTCAGGAGAAATGTTTACTCAGGCCAAAGGAAATTCCCAGAACTCAAAATTTCCCCGAGGATCTGCGTAGTGAAAGTGGGACATTTGAAAGAGCGGTCGAATGGTGTTCCAAGCCATGGTTACAAGCTCCTGCTAAGTATCGGAGTGCTATACACATATACCAAACATTGGGCCCGCTAAGAACCGAATGGATGCAATGCACGAATGTGTGTGTGGGTGGCCAATGGTATGAGTGGGCATAAGTTGAATGAAAAACAAAAAGAAAAAAAATATAAGTGGAAAGTCAAAGGAAAAGAGGACGTTGAGAGATAGAAGTTAGAGGGAAACAGGACAGGATCAGGGAACAATAGGGAGAGCCAGGACGACGAGGGAAGTAGGAGACCAAACAACAGCTAAGTTTTGTGTTGTGAGATTGTGTAGTAAGATCCCGATTGGCTTTCGCCCGCGCAGTGGAAAAAAAACTCCCGTAAAAAGAAAGCACATGGGACACGCGACCCGTTAGAGAGAAAAAAACTTCAAACCGTTCGAGAACACGGAAGATAGCGGCCCATTCTTAAGCGGTTCCCATTCCGGTAGTTTTAACTGCCACTCATTTATCCTTGATCAGTAAATTTTTGATACCGCTCAATTCATTGTGCCATACGAGATTCCGATCAATAAATCGCTGGTTATAAAGTGACTTTTGACTTTTGTTGTTTTTTTTCTTCATATTTTTTAAGATTTTGCAATTCCTTTTCAAAAAGATTGTGTGGCGCCTACGCATTTGTGTATTTTTTTTTTAGATTTGCTACTGCCGTAGATTCTTTTCTTTTAACCCACCCCTAGCTGAGCAGCCGAAAGTGGCAGCACTTAAGCCGCAAATTTCCCTTGGGTTTTCTTTGTTGACAACGCAGTCCGCCATTATCGATCAAACCGCCACCTGTGTGGTTCGGGCTCGTTCTTTCTCAAAAAAAAAAGAATTGTTTTTTGATTCCAGCGGGCTACCAATTGGAAACTTTTTATTGAGGTACGAGTATTGTGTTAACACGGAAAAATTAAATAAAAATACAAATTGCAACACATTAACTTTGTAAAAGTAGCGTGAAGGTTAGCAAGCAATTTGACTTTTGATACCGTTGACTGTAATTTTTATGAGTTCTCCAGTTTCCTTTGGATAATGGGATATTATGGGTCGGTAAAAATGAACTGATGATGGACGAGGGTTTATCTATTGTTCACCAGTTAAACTGTTAAGCCTCAGTGAAACAACTTAGGTCATAAACATGTTTGCATCTGTTTCACCATATGATGCATTTATTTTTTGCTTGTTGGCACCTTGCCCAGATTGTCAATCACAGCGTTACATTGTAATGTAAGATTTCTTGGAAGTGCAATTGATTCGCCCTCACTTTTGCCTTGGAGTATGATCTCTCAAGTCTCGGAGTTTCACTCTATCACGGAAATATCTGTAAATTCGCGATTTCCTTGAATTGAGCGTAGGACGGTGGAAAAAGTGTAGCAATTTAGAAAGAATCGGGAAAATTGATGTGACTTTTTCGATTTTGACTATATATAGTGAAATTCGGGATAGTTACGCCGAATGTATAATACACGAGTAGGTACTTCATCAAGGGATACTACGAACTGATAAAGAAGGTCTATGAATTAATGAAGACGATTATTTTGATACAACTAACGAAAAATCTGCCAGATAAGGAAGCAAGCCAGAAGTGGGAAGAGCCATCAACAGCACCACCAGCTGCACAAATAACTGGCTCTAATTTCACAAATCTATGTAACAATTGATCCATGACCAACCAATTCCCAACGGACAGAAGTTGTATTTTCTAAGAATCAATAGAGCACACAATGTAATGCACATACTCGTATAATAATAGAAATTTACAGCCCACTGACGATAACTACGAAATTGCTTAGAAAAGACTGGCATACCTATCATGGCAAGATAGGACTATTGTTATCTGCGCAATTTAAACGATTGTTGGGATTGCGTTCCGCCGCAGGGACCGCATCAGCTGTCAAAAAGCTTCATAACACAATTAAGGCACCTGTGAAGCGATTCAAAATTTGAGTTTTACAACCGAAAACTAGGACCCCATCGTACTCCACATCATGCTGCAGGAATTAGACCGCGAAAATCAAACCATTTTCGAGCAGTCATAGGAGCTAATACCCCCAGTTATTTGGCTTAATAGAAGCTAAAACTTACTTAAAAACTAGAACTTAGAAACTAGTAAAAATTAAGGGCTAGGAAATTAGGGAATGGTGGTGGGAATATTAGGAATATTTTCGAAGGTATTCAGGTTAAGAAGTTTGAGGCGCTCACGGTGGAGGTAAGATAAAGGGGTCATCCCAGGGTAGTCCTCGAAGAGCAAATCGAAGGAAATGACGTTGAATGTCCTCGATGCGGGATATATGAACTCGCTGAAAGGGGGACCACACTTGGTTGGCATATTCGAGAAGTGGCCGGACAAGTGTAATATAAAGTGACCTTGTCACATTTTTTTTTTTTTAAAAAGAACTTAACGCTCAAGTGGGTATGAATACACTTATGATGCCAAAGCATGCGTTAAGTTTTTCGGAAATGGGGAGACTAAATTTTTAGTGTAAATTGACTTGATGATGTATTTAGGCAACCATTCATCTCACGAGATTTTAGTTGCCTGAAAAAACGACTTTCGGCCACGGCTGGTATTAAACCCCGAACCGTCCGATTGGGAAGCCAATACACTACCACCTGAGCCACGGCCACCCACATAAGTGTTGCAAAAATCTTTAGGCCATCGTTTGATAAAACAAAGTGATGAGTTGGCTTTAAGGACTTTTTTTTATCAATATGCAAATGAAAGTTTAGCTCTCTATCGTATAATGTTAGAAGGTCGCAGAAGGGGTACAGGTTGGCCATGCAGAAAATAAAGTCGAGGAGGAGATTGATTGGACTTACGTGTCACAGATTGACATAGATTGGATACATGAAGCTCTAAGCAATTTTTTAGCCACCAAGTGGAAAAGCTATCGAGGTCTTCTTGCAGGAGAATAGAGTCTTGTGGTAAAGAAATAGTTTTCGAGAACTTAGTGTCGTCGGCGTAAATGGATAGGAGGCAGTGTTTAATAAACCTCTCCAGACAGTTTATAATTAAAATGAAAAATAGGGGGCCTAGATGGCTCCCTTGTGGAACACCAGAAGTTGACAAAAACGGGATTGAGAAGGTTAACCTGAAACGAAGCCTATAATAACGGTTTTCCAGATAAGAAGATATCCATTATAATAATATTCGGCCAATATATTTTATCGAAGGCCTTAGTAAAATCTGTAGCAAGTAGAAGCAAGGATGAAAAGAAACCAGCTGTTCAATATGCAGCTCAGGTAGTCATCAAATTTATAAATGCCAATCATTCTTATCTCTTTCAGGTGGCGATAGCGAGAAGTGCGGTGCAACCTTTTCGGATATGTCGTAACTGTTTGAAATCCAGCCATTGTTCTAACATCTGGCCATCGAAGGGTTACTGAGAATACAATGGCAAACACAACACACTATTGCATCGGAAAATGGCGTCAAAATCCTTGGTCCAACATAAACAGGTAGTCAAACAAATTGACAATCAGCCCATAGATAGCCAACCGCAGCAGATAAGACAATCGGTTCAATGCAGGAGTGAGTTTCAGGTTAAAAGCGCGACAGATCTACCTAGCTTGCTGTGTATTGCTAGTCTCAATATTTCAACTGTATTTTATAACCACAGCCCTTGTGCGGACATTAGGCCTTTTAAAGTATTGCTAGGATACCCCTATAAGTGGAATAGGAGGATATGGCTCTCAAGCGCAATTTGCTACGTCGTTTACTTTTGAACCAATGCACATTACATATAAGGCAAATATTTAAGCCAATATTTTACCTCGCAGTACAGATTAGCAACCAAGTTGAGACATTCCAGCCTTCAATCAATTGGCAGATAATGAGTTTTATGTAAGTAAAAGAATTGAGTGGAAATATTTTTTAAACTCCTCTTGACAGAAGAATTGAAGTACGAGCTTATTTGGAAAAATTTGGGAATAGAAAATTGGAATAGATAGTTGCAGGTGGTGTTCAATCGACAAGTAAACATGCCGTTTGCACTAATTCTAGTACACCATTTGATATTGGGAAACGAAAAGGCATGATACTCCCGTCAAGCCTATTAGTGCTGAAGAACATGACTGTAAGGAGTTCTTCAAGTCAAATACAAAATTCTAGATCAACGGACAATTCGTATTTAGTCTTCCTTAGATGAGTCCACGTTGCTTTGGTGATTCTCGGGAAATAGCTAGAAAGGGTTTCGTTCATTAGAAAGAAAATTACAGAGACGCCGATTTTATGGCAGAATACGAATTGTTCTGTGGAATGAGTGCCCCATTACAGTGTCGTTAAACCGGAAAGTTCATCTAAAATCATTTGCGTCGTATATGACTGCTCAGCAAAAAAAAACTTCCGGAAATTTGCTTAATGAAATTTTAAAGGATTACATGGGTCTCGAAGGTTAGAAAAAAAGCTAATTTTCTCTAATTTTTTTTTTTATTAGGTGCTCAATATTTTTTAATAGCTGGCTCCAGCAGTAAGTGCTCGTCGAATTTGACATATCCAAAACGTCATGAACCAAGCTTAGACATATGGTATGGTAAACAAACCGATTTGACACATTAGTGATTTTGTTTTGGCGTCATATACTCGTACTTTTGGTGCGTGAAAATGTCTGATTTTGTGCCAAATAATCGTCATTTGCGGGATTTGATTTTCTTCTTTCATTCGAAGAAAACCGCAGCAGAAGCGCATTGAGAGCTCCAAAAAGTTTACGGAGATGCTGCTCTAAGTGAAACAACGTGCCGTGATTGATTCCGTCGCTTCAAAAACGGTGATTTCGATGTTGACGACCGTCCGCGTGAACGAAGGCCAAAATCCTTCGAAGACGCTGAATTGGAGGCATTGCTCGATGAGGATCCATGCCAAACGCAAGAAGAGCTTGCTTCAGCATTAGGAGCTACCCGCCAAGCCATTTCCAAGCGATTACATGCGTTGAGAATGATTCGAAAATAAGGAACTGGGCTTCCTTATGATTTCAAGCCAAGGAACGTTGAGCGTAGTTTTTTCGCCTGTGAACACCTGCTCCAGAGGCAAAAAAGGAAGGGTTTTCTTCATCGCATCGTGGTGGGTGATGAAAAATGGATGCCTTACAGAAACTCAAAGAGAAGAAAGTCATGAGGACTGCCTGGTCATGCTTCTACGTCGTTGGCTCGGCCGAATATTTATGCTGCGAAGGTTATTCTGTGTATTTGGTGGGACCAGGTCGGTGTTATTTATTACGAACTGTTGAAGCCTAACAAAACCATCACTGGGGAACGGTATCGACTTCAGTTGAACCGATTGGGAGGAGCACTGCTCGAAAAACGGCCACAATACGAGCAGAGGCATGAAAAAAGGATTCTACAGCATGACAACGCTCGGTCTCACGTCGTCAAACCCGTTAAAACCTATCGAGAAACGCTCAAATGGGAAGTCATACTCCACTTGCTATCTTCCCCAGATATTGCGCCGTCTGATTATTACTTGTTCCGTTCGATGGCACATGGTCTGGCTGATCAGCAGTTCCGCTCATATGAAGACATCAAAAAATGGCTTGATTTGTGGATAGCCTCAAAAGATGAACGCTCTTACCGTAACGGTATTCAAGCTCTGCCAGAAAGATGGGAAAAAGTTGTAGCTATCGATGGGCAATACTTTGAATGATTCATTTGTAACCATTTTTTGACAATAAAGTTGCATTTTCATATACGAGTATATAACTTAGTTGCGCACCTAATATAATAAGAGAATTATTTTATACAAACTTTTAACCATATAGAAGAACAACATTTTAACAATATTTTCTAAAATTTTCATTAAAAATTTTGTAAAATTCTGCGTTGGAACCTGGTTTTCGGAGACCCTTTAAAAAAAAGTAATCTCGCGATGGCCAAGAGGATTTAAATTTGAATTTTTAGAATAGTGGTATGTAAAATAGTAAAATTTTTGGTCAAATCTACACTACATATTGCCTTGTAATCAAAGGAAAAAAAAAAAATTCATTCAATCATTAGACAATCCTATCTAGGAGAATTGTGCAAAATTTCAAAAAGATCGACTTCAAAAATAGAGTTTTGATCAAACTTCCATATTAGCAACTGCTCCTCCGTTATTGGAACTGCATTCCTTTTTTTTCTAGTGCCACTCTTCAAACTCTGCCATATCTATTTAGTTGTTTATTCCAAGTCCCACATATAAAGCTAACTCGACCCTTAGAAAGTGAAGAAAATCGACAAACAATTACTAAGCAGCTGCCTGCTGCTGATATATCGGCGACGCAACTGGCTGAGCGCGCCTACTGAAAAGAAATTTCAAATGCTCTCTCTCCTAGAGTTTTACTCCGATTGACTTGAAACTTTGGGAATGTATTCTTGATATATTGTAATATAACAGACAAAATAAATTAATTTTTTGAAATTCCCAAACCAATGCCCCTATGCGTAGCACCAACAGTCCAATCTGATCTATTTAAATTGTTGTAAATTTCAGAATGGACAAATATGCCATCACAGCCGATATCAGCATGATGTATCGTTAAGACCAAGCGTTTTAATTGAATCTTTGAAGATCTCACCGCGATTAATAACCGACAACCTACAAACTTAACACATTGACGTATAGATCAGATCCCTAGAAACCAGATGCCTTGTATTGTACAACAAGCAAACAATAATCAAGAAGGCCACGAAAGGGAATCAAATTTATGTAGACGATCGCCTGGCTGGGGCAGATACGGTCTCTGAAGCGAGGTAATTACTTGAAGACGTAGAAGAAAATTTTGTACAAATAACCCAGATATTTTGAAAAACATTCCTGAGCAACACAAAGAAAGATGGAAAGGAAGTGAAATTCTACCAGTCGGAAGTCATTAGAATATTAGGGTTGATCTGGAAACCAACTCTCGGCCAATTCAAGTTTTGCTTTAATTCACAAAAATTTACTGCACTCAAAACCCTTACAATACGAAGAACTGTTTTGTCCAAAAACTCTGGGGCTATTACGCCCTGTTATGATGCTCGGTAAATTATTTATGCAGAATTTATGGAAAACCAAACCCTCATGGGATGACTATCTTCCTTAAAGTCTAGGGGAAAAGTGGTCAAGGTATGTGGAACAATTTCTCAGTCTAGAAAATATAAATATACCGCGCTTTGTGATGTGTCCATCGGCCAAAATAACCGAGCTACATGGCTTCTCACAGAGACGGGCCAAAACCATTCCAACCTGCTTTGCTCCAAGTCCCGCATTTGCCCACTGTAACAATCGCACATTTCCATCTACAATATAAGCTGATGAGGTTATGGTAGATATGGTTGAACGATTGCTCCTTATTCTTTAAAATAAATCCAAAAATGACATATTATACGGACTCAACAACCATGGATATGCCCTTCTTATGTTTAGGATACCTATGCTTACGATACATACGAGGGTTGGCTGAAAAGTTTCCGACCGCAACGTGATGATAGCGACACTCGTCAATAGAAGCTAATGAATGCTAGTTGTGCATCTTTTGACAGTTACTTACCGAAGTTTCAGTCATTTTGGACGCGCATTTTTTAGTTGACAGTCGTTTGAGTGAGTCGATGTGAGTGTTTTTTGTGAAAATGGAAAAAATTGAGTATCGAGCTGTTATTGAACTCTTGTTTTTGAAAGGCAATATGCCTACGCAAATCAAAACTGAGTTGGACTCTGGGTATGGGGACTCTGCACCATCATTTACCACAGTGAAATTTGGGGCAGCTGAATTTAAACGTGGCCGTAAGAGCTTGGGAGATGATGAATGTTCGGGACGTCCAAAAACTGCAACCACTGACGATAAGATTGCTAAAGTTCACCAAATGGTGTTAGACGACCGCCGAATTAAAGTGAGAGAGATAGTAGAGGTTATGAAAATGTCCAAAGAACGTGTTTGTTACATATTAAATCAAGATTTAAGCATGAAAAAGCTGTCCGCGCGTTGGGTGCCGCGTTTGCTTACGTTAGATCAAAAACGTGTTCGAATGAACATTTCCAACGCTTTGTTGGCGCAGTTTAGGCGCAATAAGTCTGAGTTTTGGCGCCGATTAATTAATGTAGATGAAACTTGGATACACCATTATACGCCCGAAACAAGAATTCAGTCAAAACAGTGGACTGCAAAGGGCGAGCCGGCTCCAAAAAAAGCAAAAACTGTTTTTTCGGCTGAGAAAGTGATGGCAACTGTTTTTTGGGATAGTAAAGGAGTTATCTTAATCGATTATCTTCAAAAGGGAAAAACCATTACAGGAGCATACTCGTACTACGAATCATTACTTGCCAAGCTGAAGGCAGAAATTGCGGAAAAACGGCCACATTTGCAGAAAAGCGACTTCTTTTTGTTCCCTCTTCTAAAAACTGCGCTCGGAGGACAGAGATTTTCGTCAAATGAGGAGGGAATCACCTTCGTGAACAATTATTTGGCAGAGAAAAACACCAAGTACTATTTGGACGGGTTGGAGAGATGGGAGCATCGCTGTGTAGAGGTCGGAAACACCCCTCGTATGTAGCCTAGAGAGTGACAATGCTACATCCAAAAATCCAATCAGTGACCCAAACACAGAAGTGGAACTACTCGTACATAAATACTTATTGTATGTGAAAGGAGAAAGAAACCCATCTGGTTTAATTTCGCCGATTTTAAAACCTCATCGTTTGAAGGTCCAACTTTTCTTTTGTTACAAATTTACTCCTAACACATTTGCATCTTTCCCATATAGCGCTCATAGCAATTTCACGACAGCAATACTGGATCTTAAGTGTAGGAAGAGACGCCAAAACAGTGATAAGAAATTGCATTAGATGTGTTAAATCAAAGCCAACATCAATTAGGAAGCTTATGGAACACCTGCCAAAGGAGATATTCTGATCCGATAAAATTGCACTATAAAGCAGGAGGTAAGATCCTGTTGGAGACCTAACATCAGAAACATTTATTTATCAAGTCTCAAGAGGTTCATAGGCATAAGAGGATTATGTCACACACGCCCACTTCGTTGGGGCAAAAATTGAAGTGTATAAACTAAAAACCGCACTGTGGCCAAAAAAAATGGAAACAGCGAGAACCAGGGATTCCTGGAGACCAGTTGTGGCGTCTCTGATTGCACGTCATTGGCCTCAGCTATTTGCTCAGCACACGTGGGTCCGAAAGTCGTTGGTTTTTAAACGTTTGGTCGTCAAATAGTGAATCCATTTTTATCCGCGTGTTGTACATATAGACATCATGACATCGCTCTGTCTGTGTTATGCATAAAATCTAATGCAAACCACAGCAATGAACGTTTAGCCTTCTGGCAATAAACATATCCTCTCATTTTAATATTACGTACGTTTGTTTCATTAAATATTAATTCAACCGTTGCCCATAACACAATCCGACGCCATTAGTTGGTTCGTCATATCGTTTTAATTTTTGAATCATTTAATGTATGCGATGAGAGCATAAAACAAAGTTACTACAAAAGTTCAATGAATATTTCATTTCAAAAAAAAAGCTCACATAACACATCTGCCATGCTGCAGATTCAAGTGCCAACGCAGATTCGATTGCGAGAATTCATCCCCCGGGCACAAGTCAAGTCCGGTTGGCTGAGGACCATACACGAGGTGGTAATCAGACTTCGTATCAATCCATGAGAAAAGCAGCTGCCAGAGGTCGTACTTATCAACCGTAAAAACTAAAAGTCGAATTGAATAAAGTTTGGATTTCAGAACTGACGACTTAGCTGCAATTAAGCGTTCAGACCACAGTGGCAAAGCTTTTAGATCTTTGCCTCTTATGAGAATTGTAAAGCATTTTGTCCACCCCAAAAAGATTTTCTCTAACGGCGATAGATTATGCTAAAGTTTCCTTGAAAACTAGTTCCAAAATCGGATGACTTACTCGAATGTTATGTAATTATCGTACATCGGTATCTTTGCAGTTTGCTCTGGCCAAGCGAAAAACCAGACGCGGTTAATTGGTTAGTGTCTTGGTCGTAACTGTAAGAAAGCCTATGAATTCTAATTGGATAATAAATATAGTGCGAGTATATGTATAATCAAAGAATGTACAGTTTTACTTAGCTCATATAAAACCTGTCGCGGTTTTCTTATCGTAGAGAAATATTGACTTAGCCCATCAACTATATTTATTCGAATAACCCAACATTTGTATTTACTGTTTTCGAAATTCCATGTCTCTTTTATAGATTGCAAGTGCGGTTTAGTCATAAATAGTTCGTCGCAAATGAGATAGTGTTAATCGCAAGTCAAAGATTAGGAATTCCCAATGATGAAAATCCTATATTCTGAGTAGATTGAATTTTTCTCGTTAGAAGCAGAAAATTCGGTTTTGAGTGCAAACAGGTCAGGAGAAATACCCATGCTCGTAAATAATAACTCTAAGTATCTGTGGATTATTTAATTTACAAATTCGGATCAACTGTCGTATACTTGTACTAAGGGCTTTTATTTTAAAAAGAATCTCTGGCAATCAAGAAATACCTGACGACTTGGACAACAGGTTCGTCTGCTATAACTACAAGAAACGGTGACATTAAGCTTTGCAACAGCTACCACGATATATATATATATATATTTGTCCAATATCGTTTTCACGAATCCATACAGTAAACTATTTAAAGATCTGTATGTATAAATAAAGGGTGAGCCAAGAGATGGTGTGGTGTGTTGGCTGTCAATTACTGTCATTTACTGAATTCAATGTGGTTGATCTTTTTCACAGTTGTCACACAATTCTTTTGCAATTTTAGTCAGCGAGTCGTTTACCACTCAACAACGCATTTTTGTTATTCAATCTTATTACGAAAATGGCGATCGTGAATTTTTCGATCAGCATAATCGTCCTAGTGAGTCCAGAATTCGTGAAATGGTGAAGTGTTTTGAAGAAACTGGTCCGGTATCGGATCAAAGTCGATATCATCATGCCAAAGCATCACCACTGTGAGCGAAAGTGTTCAAAACCAGCCAGGCACCGCAATTCATCGCCGAAGTCAGTAATTTGGCACGCCTATAAAATCCAAATCACACAACAATTGAAGCCTTTGGAGCATCTATGATGTTGCCGATTTGTTAAGTGGATGTTGGATCACCAGGATAATTTGTCATCGAAATTGATCTTTTACGATGAAGCCCATTTTTGGATGGATGGGTACGTAAATAAACAAAATTGTTGTTCCTGGGGACCGAAAAACCCATACGAGATTCACGAAAAACCAATGCATCCCAAAAAAGCCATTGTATGGTGTGGATTATGGATGACAGCCCTATGGGCCCGTACTCTTTCGGATATGAGGCTGGAGAAACAGTTACAGTGAATGGAGAACGTTACCGCCACATGTTGACCGATTTTTTTTTTTCAAAATTGAATGAATTGACCCTGGATGGTGCTACAATCCACACAAGAGATCAGTCAATCAATTTCTTGCTTACGAAATTTGAAGATCGCATTACTTCGGTTAGAGGAAAAGTTGATTGGAATCCAAGGTCATGCTTTAGACTTCTTCTTGTAGAGTTAGTTGAAGACTAAGGTATAAGCAATAACTCAGCGACAATTCAGGATCTAAAACATAACATCCAAACTGAAATTAACGCCATTTTCCAGTGAGTAGTACTCAATTGTCACCAGAAACTTGCATTATTTCCATATCTAAGTGTTAAGTCATGGTAATCGTATCTTTGCGTATAGGGTAAAAGCAACTTCAATCGATTTTTTGGTTGTTTATCTATTCCCTAGGCATCCAGGCCGTTTTTCAAATCTTCAATGTTTCCCTAGGATAATATATGGTATTTGTGATCAAGGCCAGTTGTGTTCATGTGTTAAATTTGCTGTAACAGGAATAAGCAATGGTTTCCTACAAGGCATTATATTACTGTCAGTATACGCACGGTTAATTGCACACTGCTCATCACTTTTTAAATGTCTGATATTTATGCAAACAAAATCATCCTGCATTTTGTCAACACGAAAAGATTAACTAGAAATAGGCCTTCAAATACTCGTAGTCTGGGGTTTTTTTTACTGTCCAAGGAAACCAATTTTATTGACTCAAAATGTTGCAGAAAGTATTACGTCACCTTCTAAATAGAAGGAAATATCTTGGACTGGTCCCGGATAGTAAGCGCAATGTCGATTTTTTTGCAAAGCTGGCAGGTCGGCTTACTGTAGCACCATGTCATTTAAGGTAATGACAACGCAACGCGACGTACATTTGAACAGCTTCAGAAATAACTCTGGTCAGACTCTGACCCTAGGAAGAAATGTTATGCCTCCAGAACCAACCGGACGACCAAAACTGCTGCAATTGCCAACAGACTTTAGATTAGATAAGAATGTATCAGTTTTAATTGTTATGCATTATACATATAAATATATTATATATATTTTGTCAGAGACGAAACTAACATACATACATCCATTAGGACAGCCCAAAGACAGCGAATTACTGTAAGGAGATTCAAGGTCGAATGGCTACAATCGCAAGTGATTACCAGGACCTTTTCATTCGAATCCCTCTTAATCTCTTGGGAACTCCCTTACCGACAGCATCAAATATAGATGATCAGTAGCATCATCAAAGTGGCCGCCTCTCATGTATTTGGTTTCAGCTCACCCTGACAAATAAAGCCCTGGTTCGATGACTAATGCAATACAGAACGAAAAGGTCTCGCGAGCTCTATAAGCCGAAAAGGAGGAAAAACATTAGCTCTATATAATAAAGAATAGAACACATGAAAAGCTCGATCGGGGCCTTAAAAGGGTTCTATTATAACAATAAAGTTCGAGAGTTTTACTTTTTTAAGCCGAAATAGAATTTTGCAAGGATGGAGAAAGAAATCTCGTAGTAGAACCACAGTCGGTGCTGAGAATCTGGAAAAATTATTTCTTTAAAATCGTGATGGGGAAGAACATTTCCACGATGAAGTCAGGCCAGCAATATCCAAGCTCTCACAAAGCTGCAGGACCGATAATCTATCTATCGAGCTGCTTAAAGCAAAAGGTAAAGGGTGTTTTTTCTAGAGATTTGGTTTTTAAACTGGCAACACTGTTTCTACAGATTGTCAATTTGAAAGTTGAAAGTTGATTTGTGGTTAGTACATTTTGCGATTTTATGATGAATAAATTAACGCCAGAATAACACTTGCAAATTATGCAAATTTATTTTGAAAACCATAAGTTCGCCAAACTTATCGTGACAGACGTCCTTTTTACGGTCGACATAATCGTCAATCTGAGCAAGTTATTCGGAGTACGATGAATCGTTTTCGCACAACGTACACTCTAGTGGATAATACGCATCCCCAAAGATGACAAACAGTGCGAACAGAAGAATTTATTGCCGTTGTGGAGTGCAGTGGTGAGGAGAATCCGAATGAGTCGATTCGCCAACAATTGGAGCTACGCCCATCCACTTTATGGAAGATTTTACTGAAAGATCTTGGCTTGAAAGCTTATAAGCTTGTGCAAGAGTTGAAACCGAGTGACCATTATACGCGTCGTAGGTTCGGTGAATGGGCCGAAAACATGATTCAGATTGATCCTCATTTTCAACGCAAAATTTTGTTCTCCGATTAGTTAAATGGATATGTAAACAAGCAAAATTGCTGAATTTGGAGTGGAGAAAACCCAGAAGCCTTTGTCGAGACGCCCTTACAACCATTAAAACTCACTGTTTGGTGTGCTTTGTGGAATCATCGGCCTATATTTCTTTAAGGACGATGCCGGCCAGAATGTTACCGTCAATGGCGAGCGCCACAGAAACATGATATCTGACTTCTTCGTTCCTCAGTTGAATAGCATTGCGTGATAGAGCTTTGGTTTCAACTAGATGGCGCAACATACCATACGGCGTGCGACACCATCGATTTATTGCGGGAAACATTTGCTGAGGGCATAATTTCGCATAATGGACCTGTGAACTGGCCTCCACGATCCTGTGATCTCACACCTTTAGATTACTTTCTTTGGGGTTATGTGAAGTCACAAGTGTATGCCGATAAACCAGAGATGTTGGACGATTTGGAAGTCAAAATTCGCTGTGTTATTGCTGATATACGGCCCCAGTTGTTCGATAAAGTTGTCGAAAATTGGACTTCACGATTGCGCTTCATTCGATCTAGCCGTGGTGCGAATATGCCCGATACCATATTTAAACACTAATGGCATAAAATTGTCTATTGAATAAAGCAAATATCTTAGCCATTAACATTAGCTTCAAGCATTTCATTTCATATTGAATTTGTATAATTCTAAAAAAACACACTTTATGTGATACATCAACCCATTTCTAAAATCTTGGTCGACTTGTCCCTAAAGCAGAGAGATCCCCCGAACTGCAACTACTACATGACAGTAAGTCTTTCCAACATCGCATATTAAATCCTGGCTGCCGTATTTTGTGAACCCCTAATACATTTCTTCAATAGTCTGATTGACCCTTCTCAGTGTGATTTTAGGCCAGGAAAGTCGAACATAAATCAAATTATCATATTACGGCAGTTATTGAAAAAAACCGAAGGGTTTCAAGAGATCTTTTGAACTGCGCCTGCTTAAAATCGGATACAGGATTCTTGCTGCTGGATTTTTTGAACATCTAAAACCGTTTTTCAACTTTTTAACCAGTTTTTATCAGTGCTGGTCAAGATCTGGTAAACCCAACCCCAAAAATTCACTCTGTTGCCGGTCTTGAAGAAGATACAGAAACACCGAATCTATACATACTACCTCTTCATCGACCTAGCCCTTAATAACGTCTACAAAGACGAGTTACATATTTTTATATACTTTCAGAATCCTTCTCATGAGATCGATCTTGTGCTAGCCACCACCAGGAGGACAATACTTCGGAAGTCTGTACAATTTCTTTTATACGCCGAGGACATTAACATAAAAATCAGTAGGATATCTGTAGAACAAGTCCGGGTTTGACGGTCGATAAAAGCAAATTAAGTGCCGCAGTGAACTCTTGAAATGGCATCATTACGGAGTTTAAGCGAAGAATTCCTTTTGTCAACCATTGTTTCTACGCAATTTAGTAACACGTATCAACAGTTCACTGATATATGCGCAAACCAGCATCAGCTGTTTATTGAAACCAGTTGGTATGAATTGAATTAATTTACAAAATTCCAGTCAGTGAGTTTCAACACGCCAAAGTACTATATAAGCGAACACGAAATATAAAGCCAGTCCGCGGATGGGCTGCCTTGGATACGGACAATGATGCTGGTGCGATAAATAAACTTCTAAAAAAAAATTGCCCCGAATCGCACTCAAAATAAATTGGATCGAAAAGTTGCTAGTCTACGATTTGAATGAGATCTTTTTATGAAAAAAAACAAACGGCAAGATGGGAGGATTATGTATCCATCCAGTATCTACATATCTCCTCCTAAAAAATCACTATTCACTTTTCTACGTATTTGCTAAGAATATCTTAACAAAAACAAAGACGACATTAAACTAAACAAAGGTTTCCAGTATCTGATAGATGAAGCACGGGTTAAACCCCCCCAACAAGTACGACTTCCACTCAACGGAAGTTGTTGTGGTCAACAACTATATCTGGGGGAATACCAAAAGAGATTCATTTAAGATATACTCGTATGTATGCTATTGGTAATATTTGTATTTGATTTCGCATTGGTAAGTCATCATCTGTTCTAACCGGCTTTGTGTTTAGCGATCTGCCATTCACTCTTCTGCACCATACCATAAAAGTCATCGGAACATCGGTAGAGCTTTGTGTTTCGGAAATACCCCAACCAAGACTACATATGTATTCACATCTAAAACAAGTTTGTGCTGAATTTAAGATATTTCCCTCATGTTGCTGATTCCTCGTACAATAGATTGTTTTGAATTTCATTTTTAAAATCTCTCAGTTCCTCGGTTTGATATTTCTCGATCGGTTGTGTGCACTGCAATGGCTGAAAAATTGTGTTTGCTATTTTTATTATTCATAGTGACCTTGACGGCTGCATATGAGATTCCAAAAGCCGAGTTTAAGATAAACCGCCCCAAAGGTTTTGAGGTCTCCATTCCAGCTGAGGAGGACGTCACTCTTTTTGCCTTCCATGGCAATTTAAACAAGAAAATTGTTCGCCCAGAGGTAGGAAGATGGTCGAGAGATATATTGAGGGCAAAAGAGGGCCGATTTACATTCACCGATACTGAAACGAGTTTGAAGGTGGGTGATACATTTTACTATTGGACATACACCATCCACAATGGCCTTGGCTATAATGAGCTTGATGGCGTATATGTGGTGACCGAACAGGATAATGGGTCAAATGCCCAAGAATCTTCTATCCAAATTCAATCTATACCTACGAGTATACCTAAAAGGGAATCACCGCCAAGTGACGTTAAGAAATGCTCGGAAAGTATTTCTAAAGGAAAGCCTAGTCGTTGTGGAGATCGTAAAGATTCCGCATATATAATTCCAAAAGCTGAGTTTAAGATTTATTATCCCAAGGGCTTTGAAGTGTCTATCCCGTATGAAGAAGGGGTCTCTTTATTTGCCTTTCATGGCAAACTTAACGAGGAAATGGATAACTTGGAAGCTGGCAGGTGGTCCAAAGATGTTTTGAAACCAAAGAACGGTGGTCGCTTTACATTCGTGGACACTGAAACGAGTTTGAAGTTGGGCGATACCATTTATTATTGGACTTTTGTAATTCACAATGGCTTAGGTTATAGAGAGGATAATGGTGTTTACATGGTAACTGAATATGCGTCACATGATACTGATTCGAATTCACGAATATCCTCGACTGCGGCTCCAACTACAACTCAGTCACCTCGTCATATCTCCAGAGAATGTCTTTATAATACTACAGCTGGAAGCAGTGAAACTTCAATTCATTGTGGTGGTCGCAAGGTTAACGCGTATGATATTCCCAAAGCCCAGTTTAAGGTGTTTCAACCTAAAGGGTTTGAAGTTTCCATCCCCGACGAAGTAGGCGTTCGTTTATTCGCATTCCATGGAAAACTAAACGAAGAGATGGACAACCTGGAGTCGGGAAGATGGTCGAAAGATATTTTGAAACCAATGAATGGACGATTTATTTTTAGAGAATTTGACACAAGTTTAAAGCTGGGTGATAAAATCTATTATTGGACATTTGTCATTCACAATGGCCTTGGTTATCGTGAAGACAATGGAATCTTTACAGTGACAGAGTACACTTCAGAAGAAAATGAATCGATTTTAAAAGTATCTACAACTTCTGCACCATCTACGAGTACAACTGCAGCATCTTATATTCCTTCCGGAAAGTGTCGTCGTAGTATAACAACTGTGAACAATGGAAATCCGGTCCAATGTGCTGATCAAGTCATTTTTGAGGAGCATTTCGATGGCCAAAGTTTAGATACGGATAAATGGTCAATTGAACGACGTTTCTCTACGCAACCGGATTATGAATTTGTAATGTACCTGGTGAACGATGAAGTCTTGAGAGTTCGCAACGGAATGGCTACTCTCAAGCCGATCCCATTGACTAGAACCTATGGAAATAAAATATTAGAATCTCAACTCGACCTCGGAGGTAATTGTACGGGTCTTCTTAATACAGAGGACTGTTACCGAACCGGTGGTAGCCCTGATATTCTTCCGCCATTTATTTCATCTCAATTTTCTACTAAACTGAACTTCACTTTCCAACATGGCAAAGTAGAGATCCGAGCTAGGATGCCTAACGCTCCTTGGGTGTACCCGCAGCTCTTTCTTGAGCCGGTGGACTTTCGTTATGGCATCAAAAACTATCAATCTGGACAGATGAGGATTGCAATCAGCCGAACTAATGGCGACGATTTGGTGAGTGAACTTTTCGGAGGTGTTATTCTAAACGCCCAGGAGCCATTTCGTAATGTAAAGATGTGCAAGAGGATTAATGCTCCGATCGATTGGTCAGCAGATTTTCATATTTACACACTGGAATGGTTAAAGGATAAAATTATAATAGGTGTGGACAATGAGCAATATTGTACGGTGCAACCAAACGAGGGTGGATTTTCGAAGTTAGATGTGCATGATAAAATGTTACCGAATCATGAATTTCTAGAAGGAGGCTCCCAAATGGCTCCATTTGACCAGGAGTTTTATATTACGTTGGGGTATGGTGTTGGCGGGCAAGGCGACTTTCCAGACGACAGGACGCTTTGGCTAGAAAAGAAACCATGGCAAAATTCAGAAAGAAAGCAGATGAAAAAGTTCTGGAATAAGCAGAAGAAGGATTTGAACAAATGGTTGGGAGCTGATGCTGCATTCCAAATTGACTATGTTAAGGTCTATTCTGTGTAGGAGATGTCCTTATTTCTTTTTTTGTTGGAATAAAATTTCATTTTAAAATATAGAATTTGTTATCATTTAACTGAAAATTTATGTATAGGTGAGATCAGTAGTTTGCTTTTTAGGTAGGTGATTCACTTAAAAGATATTGTCACAGTGGTAAGCCTTGAAAAATGAGTAAGTCACCAACTTTACGACGTGTTGTTAGGGGTCATAGGCCAATTTAATGCGATCGAGATATACTGGTAGGTTGACGCTTTAAGAAATGAAATTTTGTCGAAAACTTTGCTGGCCATAGTTTAAAGAGTATGGAGTAGAAGAATCTGTGTTGGTTTTTCAAAAAGGCGAACATACAATGAATAGAGAAAACTTTGAGTCATATAAAATTCGCACAAAAAACTTTGGAATGAAGGAGAGTTTCGCGGTAGGCCTATAATTTCGTCTTTCCAACCGTTGTTATGGACAGAGTTTATGTATGAGTCTGCGGTGGCGTCACAAGCTCCAAATCAGCTCAGCATCGGATATACTTTGGTTTTTGGTTCGATGGCAGCTGGGCGATGTCAAAGATCTAATTGACACCTATCACTGAGACTTTCTTTAGAAAGCGTAAGGTCCTAGTGGTGTCTAGTTTTGGCCCAACTTCTGATTGTATAGAATGATGAACATTCTTACTGACTTAAATGGTGCTGCAGTCCGGAGTGGACCAATAGGCCTCTTCAGTTAGCGCGGTTTCTGACTAACTGGATTCAGTTGCGTACTCCAAGTTGGTTGAGATACCCGCATACTTATGCACGCCACCTAAAGTCACGTCTTCTTTTACTGCGTACCCGTAGAGACAGGGTTGGAATCCAAGTCTTTCCGGGCTGGAGCGTTTGTGTTGACGTAATGAAGAACGTTGAAGTAGTGTCTCGCAACGAAACAATTGATATCAAAAGGAGGTTTAGATAAGATAATGCGTTGTCATATGACTTTCCTTAACACCATACTTTAAAAAATGTTATGTCAACATCAGTGGCACAATTTTTCAAAAGTCTGTGCGACTACTTGCATACGTTGATGGCAGCTGGCTGTAACTGATGTGTTTGCAAGTAATAAAACAAAACCGGCAACAAGTGCAAAACCATATATGCTGTCAACACGAAAGGGTGTACAACGCTCAACTGATCGGATATAACTTTGAGCTACATAAGGATTTTGACGATGACAACTCAGTAGAAATCAAATGAAGGTTTACACTTGCCAAAGACTGTTTTTTTGCTTAAGAAGGCAAAGTCAAATCTTATAGTTTGGCAAGTGCAGGTGTTATTAAGTTGCCCGTTTGCTTACGTGAAGAAAAATGTTGTTTTGTATGTTTGTATATAGGTTTCACTTAGAATCAATTCAATTGTTCATTGAGGAATTTTCCATATTTTTAAATAAGGAGCGCACAGCAAATCTTTTAGTTTTTGGTGACATGAATTTAGAAATTTTATCCTTGAATGGTGCTGTGGACTCATATAACGTTTTGTTATCAGAAAATGGATTAACATCTTTTGTTAAGGAACCCACCAGACCTGTTGCAGGCACTTGTCTTGATCACGTTTTTGGTCGTCTCCCCAAGGTAACTCAAAACCGATGTTCAGGCGTTGTCTTTGATTTAGGAAGGAATTACAGATCATTGCATGACGGGTATTGTTTTCAAGCATTAAAAAATGCAGTTCGCAATAAATCCATATTAGAACGTCAAATGACCAAAATTGATTATGGCAAGCTTAATAATGAACTCCTTTACGAGTATACTGAGTGGGAAGAATTACTCGTATATGCTGAAGAAAAGGCTAATAAGTTATATTAAAAATTCAACATAATACTATCACTAAGAACATAAAATTATAACCTTGGATAAGTCATATTCTTCTCAAAAAAATTAAACTGCGTGATAAATGTCATAAGCATCCACTAAATGCAAATTTAAATGCTCGTTTCAAAAAAAATGTGTAAGGAGATTAACAAAGAAATAAGATTAAGACGTGATTTTTATTACCACAATAAAATTAGTAGTGCGGGGGGAAATCCTAAGAACGGGTGGAGAACTACGAGTATTAACGACATTTTAAATATTCGTGCGGTTTGCTAAGAGATGGCGTAACTTGTATTATTCCATTGGAACATGCGTTGGAAAACTACTGTCATTGTACGTCATTTCAGTATACGAGGGCGGGTCAATAAGTCCGTGACTTTTGGATTAAAACACAGATTTTTTGATAAAAAAATAATTTTATTTTTCAACGTAGTCTCCCTTGAGCTCTATACACTTTGTCCAACGCTTCTCCAATTTTTTTATCCCTTCCAAAAAAAATGATTTGTCGAGGTCCTCAAAATAGGCCTTTGTTTGCGAGATGACTTCATCATTGGAGTCAAATCTTTTTCCACCAAGCCATTTCTTCAGGTTTGGGAACAAGAAGTAGTCGCTCGGAGCCAAATCTGGAGAATAGGGTGGATGAGGGAGCAATTCATAGCCCAATTCATGGATTTTTGCCATGGCAACTGCACATGTGTGCACCCTTGCATTGTCTTGGTGGAAAAGAACTTTTTTCTTGGCCAAATGAGGTCGTTTTTTTTTCAAATCGTCATTGAATCGGTCCAATAAGTTGGCATAATATTCCCCATTGATTGTTCTTCCCTTTTGAAGGTAGTCAATGTGGATTATCCCGCGTGCATCCCAAAAAACAGTCGCCATAACTTTATTGGCTGACAAACCCACCTTGGCCTTCTTTGGCGCCGATTCACCCTTAGAAACCCACTGTTTTGACTGTTGTTTGTTCTCTGGTGTGTTGTGATGGATCCATGTTTCGTCCACGGTTACAAAACGGCGCAAAAACTGCTCCATATTGCGATTAAACAACGCCAAACCTTCCTGTGAAGTTGTTACACGATTGCGTTTGTGGTCGACTGTGAGCAAACGCGGCACTCATCTTGCGGAAAGCTTTTTCATGCCCAAGTGATCATTCAAAATTGAAACCACTGAGCCATGCGAGATCCCTACGGCTTCCACAATCTCTCGCACTTTCAATCTTCGGTCGGCCAACACCATATCGTGAATTTTTTCGATTGTTTCGGGTGTAGAGACCTCAACTGGGCGTCCAGGACGTTCGGCATCTTCAGTGCTTGTACGGCCACAACGAAATTCAGTAAACCACTTTTTTACCATTGAAATCGATGGTGCAGAGTCCCCATAGTATTTATCAAGCTTAGCCTTGGTCTCGGTAATGGTTTTTTTTCGCAAGAAATAATGCTTAATAAGCACACGAAATTCACTTTTTTCCATTTTCTCCTCAAATTAGTGAGTAGTCTGATAAAAATAGCTGTCAAACACAAACTAACTGACGCAGCAAGTTTAAATTTTGACAGGAGTCAACTGACAGATGCCTGTTGACAGGAGCAGTGTTGCTGTTTCAGTAAAGAGGTCAGAAATTCAAAAAATTCACGGACTTATTGACCCGCCCTCGTATGTCATTTGAAGCGTAAACAACAATAATTTTTTTTCACTCAAATATGTCGAACTTTGTGCCTGAAATAGTGTTTTTGCGGGGAGTTCTTCTTCATTACTTTAATATGAAGAAAACTGCTGCCGAAAGTCATCGTATTTTGGTGGAATTTTTATGGTGAACATGCGCTAGCTGAGCGAACGTGCCAAAAGTGGTTTGCACGATTTAAAAGTGGTGATTTTGGCTTGCAAGACGATGAACGTCCTGGGCAGCCAAAAAAATTTTAAGATGAAGAACTGGAAGCATTACTCTATGAAGATTGTTGCCAAACACAAGAAGAGCTCGCAGAATCTTTGGGTGTCACTCAAGCAGCCATTTCAAAACGTTTAAAAGCAGCTGAATATATTCAAATGAAAGGAAATTGGGTTCCACATGAACTCAAGCCGAGAGACGTCGAAGGCGGTTCTGCATGTCCGAAATACTGATGGAACGCCACAAAAGGAAATCATTTTTGCATCGGATTGTTACTGGTGATGAAAAATGGATCCATTACAACAACCCCAAACGCAAAAAATCATATGTAATGCTCTGTATTTGCTGGAATGAGATGGGTGTGCTGTATTATGAGCTGCTAAAACCGGGTGAAACCATCAATGGACAATGCTACCGAACACAATTAATCCGCTTGAAGAGATCAGTGGCCGAAAAACGCCCGAAATATGCGACCAGACACGAGGCAATAATTTTCCATCATAACAACGCTCGGCCCCACGTTGCTATTCCGGTTAAGAACTACTACAGTAGATGGGAAGTCTTACCCCACCCGCCTTATAGCCCAGACCCTGCCCCTTCTGACTACCATTTGTTCCGGTCAATGCAGAATGCCCTCACTGAAATACGGTTCACATCAGACCAGAATATCAAAAATTGGATTGATTCATTCTTGGCTGCCAAGCCGGCGCAGTTCTTTTGGGATGGGATCCACAAATTGCCAGAAAGATGGGAAAAAGTCATAGCTTCAGATGGGCAATACTTTGAATAAAACTATTGTACATGTTTTTCTTAAATAAACGTTCAAATTTTGGAAAAAAAACCGCAATCAAGTTATATACCCAATAGAAACGCCAAAAAACAACAACTGAAAAAGGTGATATGTACTCGTATGTTACAGATGCTGCAGATACGAGTATAACTAAATTATTCAATTACTACTTTTGTAAAAGTTGGTTAACATTCATCCACCTGTGATTTTTCTTTGCCTTGCTGGTGTTTGCATTTCAAACAGAGTCTTTAGTAGGAATAGTTTTTATTTCAAATCAATTTTTAGTCTTGAAATTTTGAGAACAATAAGATCTCTCAGAAATTCCAACGCATGTGGTAGAGATGGTATTTCAAACTTTGTGCTAAAAAAAAACTGCATTCAATATAGCAATTTTAGCACACATTTTTAATTTAATTGTTACTTCAGGTATTTTTCCAAATGAACTAAAATTTGTTCTTGTGATACCTCTCTTTAAAAAAGGCAACAAAAAAGGTGTCAGGAATTATAGGCCAATCTCAGTATTACCCTCCATATCAAAAATATTTGAAAACAATAATTAAAAATAGAGTTTTGCGATTTCTTTAAGATACAAATATTTTTAGTTCTCTACAGTCCGGTTTTAGAACAGGACTTTCAACAGAAGATGCTTCGTCAGATTTTTGCTCTTTCATACAAAAATTTGGACAGTAGCAAATACTGTGGTGCACTTTTTGTTGATATAACCAACGCTTTCGATATGATTAATCATAGTCTTTTGAAGAAGCTATACAACAATTTCGTGGTTATATTTATAAATGGTTCGAATCTTATTTGAGTAATCGAAGTCAGAAAATAAATGTTAATAATGTTCTAAGCGACTCGAAAGATATTAATTTTGGTGTACCTCAAGGATCTGTCCTTGGTCCGATTCCCTTTTTAATTTATGTAAATACTTTGTATGAGCAACCTTTGTTGGCAAAGTAAAAACCTTGGCGAATAATTCTGCGATTGGGTATGATACAGTTAATCCTCTAAATTTAATCTGCGATATCAATTACGGTGTCCATATACTAAGGTCATGGTTTGCGGAACACAAACTTATAGTTAGCGATAAAACCTAACATGTTTTTTTCGCGTTAACTCAAAAGTATTGTCTGATATTGATATTACCTTTCATTCGACTGATTATTTTAGATTCAAATTATTGTACAGGGTGAATGACTCGAACTCCAACTTTTTAAAATGCTACAATTTTTTTATTTTATGATAAATTTTATTATGCCAAAGCAAAAAAAATAGATCAGTTTTCAAATCGTATCAGTAGTTTTCAATATGTCCACCTTTGGCGCGAATAATGGCCTTGAGACGGCCGAAGAAAGCATCCCACGCTGCACGCAAGTGGCCTATATTTTTGACCCATTCCCGGCGAAGTGCTTGTTTGAGATGGTCCAAACTCTGGTATTTTTTATTGCCAACCTTCGCCTTCAAAATACCCCAGACAGAGAAATCCAACGGATTTGCATCCGGAGAATTTGCAATCCATTGTGTCGAAGAAATGAAGTGTAGAACATTGTTTTTTAACCAATCTTGGTTGAAATGTCCACGATCTCCGATCGAAATGATTGTTTGCCCAAGGCTTCAATACTGCCTCTAATACAGTTTCACGGTATGCGATCGCATTAATTTTGACGCCACGGTCCAAAAATACGAGTGGAGAGCGAGCATCGGCGATTATGGCAGCCCAAACCATCACCATTGGTACTGCCTGCTTTCTGGTGGCCGTCCGAAGATGTAAATTTTCGAAGGACCTCTCTGGTAAGTAAACTCGGTCATTTTGTTTGTTGACATATTGCTCAAAAACAAATGGCGACTCATCGGAAAAAACCAAATTCGGCAACTCACCACTTTCGTGCAAGCGTAGCAACTCCTTCGCCCTTTCGACTCTATCTTTTTTCTGTTGCGGTGTAAGATCGTGTGCTTTTTGGAACTTCAATGGCTTGAGCCCAAGATCATTTTTCAGTATGTGTTGCATCCGTTCCAACGATATGTTGAGCTCACGAGCCATTTTTCTTCCACTTCGACGCGGATTTCGCTCAATTCGAGCCTTCACTTTCCGAACCATTTCTGCCGATGTTGCTGTTTTTTTATGACCACCTCCATGGCGTTTTGCAACGCTGCCAGTATCACGGTAACGAGCTATGGTTCGAGACACAAATGATTTATTCACGTTGAGGTGCTGTAGGGCTCTAACGATAGCTACCTGTCGTTTTCCAGCCAAATATAAAAATCGTTTAAAAGGCTTGTAAATAATAAAATTATCTGTCATGTGTCAAAATTTGAGCTCATTGTCATGAACGGTTTGGAAATTATAGCAGTCTGAAGTTGGTTGCAGTTCGAGTCATTCAGGGTGTATTTAACGAAAATTGCACAAGACTTAGTTCGTAGTCTCTTTTTGTCCCTAATAGCAGTTGTAGTAATTTCTGCTTTAAAATTGACATTGTGAAACACTTCATTTGTATATTTAGGAGTCACAATAGATCAATATTTTAAATGGACCGACCATGTTTTTAATTTAAAACAGCATTTTCTATCAACAATTCGATGTCTGTACAATTATTTAACAAGCTGCCTGCAAAATACCACCTTGATCAAAAAGTTCCCGGGGGACACCACCGTGTGACGCTCCCATTGTTCCGATTTGAGTTCTGTTTTTTTTTTTTTGTTAAGTTGGTAAATCTGTTGTTGATATTTCCTCTAAATCTTAGCGTCATAGCTTAACATTTGCAAAAGTTACGTAGCCAAGTACATCTATCTCTGTGTGTGTTGGAGATTTTTTACAATTTTCGAAATGGATTTAAATTTTCAACAACGAACTTGTATTAAATTTTGCGTGAAAAACGCATTTAATGGTGCGCGAACGTTGGAAATGTTGGAAAAGTGTTTCGGCAACGATTCTCTAAAGAAAACGGTCGTTTACCAGTGGCACGAGCGGTTCAAATGTGGTCGTGAGTCAATCGAAGATGATGAACGCAGTGGTAAACCATCGACATCGTCGAAAACCGACGAAAACATTGATGAAGTAAAAGAAATGTTGGTCAATAACCGCAAATTAACCATCAGAGAAATAGCGGAGGACTTGAACATTGCCTATGGATCCGTCCAAGACATTTTGGTTAATGATTTGGGTTTCCGTTGTGTAGCAGCAAAGTTGGTGCCAAAAGACCTCAATTTCATGCAAAAAAAGAGACCGTGTTGACGTCGCTCAAGAGATGATTTGCGAGGCTGAATCCGATCCCGCATTCATCAAAAGGATCATTACTGGAGACGGGACATGGGTTTATGAGTACGACACGCAATCCAGACATCATGCAAGTGAATGGCGTTCACCAAATGAGCCGAGACCGAAAAAACATGTCGTTTTCAGTCAAAAAAGAAGGCAATGTTCACGGTTTTCATGGATTACAACGGTGTAGTGCATCATGAATTTTTGTCAGAAGGCCAGACAGCAAACAAAGAGTATTATTTGGGCGTTATGAGACGTTTGCGTAAAGCAATTCGCCGAAAGAGACCAGAATTGTTGGCAGAAAACTCGTGGATTTTGCACCATGATAACGCACCGTCGCACAGTGCCATCATTATTCGTAATTTTTTGACGATAAATGCAACAAATACCATCCAACAGCCACCGAATTCACCTGATTTGGCTCCCTGTGACTTCTTTCTGTTCAATCGAGTTAAAAGCCACTACGGGGAACGCGTTTCAGCAGCCGAGAGGAAGTAATGGAAAAATCGCAAGAAGCACTGATGGACCTACCGAAAACGGAGTATAAAAAATGTTTCGAGGATTGGATCAAGGGCTGGCATAAGTGTGTTGCAGTCGATGGGGATTACTTTAAAGGGGACAACATAAATTTAGATGAATAAACTTGTATTTTAAATTTTCTGAATACATTCCGGGAACTTTTTGATCGAGGTAGTATACGGCATTATAAATCCTTCTATGTCTCTCAAAAAAAATAAAGTCGTGGCTCTGTAGATGAAATTGAAAATTTGTTGCACTATGTTAACTATTAATAAATAAAATGTTAACTAATAAATAAATAAAAAAAATAATAAGACCTTGTCAAGAAACATTAATAAGACTCAATATCGGTTAGACTGAAACTGAAGTAATGCCATCCGAAATGAAGAATGATTGATCAACGTGAAGCCATTTCAGGTTAAATAGGTTAAAATCAGCCAAAATAACAACTACGTCGCTACGGTCGATCTGACTAAATAGGAAGTCAAACGCATCTACAAATAGCTTACACTTTAGCTGTGGACTGGTTGAGAAGGACGATTGTAAGCAGTAAATAACATTTTATAAAGTGAAATTTTAGACCGATGGGTATTGCTAAAAGGACTGTACACGCTAAGGTTACGAAAGGCATCATAGTCTTGGATTCTTAAAGTCGGATAGCAGGTCTCCGTATGAACACATATATCCTATAAAACGATTTGAGAGTTAAAATAAACTGCAGATGTTTTACAATAGTTTGCAACGTTTTAGTAATAAAAGACTAAAAATTGGGTGAAGTATTTTGAGGATTCTCTAGCACGTCCGCGAAATCTTTGGATTGATTATGATAGTTTAAAGCGCCCTTGGCGCTTCAACCTATGTGCAACCTATGAGAAGAAATTATTTGCAACATGCTCGTATACTCGTAGGCCCATTAGGTCTAGTAACAGCTGTCGTTGCTGATGCCACCTTACACAAACGGCGATATCGTCTACAGACTGGAGGCAGTTCTAGGTGCAGTCACCCGTCGTACACGAAGTTCCAGATATCGGAACCTGGGGCCAAGTCTCAATCCTGCAGATAGCTATCGACTATCTTTCTAAGGTAGTCCGATACATCTGGTGGGAGCTTGACAAGCCCGCTTTACGGTCTTTAGAACGTCATACACGTTGATCGTCCCTCGTTGAACCCATGCGGATTATTCGATAGATTGTACCACTCTCCTATCCTCGCTCGTAGTATCTTCTCCTATTTTTCAGTTGTTTTCCAGTATACACAGCGGCCGGAATGACCACGGAGCCAGGGATATGGTTTTTCCTTATTCAAAAGAAGTAGGCGTTGGAGTTTCCAGCGTACACTGAGCAGTTCAATACGTAAACCCATCCAAAAACTAACGTGGTTTCTCCGCAGCTACGATCTTAAGCGTTTCTTTCGGCAGCCCGTCAGAGCCAGGGGTCTTGTGACCCGGCCCGTCGTTACCCTTCTCACTTCTTCGGGTGGTTTGTATTTTCTTAACGCCCTCAACAGACTTTTCTTCGCTTGCTTTTACGACGCCACGGTCAAATTCGCGTCCAGGCGACTTCTGTGCCTCGGGGAGATGGCGAAAGCGTAGACAGGATCGCGATTACCTGGGTGCACCTGCGTCGTAGACCTGCGTCGTAGACCTGCGTCGCATACACTCGTGGCATCATTCCCTGACACGGCGCACGGTGCAATCCACCAGCTGCTCAGGCTCCAACGCACTTGATATTCTATTCAAGTCAGCAGGAGGCGGTGCAACCACAACATGCAGTGGTTTTGCAGTTGAGATCGTCGGCGAGGACAACGTAACATTTCTCCCTCAATACACAGGCAGCGTATTCGTGACCTTCAAGCCGGTCTCGGAAGACGCCCATTGTAGTATTCGGGGAGAGAAAGCAACTCACTTAGGTAACACGCCAGCCCTGATCTAAACGTACCTCTCTCCAACTCCGGTATCGGAAATGGAGAGTTTTCCGGTCTTGCAAACCACAACTGCCACCAGTACCAGCCCCGGTCCGATAATGCTCCCTTAATATGTGCAGGTCCACCCTTCGATCATGGGAAAACTCACCAAGCAAGTCCGGCGCAAGCCTGGACATCCGGCGGGATGACGCTACTGCCGCCTGAAGGGCTTCGCACCCATCCTATCCCGCAACGTGCCGGATGCCTGAGCCGTCGTCAATGTTTTTGCAGAGAAATCAGCTTAGTTCCATATTGAAGCTGCTGCTAGCCACATGACTTCTCTCTCCACACCTCTAGCACGCTCCGGACCTGTCAAGCCCCTTGCAGTTGCTTGCAAGGTGGACGAACCCCAGACAGCTATGATAGTGCTCCGCTCTTGCTCTGGGTCGAATCCTACAGGTCAGGCAGTCTATTCTTATGTGATCCCTATAATTGAGAATATGCACCCAGACGACCCGGTTTCCCCTAACTATGGCGGCTGACAATCTGACCACCACTTCAGCGAGGTTCTTTCTAGGAAGTAGCTCTTTACTGCTGTTTCCATCACCTCCCTTTTTACTGTGGAGTCGACGTCCGATTCTCTAAGGTAACGTCTGGGGTCACTGTATTGACTCTGCCCACTCAAGTACGAGTACTTCATTGGGATTCGCCTTGGTCCACGGGGGAAAAGAGCTCGCCCTTTTGCTAGTGAATTCCAGGGGTATTAAACCCGGTCTCTCCCATGTTCTGCTCTTATTTCTCCGTCGTCTTCACAGTCTTCCACTTTTCTTCCGTTAAAAGATTGGTTTGCTTTTTCGAGGAGAGGGGCAAGGTCGGGACCACCTCTTTGAGCTTTGTCGTTGCTCTCTCTGTTTTCTTGGTCTTCTGGCGCGTCCCCTGACGAGTTCTCTTTGGAACTGTGATCTCTGTTCTGCACTTGATGTCCTTCTCCGTGCTCCCATATTTATTTATGAATTTATGCAGGGCTCGCATCAACCGCATTAGGTCCTTCAATATGTCGTTCTCCATTTCGCTCCACGAAGACGAGCCCCGGGAATTTGGCTTTTTATGCGAGGTTTTCTCCTCTAGCTTTCCAGAAGCAATTACATCAACTAAATTGGCCAAGTTACCCACCACTTTGTCGGATGTTGTAGGCCTCATGTTTGACAGTAAAAGTTGGCTCTCTTTAGAACCGGAGACAGCTCGGGTAACCGGGGCTTTCACCCTATAGGAATCCGAGGCGGGAGAAGGTACCCGTTTTCTGGCACTACATACTACCCGCCGGTAGTATGTTATTACTTGTGCAATCCATTTTTTTTTATCCGGATTCCCATTTTTGAAAAGAAGAATCGTATAACTGTCACGATAGCAGGTAAAGGTCATTGCTCTCCGTTCTTCAAATTACCGGAAAGGCGTTTCAGCGGGAGCAGGAATCATACTATGGCTAGTATGCTCGGTTAAGTTGGGGGCGCCACTGCCCGCTAGCCCCACTACGGAGGAGGACTGCCCTGGCTCAACTTATTTGATAGTAGCTGATAGCTACCTCTGTTTCAAGGCAGTCCTTAACTTTGCAACCGCATGATTGGTTTAAACGGTTTACATTCCATACGTACTCGTATATCCGAAAGTTTTTGTACTTAGCATCTACTTTGGTGGAATTGTCAATAGTTTTTCTTTTCGTATGACTGCATAACCATTCAATCCGAAGAGTCAGACACGTTTTTTCATAACTGAATAACTTAAAATAGTTCATTCGAGACCACACGTCCTTTTCAAAACCTGATTACAGAGTTTAGGGATTAAAATTGTGGGTGCTTCCAAAATGCTTCCGGCTTTTAAAAAAGTATACCTGTTATCTTTAATTGCATGGATCTGGATGGATGGGAAGACTATATTGAATATAGATTAAGTAGGCACTCCTAATATCAACTACCGGACAAATCTAGGCACCTTACCCAAACAGCTTATGAAATTGGCATTACATTGCGCGTTTCAAAATTTTAATCACGATTTCGAATAAAATAAGTGCTCTTTGATAAGAACTCTGAAACTGTGCTCAGAGGTTGTTCTCTGATTAATGGAAATTGCTAATCTTTGACTGCATGTAAAATATTAACAACATGCGGTTCTCTTGAAACGATTAACACCACCTCCTGGTGTGTTGCTAGGTTATTACGTACAACCTCTAGATGTAATTAGTAAATTAAAATTTCTAGAAAATATTATAAAAACCTGTATAAGAAGGCAATATTTGCCCTTTAGTACGAGTAGGCGGGAGAGTGATTAAACAATTAACAACTTTCTGAGAGAGCCAGTTTGAATAGAAGATGCAAAAGCGAATACAGTTCTGAGAAGTCTTGTCAAGGAGATTTTTATGAGGAAGGGGTATATTCTCTGTGTTTTTTGTTTTGCTATCACAGCTGCTTATCTCACCGCTGGAGAAATATATCACCCATTGAAACAGTTTACTTGGAGTCTTCCTTTATTTCGTCCATTTAGTCTTAACTTTAACAACACGCGTTACATGAAAAGGCGTCACTAATATGTAGCTGCTTTACTTCCTTTTCAAAGAATGAACACCTTTGTGATTCTATTGTATTCCCCGCTTACTAGCCGAGGTCCAAGGTCCGATGACCTATGCCATCGAATTCACTGGGATGTGGGTAATCAAATGCATGAATAAGTGCTCTAAAAAAGACTGAACGCTGAATTTCATCCCTTCCACAGATACGAGGGTTATCTGAAAAGTTTCCGACCGAGCAATGATACAAGACATTTTTTCTCAAAATTTTTTTCTATTTTTCTACTAGATGGAGTGTAAAGTGACATCCTTGACCGCCAGAATGCGCTGCTACAGCAAAAAAGGTTACGGTGCCTTGAAGTTCGTTCAGATTTAGGCAGATTTGCCAAATTTCAGTACGATGCTGTCTTTAGTTTTGTTTTGACAGCTGATTGTTGTTGACGTGTTTGGCATCATCTTGAGTATGGACAAAAACGAATTTCGTTCTCTCATAAAACATTATTCTTTGAGAGGCAAAACGGCGAAGGAAACAAAAGAAAAGTTGGATAAATATTATGGGGCTAATGCTGTGTCAGATTACACCGTCAAATATTGGTTTCGAGAGTTTCGTGGTGGCCGCAACTCCACTACCGATCAAGTCCGCAGCGGCAGGCCTTCCGATGCGGTTACAGAGGACAATGTCAAAAAAACACATGAAATGGTGTTGGCTGACCGGAAAGTGAAGGTGCGCCAGCTAGCAGATACCACAAAGGTTAGTACTGAGTGCACGCACCATATTTTGGGCAATAGTCTGCATATGAAAAAGTTATCCTGCCGCTGGGTGCCGCGAATGACCAAAAACACGAACGCGAGAGCACTTCAAAAGAGTGTTTGGACTTGCTGATGCGGAATCGGGCGGACTTTTGGCGTCGATTGGTAACTGGATTTGGATCCCTCGGATCTCTTCCCAAACCTCAAAAAATGGCTCACCAATAAAAAATTCAGCTCACGCGAGGAAATCATCGACGCCGCGGACCTTCCGGAAAATTACTTTTCAGACGGGATCAAGAAGTTGGAAAATCGCTGGAATAAGTGTATCAAACTAAAAGAGGACTACTCGTATATTGAATAATATAAAACAAACATTTAAAAAAAAAAAATTTAATTCCCAAGGAGGCCACTTTTCACTCCATCTAGTATGTTACATAGTCTCCTTATAATTCTACACACTTCTCCCAGCGATACTCCCATCTCTCTAACCCGTCCAAATAGTACTCTGCAAAATAATTGTTCAGGAAGGTGATTGCCTCCTCATTTGATAAAAATCTCTGTTCTCCGACCGCAGTTTTCAGATGAGGGAACAAAAAGAAGTCGCTTGGGGCTAGATCTGGTGAATAAGGCGGATGGTCAAGCAGTTCAAACCATAATTCATTGATTTTCGCCATGGTAACCGCTGAGGTGTGAGACGGCGCATTGTCTTGGTGAAACAGGATTTTCTTTTTCTGCGAATGTGGCCGTTTTACCGCAATTTCTGCCTTCAGCTTGGTAAGTAATGATGCGTAGTACGAGTATGCTCCTGTAATGGTTTTTCCTTTTTGAAGATTATCGATTAAGATAACTCCTTTACTATCCCAAAAAACAGTCGCCATTACTTTCTCAGCCGAAAAAACAGTTTTTGCTTTTTTTGTAGCCGGCTCGCCCCTTGCAGTCCTCTGTTTTGACTGAATTTTTGTTTCGGGCGTATAATGGTGTATCCAAGTTTCATCTACAGTAATTAGTCGACGCCATAACTTGGATTTATTGCGCCTAAACTGCGCCAACAAAGCGTTGGAAATGTTCATTCGAACATTTCAGCTGCCCAAAATTTCACTGTGGTAAATGATGGGGCCCCCGCCCAATTATCAAGGCTTCGCCCATCAATGACGTTGTCTAATCGTAAACATCTTCAGATTACAGCCTCTGAATGGTTGCTACGATTTGACCAGTTACAAGTTGCCGGTCATAGGTCTTGTTGGCAGCTGGACCACCGGTAGTCCATACCAGGACTTAAATCACGGTACCATGGGAGTCAGGAGCCCCCCGGATTTCGGTCCGGGCCTGACTTGTTAGAGGTAGGCCCCCTTGTGGGAGCGTCTTGGTGGCTGTGGTTTAAACCCAAATCGCGGGTACGGGTTTCTTTTTTGGTTTGACCCATTGTAGAGTTGCAAATAAAGTACTGGGTGCTGTGACCCTAAGAACAGCAAGAGGTTTTAGGTCGGCCTCGACTCATACCAAGGGTGGAACTTGTGCCTCCAACACAAGTTCTGCTTTGGTATTATGTATAAGCGAGTATTATTAGCGATGGCAAGGCGTATCCTTGCTCCCTATGGATGTATGGGCATCTCGTAAACATAAGGTCTTAAATGACAGGTGGTTTACGTTAAAAATCCAGGAACGTTCTGTGGTAAATGATGGTGCAGAGTCCCCATACACAGAGTCCAACTCATTTTTGATTTGCGTAAGCGTATTGCCTTTCAATTTCATTTTCACAAAAAACACTCACATCGACTCACTCAAACGACTGTCAACTAAAAACTGCGCGTCCAAAATGGTTGAAACTTCGGTAAGTAACTGTCAAAAGATGCACAACTAGCATTCACTAGCTTTTATTGACGAGTGCCGCTATTTTTACGTTGCGGTCGAAAACATTTCAGGCAGCATTCGTATATCGAGAAGACCTGCCGTAATAAAAATTAGCTCTGAAAGATTTCTCAAGCTAGGAAAGCATTGACATTGGCATGAAACGGGAGACTTTTTCTACAAACCAGAAGTGGGTAAGACCAGAGTATGCATCTCAGCTAAAATAAATCATTTACGCTTTCTTCTGTCCCAACTCAGTAGATTTAGCAGTAGTTAAACAAGAAGACTCATACCGGCAGAGCATTCACAATCCACATGCTCATGGCACTCGACAGTCCATCCAAACTCGACGAACCAAAATAGCGGCCTCCCTGTAGCTGAAGTATTTATTCCATATCGCCGAGCCAGTGGAGTCGATGGACTTTCGCTTTCTTATTCTTCGTCTGCTATTGTTCCAGGTATGACTATTTAGCAAAGTATCCCAGGATCTGCTCCACCCTCTTACTCATCGTCTAGATCAGAGTTTCGTAGAAGATAATTTAGGCCCTTCGGCTAAGAAATGTAGACCTTATTCTGCCTGTCTGTTGGGGTCATCTGCTGTTTCGATGCTTAGACTCACTTTGTCACTGGTAGAATTATTGATCATGTAGCATATTGTTCTCTGTGAAAAGAGATGCGATTCATCTTTCTGTTGCCAAGGAGTGGTTTCTGTACAGAGCTTTCATTCAACATAGCCATTTTGTCATATTCTTTTTGAAAATACCAAAGCTTAATCATTGAATAAAGAAACGATTGTATGATCACCAGTCTAAGTTCCATTTTATACGAGTATATACCCCATACCACGTACTGAAATATTGCCTCAGCAAAATCATTTTGTACACAATTTTAAAACTAAAACAGGATTTTTCTTTTAATTTTTTATATATACATTTATTTTATTAATATTCACATTTTTGTTAAACATAAAATACTCCATCATCCTGTCTATACCCTAGCCCATTATGGATACCATAAGTCCAGAAATAAATGACATCTCCATGTTTCAATTCTGTAGTAGTATCTCTAAACGTAAACTTTCCATTTTTCGGTGTAACTATATCTCTGGCCCATTTTCCAGCCTCTAGGCCATTCATAGGAACATTGAGGTTACCATGGAAGGCAAACAATGTCAACCCTGGTTGAGCTGGAATGGATACTTCAAATCCTGCAGGACGAAGTTTCTTAAATGAAGCCGATGGCATCTCAAATCCAACAGCCACTGCAATGGCAACTAATAAGATGAAAAATGTTGAAAACCTTAACATTTCCTGGCCCTATAGTTGATGAAGGTGAGAATTGCAAGACTCCAGAAATGACTGATCATCGAGTAGTCAAGTGTCGACTATTTATAAGAAAATCAGCTCCATGCAGCTGTTTTCAGCTCGTATGGAATAAATTGATAAGAAAGCTTTCTTAAGTGGCTTGAATAAAGTTCGCCAATTGCGAAAAGTGATTGATGTTATGATTTTCCGATGAAAATTGCAAAACAAGTTTGGATGGAAGATTAAAATAGGTAGACACCTGATGAGGGGAGTTCAGGGTTTAGTAATTGTGGCATTAATTCTAGATATCCAAGCGAGTATATTCTTAAATTCCCCACAAACACTTTGATGCTAATATATTCGGTTATATGATGACTGAAACTTACTCAGATCATATTTGCATCCTTCCTCTCTATATCCTATTTTAATTCAGGTGGACATGGCTTCTCCTACTGCCACCCAAATATTCTACAATATATTTATATGTTCGGATGCATTTTAAATGAAGTGAGGGCTTTTTGTTCTATTGTATAAAGGAAAAGGCGTTATGAGGAACTTTCACCAATTGTGAAAGAAACATCGTATAAGTTAATATTAGTATAGGGTTGCTACTTAGGCTTTGGAATATGGATAAGTCAATTCTGACGTCAGCATCGTAAAGCTTGATGCTTTTAACGGTACACGTGCTCACAACATTTTGTCATACGAGTGCTATTTCATATTTGCGTTTTTTACAGAGACTTTAAAAATTCATCTCACCCAAAAAGTGGTATTCAAACGTGAACATTTTCGTAGGGTGATTTTTTATGATTTCCGACGTGGATTAACTCAACAACTGTGTGCCGATCAACTCTCTTCGGCTTTTAGTAATGAAGCAACATCCCGGGCCGCCGCGTTTCACTAGTTTTCGGTATTCAATCTGGTCGTCGTTCGCTCCAGGACGAATTTCGTAAAGGTCGTCCAGAGTCGGTTGTCATTGCAGAAACCGCAGATGTTGTGCGGAAACTGTGCGGGAAAAATCGTCATGTGACTTGTCGCAAAATTAAGGCATACTTGGGCATTAGTTGTACCCGCATTCACATTTAATATTGCATGAACATTTGGCTGTCAAAAAGATTTCTTCGCTTTGGATACCGCATAATTTGGCAATTGTTCAAAATAGGCCCGTGTCGATTCGTTCAAAGAAATGTGGGAAAAATTCGATCGTGGATCTTCAAAAGATCGTGACAGGCGACAAATCATGTATGTACATATATGAGCTGGAAACTAAACAGGTATCAACTGTATGGGTCTTTCAAGACCCATCCAACAAAAGTTGTTCGCGCACGAA
This sequence comes from Volucella zonaria, assembly GCA_963966105.1. Classification (NCBI taxonomy): domain Eukaryota; kingdom Metazoa; phylum Arthropoda; class Insecta; order Diptera; family Syrphidae; genus Volucella; species Volucella zonaria. Next base: position 68,418,005 of record OZ014534.1, on the reverse strand, counting down.
GCACTTCAAAGCAAATGGTCGCCTGTTTCTTCGGAAAAACCGGATATGTCACCACGGCGCCATGGTACGGTAGCAATTGTTTGCCAGAAGTCTTTGGAGAAATCAGGCAAAGCAACCGCCGAACACGGATTATTTCGCACCACGACAATGCGAGCTCTAAGAGGTCAACTCAAACAAGTAACTTTTTATGCACGTAAAACATCGAATTGATGAGTCTTCCTCATCCCCCGTACAGCGGCGTATGTTTCGTGGAAATTATTAAAAAATATGTATTATCGAAATTCTTGATCAGTTGTAAATATGTAACGTGAATTTTGTCGAGAGGTCGGTCGTCATCATGACTTCAGTGCGCAGGCAATTCGTCTCACTGTGGAAAAGTTTGAACGTGAGTACACTCTTTTGGATCTTAAGCCACCAACCCAAAGCCAAAGAAAACATAGCCGGCGTAGGGGCCAGTATTACCTGCCCGGCTTATTTTGCTTTTGGATTTGGGCCTACATCCGTATAAGATTGTGTGCTGACGCAAGAATTGAAACCGGACGACAATAGACAACGCTGTGGGTTCACTAATTGGGCGTTGGAAATGTTGGCCAGAAATCCGGATTTTGGTGAAAAAATCGTCTTCTCGTCGCAGAGTTGCCATTATTGGAGCAAACACAATCCACAAGTGTTCGCCCAAGTATCAATGCATCCACAAAGGTTGACTGTTTGGTGCGGTTTATGTCATGGCGGCATCATCGGACCTTACTTTTTTCAAAATGAGGGAGAACACACTGTTACTGTCAATGGTCTCAGGTATAGAGCGATGTTAACCGACTTGCTGTGGTCAGAGCTCGACAACCATTTTGGACGAGATCGAGGCCAACATTCGACACGCTATTGTCGGAATAACGCCACACAGATTGGACCGAGTCATCAAAAATTAGGCCGACAGATCGAAGCATTGCCAGCGAAGTCGAGGCGATCATTTGAATTATGTGCTATTCCACACATAATGTCATTCCACACATAATGTCAACACGATGGTGTCGTCAATATCAAAGTCGGTCAATGCAGTCCTACTTTATAAGAACCGAGAGTTTATCGTATCCATATAAGAGTCAGGTTCTTATCGGATTGTAGTGCCACCTGATTAAGTAAGTGAGTAAGTTGAAAGGTGTATTCGTTGTGATCATCCCTTGACTTTACCAACAATTTGTATTTCATCAACTTTGTCACTTATGCGTCTCCAACATTCTCGGATGTTATCACACATAAAGTTTAAAAAAAGTAGTTATCCTTGGCGTAGGACATGGTTTGCTCTTTGATAGCGCCCGTTTGTCCGTTTTGATAGCGCCCCCGTCAGTCCAAATTTGGCGCTAAATGTTGGGTTCAAGGCCTGAGTAATTTGCGGTTGCGAGTAGTACTTCAGTTACTACATGAACCATTCGAACGGTATCAAGTCGCACGATCTCGGTAGCCAATTTACTGGTCCATTTCACAATATAATGTCGTTTTTGAATCGAGTTCTCAGTAATTCAATGGTTTCATGGGCAGCATGGCACGTAGCGCCATCCTGTAAGATCTATCCATATATCATCGGGATATATTTTCGAGAAATAATTACTCGTATTATCATTTTCCGCTTGCATTAGCCATTGGCCGTATCCCAAGCTCCGGCTCGAAATTTGATAAAATAGGAATTGATAATGCCAACAGGGTGAGAGCCACCAAAAAGTGGACTTTTGCGGCTGTAACTGATCCTCATGAGACTCTTCAGACTTTGCCTCACAGCAAATCAAATAGGCTCCACATAAAGCGGATCAAAGGTGATACAATACTTATTGAGGAGTATAAATCCTCATTCATTCCCGTCCCATGTGGCAAACTGCATATTCTAATCAACTTGCTCGTAGTCCCTCGCACTGTTTAATCACGATATTTCGTTAGTATCATTGCAGCAGCGATCCAAGTGGAAGACACCGCAGCTCAATCAGAAAATCGATGACGGCGATGCATTCTGCAGGCTTTCGATTGAAAGAACCCATTCTGCAGGCTTTCGAATGGATTCTGGCACGATACGCAAGAAATTTAGAGAAAAAAGTTAAACAAAGGTGGAAATTTTTTTGAGATATGACAGCTGTTTGTTGTAATATCACTTCCTGTCACGAGATACATCATCTGTTCTACTGCGATCGGTCACAGCTTGGCGAAAACTTGGAATTACGTTTATGTTGTTTGTAGTCTGAGCTGAAATATTGATGGAATACGTGCATCTTTAACTATTATAACAATTACTATCCCGACCTTTCAATCGTTATGATGATAACATTCGGAAAACCCGACTTAGTATCCGTCCGATTTTAGCTCACATAAGTGAGTCGATTTTTATCTGGACAATATGCAATCGATGATTGGTCTGCATAGTCCACAATCATAATAAGTACATATGTCCAGAGGAATTCAAAATATTAGAATGTCCAAGTTTGTAATTCTTATAATTATACTACCCACTAACATTATGGTCATAGCATACAATATACCAAAGCCGCATTTATTGTAATAGTCTATCACACAGGATTTGAAATAGGAATTTCACCATGCCCAGGAAACAATATGGTAAACCCAATGAACCTACGAACGGTTTTGAAGTTGGAAGTTGGTCTCAGAACATCACATCACCATCAAATAGAATATTGATATTCCGAAGTCGAGTTAAGAAGAGGAGAAGTCACCCCACGCCCCGACAAAAGCTGTTTCTACTAGCTCTATGACAAAACCTTTGAGCAATGCCATAAATACCGCCTTTGGCGGTTTTAATTCTCACCCAGGAAAGCAGGCAATACAGTGGGAAGGTACAGCTTTCGCGACATCACCTCCGGAGACGGACACAAAGGTATTGATCATATTACCATAGCCGAGATGCGGATGCAGATATCTGTAACAGTCCAAAGCCAGCGGACTATTATGACGAAATTATACGTCGAACGGCTACAATCGTAAGAGACTGCAAGAGTCGTTTCCAATTGAGTTTCCCTTAACATTTTGAGGGGTCCGATACCACCAGTGGTATCAGTGCCAAAGAGCAATCAGAGAAGCCACCTCTGATGAAGCTCTACGAACAGAAAAGAAGGGAAAAACATAGGCTCTTTGAAGAAAAATAAAGACCTCGAGAAACGTTCGATCGAGGCTTTAGAAAAGTGCTACCAGAAGAATGAGGCTTGGAAGTTTTACCAAAAAATAAAACGAACATTCCGAAACTATAAACCCCAAACAGAAATCTACTATGAGGAAACCTCATTCCATCCAACCTAGACGAAGAAAGATAATATGTATGTTATGTTATATGCGTCCACCCGGCCAAGATGAAGTCAGGTCAGCAACCTCCAAGCTTACGTGCAACAAAGCTGTTGGACCCGATGGCTTAACTACCAAAGTGTTTAAAGTAGCAGATGATGAATGGATACGGAGTATACATTAACTCATCTCTAAAATCTGTGTGGAAGAAAGTGCTCGTATGGCCGACATTATTCATCGCATTCGCAGGGAAATCCCTTAAACTGCTCCAACTAAAGGAAAATATCAACATCCCATACAAAATCCCGCAGTTGTATAATATGAATGTTAAGACCCTTCCTCAACAATTTCACCGGCCCCAATAATTATGGTTTTAGGCCAGAATAGTCCACCATAAATCAGATTTTCATATTACGGCAGATCTTGATCTTGGCACGATATTTGGCCCCAAAAGATACACACTCCAAGATGGTTGAGACCCCCTTCCACTTGTGCGCGATACTGAGAAAGGATCATCTGCTACTTGTATGTTTCTCCATCGAATGCTCTTTGGCGTTAATATTCATTCGCTCTGCTCTGTTTTACCCATCTATGGTGACTTTTTCTGATAAGGTCGATCTCATTCGTACCGAAATCTTACGCCAAAGAGTGGTTATATAGAGTCTCGTTAGTGTTTCTTGACTGAACTTTAATACTGAGTTGTTCCCTTCTTAGGTCAAAGGGATAGCGATTGGCAAGTGTAAATTTTCTGATTATGTGTCATTACCAGGCAGAGGTAGGCAAATCCTTTGCTCAAGGTTATAGCTGTCTAATTTGAAGTTATATCCGATCCGTAAATATTGTGCTTCCCTTCTTACTGGCAGCATTTGCATACGTGTTCTGCCACTGATATCATCATCAAAGAATGCCGGACGTTGCATAGGCTGTCTTAGGTTCACACAATTTCATTAAGATGGAGAGGTCACATGAAAGTGCATCATCCTCTCTAAACCCTTTTTTGACATCAGAAGTTTCTGTGAGCCCTAATCGTTGAGAAATTATTACAGGCGTTCACTCAATAGGGCATATACTCGTAAGATCTTGTCCGCGATGTTGAAGAAAGGAAACAGATGACTTTATAGTTGGCGTGTCTAAGCTCTCCCTTCTGACGATCTGACCAACAATGCTTAGATTCCATTCTTCCCGCAAACTCTCCTGCGATCAAATCGTGAACATGAGTTGATTTATACCACGTCGTCTTCTACTGCCTTCGTTAGCTTAGCAGATGTGCAGGTGTTTAAAACTTGTAATTAAATTTAGTTATCGCTATCTGGTCCTCATCGTGGTCAGTTTGGCAGTTTTAGACTCAGGATTATTGCCGCTATTTACCAATTCTACATCTCCTCAGGGCCGGCTGCTCCTAAATTTATTGCTCATTGTATTCTCTTGAAAACTTCTGTTTGACTTGTAGGAAAACTTTTGAATGTTGTTCCTGGACTAGCATCTGCTCATTTCCTTGACCATGAGCTTCTCATATTTTTCTATATTTTCCCGAAAAAGCCGATGTTCTTATCTTCTCTGTTGCTCATGAAACTCATAAGCCGCTCTTCTCCCCGCAGCGCAATTTCTCAGGGAAGTTGTTTTTCTTGATGTTCGGTGCAACTGACCTTCAGCATAGATTGGTGGGAACAAGACCAGCAAAGACTCAGGCGGTATATCTTCATTGCTGGGGCATCTGAGATGTCCATTAATGTACCTTGGTTCCAATTGGGTGGTATTCCGAATCCACATAGTCGATTGGTATGCTGGGACATCTATAATTCTGGAGAAGTACCTTTTGTCAATTTGGTTGTCATTTTATGATCACGTGACCGACATGTTCGTTTGCGAATATTGAGGTAAGGCAACCGTGTGTTAGCTATAGGATATGCACTCGCTAATGTGCTGAATGTTCAAGACTTCTTGCCTTAGTCTGCCACATAAAAACTGTTTCTGTTCCCTGTTGCAGTCGCAGCCTCTTTTCGTCCGGGCCATATCACCACACTTCCTATGATATCTGGTTTATAGCATTCTAGGGTATCCGGTAATTATTCGACTCCGGGTTGCCTGTTCAAGATCCAAACAATGTGCATTTGCAGAAAGGTTGCCCTTTTTCCGTGTCGCCGGATAGTCGAAAATAAAGCCGTCCTTATCTATGGTTGCTTTACAATAGTAGGTGACTGAGTAGTTAGGCCCACGCACAACACGTTAAGTAGATGACCAGGCTATATATTTCGGAGGCAATAATTGGGACCCCGTTACCTCATTAATGGTTCATTTACTAATATCCTGGCAACCCTGTAATGCACTTATTGTCCTTAGCTCGAAATTCGTTGAATCTCATACTGCTATGTCGACTCAGTCCTCTTTCTGAGATTCAGTCGTTTCTGACAGGACATGCAGCGTTTATTCAAAAAGTTCTCGGACTGATGTGATTCGGAACGAAACTTATTGCTCCGGTCCCAAACTAAATTCACTTGTGCAAGCACAGTTCCGTACTTTTCAATACTTTCGTACCGGAATAAATTTAAAAATATATAATTATAATTTAATTCATTTTGATTTCCATCAAAGAAACGTTCATAATGTGAATACTAAACGTACATAATTTATTAGCAAATATCATGAACGAAGCACGAATAATAAGAAATTGAAAAGAAATACGAGTACACTCAAAAAAAACCAAAGGATAGTTTTGCAAACTCTTGCAGTTGAGGATGATCTTGCTTTCGATTTCGCCAAAATTCTAACACCCTTAGAGGCTTTCGGGCCGATGACATAGTCCGCGGTGTGTTTCAATAAAAATACTGTAGGAGGAGCCTTAAGTTTCCTTTCTTGCTTGGTATGGATCACCCCGCTCGCAAAACACGGTACTTCGCAAAAGGGCACCTAGTTCACCTTCTAAGGTACGTCCCTGTTGGCAGAAGGCTCCTGGACAGACTTCTTCAATTGATCTACTGTTTTGCCTTCGTTCATAAACCCTAGCATATAGTCATCCTTGCGCAGATTATTTAGGCATTGGAAATGTGGCTGCAGAAAAAATTAGATGTTAAAGTATTTTAGTGCGGAATAGTTTTCTGTTTTTTGAAGAGGAAATACGAGGGTTGTCTGAAAAGTGATACAATGATACAAAACATTTTTTCTCAAAATTTCTTTTTATTTTTCTACATAGTCTCCTTGTAACTCCCACACTTCTCCCAGCGATGCTCCCATCTCTCTAACCCGTCCAAAGAGTACTTGGCGTTTTTCTCTGCACGAAGGTGATTGCCTCCTCATAAAAATCTCTGTTCTCCGAGAGCAGTTTTTAGATGAGGGTACAAAAAGAAGTCGCTTGGGGCTAGATCTGGTGAATAAGGCGGATGGTCAAGCAGTTCAAACCGTAATTCATGGATTTTCGCCATGGCAACCGCTGAGGTGTGAGACGGCGCATTGTCTTGGTGAAACAGGATTTTCTTTTTCTGCGAATGTGGCCGTTTTACCGCAATTTCTGCCTTCAGCTTGGCAAGTAATGATGCGTAGTACGAGTATGCTCCTGTAATGAAGATTATCGATTAAGATACTCGTAACTCCTTTACTATCCCAAAAAACAGTCGCCATTACTTTCTCAGCCGAAAAAAACAGTTTTTGCTTTTTTTGTAGCCGGCTCGCCCTTTGCAGTCCTCTGTTTTGACTGAATTTTTGTTTCGGGCGTATAATGGTGTATCCAAGTTTCATCTACAGTAATTAGTCGACGCCATAACTTGGATTTATTGCACCTAAACTGCGCCAACAAAGCGTTGGAAATGTTCATTCGAACACGTTTTTGGTCTAAAGTAGGCAAACGCGGCACCCAACGCGCGGACAGCTTTCTCATGCCTACATCTTGATTTAATATGTAACAAACACATTCTTTAGATATTTTCATAACCTCTACTATCTCTCTCAGTTTAATTCGGCGGTCATCTAACACCATTTGGTGAACTTTAGCAATCTTATCATCAGTGGTTGCAGTTTTTGAACGTCCCGAACGTTCATCATCTCCCGGCCACGTTTAAATTCAGCTGCCCAAAATTTCACTGTGGTAAATGATGGTGCAGAGTCCCCATACGCAGAGTCCAACTCATTTTTGATTTGCGTAGGAGTATTGCCTTTCAAAAACAAGAATTTAATAACAGCTCGATACTCAGTTTTTTCCATTTTCACAAAAAACACTCACATCGACTCACTCAAACCACTGTCAACTAAAAACTGCGCGTCCAAAATGACTGAAACTTCAGTAAGTAACTGTCAAAAGATGCACAACTAGCGCTCACTAGCTTTATTGACGAGTGCGGCTATCTTTACGTTGCGGTCTGAAACTTTTCAGACAGCCCTCGTATGTAAGAGCTATTTTTTTAAGGAACAATAACGAAGGAACAGAACATTAGACAATATTAGACATCGGACACAAAGCTTTTGATTGGAAGTCTAAAAAAAGTCTTTCGAGAACGGCTGGTATTGCACACCGAACCGGTTAGAAAGAAAGAAATCGAAAAATGAAAATTGGAATTCATATCGCCTGCTCACAATGGCATGGACATGTAAGTCCTGCCCATGAACGCCGTGTTCACATTTTCATGGGGATAAAGGGCTTTTTGACAAGGGGAACACTTTGAATCGGACGATTTTTAGTTTTTAAATGTGAGCAGGTGACCTGAAACATACCTTTTTTCCTCTTCCTTGCACAAAACATGTCTGAAATGGAAAGATATGGGAAAAAACTTCATGCTTCACCCGAAAATTTACTTTAGAAATGGATTTTCGGTCCAAGTAACCCCTCTTCTTCCCACTTAAATAAAAACTTTTCCTCTTTTGCGGACAATCTTCCTGCCCACGCCAATGTGAACAGTCACATAAGGAGCCTCCAAGCACCTATAGACAAATTGTCGTACCTATTTTCCAGATGAAAACTAGTTTGTCCTGACTCAAAATATGTGATTGTGATTTTATTTTTATTATTATTATTTTTTTCCATATGCAATGAATATTCCTTGAAAGTAAATAACACTTTTCTTTTGAAAAAAGCAAATCTTATATTTGGCGATTTTATAATTTTTTATTTAGTCAAAATATGGACCGTTTGCATCTACTATATAAACTTCTTTCCAATGTGATTCAAGGCCCATTATTCCTTTTTTGATTTTTGGACGCTATAAAGTCTTCAAAGGCTTTTATGACCTCTGCTCGGTTTCGGAATACCTACTGCCGACAATATGACTCCAGACTGCAGAAAATGTGATAGTCCGTTGGATAATCATCTGGAGAGTACGTTGAATGCGGAATAATTTCAAATTCCGACTATAGCAATTTTTGCACGGTTACACTTGTTATATGGGGTCTAGCGTTGTCATGCAATAGGATTGAACTATGTGTATTTGCCAACGTAGGTTGCTTTTCAGCCAATTTCGAATGCACTATGTCGATTTAACCACAATACGACTATTTGACTACATTTCTGGTTTTCCCTGGTTGAAGAAATGAAAAGTGAATTGGCCCTTTCGATGTCCACCGGATTGTCACCATAACCTTTTCTGGATGAAGACCTAGTTTGGGCGTGTGTTTTGGTTTTCTTTCTGCATCCAACCACTGCCTAAATCATTTACGATTGGCATACAACGGTTCATTTTGGTGCTTTTCTAAGCGGCGCAGTTCTTGTGCCTCTTTCAGTTCATGAGGCATCCACTTTTGCAGTTTTCTTACTTTTCCTATTAGAGATAGGTGTCCGCTTGTCATGGGAGCTACTCCCATGTTCTGTACAATGTCCGCATCGTTTTGTCGCCTCTGCATCTACCGATCCTTTTAAAACATTGTCGTGAATTACCGTTTCTGGTTTCCCACGTGGTTCGTTTTCGAGGCTAAGACCTCCCGAATGAATCTTAGAGAACCAACGTCGAATGCTGGGTTCGTCTACCCCTACATCCTGAAATACTTTATGCGCACACTGATAATAAAAAAAAACGTTTATTTACTTTTCGTATTTAGCTTTATTTTCTATCGTCCATTTCTCACGATGGTTTGCTTAGCACTAAACTCTACCTACCGGCAGACTCTCTTACACTTACAATTACAATATTTCTTTGGCAGTGTTACCACTTTGTTTATTCTACTACAATACGTCATTAATGTTTTTCGCTAACAGAGACGCATTATGTCCCAGTTTAAATTCAAAAAGGAAGACAGTCCGAGTTTGAGCCGTCGACAGCATGATAAACAATTCATAGAAAACGAACCCTAAAAGTCTCGCACGTACCACATTCTTTTATACAAAAAAATTCCACTTTCTGCTACAGATACTCGTATTTGCTCGAAGGCGTCTTATTGCGAACTGAGTGAAAATCGGACATTTCATATGGTAGAACAGAAAACACATTACTTTTACAATTTATAAAGGGTGTTTTTTTAGAGGTACATAAATTCAATATAAAATAAAACACTTGAAGCTGATGTTAATGTCAATGATATTCGCTTTATGTAATAGATAATTTTATGCCATAAGCATTTAAATATGACATCGGGCATATTCGAGTCACGGCTAGCTCGCATGAAGCGCAATCGTGAAGTCTAATTTTCGACAACTTTATCGAGCAACCGGGGCCGTATATCAGCAATAACACGGCAAATGTTGACTTCCAAATCCTCCAACGTCTCTGGTTTACGCCGATAAACTAGTGACTAGTGACTTCACATATCCCCAAGGAACGTAATCTGAAGGTGTGAGATCACAGGATCGTGGAGGCCAGTTCACAGGTCCATTACGCGCAATTATGCGCTCAGCAAGTGTTTCCGCAATAACTTGATGGTGTCGCGCGCCGTGTAACATATTGCGCCATCTAGTTGAAACCAAAGCTTTGCCACGTCAATGCCATTCAACTGCGGAAAAAGAAGTCAGGAATCATGTTCTATAACGCTCTCTTGACGGTAACATTCTGGCCGGCATCGTCCTTAAAGAAATATGGTCCGCTGATTCCACTAGCCCATAGAGCACACCAAACAGTGAGTTTTATTGGTTGTAAGGGCGTCTCGACAATAGCTTCTGGGTTTCCTCCACTCCAAATTCCGCAATTTTGCTTCTTTACATATCCATTTAACTAATTGGAGAACAAAATTTTGCGTTGAAAATGAGGATCAATCTGATTCATGTTTTCGGCCCATTCACCGAACCTACGACGCGTATAATGGTCACTCGGTTTCAACTCTTGCACAAGCTTATAAGCTTTCAAGCCAAGATCTTTCAGTAAAATCTTCCATAAAGTGGATGGGCATAGCTCCAATTGTTGACGAATCGACTCATTCGGATTCTCCTCACCACTGCACTCCACAACGGCAATAAATTCTTCTGTTCGCAATGTTTGTCTTCATTGGGGATGCGTATTATCCACTAGAGTGCAGGTGGTGTGAAGACGATTCATCGTATTCCGAATAACTTGCTCAGATGGAAGATGATGTCGACCGTGAAATGGACGTAGCGCGCGATAAATTTGGCGTCTACGTATTCTTGGTTTGTAAATGCTGACATGAAAAACAACGTTGCTAAGCAACTATAACCTTAGCGTAAAAAATTAAACTGATGAATTAATCTTTTTTCCTAATCTCATTTCTGTAAGGTATATTTTCCAAATAGGCCTTCATACCCTAAACCTAACTCTTCTGAGAGCTTTTAAGAAACGGGGTAAGGAAATGAGAGTTTTGTAAGGTAGTCAACTAAAAGAGAGCGCTTTAAAACTCTTTAATAGCTATGCAATTTCAAAAAAATATTGTAAAATTAGTAATTCGTGGAAAACCACTCTTACGAGTATATATTGTCAACTGTTAGAAACGCTGGCAAAAAAATCGTAAATTCCTTTTTTTACCTGTTGCAGGCTTTTCCAAGTATCATAAAATCTGTGGGCTTCTGTGCCAACTTGATGATTTTTTGTTTTATTATTGTTACTTTCGTAAGAAAAAAATAGTAAAACGCTATGTTAATTAGCCATTTTCTAAAGAAAAGTGACCTCAAAGTCGAAAATTAGCATGGGCAATGAAACTGGAACAGGCTTAGAAATTGGATATCTAAAGACTCAAACAAGATATCAACTTTATTTAAACGCCGTTATAAAGGCTGGTATTTCTTTTAAAAATAAAGTCCTATACGAAGTTTTTACCATTAGTACTAACGGAGCAATTTCCGTTAACATGGGTCAGGATACACCAAAGTAGGCCTTTTCTTAAATCCTCGATAAATGATGTCAACATTGAAGATAAACACTTACTTTAGAACGATTTTTTTTAGAATATGCCCAGGAATCATTTCCCAAATTATCGTCATCGAATTAGGGGACACCCTGTATATCGTTTGATTTTGTTAACCAACAACAGTACGAACATATCACATCTCTTTCCAAACATTTAATAAACAGATGGAAATTAGGTAGAATACTCAATTGCATTATAAGAACAATTTTTCAATAATTTTGATATGGTGCGGTTTTTATGACCGCAAGTGTACGAGTATAGCACAGGAAGAAAGATCGCGGTTGTGCTAAGATACATAGAAATCCTGACTTTTATGAACTCACCCTATGTTTCCGAGCGGAAAACAACAAGGTTACAAGGGGTACATAGAACCCAAGACAGCAACATTAACAAAAACGTTAGAAGACAGAAAACAAGAATATTCTTAAATCTTAACAAAAAAAAATAGTGAAACGCCACCACAAGGTATTACCAAACTAATAACTCTCTTCAGTACTTTTTCAAACACCGAGTTTATTTAAGAAATCTACATATGCTACATTGTAAGCTTAGTTTTCTTTTTTCTTTTTTTTTTATACAATTAAGTTCCGAAGTACATAAATACATCTACTGATAAAGAAGAAATTGGAAGCGTGCAAAACGTCACATTCTCCAAAATCCCTTGAAACGGTTATACTACATCTAAAAGTAAAAACTTTTGAGAGATCAAACTGCCTATCACTAATGGAAAATAACAACAAAACAACGAAAAAAAAAATACGTTTCAAACCAAAACAAAACCAAAGAGAAATGTTTCTTTTTCCATCATAAACCATTTAATTCGATTCGATTAATCAATAAAAAGTGTTAAAACATTGTACAAAAAGGATCTTTTTTTTAAAGAGAAAATGAAAATAAAACACAAATGCATTCCAAATATGATTATGATACAAAAACAAAAAGGTACCAAAAGGAACTATAATATTGTAGTTTACAAATACACGAGTACAAGTATGTAAAACAAAAGCAAAACGGACAAAACAAAATAAAATCGAATATCAATCGGTTTGGAGTTAAAGTCCATTCTATACTATTATTTCCAAGTAGATACACAAAATTGTGAGAGAAATTGTTAACATATATGTAATAATAAGCGGTTACAATATTTGCATTGTTTTTTTTCTTCATTATTAGTTATTTCTTTCTTTTTTTTTCATTTTCTTGTGAGCTGTAATATAGTTGATGTAGGCGGGTGTAAATGTTGTTGACTTTTCTTTTAATTCGTATATGATGCTGCTCTTGTTATTTGTGAAAAATATAACAATAATTTTAAACAAAAGTGTTTTTTTTATTATCATTTTTTTTTTTTTTTTTTAATAAGTGTTTATTCGCCCCCTGATTTCATGCCAGCATGATGATGTTGTGCAATTCATTTTTTACCAGGAGGCGCCAGTGGTTGACCTCGATCCTTTCCACGTAATTTTAATCCAATCACACGCTCGATCTTACCAAGAATTACATTGTTAGGAATTCCACGTCCGGCTTCGTAATCGGTCACTACTTGTTGCTTCTCACAGATTTTCTAGAGATTGAAAAGAAAAAAAACATTAAAATGGCGGTAGGTATAATGAAATAGGAAATAGGAAATAGGAAATCGTAGCAAGAAAGTAATTTCAGTTTCGACAAGTTGGAGAAAGAAACCTTGCCAGATCATTTTAATTGTGAAAGGCGGCGATCTAGTACAAGCTCCAACGATTTAACATCGGAAACTATAACTTGCATCACTATTGGCAAACTAAAGGAGATTTTGGAAGAAAAGAATAGGGAACTCATAAAAGAACTTATCTCGAAATCTGACTTAAAACAGCTTTATTCTGAGCTGTCAGAAATGACATTTGTCATTACGAAATTTCAGCAAACGTTGTGCAGTTGGAAAATCGTAACAAGCTTCTGGAAGACCAAATGGATAAATTTGAGGTACACTTCCCGTCAGATAGTGACAGCGATCCAACAGCGAGTGTCGTGCCGACCACCGCCGAGTGCACATGCCAACCAGTGCACTCGTGAATTTTTCTGTACTCTCGTATTAAAAAAAAATATATTACACATATCAGCCACTACCATTGCTGATGGATAGCAGATTGTGAGAGAATTTTGTTAGTGCTCTGTTTTCTATTGTTGTAAGGGGCATAACACCTACAACAATTGGATTCGGTAAACCAACGTCAGAATTTTCACTTCGCAGCCTTGCTTAGCATCGTCATTGTTTATGTATTTTGTGTTTGTTTTTATTTTCCTATAAAGACTCGGGAATTTAGGGTGGACATTGCGAACATACACGGCCTAAAAAGTAAATTCAGGCCAGCTGTTTTGGCACTCAACGAAATACAAGTAGATCCCCGCTACACCTCTCAGATTACTCTGATCTGAAGCTACCTGGCCGCGAACTAGTGCCACTATTTTTGTCTCATTGCGGTCTCGCCATTTACGTGCGCAGTGATGTAGCTTACCAAATTCTACCACAATTTAGTCCCTGTTCCAATTCGGAATGCAATTTCATGTGGTTAAAATTCTGTATCCGTTAACCAAATTATCCACTACTGCTTTATTTACAGAAGCCCCAAACTGGACAAAAATTCGACTTCTAACGAATTTGATCCGCTGTCTGACTCTATTGTATCCCTGTATCCTCATACTAAAATTGTTATTACGGACGATTTTAATATACACAATTCTGAACAGACAACACCCGAAGGACGGTGTGTTGAGATCTTCGTTGCGGAAAACAACTTAACGCAGCTTGCAAATGAGTCCAAGCGAATACCAGACGTTGATAGTCACACCCTGGAATTGTGTTTAACTTCTCACCCTGATGAAAAGTTGATGTTCACTCCCCTCTAGGCTTGTCGGACCATTGTGTCAGTTCAGCTAATTTCTCATATGCTGACCACACAGTTAGAAAAGAGATTCCTAAAAGAACCGTATGGCAATATGAGAAAGCCAATTGGAGCGGGCTTAACAGTTTTTTTAGGAATTTTAACTGGTCGTTATGTTTCCTCGATAACGACGTAGATGCCGCTGCTGATATGATCACAGACAATATTCTCTTTGGAATGAGATCCTTTATTCCTCATCAGATGCATAGTATCGAACCAAAAGAAAAGACATGGTACGCCTCGAGCTCTAAAGAGGCTGTCAGGGTTAGAGAAATGTTTTTTCGGTTCTTCAAGACCAATCCGACAGAGGAAGACCGAACAAATTTTAAACGAGCCAGGAATGGCTGCAATGTCTTTGTTAAGCGTGTGAAATTTCAATACGATTAAAAGTTGAGGCAACAAATACTACAATGTCCCAAAGGGAGTAAAAGCTTTTGGTCGTTTGTCGAAAACATCAGAAATTCTGCCTCGTCCTCCATCCCAACGCTCATTTACGATGACATTCCAGTTGTCAGCTCTTTGGACAAGGCCAATCTGCTTGCTGCAGATTTTGCGGCCAGCTCAACAATTCTAGATTGTGCTTTATCTCCGTCTACACGTGAGTGCCTCGAATCTTCAATGGAACGAATCCACTTTCGCACTCGTGTAGTAGCAAAGACCTCAACATACATAAATCTGCTTGCCCAGAGAGTATATCTCCAGTTCTTCTGGAGAGGTGTTCTTCCACGCTGGCAAAACCACTGCGTAAACTTTTTTATCAATCCTACTCTTTAGGACTCTTTCCGAGCAGATGGAAAACAGCATTTGTCCAGCCCATATCTAAAAAAGGCGAATCTTCTTCTCTCTCCTCCTACAGACCCATTGCACTTACGTCCCTTCTCTCTAAGGTCATGGAAACTCTTATAAACCGTCAGCTCATGAAATATCTCGAAACACGAAAACTTCTCAATGACCGGAAATATGGTTTTCGTAGCAACAGGTTCAGTGGTGATTTGATGGCATGTCTCATCGAAAAATGGAAACATCCATATACCATACATCTATGGTATATGGCGAAAGCAAGATAGTTGCACTTTCGGAACGTTCAATTCAAGTCTGATATTCACAAAATAAATGCTGTTGTGCCCAAGGGCTCCGTTCTGTATCCGACACTCTTTTTAATTTTTATGAATGATCTCTTGTCCGCCACTTCTAATCCAATATATTCCTTTGCTGACGACAGTACTCACTGCTTTTCATATTCGTTTCTGGACTCACGTCCCTGCTCTTCGGCTGTAGAACGGGAACGGTAGCGTATGTTAAGCTCATTAAATTCCAATATTAACAGCATAAACAATTGGGGAACTATCTACAGAGTGGAATTTAACGCTTCCAAAACACAATACTGTCTGCTGTCGTTAAAGCGAAATTTAAATATCCAGCCATTATTCATGAATGGCACTTACATCGTCGAAACCAAAAAACTTTCCATTCCCGGTATGTGTTTCAATGACAACTTACGTTGGAATGACCACATATTCGATGTCGCCAAAAATGCTGCGAGATGTCTAGGTTTCCTCAAACGATGTAAGAAATACTTTTCCCCTTCTGACCTCAATATACGAGTATGTATAATGCATTCATCCGCCCAAAATTGGACTACAATATGGCCAGGTGCGCCTAAAACATTTCTACATCTGCTAGACCGGATCCATAACTGTACGATAAAACTCATAGCTAATACCAATATCACTCAGTCAATAGTCACCCTTCAACACCGACGAAATGTTTCATGTCTGTTTCCGCCCCTTCAAACCTTTAACCGTAGCACCCGTCTCACTATGAATGCTCATCAGTATACCCTCAAGCCCACTTTGGGACGTACTCTGAAATATCGTGATTCGTTCCTAAGCCGAACAACTCGCTTTTGGAATGCCCTGCCGAGCTCTCTATTTCCTAGTCATTATAACATTCAGGCATTTAAAACCAACGTGCATCGTTACCTATCCTCTTTTCCTCCCTAAATTTACTCTGCCCGCGCTGTGTGCAAACATTTGAAGTGTACCTTAACCAGAAAAAAAAACAGAAAAAGCAAAATCCGTGTGCTTCGGTTTTTTTTTGAACAAAAGGAAAAAATTGCTTCCTTTGAATCTGCCTACAAAATCAACAGGGTACAGCAATAATAATCGTCAAGATGAAATCCCGAGAGTAAGGTATCAATATTCTACGTATACCAAACAAACTTATAAACATAAAAATCAGTATTCCGGCCAACGTCGGTCAAAATAGGACAAAGTTAATCCCTTTAAGAAAGAGACGGATGAAAATTGCTTTAAGAAACGGCAAGTTATATGTAGGAAAAAAATTATTCACTAGGAATTTATCAGAAGGATTGAAATGTGATATCGAAAACGGTTTAAAGGTAATTCATGAAATGTTCGGAGAAATCCCGCCATCTTTAAACAATTTTATGAATGAATTACACAACCAAAACATTAATGGGTACAAAACAACGTCAATGTCATCTGAATTCCGCAAGGCATTCAATAAAGTTTCTCACCAACTTGGCTTTTCCCCACATTCTGTGGCGTGGACCAAATCCTATTTAGAAGGCCGAGAATACATGGTCATCTTCAGATCTTCAATACCCGACCTCATTAAAACAACATCTGGTGTCTCTCAGGGTAGTCACCTTGGACCAATTATCTTTATCCTAACTATTAACGATATAAACCTCATTTTAAAGAATTCTAAAGTCATTTCATTGCTTTCTGACTCCCATTGCCTGTAAAATGACTTCAATAAGTTTTCGGTACTGTGCAAGCAAACCTTTTTGGAGCTTAGTGTCAACAAATGCCAAGCAATAACCTATTCCCTATCCCCTTCAGGTTTGGGAACAAAAAGTAGTCGCTCGGAGCCAAATCTGGAGAATAGGGTGGATGAGGGAGCAATTCATAGCCCAATTCATGGATTTTTGCCATGGCAACTGCACATGTGTGCACCCTTGCATTGTCTTAGTGGAAAAGAACTTTTTTCTTGGCCAAATGAGGTCGTTTTTTTTTCAAATCGTCATTGAATCGGTCCAATAAGTTGGCATAATATTCCCCATTGATTGTTCTTCCCTTTTGAAGGTAGTCAATGTGGATTATCCCGCGTGCATCCCAAAAAACAGTCGCCATAACTTTATTGGCTGACAAACCCACCTTGGCCTTCTTTGGCGCCGATTCACCCTTAGAAACCCACTGTTTTGACTGTTGTTTGTTCTCTGGTGTGTTGTGATGGATCCATGTTTCGTCCATGGTTACAAAACGGCGCAAAAACTCCTCCATATTGCGATTAAACAACGCCAAACCTTCCTGTGAAGTTGTTACACGATTGCGTTTGTGGTCGACTGTGAGTAAACGCGGCACCCATCTTGCGGAAAGCTTTCTCATGCCCAAGTGATCATTCAAAATTGAAACCACTGAGCCATGCGAGATCCCTACGGCTTCCACAATCTCTCGCACTTTCAATCTTCGGTCGGCCAACACCATATCGTGAATTTTAAACATTAGGTTACGAGATGGAGTGAAAAGTGACCCTCTTGGGAATTAAAAAAAAATTTTTTTTAAATGTTTTTTTATATTATTCAATATAGTCCCCTTTTATACACTTATTCCAGCGATTTTCCAACTTCTTGATCCCGTCCGAAAAGTAATTTTCCGGAAGGTCTGCAAAATACTCCTCCGTGGCGTCGATGATTTCCTCGCGGGAACTGAATTTTTTATTGATGAGCCGTCTTTTGAGGTTTGGGAAGAGATAATAGTCCGAGGGATCCAAATCCGGTTACCAATCGACGCCAAAAGTCCGCCCGATTTCGCATCAGCAAGTCCAAACACTCTTTCGAAATGCTCTCGCGTTCGTGTTTTTGGTCAGGAGTGAGTATTCGCGACACCCAGCGGCAGGATAACTTTTTCATATGCAGACTATTGCCCAAAATATGGCGTGTGCGCTCAGTACTAATCTTTGTGGTATCTGCTAGCTCGCGCGCCTTCACTTTCCGGTCAGCCAACACCATTTCATGTATTTTTTTGACATTGTCCTCTGTAACCGCATCGGAGGACCTGCCGCTGCGGACTTGATCGGTAGTGGAGTTGCGGGCACCACGAAACTCTCGAAACCAATATTTGACGGTTTAATCTGACGGAGCATTAGCCCCATAATATTTTTCCAACTTTTCTTTTGTTTCCTTCCTTGTTTTATGAGAGAAGGAAAATCGTTTTTGTGCATACTCAACATGATGCCAAACACGTCAACAACAATCAGCTGTCAAAACAAAACTAAAGACAGCATCGCACTGAAATTTGGCATGTCTGCCTAAATATGAACGGGCTTCAAGGCACCATAACCTTTTTTGCAGTAGCAGCCCATTCTGGCGGTCAAGGAGGTCACGTTTCACTCCATCTAGTAAGAATATCTTTTCTAGTTTCTAAGCCTTGTTTTAAGTTGTTGCTTGCTAATAAGCCTAATAAAGATGTCGGGGGTAGACCCGGGCCAACAATATAATAATAATAACCTGACAGTCAGAAAGTTGCCAAGTAACTAAAGGCGTAAACAAACCTAAAGTAAACACTGCAATCAATTTGCGTGCACACACAAGTGGGACGTTACACAAGTCATCTAATTGGGAAGAATCTGTCCACCAGAACAACGTAAAATTGTAAATTTGAAAAATCTTAAGTTATAATGAAGCAGGGCTAAAAAATAAGTAAATATTTGCAGAATTTTTGATATTTTTCTAGTATTTAAAACTCATTTACTAAATAATGAAGAAGTTAAATTTAAGTATATTAAAAACAAACGTTAAAAACAAGCTTGTTTGGAAGGGGATGTGATGGCGAACTATTTGGATTTCATAAGCAGATAGGACCGAAGGTTTAAAACGATCATCCTCGTAAGTGCTTGATCTGAAAACGGACATTAACACCTGTCACATCGTACCGATATACTTAAATTGTAATCATTGCAGCAAAATAAACGACCAACTGAATAGTTTAGAATCAGCGAACTTAATGGAATAATAGGCAAGTCGCACAATAACTTTGTAAGCGCGGATTGGGTACATCATCGATTTCACTCAGTTCGCAATAAAAAGCTATTGAGTTAACATCTGTAGCAGAAAGTCCAAATTTTTTTTTATAAGATAAAGTGGTGTGTTTGACGTGTGAGACTTTTAGGGTTCGTTGCAACTACAGTAATTTTTTTACTATTTAAGGATGTAGAGGTAAACGAACCCAGCATTCGACGTTGGTTCTCTAAGTTCCATTCGGGAGGTCTTAGCCTCTAAAACGAACCACGTGGGAAACCAGAAACGGTAATTCACGACAATGTTTTAAAAGGAACGGTAGATGCAGAGGCAACAAAACGATGCGGACATTGGACAGAACATGGGAGTAGCTCGCATGACAAGCCGACACCTATCTCTAATAGGAAAAGTAACAAAACTGCAAAAGTGGATGCCTCATGAACTGAACGAGGCACAAAAACTACGCCGCTTACAAAAGCACCAAAATGAACCGTTTTTGCACCTGTGATGAAAAGTCTATTTTGTATGCCAATCGTAAATGATTTAGGTAGTGGTTGGATGCAGAAAGAAAACCAAAACACAACCCTAAATTAGGTCTTCACCCAATGGACATCAAAAGGACCAATTCACTTTTCATTTCTTCAACCAGGGAAAACGATAAATGCAGTCAAATATTGTGAGGAAATCGACATAGTGCATGCGGAATTGGCTGAAAAGCAACCTGCGTTGGCAAATAGTCATAGTCCGATCCTATTGTATGGCAATGATAGACGCGATTCATCACTCGTAACAATGCAGAAATTGTTACAGTCGGAATTTGAAAATCTCAGTGTCTCAGTATTCCGAAACCGAGCAGAGGTCATAAAAGTCTTTGCAGACTTTATAGCGTCCAAAAATCAAGCCTTTCATAAAAAAAGGGAATGACGGAAAAAAGTTATAGAAACTAACGGTTCATATTTTGACTAAATAAAAAATTATACGAAAATATGTCAACGGTACCTGCAAAGAAAAGTGGTTTGATATTGATTGCAAGCGAGCTAGAGATGCATCTTTTACGTTTCTCAGGCTAGTAAGAAAGAACAACACCAATACGTTCAAAGCTCTATACGCAGAAGCAAATAAGTGCTTTAAGAACATTTGCCATGCAAAAAAAAATAGCGTTTATGGAACAAAATACTCCCTTTCTAAACAGAACAAGGTGCTCAGCAGAATTTTGGAAACCTGTTAAACTTATTAACGGTAGAAGAAGCACTATCCCCTTAGGCTTACAAGCGAAAAAACTAAAAAACCACTTCTCACATCTGCTCAACGCAACACAAATCTCCCAGCCGTTTGTCGACGAATTCCTAGATGCACCGATAACTCTAGAATGCTAAAAATAAGAAAGCCCCAGCAGGCGACCGTATTTCATTTAAGTTTTATAAAAATTGTACACGTGAATTCCTATCAGCGTTTGCATCGGAATTCAATCGCGGTTGCAGATATACAGGGAGCTTTCTGAAATCTATTATATTTCTATTGCACAAGATCATGACCCGGCAAACTATACAGGTCTATCGTTTTTAAATACTCCAATCAAGACTTTTGGAGCAGTGTTTTTTAAAAGACTTATTCACTGGGTAAATAAGAAGAAAATAATCCATGAATTTGAGACAGAATTGCTCGACGATTAACCAGATATTTATGCTCACGAACACTGCCGGAATCTACAAGAAGAACCACTTTAGACATTTTTTGTAGATTTCCGAGCAGCTTTTAGATATGGAATATCTGCAAAACTAATAAGCGTTTTGCGAGCAATGTACGAAGGCGGGTCAATAAGTCCGTGACTTTTTGAATTTCTGACCTCTTTATTGAAACAGCAACACTGCTCCTGTCAACAGGCATCTGTCAGTTGACTCCTGTCAAAATTTAAACTTGCTGCGTCAGTTAGTGTGTTTGACAGCTATTTTTATCAGACTACTCACTAATTTGAGGAGAAAATGGAAAAAAGTGAATTTCGTGTGCTTATTAAGCATTATTTCTTGCGAAAAAAAACCATTACCGAGACCAAGGCTAAGCTTGATAAATACTATGGGGACTCTGCACCATCGATTTCAATGGTAAAAAAGTGGTTTACTGAATTTCGTTGTGGCCGTACAAGCACTGAAGATGCCGAACGTCTTGGACGCCCAGTTGAGGTCTCTACACCCGAAACAATCGAAAAAATTCACGATATGGTGTTGGCCGACCGAAGGTTAAAAGTGCGAGAGATTGTGGAAGCCGTAGGGATCTCGCATGGCTCAGTGGTTTCAATTTTGAATGATCACTTGGGCATGAGAAAGCTTTCCGCAAGATGGGTGCCGCGTTTGCTCACAGTCGACCACAAACGCAATCGTGTAACAACTTCACAGGAAGGTTTGGCGTTGTTTAATCGCAATATGGAGGAGTTTTTGCGCCGTTTTGTAACCGTGGACGAAACATGGATCCATCACAACACACCAGAGAACAAACAACAGTCAAAACAGTGGGTTTCTAAGGGTGAATCGGCGCCAAAGAAGGCCAAGGTGGGTTTGTCAGCCAATAAAGTTATGGCGACTGTTTTTTGGGATGCACGCGGGATAATCCACATTGACTACCTTCAAAAGGGAAGAACAATCAATGGGGAATATTATGCCAACTTATTGGACCGATTCAATGACGATTTGAAAAAAAAAACGACCTCATTTGGCCAAGAAAAAAGTTCTTTTCCACTAAGACAATGCAAGGGTGCACACATGTGCAGTTGCCATGGCAAAAATCCATAAATTGGGCTATGAATTGCTCCCTCATCCACCCTATTCTCCAGATTTGGCTCCGAGCGACTACTTCTTGTTCCCAAACCTGAAGAAATGGCTTGGTGGAAAAAGATTTGACTCCAATGATGAAGTCATCTCGCAAACAAAGGCCTATTTTGAGGACCTCGACAAATCATTTTTTTTGGAAGGGATAAAAAAATTGGAGAAGCGTTGGACAAAGTGTATAGAGCTCAAGGGAGACTACGTTGAAAAATAAAATTATTTTTTTATCAAAAAATCTGTGTTTTAATCCAAAAGTCACGGACTTATTGACCCGCCTTCGTACGTAAACAACATGGCTTTCATTTGGGATGGAAACTACTTGTCCGAAAGTTTTGACACTGCGATGAGCGTGAAGTAAGGCTGTATATTAAGTACGTTACTGTTTATATTGTATTATGCATAAACAACATAACAGATACTGTTAAAGGTAGGATTGAGCTGGACAAAACAAGCATCCCCGCTCTCATGTTTGCCGATAATATTGTCTTTCTCGCAGATACTATTGACTGCATGCAGCTAATCATAAACAAGCATGATAACTACTGCAAAACTTGGAATATATAGTATATGGACATTCAACAAAGAAATTGTGGCGGGATGTACTGGAAGCGAATTTCAATGTGAGGCTATTGTACGAGAATACAAGTGCAAATGCATCAATAATAAACATGTCAGCCATAGTGCAAGGTAAAAATTATTCCAACCAACTGCAGCCGCAATAACCACCGTGTGGCGCTCCCATTGTTCCGATTTGAGTTGTTTTTTTTTTTTTTGTTAAGTTGGTAAATCTCTTGTTGACATTACCTCTAAATCGTAGTTACGTAGCCAAGAGTACATCTATCTCTGTGTGTGTTGGCATTTTTTTACAATTTTAGAAATGGATTTAAATGTGCAACAACGAACTTGTACTCGTATTAAATTTTGCGTAAAAATCGGATTTAATGGTGCGCGAACATTGGAAATGTTGGAAAAGTGTTTCGGCAACGATTCTCTAAAGAAAACGGTCGTTTACCAGTGGCACGAGCCGTTCAAAAGTGGTCGTGAGTCAATCGAAGATGATAAACGCAGTGGCAGACCACCGACATCGAAAACCGACGAAAACATTGATCAAGTAAAAGAAATGCTGGTCAATAACCGCAAATTAACCATCAGAGAGATAGCGGAGGACTTGAACATTGCCTATAGATCCGTCCAAGACATTTTGGTTAATGATTTGGGTTTCCGTCGTGTAGCAGCAAAGTTGGTGCTAAAAGACCACAATTTCATGCAAAACAGAGACCGTGTTGACGTCGCAAACAGATGATTTGCCAGGCTGAATCCGATCCCACATTCATCAAAAGGATCATTACTGGAGACGAGACGTGGGTTTATGAGTACGACACGCAATCCAGACATCATTCGAAATTTGCAAAACTCATTGAATGGTTAAATTTTCACCAATGATGACGATCTGAAATCGTTTTTGGTACAGTTTTGTGTTAATAAGAGCCAGAAGTTTTATGAGCACGGAAAAAAGTTTATCCTTTGTAATAAAAATAAGAATTTTATTCCACACTAATACACCGAAACTACTTTCATGCCAACCCAATATTTGTCCGTAGGGTTTCAGTAAAAATACCAGGCTCTGTTTCTTGAAAACATGCAGGGTTTCCCAATAAAAGGTTTCTTTTTGGGGCACCTGTTATAAAATACGCCGCCAATTTTGGACAGGTGACAAGTGAAAATTACGACTTAGTACAAAGGTCATATATAGGCACATACACATGTACTGGAAAGGTAGATCTTTTACTGGTGTTCTGTCAAAATTTGATGACATTTGGACTAGTGAAGTGACAGCATGTTTGTTTTATCGGTACACAAATCAGCATCGAGTAAAAATTGCTCAGAATTTAACATCCAAAAGACATCATCAAGGAGGCCAGAAAGAGCAAAAATATCCTTTACAACATTGTCACCTGTGATAAAACGTGATTTTTTCAATAATGTGAACCAAAAACCAAGCGCCAAAGTTCCGAGTGGAAGGCGCCAGAGGAGACAAAATCCCAAAAATCTCATTTGCAGAAGTCAAAAGTGAAGACAATGTTGATTTGCTTTACGATTCTAGGGGCATTGTCGACAAGGGATTCGTTCCACTGGACCAAACAGTTAATGCACAATTCTACATATATTGGTGCATCATATTCGTAGGAAGTTGGCGTTTGCTGCACAATAATGCCCCATCTCATCGATCCACACTTTTGATCGATTTTTTGGCTAAAGATCGCATTTTATCTGTCAACCAGTACCCGTAATTCGCCTGATTTAGCAGCGTTCGACTTTTCGGAAAAATGTATTTGCCAATGAAAGGAAAGCGATTTGTGAACGTAGAAGTCACCCAAAAGGTTTGTACCGACATCCTGAAAGGCATCCCGGCCGACGATCTAAAACACTCGTTCTACATGTTTTTATACCGTGCAAATTTCTGTACTGAATAGAAACAGGACTGTTTTGAATAAAATAAATCTGTTTTACCAGAACAACTTTTTGTTTTTCTTATTTTTAGAAAGTCCTAATGATTTCAGAACGCATCTTGTACACTCTTCAATTTCCAAAAAAACACCAAAATTGTTAGAATTCACTATGAAAATAGTGAAAATTTCGTTAAAACATTCTAAAACGTTAAAAGCTTTCGCGGTGCTGAGCAACAGTTGTTTAATTGGTTCAGAAATTTTAGCTATTGGGGGTAGCTAATGATGGGAAGAACCGGAATTGGGCCTACTACCCACGAACAACTGGGAATATTGCTCTATAACCGGAGATGTAGCTGAAAAAATCATCGATTCCGCGTAGATCTCTGGAATTGGGGATACCACAAATAGCACCCCACCCGAATTTTGCATAAAAATTTGGGCCATAAAGCCTATAAACTTCAATTGTCGTAAAAACTGAAGCCTGCCGAACATCAGCAGCGTCGTAACCTTCC
The DNA here is from genome assembly GCA_963966105.1 of Volucella zonaria. Taxonomy (NCBI): domain Eukaryota; kingdom Metazoa; phylum Arthropoda; class Insecta; order Diptera; family Syrphidae; genus Volucella; species Volucella zonaria. The sequence continues at coordinate 68,392,721 of OZ014534.1, read as the reverse complement.
CAATTGACTTTTAGAAATGCATAAAATTGATCAAGGCATTTCCATCTTCAAGAGTTTGTTATACCCAGAATTTCCTCATTTAGGGCTTAGAAAATCCATGATCCGTTTTGTAAGCTTGAGTTATCCAACCTTGATCAATCAATTTATATGGCCGAAACTTGAAGGTAGAGACGTAAGTGATGTGATGCAAAACCATTGTTTTTTTTTCGATTCCTGACGGAGTCATTTCTCGTAATTCTGTTTACGATTGGCCGCTGAGATTATGCGATTTCTTCCTTTTGGGCTACACGAAACGGAAGATTTACCATGTTAAACCAGGATGAATCGCAGCTTTATATGTTTCTCTTTGGCTGCACGTATCTGCCTGCATTCATCATCAAATCAGAGTTTTTTTTTTGTTGCGGTGCTTGAGTCCCATGTGCTTGTGATATTTGCATTTCTACTCTGGCTGCAACTTAATGATACTTGTCGATGTTGGCTCCTCGGGAAGCTCGGATATTCAGAGAATGCTGGTTGAGTGTCTGGCGTCATAGAGAAAATGCTCAGTAGAGAAGGTAAGAGTACAATAAACCTATGAAAGCCACTATGCTAAATACCATACTTGTTAAAGAAAAGCGGCGCGTAATTACTCGTACGTACTGTAACGGTGGAGCCCAGATAGAATAACGCGAAACGGCGAATAACTGATTTTAGGGAAACCAAAAAAGAGGTGAAAAAAGCGGTAACTAGACCACATGCGATAGTAGTATTACTGAGAATTATAAAAAGTACCTTCACAATCTATAAGCAGGCGACTACCAGCAGAATTATAAGAAGATTGCGGCACAACGATGAAAAAACTCGCAAGACGTTCGCCAAATTGCATTGAAGATGAACAGGGGACAACGAGATTTGCAATTGATAAAAAGAGTACTTAAACGCCTTACTAAGCCAAGAACTTCCTGTCGTTCTATTCCTTCGGTTACCGCGAAGTTAGTGGAGTTGTAAAAATAATGACTCGGCGGATGACATATATTCCCTCCGAAGTTTGAGTGACAATCTGAAATCTTGGCTTTAAATGCCTCACGATTTTATTCAATAGAACGATGAGGAGCGATCGAATAACCTAACCAATGGAGAGAGAGAACTCTCTGGTTTCAGGCAAAGGCGACACTAGACATTGCAACAACTACCGATCAGTGGAACTAAAAATTAACGGACGAGTTCTAGACAGTCAACCACGGAATGTTATTAAACTCCATGACAGTCAATGCGGATTTCTGGGAGGCAGGTCGACATATTATGATGCGATTCAAAGTTGACGAATAATGATGAACAGGCGCTATAAGATAAGGGGTTACGAATCAGCATTACTGTTTTACCGAACAAGAAAACACAATTCCTTGCACCTATTGAAGAAGGGTCATCCTGCTAAAGTGCGAACAAGTTAAATATTTAGTCTCTGTCGTTAATCACCAAGGAAATTGTGGTGACGATGGGGCACACCAAATAAATGTGGGGCGACTTAAATGGCGCGAAAACTCCGCTGTACTTTGTAACAAAAAAGGAAGGAAATATGAAGCAAATTTAATGAATGGCAGCAAGTGTAACAAAAACAAAAAAAAAAACAAGTGGCTGGTTATGCCATGTTTAACAAAGGCAAAAAGCAATAAAGGCTAAAGTTCCAGCCGAGGTTCTAAGAAGAGGGAGGAAGAAAAATGAAAGAATCACGCAAATGCGAAAACACCAGCATACTCTTAGCCTCACTATCGATGTGACCCAAAATAGAGTGACCTGTAGAGTGCTTTTGAGGTTTACAAATTTAAGCGACAGCATAAGCGGCGGAGAAGCAATGCAGATACATAGGAAAAATAGGGACCGTCAGATGTATAGGGTGACCATATAGCAATGATAGTTTTTCCAATTGTTATGTTTCAGCAGCTGTCAAAGTTACCAATGACATCCAGCTGCCAAAATATTCAGTAAGGTTTGTCATTTCATCATGCATCGTATTATGCTTGCCGAACGTGCGGAAATTATTAAAAAATATCGAAATTCCGGCGTAGCTGTAAATACGCAACGTGAATTTCATGATGAGGTCGGTCGTTGTCATGACTTCAATGTGCAGTCAATTCGTCACACCGTGGAAAAGTTTGAGCGTGACTACACTCTTTTGGATCTTATGCTACCAACCAGACAGAGATCGATTCGAAATAAAGAAAACATACCCGCCGTAGCGGCAAGTATCGAAGAAGACCCATAAACGTCGATTTGGAGCCTACCAGCTGATTTGGGCATCGCCAGAGACTCAACCCGGCTTATTTTGCTTTTGGACTTCGGCCTACATCCATTTAAGATTGTGCTGACGCAAGAATTGAAGCCGGACGACCATAGACAACGCATTGAGTTCGCTAATTGGGCCCTGGAAATGTTGGTCGGAGATCAAGATTTTGACCAAAAAATCATCTTCGTGGACGAGGCCCATTTTTGGTTCAGCGACTATGTAAAGAAGCAAACATGCGGTTATTGGAGCGAACACAGTTCACAAGTGCAAACAGTGCCCAGCATAAATGCATCCAAAAAGATTGACTGTTTGGTGCAGTCTATGGCATGGCGGCATCATCCGACTTTATTTCTTTCGAAATGGCCGGCAATGGTCTCAGAACGATATTAAACGACTTTCTGTAGTCAGAGCTCGACAACATCGATATATCCGAGCTATGGTTTCAACAAGGTGGCGCTACATGCCATACAAGCGACGCAGCGCTCGAAGTTGTGAAGGAAAACATTCAACACCCTATTGGCTGAGTAACGCCGCACATATTGGATCGAGTCCTTAAAAATTGGACCGACCGCCTGAAGCACTGCTAGCGAAGCCGAGGCGGCCATTTAAATGATGTTCTAGTCCACATATAATGGCACGCTACGTTCGTTCAAAATAAAAAAAGAATCAATTTTATATCTCATACCGTTGTTGTTTTATTTAAATTTGGTTTCCCTATCGTTCTTATCTGGTCACCCTATAATTATGCGCGTTACATATTTTAACGGTTAATAGCCGAAGAGGAAGAAGAACTCACAATAGGCACCTATAACTTGGAGATAGTTACGCTTGGTAATTGTTATTTCTTTTGTGGAAGAAAGTAAAAAGATTCTACAGAGAAACACTTAGGAGATTCTGTATTTACATACAATATATATAATCCCAGTCCTGCTCTATGACGTAGAACCATGCCTCATCGACCGATTTGTGGTCCCGTTTGCCTTGAACGGCTTTGGGAGAGGAGATGTAAGAGCGTCACGACCTCATGAGAAAAGTGCGCATTAGTCGCCTAATACGGTTAAGTTATGCGAAAGAATATATGTATGTATATGAAAAATCTTTAATTCCTACTCTAAAAAATGAAAAACGCATTCCCTCAGATGGCGCGCCTAAGTGCAGGCAGCCTTCAACTATCTTTAAGTGCGAAAATGTGAGCAGTTGGCTAAATATCGCGCTAACTGGGGAGGTCTATTAATTGAGAGCTGCAGAGGCAGATAAATAATTAAGTATAACACTGAATCTCTTCTGGTCAAACTATCATTCTATCCTCATACAAACAAATACTGTAACCAAGTGCTGCTCTGCTCTATACATGGCTGACGGTTATCTATCATCTGTTACTGCAATTACAGCAAGGCTCTTCAAACTTGTAAAACTAGCAACTTCTCTTTCTTTACATGTACTCGTACGTTGCTGTACCAAATCTGTGGCTGCCTTTTCTAAGGGATGATGAAAACCCTTTGCAACAAATCGCAAACGCAATCCAAATTTAAGTGACAGCATCGCTCCCAATTCGTAAGCACTAAAATTTTAAATTAAAAAAAAACACAACCCATACCACATGGCAGATGACAATCCGAACATACTCAGCTTATATCCAGAGGTCAGAGCAAAATGTTATAACGCGCCACAACAGATGACCTCATTTAAGCTTTTCTTCTCAATTGTTAGGATAGCCTGTCCCCATTCCTCCGAAGAGAAACCATTTACTAATTGACGAAAATAAATACATCACTCAACAACAAAAAACTAACAGCAAACAAATTAAGGCAATTTCAACAAAAATACTCACAGTTGCCAGGTCCTTTTGACTGAGACCTTTAGAATTGCGACCTTGTTGAATAAGTTTGCCAACATCAAGTGGAATTTTCTCATGCTTCAATTCTTCAGTCTCACGGTCCAGTTTGGCAGTATTCTTAGTGGTGACATGTTGCTTGTTGGTACCAGCACCGACTGCAATTACACAATTCCAAACCAAACAATTGTTAATTTCAAACAATGACTATCAGAACAACAACGAAATGATTCAACAATCATAGAATCTGGCATAATGTTGCGAAATAAAATGCCAACCGGCTTAAATTTAAAACTATAATTACACTCAGCGACATACATATGTACATATATAGAATGCAAATTGTTATCACATCTTGACACGATTAGGCGGCGCACACTACGGTACACCACATGAAAATTCATTTCCCAAAACCGATTGCAGTTGCTCACAAATGATTTTTGTTGTTTGACCAGTTTTCTATTGTTTTTTCTCAAATTCTGTTTACATACTCTGAAAATCTTTTAAAAATACATATATACGAATGATTGTAATATTTACATTTTTGTTGAGTGTCCACCTGTACCCCCTGACGACGTGCCTGGTTGATGGCACTCTCGGTTTTGAGAGTTGAAGCTTTCGGGGCTCTTTTACGTAAAACCGTAACCGTGTCCCAGTCAGCCATAATTAAATCTACTAAATTAAATCGGAATTAAATTTTACAATTTTGAAATAATACTCTGTTTTATTTACATTGATTTAATACAAAATGTCTTTGAAGAAATTATTGAATTAAATGTAAAAAATTATCGTAATTCTAGAATTGTCGAAAATGTGGCTCTTTTTTTGGTATATATTCAATTAACTGAAGTTGGTCGTAGTTTATATATAGCAGCAGCTGTGGGTGTAGATTTGACAGATCCGTGGTGAATTTGTGATGGGAAATTATGTTACTTATTTGAATTGAAAAATAGTGAACGTTGTGCTGTGATTTATGGAATGAAAATCAAATAGTGCTTAGAAGACTCAAATAGAATTTCTTTTCTTTGGGAAATGCTCAAAATCAAATTAGTAATGAAGCTCTGTTTTAATTTTTTTCACAAATACTAGTTTTTTCTACTTAACGCTTAAGGATGTTGTCGACTTGGCATATGATATTTGTGAACTTATGAGGCTGAACACATTTCATTTTTCTGTCCCTATAGTACCACATGGCACCGAACTATGCCGATCGCTACTGTTGTTGCTGTTCTTTTGTTCAGAAAGTGAGGTTTCTGTTGGATTAAAGTAACGCCATCTTCCACTGTATGTGTCTGTTCACATTGGCGTGGGCAGCAAGTTTGACCGAATGAGAGGGAACGCTTTTTATTTGAGTGTGAAGAGTGCACCAAAAACAATTTCTAAACATCCTGTTTAGACGGTTACTCATGAGTCTGTCATGTCGATAGTATATGGTTGAGAAGAGTTAGCAGTAAAGAGAGGGGGACAGTTACGAAGAAATATAAAAATCGGCAAAAGTCACGTCGCACAGCCGTCCCTACTACGTGGGGTGAAAAGTGACTTCCTTGGGAATTAAATTTTTTTTTTTTTAAATGTTTTTTTTATATTATTCAATATAGTCCCCTTTTAGTTTGATACACTTATTCCAGCGATTTTCCAACTTCTTGATCCCGTCCGAAAAGTAATTTTTCATAAGGTCTGCAAAATACTCCTCCGTGGCGTCGATGATTTTCTCGCTTGAGCTGAATTTTTTTATTGATGAGCCATCTTTTGAGGTTTGGGAAGAGATTATAGTCCGAGGGATCCAAATCGACGCCAAAAGTCAGCCCGATTACGCATCAGCAAGTCCAAACAATCTTTCGAAGTGCTTTCGGGTTCGTGTTTTTGTTCAGGAGTGAACATGCGCGGCACCTAGCGGCAGGATAACTTTTTCATATGCAGAATATTGCCCAAAATATGACGTGTGCGCTCAGTACTAATCTTTGTGGTATCTGCTAGCTCGCGCACCTTCACTTTCCGGTCAGCCAACACCATTTAATATATTTTTTGACATCGTCCTCTGTAACCGCATCGGAGGGCCTGCCGCTGCGGACTTGATCGGTAGTGGAGTTGCGGCCACCACGAAACTCTCGAAACCGATATTTGACGGTCCAATCTGACAGAGCATTAGCTCCATAATATTTACCCAATTTTTCTTTTGTTTCCTTCGCCGTTTTCCCTCTCAAAGAATAATGTTTCATGAGAGAACGAAATTCGTTTTTGTCCATACTCAAGATGATGCCAAACACGTCAACAACAATCAGCTGTCAAAACAAAACTAAAGACAGTATCGCACTGAAATTTGGCATGTCTGCCTAAATATGAACGGACTTCAAGGCACCATAACCTTTTTTGCAGTAGCAGCGCATTCTGGCGGTCAAGGAGGTTACTTTTCACTCCACCTAGTATTCCATTTTATCATTATTAGATCGATTGTTCAGTAATGAAACTTGCGGACAATAATGAGTATTTGGACGACAAATTCGGTGTCCGATACAGAAGTGTTTCAATTCACTCATCCTGCCTTAAACTTTACCAAAATAGTACAGAAATGAGCTCTATAGTGCGTATACACGACATGAAAACTCACTACGTAGTCGAGAGTAACCATCTGAACAGGATCAAAGTGGATTTTCGGGTGAAGTATGACGTTTTTCCCATATCGTTCCACATCTGACATATTTTTTCATTTAAATTTTGATCGTTGATGTGTAGGGAATTGTAATGAAGCGGAAAAAAAGGTATTCTTCGGGCTAACTGCTCATATTTAAAAATTAAAAATGTTCCAATTCAAGTCTTCCGCTTGTCAAAAAGTCTTTTATCCCCATGAAAATTTAAACACAATATTCAAGGGCAATACTTTCATGCCCACGCCAGTGTGGACAGGCACTATATTCTGGACTCAAAAAGAATTTTGGGATTCGAGCAGCAACGCAATTCTATGAAAGCAATCAGAGAAAAACAGTAACATAAACTAACCGCAGGTGTTTTCGTTCTTCACAATAATGCCTCGAATTACACGGCACATAGTTCGAAGGCAGCTGGGAAAAAATGTGGCTTCGAAGAAATTGTCCAACGACCCTATAGGTCAGACCTAACCACAATCGAGATAGCTGAGGCTCTGAAGATATCAAAAGAGCGTGTTGGATATATCATACACTAATATTGGGACATGCGAAAGCTCTGTTCAAAGTGGGTACGGCGTTTGCTCACAGTCGACCAAAAACAACAATGTGTTGATGATTCAGAGGAGTGTTTAAAGCTGTACAACCGCACACCAGAGTCAAGTCGGAAGTCAGCTGAGTGGCGACGAATCTCGTCCTAGGCTGGCAAGGTTATGGCATCCGTATTTTGGGATGCACATGGAATAATTTTCATAGTGGATGAAAAGGGGCAGACTATCAACAGCGACTATTACACTGCGTTGTTGGAGAATTTGAAGGACGAAATCGCAGAAAAACGGCCGCATTTGAAGAAAAAGAAAGTGCTGTTTCATCAAGACAATGCACCGTGTCACAAGTTGATGAAAACGATGGCAAAATTGAAATAATTCGGCTACGAACTATTTCCTGTTCGCAGACCTCAAAAGAATGCTCGCCGGAAAGAGATTTAAGACCGAATCGCCGAAACAGAGGCCTATTTTGAGGCTAAACCGAAATCGTACTATAAAACTGGTATCGAAAGATTGAAAAATCGTTTCAATCAGTGTATCGCCCTCGAAGGCAACTATATTGATAAATAAAGTTGAATTTTGCAAACATTTTGTGTTTTACTATAAAACGGCGCGTACTTTTGTGTGTTACATAATTACTTTTAATGTTACGTATTTCTCCCGCATTGCTTCTGCGTCGTTTGTGGAGTTGGCTAAATGTGTGGACTTTAGAACTAATATACAGGCCACTCTAATTTTTGTTTTGGGTTGCAGTTTCTTTTTCTTCCGCCCTCTTCTTTAAACATCGGCTGGGAACCTCTATCCCTTTTTGGGCCGGATTTAACAATACATGGTAAATCAAGCTGATATATCAGCCTCCCGTCAGTCCACTATTGGTTACTAACTTTGGGGACTTCCTCAAATGAACGTACTTCTAATGAGATCAGTTTTTGTGACCCTTACTGGCATTCATAAAATTTTCATTTCCTTTATATTTCTCGTGCATCGCCCATCATTGCAATGCGCATGATAAATCATGGATGAATGGCTGTCATATCTATCACAAAATACACCGAGGTTTTCGCGTCATTTAAGCCACCTCACACTTGTGCGACATCATCATCGCAATTTTCTTCGAGAAAAAGGCATAGATGTCAGGAGTTAAGTTTGTTGGTTTGGAAGAACGACAATGCAAATATTCGGTCTTAGTACGGCTGTTTGGAACCCGTTATCTTCTAACGCCTTTGTTTAATTACAAGGGTTGCCTAAAAGGCTGTCATGTCGTTTCTTAAAATAAGCTATCATCGGTCAAAAGAAGAGAAATTGTTCCGGGCACATTAATGTGCTGCTTCAATAGAAAATCTTCCGCGACTTTAAAAAGCAACGGACTTTCTACACTGACTTGGTGTACTCCAACTTTAACTTAGAATTTTCCGGTTATTCTCGCTGTGTATTCAACTTTCGTTTAAGAAATTTATTAATTGAAGGTCTAAGATGTCATTTTTCCCACATAAGAGGGCGGCGAGCCGAAGCGCACATATCAATTCGCCCTATACCTCCAACCAACTCCAGTGACTGATGCGCATTTCTCGGACTAGGTGGAAGTAGCTTCACCGGTAGAATTCACTATTCGGCCCTCGATAATAAGCAAAGAAGGGAACCATTTAGAAGTTAATATCGCCGCACACAGCACAGCAAAATGATGGAAGTGAGGACGATAATTGAAGGGTTAGTGAGATGGCGAGCACGTTTAAATACACGAATCGTGGAGCTAGAACTACTGATACAATGTGGGCAGAGCTAGTGATGTCGGCAATACATATTCTCAATACAACAACAAGAAAATCATCCCAGGAAGGTGTCAGTCCATATGAACTGTGTCTAGAAAAGAAACCGGAATCAAGCATCTGCGTATTATTAGATCGTTCGTTCACATTCTAGCGCAGAAAAAAAAGAAAATGGAAAAGAAAGCAATAAAAGGATTTCTTGTTGAATATGATGGGGGTAAACGTTACAGAATTCACATAAAAGAGAAACGAAAACATATTTTGAAGAAAGACCTGTAAATTTGGAAAAGGAAGTCAAGGCACGCATGAAGGGTGTTGAACACATCGAGGAAGAATAACAAAATGAAATGCTTAAATCAGAAGGAGCTATGAGAGACGTTGAAGAAGATGCGCCTGAAAATGATTTGGATGCAGAATATGAGTGTCTGCTATTAGAACAAGGACGAGCTGTGAGGGATAGATTAGCGTTCAAAAGACCTACGAATCTTGACGACTACGCTTTTGGAACAGAAGAAATGCCTACAGTCATGGAGGATCTTGGTACTAATGAAGATACCTTAGGGAGCGTTAATAGTGGCGAGTGGAAAAAGCCCATAATTATGGAAATGGTTTCTTTGAAACAGAATCAAACTTTAAACCGTACCGAACTCGCAATAGGTGTAAAGGCACCACCGTGCAAATGGGTTTTCCACCGAAAAAAGAATTAGGATGGATGGCACTGTTGAAAAGTATAATGCGAGGCGAGTCAGCGCCATGGTATAAAATACAACAAAACATTTAGTCCAGTTGCAAGATGATGAACTACTCGTTCAATACTTAGCATCGCAATGACCGACAAAATCGTCCTGTCCCAGTTCGACGTATCAACAGTTTTCTTATATGGAGAATTAGAAGAGACAGTATTTATGAAGCAGTTGCAAGGATACGATGATGAAACCAGCAGGTGGAATCTTTACAGACTCCAATAGGCACCAAGATGTTGGAACAAGCGTCTTGGGGAGTTTTTCCATACACTTGAATTTAAGGCCAGCGATGCAGATCCATGTTTTGTACATCCGTGAAATAAATTAGTACTGGCCATCTACGTGGATAATGGTGTCTAAACGCAGCAACAGATCAAAGGGAATTTCAAGTGTTTCTGGAAGAAACGAAGTCGATGTTCGGAATGGTTCCAAAAGATGCAGTGTACCTTTGGGGATTGAAATCGAGCAAAAGGAGAATTGCATAAAAATAAGTCAAAAGCACATGCCAAGGGAATTTGGGGGCGTTTCAATTTTTTGCAATGCAAACTTGTTAGAAAGATCAGAGATTTAAAGATCAGGGGAATATAGTGACAAAACACAAAAGTTTCATTATAGACAAACAGTAGGAGCCCTAACGTACTTGATGTTTGGTAGCAGACCATACCTGGCATATAGTGTGGGAATTTTTGTCGAGGACGCCCGAAAATCCTACCGCAGAAGACATCGTACGACTGAAGAGAGTTTTTCGCTACGTAGCTGGGACTTTGGATTAGCACATCTACAGATCTTCAGAAATGTGTTTTGGAAGCTTACAGTGCTGATGATTTTGGAGGATGCATCAAGATAGGACGATCTACTTTTGGAGTAGTTGTGAATTATGCCAAAGGAGCAGTTACCTGACTAATTCAGACGCAAACGGGGTAATACAAGCCTCAACGACAGAGGCTGAAATCATTACAGTTTGGAAGCTATTTAGCTGAAAAGACTGTTCCGAAGAATTATCAAACTTGAGCAAGTTCCAGTCATTCAAGTTGACAATTCAGCAGCGGTAAAACTTTCACAGAACCCGGGATTTCACAAAAGAACAAAACACATTTCGATGGAGCATTTCTTTGTTTTAGAAAAGGTCACAGATAGAAAACTGCGAATTCAAGAAGTTTCTACTGAATACCAGGTGGTTTATAATGAAAAAAGCATTTTCGAAAATATGGATGAGGATTCTATGTGATATTTAATCACACTTCATTATGTGTAAATGTCTTTGATCTCTATGAGGAAAAGTGTTAAGACTGTCTCAATTTTATTGTGCAACACTGTAAGGTATATCTGAATTAATCTATTGGGTATATAATTTAATTCGAATTTTTTTTTTTTAAAAATTTGAACGTTTATTTAAGAAAAACATGTACAATAGTATTATTCAAAGTATTGCCCATCTGAAGCTATGACTTTTTCCCATCTTTCTGGCAATTTGTGGATCCCATCCCAAAAGAACTGCGCCGGCTTGGCAGCCAAGAATGAATCAAGCCAATTTTTGATATTCTGCTCTGATGTGAACCGTATTTCAGTGAGGGCGTTCTGCATCGACCGGAACAAATGGTAGTCAGAAGGGGCAAGGTCTGGGCTATAAGGCGGGTGGGATAAGACTTCTCATCCACTGTTTTCCAAATAGTTCTTAACCGGAATAGCAACGTGGGGCCGAGCGTTGTCATGATGGAAAATTATTGCCTCGTGTCTGGTCGCATATTCCGTTCCGTGGCGTTTTTCGGCCACTGCTCTCTTCAAACGGATTAATTTTGTTCGGTAGCGTTGTCCATTGATGGTTTCACACGGTTTTAGCAGCTCATATGTACATCTGATCCCACCTAATACAGAGCATTACCTTTGTGCCATGGATATTCGGCTTTGCCGTTGATTTTGCTGGTTGGCCGGGTTTCACATATGACTTTTTGCGCTTGGAGTTGTCGTAATGGATCCATTTTTCATCACCAGTAACAATCCGATGCAAAAATGACTTCCTTTTGTGGCGTTCCAGCAGCATTTCGGACATGCAAAACCGCCTTTCGACGTCTCTCGGCTTGAGTTCATGTGGAACCCAATTTCCTTGCTTTTGAATATGTCCAGCTGCTTTTAAAGGTTTTGAAATAGCTGCTTGAGTGACACCCAAAGATTCTGCGAGCTCTTCTTGTGTTTAGCAACAATCTTCATAGAGTAATGCTTCCAGTTCTTCATCTTCAAAATTTTTTGGCTGCCCAGGACGTTCATCGTCTTCCAAGCCAAAATCACCACTTTTAAATCTTGCAAACCACTTTTGGCACGTTCGCTCAGCTAGCGCATGTTCACCATAAACTTCCACCAAAATACGATGACTTTCGGCAGCAGTTTTCTTCATGAAGACGAACTCCCCGCAAAAACACTTTTTCAGGCACAAAGTTCGACATATTTGAGTGAAAAAAAATTATTGTTGTTTACGCTTCAAATGAATGACATATACTGAAATGACGTACAATGACAGTAGCTTTCCAACGCATGTTCCAATGGAATAATACAAATTACGTCATCTCTTAGCAAACCGCAAGTTATAGACCCAATACCTGACTGTATAAGCTAGCAATTTTCAAATTTTTGCCATAAGCTGACGATTTAAGTCGAAATCTTTTTGTATTAGAAAAAGCACATTTTTAGCTTCGTAAATTCTCCATAAGAACGACGTCTTTTCTGTTAAGATTTATAGGAGGTATTTGCGAGATATTACTTAAATGGTTCTAAAGAAATAATACAATCGCTTTGGGTGGTTAGGACAAAATATCGTTGCAATAATCCTCTGCTCTATTTACTGTTATCAAAATAAGCAATTATGTTGATTTAATCATATTGCTGACGACTTGCGAACACCTCCATGCACTAGCCTTCAATCACTTTAAGCGCCACCAATCATCTACCACACCAAAACCACCGACTCACCATGAAATTTCAGGCATATCAACTGAGGTCTAATATTCATACAATAGAGAGAGAGAGAGAGAGAGAGAGAGCGCGAGCAAATTCAAATTCACCATCTCACCATAGAAAAGAAAATTCCAAATGAAGGCGACGGCAAACGAGAAAATGTCAGACTGCCGTGAGTAGACGTTGTCCGTCGGATTCCACTTCTGCTTGTCTCGACGAAGAGAGAAAAGAAAAAAACATAAATAAAAATACCAAAATTCGTTTCCTATACCCGTTATTTCGTGCAGGAAAGTAAAAAACCCAAAAATCAGTCCAACTTCGATGCGGCTACATCCCAAGTAACTGTATTTCCGAAATTCCAAAAGTGTTCCACCATTCGAAAGTGAATAAAACAAAAAAAAAAAAAATCCGCCCAGCACTGCTGGCTGCTTAGTGTGAGTACGCAAATCACAAAAGTAGAAGAAAAGGAAAAAGAAAAACGAAGTGAAAAGGAATTGAAGAGAGAAAAGGAAAAAGTGCTCCATCGGTCGCCGGGGAGTTATCCGTTTTTCCCATCTTCTCTTCGCTTCACAAGTGCATTTTGTATTTTCCCTTACCCACAGTCGCCTGCACACACGTACATTTGTGGTTGGGTGTTTGTGCTTCGCACCCACCCCGCCGACAACCCTACAGTGTAAGATAAGCACCACCCCACCTCTGCTCGACATAATCAACGTCTTCGTTGCCTTCGCCTATGTGTTGCTGCTGTTGGCCTGACGGTGTTTGCTCCAGGGAGTGGATTTGAGTTTCCAGATTTCTCAAGGGCCTTCGGCTACGCGTACTAGCACTTCATCGGAGTCGCCGTAGTGTTCTCCGTCACAATCTCGCCGTCAACGTCACTCTGTTGCCGTTTCCTTTCGACGTTGTATTCGTTGTCGTGTTGTGTTGTGGATTAAAGGAGAGAGAAAATCGAAAATTGGAATTTTCAAGGAATTTCGAAAGAAAAGGGTCCTCTGCTGGAGACTGACTAGAACCTCCACTCGCATTCCTTCTTTTCTACGCGTTTCTCTGTTTTTTCTCTTTGGGTTTTCCTCTTTCGTGAACGCAATCGATTCCAATAAGGAATTATATATCCGCGTATCCGTATTCGTGTCTATGTAGTGGGAACCGTGTAATCGAGTGGATAGTGTGTGCGTAGAAAAGTGTCGTCGACCACGTCGTAGTGTGGTTTTCGTTGGGTGTGTAAAGCGCAGCAGGGAAAAATTTACGAAAAATCGTGTATAAAAGAGTCGACGAGAAATTGTCAAGATTTTGTGCGAAAATTGTAGAAAAAAGGAGAGAAGAAAATAAAAGGAAAGAAAGAAAAACATCGGAAAACCCCTATTGCGTGTGTGTTTGTGGAAACGACGAAAATGTGCTTGCGATTAATATCGAGCGGCGTTTCAAGTGTTTTCGGTGTTTCTTCGTTATCGTCTTCGTTGTGTTCTTCTTCGTGGCTGTCGTCGTCAGTGTCCCTGTTGGATCCTTGTTGTCCTTTTTGTCGTTGCGGTAGTGTGTGGTGAGAAAGGCATTCCATTCTTCAGTGCCAAACAAAGTCTAAAGGCGACCGACAATTAGTTAAGAGGGAATCGCGAATCCTTTTCCTTTTTTTTTGGGTAAAAATTTACACTATACGTACCCTCCCCACCCACACACATACACACCCAAACACACGTACAGTGAGTAACTTCGGTTTGCCTAGAGAGGTGTGGTGAAAATTTTGAAACAGCGGGTGACACTACAAAATCACGACGACGCAGTCATCATCATCAGAAAGTCCAAGTCGTCGTCACCATTATGGGGGCACAGCAGGCCAAGGATCGGTCGTCTGGAAGCCAAGGAACTGTCAGCTGTATTGGGATTAGTAGCAGTGTGGGCATAAGTAGTAGTTCCTCGAGTATTGGCGGTAGTGGCACCGGTGCCGGTGGGGTTGGTGTTGGCGGTGTTGGTACTAATGCTCTGGGTGCGGGATCAACCCTTCGAGCAAGTCGCATGAAATCTCGTGGCTCAGCCGGCGCACCCTCTGCCTCAACAAAGGATAATCGCAGTGCAATCGGATTGAATATCTTCACCGAGCACAATGGTGAGTTTTTTTTCGGTTTCTTTTTTTTATAAATTTTTCTCTTCATTCTCTCTTTCCATTCAGTTTGTAGTTTTCCAGTATGTGTGGGTGCGATTGGGTTAGTGTAGTGGTGAATTTACGTATCCGTATGCATACTCCGCCAGGAGGGTGCGTATAGTGTTTGCATACATGTGTGTGTGGGAGTAAGATATTATAGAGTTCGTTGAGGTGAATGCGAGTGCAAAAGGGTGGAAGTGAAATGCATTTCATTCTTTTCTTCTTCGGTTTCGTTTTGTTTCCTCCTTCTTCCCCTGTCTAATTGGTGTAAGAAAGTTGGACAATTTTTTTTCTTTTTTCCGTATTTTTTGTGCCTTTTTTACCGGGGGAATGTACGAGTATTACGAAAAGTATCAAGGAGGACTCATTTCGGGAGGGTGGTCAATTCTAACAAAATCTTTAGTTAAACTTGTTGGGATATCAACATATGGTGGGAGAGGTCCAACAGGAAACCTTAATTATGCTCAACAATTGGATGACTACATAGCTCGTTACACATGGATCTTTTGATTCCGCGGCCATTTCCGGTATGATCTTCCATTGTGTCTCGGGACAAAATGAACCCATAATCTGTCTGGGATACGAAACTGTTGATTTTACTGGTTCGAGTACCTTTTAAGGGGCCGGATTTTAACCTGTTCTGCCTTGGAGAACAGACGGGGAGATTTAAAGGAGTCCATGTCTTGTCGTAAGCTCCTTTAAACTGGTAGAAGGCATACAGCGCCGCCTTAGCGGCTTTCGACGCAACATGTTAAGTCCAAAAAAGTTTGTTATCCAAGATGACACCCAAATACTTAGCTTCATTGGAGAACCAAATGCTGATGCCTTTAAGCATTAGGTTAGTCTGAACACTCAGCTTGCTCCTTCTCGTAAAGAGAACAACCTCAGTTTGGAGAGGATTGGTTGATAGTCTATTTCCACCAATCGTGGATGACGTCTAGGATTTCTTGCTCTTTAGAGCAGACAGTCGGTAGATATGTACAGTGCTGCTACATCATCTTCATATGCTTAAGCATAAACGTCAGAACTATTAAGAGCGTTAAGCAGTGACCCAAAAATTGAAGTGGAGACAGGACCCCGCCTTGCGGCCAACCGCTGTTTATCCCCGGCATCACATACTGGCAGCATCCAGTGTCCGCAATGAGGGTCGCATTCACCAGCATTGCTTTTTTCTACAAAAGTAGTAATTCGTCTACGGCGTGTGGTCTGGCCGAGTTACATATGCCGTCGAAAGTTGCGTTCTCGAAATCACCCTTAATGTCGATGAAAATGTCCAGCACGCATCCCTTCTTGTAGAGTGCGCCTTGAATTCTGCCCATTTTGCTTCAATTTTTAAGCGAGTTTGTGCACATGAAGCTCGACCTTTCAAACTCTTGGCGAGCGTATAGTCCTCTTTTCAGATTTTCGGATTAAAGGCTATTCTCACTATTCGCCAGGATTTCGGTATGTATGCCAGTGCCCGGATAGCAGTGAAGTTTCTCTTCAGAGTAAGCAACAGCTGGCCTATATATTTTTGTAGTATAACTGGTTATATGCCATCAGTGCCAGGCGACTTGAAGCCATCAAGCAAGAGCATATTTGATGGCCTCACTCATCACCGCAGCCAGCTACGGCGTGTTATGTTATTCACCTCACTAGCAGCTTCTTTAAGTGCTGTGTTGTGAGCTGGGTCTAATTAGGTTACCTGGAAAGAAAGTTTCAAGCTTGAGACGGAGAGTCTCTGCTATCGGCTAAGTGTTAATGCTATCAGATTTCCCCAATGATTCCAGCCGGGTTGATGACTTTACGATAACTTTGACTATCCTGCTGGTTATTAGCTTCTTATACATATTCTTTTTGCTTCGTGATGGCTTGGCCTTTGAAATGGTTGTTCCAAATATCGCGAAACCAAATAATCGATGAAGAATTTTTCCTTCGAAAGAGTTCCGTAATCGCTCCTTTTTCCTGTTTATCGTCTAACACTAGACACCAATAGGATTTCGAATCAAGAACGTTTTCATTTATTATAATTTATCATCATCATGTCCTTTGCGAAGTTGGTGTTTATTCCGTGGAGAGTATGACTATGTACTTCAAATTAGAAAGGATGCTCTTTACTAAGTGGAGTGAAAAGTGACCTCCTTGACCGCCAGAAAGGTTATGGTACCTTGAAGTCCGTTCATATTCAGGCACAAATGCCAAATTTCAGTGCGATACTGTCTTTAGTTTTGTTTTGACAGCTGATTGTTGTTCACGTGTTTGGCATCATCTTGAGTATGGACAAAAACGAATTTCATTCTCTCATAAAACATTATTCTTTGAGAGGCAAAACGGCGAAGGAAACAAAAGAAAAGTTGGATAAATATTATGGGGCTAATGCTCCGTCAGATTACACCGTCAAATATTGGTTTCGAGAGTTTCGTGGTGGCCGCAACTCCACTACCGATCAAGTCCGCAGCGGCAGGTCCTCCGATGCGGTTACAGAGGACAATGTCAAAAAAATACATGAAATGGTGTTGGCTGACCGGAAAGTGAAGGCGCGCGAGCTAGCAGATACCACAAAGATTAGTACTGAGCGCACACGCCATATTTTGGGCAATAGTCTGCATATGAAAAAATTATTCTGCCGCTGGGTGCCGCGCATTCGCACTCCTGACTAAAAACATGAACGCGAGAGCACTTCGAAAGAGTGTTTGGACTTGCTGATGCGGAATCGGTCGGACTTTTGTCGTCGATTGGTAACTGGATTTGGATCCCCCGGACTATTATCTTTTCCCAAATCTCAAAAGATGGCTCATCAATAAAAAATTGAGCTCACACGAGAAAATCATCGACGCCACGGAGGAGTATTTTGCAGACCTTCCGGAAAATTACTTTTCGGACGGGATCAAGAAGTTGGAAAATCGCTGGAATAAGTGTATCAAACTAAAAGAGGACTATATTGAATAATATAAAAAAACATTTAAAAAAAAAATTTTTTTAATTCCCAAGGAGGTCACTTTTCACTCCATCTAGTATTTTCCGTTAAGCTCGTGTACACTGCGTACACTAAATGCTGCTTCTGTCTTCTGCAAAAACCGAGCTAATTTTTAAGGACTCCGATGGTGACTCTTGATTAGAAATGAGCTGGGTTTTGTTTTCAAAATTTGCTTTACACTAAAGGTTCGGCTTAACGTCGAGTCCACGCCGATACTGTCCGATTAGAGTGCTCTAGTAAGTCGTGATGCAGTGGTTAGTTGCATTCTAGAAAGGAAAAACAAGAAAAATTGCCTAACCCATCACCAAAACTTCACACCTCTTGACTGATAAGTTCACACACCATGGAATACGGCCTAAGGGAGAGTTAATATTTAATTACTCACAGGAGTTTCTCAAAGTCGTATAAAAAATCCTCTTCCTTGGCCCACTGCACGTTCACACTTGTTCACCTATCACACCTTCAAACATTAATAGGGATTTTACAAATTCAATTAAGACTAAGGATTAGGATTAGAATCTACATACGGGTGTATCTGACGAAACCTTCCAGCGCCCAGGGCCAAGCCCCCATTAATTGAGGAGAGGAATAAAATAATTGCGTACTTGACCTATGACCACTTATTTAACACATCACCCCAAAGGCGTGTGCTCGTTTCTTTATCGATCTGGTAACCCTATCGATTAAACCACACCACTTACCCAATCACCACCATCGCCACCGTCACTATCATCATCAGCTCCGTTGTACTATGTAGAACAACCCCCATCATGAGATTATTTAAATTTATTTTATTCACCGTTTTAGTATCTTTCTGGCTGTTGTTGTTCTTGGATTTGGTCGGCTCCAATCTTTTGTTCTATTCAATTCGCTCACACCTTGAAGCGAGGGACGCTGGTAATTTGCAAATTTACATGCGTGCCCGACCTTTTTATACACGCCTTGAGTTTTGATTAGAACAAAATGATTAAGACCGAAGGTGACACTTAAACAGATATAAACACACTGAGTGAGATTGTTGTAGGTGGAGAATCAGAGTTTCCTAAAACATTAATCCACACGAGGGAAGTTAGAGGCGACTCCCAATCCGCGAGAATGAATCAGAACTGTCGACCACACCGTCCTGCCCTCTCGATGAAGTCCAATTCAATTAAGTAACGACTTTTCTTCTTCTT
Source organism: Volucella zonaria (assembly GCA_963966105.1). Taxonomy (NCBI): domain Eukaryota; kingdom Metazoa; phylum Arthropoda; class Insecta; order Diptera; family Syrphidae; genus Volucella; species Volucella zonaria. The sequence continues at coordinate 68,373,708 of OZ014534.1, read as the reverse complement.
TTATTTCTCATCCTAGTATCCACCAGACTTTCTCTCTATTCCGTGGAATTCCTTGTCCCTAATATCCTTATTATTATTAATTTTTTTTTTGTTTTAATTTCTTGGGAATATTTATGCCCGAACATTTATGCGACAAGGGCATAAATACAGAGCCATACCATACGAAGATGGTATCGAGAGAATACGTTTTCCAGGAGCTGGACTCCTCTACAATCGGAAATGAAATTACTGCTCATCTGGCCGGCTACTGTCGGTCGGTCGCTGGAACAGTTGGGACAGTTGACAGTTGGACTGTGTGCGTTCTATTCGTGGTCCCAAGTTGATTGGCCGTAGAATCCAATTAATTATTCGATTTCCATTATAGGCATCAGACGGAAAACGGAATTGAAAGGATATGGATATTGTGCGGCCAAGTCATTATTTATTCTTCGTAAATATTTCTGTGGGACTTGTTCTTTATGTTTGTCCAGCTGGTGAGTGATTTATGAATCGCCATGAAGGAAGATTCACCTCTGGCATGTTTCCAGTCACTTGGGACTGAACAAAAAGGAAAAAAGAAAGTGAATTTGTGCATTTCTTTGGTTTATACATTTACATACATACGTATACAATATTTAACACATATGTATTCATATGTAGTCGTGTACCGAAGGATATTTTAGTTGGCATAGTCTCAGCTGGAGGGAGATTACTCAGAAATATGGTCTTGATTGCCGATTGATTACCGAAAAAGATTTCACTAACTTTGGACTGTTAGAACACCATATAAGCAGCAACACAATTTGCCTTTGTAATTTGATTTGCCTTAATCCTTCTGTGATTTGCAACATTGATTGCGATTATAGTTTTATTCTGTGATTCACATTTCGTTTTGATTTTAGTTTGTGGAATTAAAGAGGATGTTTTGAATAACAACTGTGCCCTGACCGGCAACAAGCCAATAATTAGTTGAAGGTCTCGTCTATCCTCTTAAAAAACTAGCTGCTATCACCCATCGTAGACCATATAGTGTTATCGAGTAGAGGTATTATTGCTGTAAGTTTCCCTTCATAATTTAAATTGCACTTCTTACGAGTAATACGAGTATAAGGTGCGGCAAGATAACTTCCGATGAGAGTCCCTGGGAGCTGTACGTGTTCTCGTTCGATAGAGGGGATCTTAAAGTTTTGTTAACTTGTGTTTCAGTCGCCATCATGCGTTAGAGTAACAGGCAGCGTGCGCTTACGTTGGTGGCCTATTTTTCCAACGGCTGTTCGGTGGTTTCAACCTAGCGCGCCTTCCGAAATCACTTCAATATTGCGCCATTGGGTCCTGTCCCGGACCGAAATCAATTGTTTTGTGGGTCACAAGGTTCAAAGAAACCGGTTCTGTGCAGAAAAGAAGAACTGGGATTATCGGCCCATGGTTTTTCGAGGAAAATGAGCACACTGCCAGTCAATTCAGATCGTCATGTGCACATGCTCTAGGAGTTTTTTTTTTTTCTGCCACGGCTTGATAAAATAGACTTAGCGGACATACGAGGTGTGTTTCGAATTTTAGTTGTTTGGAAAAAAAATTTATTTATTCGCCTACATTAATGTTGCCGCCTTCAAAATAGTCCGCCTTAGATATTATGCTTCTTCCAATCCTCGAAACACTTCTCAAATTCGATGTTTGGGATAACCTTTAGCTCTTTCAGCGATGCGGTTTTATGCGGTCATCTATGCTTGTAAAACGACGGCCCTTTAAGGTTCTCTTTATTTTTGGAAATAGGAAAAAGTCACACGGAGCCCTGTCTGGCGAATATGGAGGCTGGGGCTTGGTTACAGTATTGTTTACGAACAAGCATTGAAGTTTTAGCAAAGAAGGTCAACAATTTTGGACTAAATTTTGCTGCCACGCGTTTCAATCGATATGCCAATATCATCAGCGACTTCTCTGATTGTGATTCGGCGATCGTTCATAACCATTTCTTTCACTTTTTCCACGCTTTCATCGGCTGTTGATGTGCTAGGGCGTCCGAGGCGTTCGTCATCTTCAACGTCTTCATGGCCATCTTGGAAACGCTTATACCACTCATAAACTCTTGTTTTACTCATAGCAGACTCACCATTTCACACACTTTGTTACACTTTATTTCATTTTTTATGTAAAATTTGATACAAATTCGTTGATTCATTTCTTTTAACAACCTGTCTAACCTTAGCGGCTGCCGTAGACAAAGTAAACAATGAATACAGCTGAAAATTTTATCATACTTCAGGGGCAAGTATACCAATATAATAAAAAAAATTTGACAATCGGGAGAGTCCGAACCCGCGAAATTTAAAAATTCCCGTTATTTTCTGAACACTCCTCGTATGGTTTCAACATGACGGTTTTACGGGGTCGGTCCAATATGTGCGGCGTTATTCCGACAATAACGTGTCTAATGTTGGCCTCAAGCTCGTCCAAAGTGGTTGGCATGTTAGTGCAGACTAAGGACTTTACGTACCTTCAGAGAAAATAATTGAGTAGTGTCAAATCGCACGATCGCGGCGGCCAATCGATGAATGCTCGCCGTGAGATGACCTAGTCGCCCAGTTGCGTTGCTTGTATGGCATGTAGCGCCGACTTGTTGGAACCACAGTTCGTATATACCGATGTTGTCGAGCTCTGACTCACAGAAAATCGATTAACATCGCTCTATATCTGATACCATTGATGGTAACGGTGTCTCCTTCCTCATTTCGAAAGAAATAAGGTCCGATGAAGCCACCATGCCATAAACCGCATCAAACAGTCAATTTTGTGGATGCATTGATGCTTGGCCGAACACTTGTGGATTGTGTTCGCTCCAATAACTGCAATTTTGCTTGTTGACATAGCCGTTGAGCCAAAAATGGGCTTCGTTTAAGAAGATGATTTTTTATCCAAAATCTGGATCTTCGGCCAACATTTCCAGCAACCAATTAGCGAACTCATGACGTTGTCTATGGTCGTCCGGCTTCAATTCTTGCGTCAGCACAATCTTATACGGATGTAGGCCCAAATCCAAATGCAAAATAAGCCGGGTTGACTCTCTGACCATGCCCAATTCAGCTGATCGGCGCAGAATCGACATTTCTGGGTCTTTCGATACTGGCCGCTACGACGGCTATGTCTATTTGGTTGGTGGCTTAAAATCCAAAAGAGTGTACTCACGTTCAAACTTTTCCACGGTGCTACGAATTGCCTGCACACTGAAGCCATGATGGCAACCGACCGCACGACGAAATTCATGTTGCGTATTAACAACTGCATGATGAAATGGCAAACCTTACTGAATATTTTGACAGCCGGATGTTATTGCTAACTTTGAAGGCTGCTGAAACATAACAATTGGAAAAACTATCATTGCTATCTGGTCCCCCGTTATATCTTTACTACTTTTCGTTTTGTCGCATTATTAAATAAGGAAGTTATCTTGCCGCATCTTGTACAATGAGACTCTATGCAGATCCACTTAGCTTGGAACCGTGACCTGGTGGTAAATGTACTCGGCGATTATAAAGTGTTTTCTGGGCTGATTTGATCAGAATATAACAACAAGTGTTATGGCTATTTACTGCGGCAAGAGCTCTCTAAAGATGACATCGAAGTTCACAAGAAGAAAACGTGTGCATCTTCATTGTCTTTTGAAGAGGTCCTTACTTAGTGAATCTTTCATCTCTTGTTATCCGTTGATGCCAAAATACTTCAAATTCAAAATACGATAATCAGATTTGCTATGTTTACTGTGCAAGTGACTATACGCACGATACTGATACTAGTTATCGACTTTCGGCTAAGGTGTTCATCTTTTCTTCTTAAATCCTCACCCGTTGTGGGGCATACGCCATCCACAACGCCTGCGCGCCATAGTGTCCGCATTCTGCAACGCACCTAAACTCTCCAATTCGTATTAAGAGACCCAAATTCTTCCTCAACTGTTCGTTACCATGTCTGCCTTGGGCGGCTTAGTTGTCACCCTGAATGATGGATCGGAACAGTCTTGGGAAGCATACCTATGGCAGCCTTTGCTTAAAATATTCTGCTGTTTACATTTTAGTCGCTATCACCATATGGCGGGACTATAAGGTCTTGATGAACGGAAAGCTCCCAACTCTCCTGACTGTACCAGTAAGGAACAACGAAGGCAAAGAATGCATTCTTGCTACACTCCGCTATAGACCTCGAATTCGTTTGTTATTTTGACGTTATACTATGTATATACGAACTCACTTAGGTAGCCTTAATAATTTCTTGGTATGCCTCTCCCAACCAGGCTCGCAGTAAATAATCTCTATTCAAGCTGTCAAAAGCTATGGGCAATAGATGAAGTGGAGATCTGAACTCGACGATCTGAACTATTGCTCAATCATGATCCGTAAAGTTCGGAAGCCTGTTGCTTCGTTTATGCTTCTTGACGCTGTCTAGAATTGAATCACTTATTTTCAAAAGGTGACATGTCCACATTTAAAAATTTTTCGGGAAACGAAAAAAACTGATTAATTTCTGTTTTCCTGGAGTATAAATTATAACAAAAATATGATAGCGTATGGCTTGAGTAATGGCACTAGGTTCCATTTGTAACTTCGTTCCCAATGTAGAAAATATGGAAAAAATGAGGAAAAAAATATAAAACAATTTTTGGAAAAATGTGGACATGTCATGTTTTGAAAATAAACGATTCAATTATTCTAGCTGTTAAAGATATTCCTCCCCAGTTGATACACTGTCTTACGGTAACCTTTCATAAGGAATTGACTATTATTCCTCTCTACCATTTTCCCGGAAACAACACTTTTCCAAATTTTCCTCTTTGGATCAGCTTGAAAAGTTTCGCCGGGAAGCATTGTATGTGAATTTGTGGTTTTTGTTTAGCGCTCCTACAGCTGATATACTTTCCTCGCTACTGGCTGAGCCGGTTTGAATTCGAGTGTTTGTTGCTGATCGCTGTGTTACTCAGCAAGTTGTCGCCCAGCCCTTTTTCAAGGTGTGATTTGAAATTCTGGCCATCAACTCTCTGTGATGATGTGAACAGCCTAGACAGTCTCTCATCTGTTGCTACTTCAGCTATGGTTGCTACCAGGAGTGCGTGCAGGAGTTTATTTGTTACGGATTCTGGATTCTGCATGCAATACTAAATTTTTTACTTGGAGTGCTGTACTGAAGGGTCCGATACCATCAGACTCTAGAGCACCAGGTATCTGCTGCATTGTCAAGTATCAGACGTTAAAACATTTTCCACAGCGTAAAGTGCTCATCGATGTTCTTGAATACTTCTGATGGCTTCCGAATTGAGGTAAACAGTCGACGTGTCTAGCCTGTCAGTGTTTTACCAGAGTGTCTTGTCTTTATTGCGGTTACTACTGGCGGATCCAATAGAATGGCCTATGGTAGCTACATTAAGTTGATGTTGCTTATCGATGCCGATGTCTGCTCCACACTTATTGCGGACATTTTGGATATTATTTCTTAGTCGTCACGACTGATCCCTATATGATCGATGTGGTTTGCTTTTCTTTGCCGATCAGGTGCGACCCAACATTATAAAAGTCACCAAAGCCGTGGGGTTTCATTCCATGTTTGAGCTTATTATAGTTATTGCCTACCTTAGCACTTAGATCGACCATCAACTAATGCTCTTCCTCCTCATCCGCGTAATTTCGTGGAGCGTAACTTTGGATGGCGGTAATGCTTTTTACTCTTCCATGAACCTCGTCATCAAGATCTTTTTCTCGCTGTAAGGTGCACATGATACGAAACGGCCGCTTGCTTTTGGGACATTAAGCTGCTCTACCCGGAGTAGATAAGGAATCTAATTTCAATTTCAGAGGTGAAAATGTGATGGTCGCTTCATCTTACCTCATCTTGCTTACTTCTAAGATAACCAACTTGCATCCAATGAATTATTATTCGAGTTGTAGGCTATATGAGGATCCTTTTAGACTTTGTCAGGATTCAATAGTCATTGGTCATCAACTGGTCTTAATGACTCTTCTGACTCCTTCGCAATGGTTAAGAGCAATCGCCTCAACTTTTTAAGGGAAGTACACAAAAACCCAGATTACTTATGGAATCACTATTTTTTAGTATAAATTCACCAATGCCAAAGCGAAGTTTAGCTCGTGCCCATTAATCCACATTAATGTTTCAATGATTCTTACTAATCAAATTTGGTTTGCCCAAACATCAAGGCTGTTGTGTGATTGCTCGTTAAGGTATTGATATGCAGTGATCTTGGGTGAAAGGCGAATTAGTAATAAGCGCTCATGATTTGATCATTCAAGATAACATTGGCGTTGCCGTTGGTGTTCCTTTCCAATTTAAATATTTCGAAGACGCTGAATTCGAGGCAGTGCTCGATGAGCATCCGTCCCAAATACAAGAAGATCTTGCTTCAGCATTAGGAATTACCCGCAAAGCCATTTCCACGCGATTACATGCCACAATACGAGCAGAGGCACGAAAAAGTGATTCTACAGCATGACAATGCTCGGCCTTACGTTGCCAAACCCGTTAAAACCTACCTGGAAACGCTCAAATGAGAAATCCTGTCCCATCCGCAATATTCTCCAGATATTGCGCCATCCGATTAGTACTTGTTCCGTTCGATGGCACATGGTCTGGCTGATCAGCAGTTCCGCTCATGTGAAGACATTAAAAAATATCTTGATTCATGGATAGCCTCAAAAAAAGAACACTTTTACCATAACGGTATTCGAGCGCTGCAAGAAAGATGGGAAAAAGATGTAGCTAGCGATGCGCAATACTTTGATTGATTCATTTGTAACCATATTTTCATAAGAAAGTTACATTTTCATTAGAAAAAAACGTTGACAGTAGCACTCCGCTTAAACAATCTCTACGTCGTATGGTCCTTCGAGTTGGGTAATCTAAGTTGGCAGAGCTCTTTTTCTTCTTGCTCGTGCCACCGTTTGTAAGGTCCATCTGCATTGCTTAGACATTTTGCTTCAGTACATTAGCATTGTGCATACTTCTGCTTGGAAGACACAGATTGAGGTCCTTTAAATGGTTACCTTAACTCTACCAAAGACAGCCGCTGAGAACTAGATTACCCAAGTCCGTATTTTCGCAGAATCCAGACTTGTAGTAACATCGAAGCAGATGGCATAAGTAAAGACTAGATTGCTTCAACCAGAATATCGCTTTAAATAGAGGTACGAATATTTATCAGTACACCGAGACCTACGCCTTGACACTATTCGATATCCCCATGTTATAATTCCAAAGAAGGTTTCTATTCCGGACAATATTCAAATACTTGTAGTCCTAGGAAAAAAACGGATGCTAGCTAGCACTATTTCAATCAGTCACCTTGCCCCATCTTTTGAAGAGGGCAACCTCAATTTTATCAAGACTAACTGGTGCCTTTACGAGCAGAAGGTCGCCAGATATAATTCGTCAAACTACAGCGACAATATCTGCTTTTAGGCCTAAATGTAGATATTAAAGCAAGTGGAAAGCATCATCCCACATGGTTTAGAGACAAGTGCCCGCGGTCAGCATCCGCCACCAAACAGAACGTTCGTTGAAGTTGCTCTTATGCACGGCGCTAATAGAACGTCTACACTATTATGTCTGACTGAGTTTCTCCAGCTGTAAGAAATTGTTATTTCAGCAGACATCTTCAATTTGGATAAGAATATTCAACGTGAACTCTCTTGTCGTCCAATGCGCGCTCAATTCTTGGACTTGGGCTATGCTGTTACGATTTGCTCCCCTGTTAGAATGATTTAGCTTGTGATACGTGTATAAGTTAGGTCTTTTTTTCTTATTTTCTTCCTTTCTCTAGACTTCTTACCAGCGCACTTTTTTCAGCATCAGAATGAGCCGACGTAGTGTCATGCCCTATGACCTACTTGGGCGATGTAACGGAACAGTACAGGGTGAATGACTCGAACTCCAATTTTTTAAAATGCTATAATTTTTTTATTTTTTGACAAATTTTATTGTGCCAAAGCCAAAAATGTTGGAAAATGCATCAATATTCAAATTGTTTCAGTAGTTTTCAATATGTCCATCTTTGGCGCGAATAATGGCCTTGAGACGGCCGAAGAAAGCATCGCACGCTGCACGCAAGTGACTATGCTTGTTTGAGGTGGTCCAAACTTTGGTATTTTTTAGTGCCATCCTTCGCCTTCAAAATACCCCGGACAGAGAAATCCAATGGATTTGCATCCGGAGAATTTGCAATCCATTGTGTCGAAGAAATGAAGTGTGGAACATTGTTTTTTAACCAATCTTGGTTGACGCGGTCTTGTTGAAATGTCCACGGTCTCCGACCGAAATGATTGTTTGCCCAAGACTTCAATACTGCCTCTAAGACAGTTTCACGGTATACTATTGCATTAATTTTGACGCCACGGTCCAAAAATACGAGCGGAGAGCGACCATCGGCGGTTTTGGCGGCCCAAACTATAATCATCGGTGCTGCCTGCTTTCTGGTGGCCGTCCGAAGGTATAAATTTTCGAAGGATCTCTCTGACAAGTAAACTCGGTCATTTTGTTTGTTGACATATTGCTCGATAACAAATTGCGACTCATCGGAAAAAACCAAATTCGGCAACTCACCACTTTCGTGCAAGCGTAGCAACTCCTTCGTTCTTTCGACTCTAACTTTATTCTGTTGCGGTGTAAGATCGTGTGCTTTTTGGAACTTCAGTGGCTTGAGCCCAAGCTGTGTTGCATCCGTTCCAACGATATATTGAGCTCACGAGCCAGTTTTCTTCCATTTCGACGCGGATTTCGCTCAATTCGAGAGTTCACTTTCCGAACCATTTCTGTCGATGTTGCTGTTTTTTTTTTTTGCAACGCTAGCAGTATCACGGTAACGAGCTTTGGTTCGAGACACAAATGATTTATTCACGTTGAGGTGCTGTAGGGCTTTAACGATAGCTAAGTACTTGTGATTTTCGCGGGTAAAAATTTTTCAACACAACTGAGACGCAAATCGTTTAAAAGGCTTGTAAATAATAAAATTATCTGTCATGTGTCAAAATTTGAGCTCACTGCCATGAACGATTTGGAAATTATAGCAGTCTAAAGTTGGTTGCAGTTCGAGTCATTCAGGGTGTAGAATCTATTGAAACATTTGAAAACGGAAAATAATTTTTAAACTCCTCAAAAAGGCCAACTTAATTCTTCATCGTATCATTACGCACCAACTAAAAGGCCAACCATTGACTTCATTTCACATTTACTCGTATGTGACTCTGTTATGAATCAGTTCGTTTGGCTTAGGCGTTTGTTTTGAGCAACTGACAACATGTCTTGGAAGTTGGAATCAATAACTCGCCCAATAGATCCAGCTTACTTCAGCATGAATTGCGTTGCACCAATAGTGTGTGATTGCGTGATTGATATCCAAGAAGGCATAGTCTGACGTTAATCTGTTCTATACGTGGAGCAGCCATATTAGACTGACGTCTGTTTATTATGCAAAAGTCTCATGAGCAATCGGATATCCAAGATCGCGGACTCATCTGGGACAAGGTCAAGTCTGCTAAGAAAACACCCTGTTCAGGTCACGCCTCGTGTTACTTTTAGTTAGTATCATAGGACTGTACAACTGCTACAGTAAAGTTCTTAATTTATTATGGTGTGGGGCCATTCATGACAAACTTTCAACAACCATTTCCAACAAGAAGTGTTCCATTATATTTCGGTTTCTCTTTCAGAACAATACGCATTCACGGTATCGGCAGCAGCTCCGATCCCAGTTCCAACGCCAGCTGCGGGCCCAGCACCGGCACCTACACAATGTCACTTTCCATTTCGTACTTGTGCCCGATTTCAATTGGCACTTTGTAAGCATTTTTGCATTTTTGATGCTCTGGTTGCTGTTGTTGTTATTGTTGTTGTTGATGTTTCATTTCTTTAGTTTTTTTATTTATTTATTTTTTTTTCTAAAAGTGAAATTAAATAGATGAATTGTGTGTTAGGCATACGTACACAGCTCTAGAGAGAGAGAGAGAAAGTTTATGGCAACATCACAATACATATGCTGTTTGGCAAAATGACTTCTTTCTGCTCCTTAACCTTACCCCGCTGACAACAAATTGGCATGTGCAGCTATGCCTGGCATCTTAATTCGAAATAAATTAAAATGTTTTGTCGTTTTCCGTTTTAAAAAAACAAATAAAAGCAACAGCAGGTCAAGAGACAAATTGAATCGCAAAAACTAGGTTAATGAGCATAGCTTTAACCATGTACACAGTATGCGACGTTATCATTGGAACACTTTGAATAAAGTAACTAGTTTTGAATTGAAATTCTGAACAGAGTTGTTAGGGCGGTGTTGCAAGTGTTGAAGACTAGCCTCAAATTATGAAAGAATTATTTTTTTTTTGTGACATTTTCCATGCATTTACCTAGTCCTGCCATAAGTTCTGTTACTACTATAAAACGCTATAAAAAAAAACCTGTAAACATCTGTAAACATATTGTTTTCAAAATTGTTTCATTTATTAGACCACAATATTGATTATTAAAAAAAAATTGGATTCACTCGAAATGACTGCGTTTTGCTTTAACAAAAGCTTCCAAACGGTATGGCCATTGGGCGATAGCGGCACATCTGGTTAATGCAGTTTTAAGGCCTTCAAAATTTTTGTGGAGAGTCTTGCAGGCCATGTTCTCCAATTCTGACCACAAACCATAATCCGATGGATTCAGATCTGGACTCCCCGACGGCCAATCTTCTGTTGTTATAAAGCAAGGAATATTGACTCTGAACCACTCCTGCGTGGTTTTGGCTCTGTGCGCTGGAGCAGAGTCTTGTTGGGAGATTCAGCTGTATCCATTGAAAAGGGTATCGGTCAAACGCTTCATAACACCCTCTAGCACATCTTCTTGGTAAACCTTTGCACTAGCTTTTACGCATTTTTCACACAAATGGAGGGATGTGACACCACCATGGTGAGAAAACCCCACCAAACCATTACGGAAGCGGGATGATGTTCACGTTGAACTCTTGGAGCAATTTTTTTCGCTTCCTTAGATGAAGTGGCATAAATTTTGTTATTTTGTTTGTTGATAACCCCTTTATGGTAAAAATTTCCTCATCCGTAAACAGAATGTTTCCATGGCCATTGTCCGCGTGCCACTGCAAAAGTCGCTGGCATTTTTCCATCCTAATTTTTTTTAGTTGAGGAGTTAGAAGATGACCCGCCGACCGACGATAGGCTTTCATATGCAGATCATTCCGAATCAGCCTAGACATGGATCTGGTTGATATATCCAATTCCTTGGACATGATCTTCTTCTTCCTAAGGGGATTTCTCCGAATTCGTTTACGCACTGCCTTTATTACCGCATTCGTACGGACGACGCGCGGGCGACCACTTCTTGGCCTGTCCTCTACTCCAGTCAATTCATCGAAGCGAGCAATAGCCCGACAAACGAACATTCTCGATATTCCGAGTGGTCTTAGCAACTCGACAATTTGGCCAGCACTCTTTCCGCACTTATGCAACGCTCCATGTTAATAGTTTGCAAACTGAAACCAAACTGACTAGTGGGTATGAATACACTTATTATGCCTCAGCATGTGTTAAGTTTTTTGGAAAATGGGATAGAGAGAGAAAGAAAGTGGTTTGGGCTCAGTGGTTATTTCGCTTCATGGGTGGCATCCAACATTTAATGGGGATACTAAATACTTAGTGGAAGTTGGCTTGATGTTGATTTCTAGTCAACTACTTGATTTTCGTTAACTGAAAAAATGGATGATATGTCTTTCGCGTGGGGCTGGGATTCGAACACCGAACCTTCCGATCTGGAAGCCACTTGAGCCACGGCAAGTATCTTTACTCTTACGCCTTCTTATTCCAAAGAAACAGCGATTGACAAAAAAATTCTTCGTCATATTCTTCTGATCACAATCGTGTTTGAATTGAAAGCGGAATCCAGGTAGACAAACTTTTTAGCCATAGTGTCTATGTCGTCAGCGTATGCTGGTAGTTGCACGGACTTTTGAAATGTTGTGCCTCTGGTATTGGTCTGAGAGTTTCACAAAATTTTTTCAAGAAAGGTGTTGCAGAAATCGCGTGACAGAGTATCACATTGTCGACAAGCTTTTTTGATATCAAATGCCTCGATGGTCTTAATACCCTCTTTTATGGAGTAGCGATCGTTCTCCATTATTGTCCTACATACGAGTAGATGGAAAAATTGGGCAGTGGACATGGCATTAATCTCTATAGTTCGTCTCTATATCATCATATGCGATGATGAGTATCGATTTGAAGTTTCTTAACTTTTCTTAAAATCGACCGTAAGGTGAATATCTGATCTATGGTTGGCTAAATTTAGACTGATAAGAACTTATTAGATTGTTAGTGTAGGATTTCAAGTGGACGCCTACGGTATTGGTTCCTCTGTAGTCGTCGCAGTTAAGAGAGGCTCCACTCTTGAAAATCGGGGAAACGGTGCTAAGATTACATTCATTGGGCTTACTTTTCTCCAATCAAATCTTCGGCTTGAAATCTCCGTTGAATGAAAAAATTTAGCAGATATTCCGTCCGTTCTTGTAGCTGTTCTTGGTCTTTAGTTTAGATATCGCTATTCAAACCTTTTCTTGTCCGGAGGACGAAGTTGTTATCGATAATAATCCACGTTGAATGATTCATGTTTCCTGACAGCTGAACGTTAGTTGTCTTCGCCGTTTGCAAAAGTAATTCTTCCAAATTTTTAGTACTAAGTGCAGCTTTACTATTGCATTCCCACCTTTATCTCTGCATGGCTCTGTTCATGATCAAGCTTTGAACACCATTTTGAAGATACACCTCTCCATGGCCTCGATGGAACGCTTCCTTGCTCTTTAATCATTCTGAGAAGCCAACGTTCCTCCTGTCTCATTTTCTCATAAAGTTCGTGAGCAGCTCTCATCTTTCTCTGCAACGTCGCCTTGTATGCTTCTTGTTCCACTTGCCGATACACTTTGTCTAGAGGTATCGTTATCGGTCGTGTTGCTGACAATGTTAACATTGTTGATAGCGTAGGGCTTCTGGAAAGGTTTACGGCGACTCGATCAGAAAAGATTGTAGCCGTTCGACATCAAATTTCTTCATAGTACAATATATTTGCGATATTCTGGCGTTCGGGATACGTATTTTCAACTTCTGGTTACAACAACTTAATCATCTGAGTCGATTTGGGCTGCTCTAAGCATTAAGACATTCAGAAAACTTTAGATGCGTCTTACGTCTATTGTAATGCAATTATAAGTCGATTGGCTTGAGCCCAATTGCGAAGCTGGTATCGTGTAGGCCTTTATTTCCAACTGTACCGTCAAAGATAACCTTCTTTCTTAATTTGGCGATAAAATAAACAAGAATGTCCTTAACCTCATGCTTGGACATTGCCTCTATGTCTTGTAGTCTTAGAGCTTGCAGAGACAATTTTTGCTAAAGTCCACCTTTCCCTCTGTGGATCGTAGAAGCGTATCGAGCTTATATGAGTATGATATTGGCGTTACGGATTGTAAACAGAATTTCGATAAGATACCTGAAGAGCAATATGACAAGGCGTCGTTTGAATCTCCACAACTCAGTTTTTCATGACTTTTTCGCATAATTAGGCCAATAATTCTGCAATTTCACGTCGAATGTTCGCTTCAAGTCGTCAAAAGGTTCTTGCTTGCTGGTATAGACAAGAGGCTTAATATGTTACAGCCACAAAGAAAAGAGTCGCACGGGCTCCTAATACAATAGATAAGGTAATTTCTGGCGGCAAGCCAACAACTGATCTTGATTTTCCATTAGTCAATTGTTCCAAGTGCCACCGTTTTGTTAAAACCACATATTCCCCAAGCCTTCCATTTTCAATCATCTCGGAAGAAGTACGGCCCAATGACATGAAAACCACAATAAACGTCAATTTTTCCGTATATCGAGTGTCCCAACAAGCAGTGTGGAATGCTACACAGTGAAAGAAAAAATCCAAACTGTTGAATCTTATTACGTAAATTCAAGTTCAATCCCGGCAACGATGAGAAAAATTCGTGCCAATTTTACACGTAATCATGTGCCTTCCGAAAGGTGTGTGCACAAAATAATCAAAAAATTCCAAGAGATAGTCTCAGTACAATATGTGAAGACGCCGAAACGTGTTCGCCTCGGACATTAAATGGAAAATATCGCCGTAGTAAATGAAAGTGTCGAAAACGACGGTGCCGTGAGATAACGCCTAGCGCAATAACGCCGAATTCAAAAATTCAGCCTGCATTCTTTGCCGTTCTCAGGAGCTTGATCTCTCCACAGCCACACTGCAGCGTATTTTGACGAAAGATTTGGCTCTCCATGTCATGTGTACAAGGGCCAATTACCGCAAGAACAGAAGCCGGCCGATCACCGGCAGCTGAAAATTTTTGCAAGAAAATCGTGTTTTCGAATGAGGCCCATTTCTACATTGGCGGCTACGTTAATAAGCAAAATTGCCGCATCTGGGGTACCTAAAATTCACGAGCGATTCAGGAGATGCCAATACACCCAGAACGAGTAATTCGTGCAGCATATGAACCGGAGGTGTCGTAGGGGAAAAAGCATTATGGCCAATGGAGCGCGCTATCGAGACATGATAAACAATTTTTTTGTGCCCGGACCCCCAATAAGATGGTCCTGCGAGCCAGTAGGTATTTGTTGTGTTGGTGAAACACAATGTTTCTCGTTTCAAGTGTGACCCTGTAGACTCAAAAAAAAAAAAGAAGAAAATAACTCTTTCGCAAAATCACTGGAAAAATTTAAAATTTTCAAGAAACAACGCTAAACCAATACCACAATGTCCAATTTGAAGTGCTTCGATGATGAGGAGAAGGAGTCCGTCTATGGTCGTGTCTTTGCCGTATCCGGTCCCGTAGTAACAGCAGAATAGATGTCTGGATCAGCTATATACGAGTTGGTGCGTGTGGGCTACCGCGAGCTAGTGGGTGGAATCATTCGTCTCAAAGGTGACATGGCCACCATTCAAATATACGAAGACATCTGGCGTCACTGTCGGAGATTACAAGCCACTTTCAATTGAATTAGGTTCCGGAATTATGTGCAGCATTTTCGACAGTATCGAACGTCCATTGAAAAACATCAACGAGCTGACCAACTATATTTACATTCCAAAGGTGTTAATGTGTCCGCTGGTTCCCGTTCGGGTGCATGGGAATTCCATCCAGTCAAAGTCAAAGTTGAATCATACTTTACTGGGGGTGACTTGTACGGTTTGGAGCATGAAAACACTCGACAAATGATAGTTGGACCCCGCGTAAAGGGTACAGTTCGTTATATTGCACCAGTTGGCAACTATAATGTCGAGGAAGTTGTCAATGGAGAGATCAGCAAATGCAGTATGTTGCAAGTATGGCTTGAACGTTTGAACGTTAACCACGCCCAGTTACTGAGAAGTTGCCTGTTCCTTTGTCTCCAAGATGGTACCAATTCCATTACCGGAGCTCTCTGTTGTGATAAAACTGTCCATCTCACAAATCTTGTGTACTCCACTTCGGATATCATCTTCTACCTCGGTTGCGGAGAACGTGGTAATAAAATGTCTGAAGTACTTCATGATTTCCCCGAGTTGTCAGTTGAAATCGATGGTGTCATCAAATCTATCATGAAACGTACAGCTCCTGTTTAAAACACATCCAACATGCCTGTCGCTGCTCGTGAAGGTTCTATTTATACTGGTATTACTTTGTCTGAATACCTCCGTGATATGGGGTACAACGTAACCATGATGGTTGATTCTACCGTTGATTCTCTCGTTGGGCTGAGGCCTCCGATCGACAAGAATTTTGCCGAATTCGTGCCACTTAGGACCAAGGAAATCCTACACTGTGAAGAAGTTCTTTCTGAAATTGTACAATTTGTCAATAAGGCTTCATTAGCTAAAACCAAAAAGATCACTCTCGAGATGTCAAACTGCTCAAGGACGATTTCCTACAACAGAACTCCTACTCTTCATACCACCGTTTCTGCTCATTCTACAAGACAGCCGATACGCTGAGGAACATCATTGCCTTCTACTATATGGCTAGTAATTCGGTTGAATCCACCGCTCAGTCCAATAACAAGATCACATGGAACGTGGTTAGGGAGGCCATGGACAACATTATGCACCAACTGTCTTCCACGAAGTTCAAACACCCCGTCAAGGATGGTGAAGCCAAGATCAATGCCAACTTCGATCAATTGTACGAGAACTTATAACAAGCCTTCAGGAAGGCTAAACCACTTCAAGCCTTTGTTGTTTATATTGTGAAATAGCAGTTAAACTTTTTTTCAAAACAAAAACCAAAACAAAATTGCAAAAGCCCTTAAATTGTAAATGAAATGTCCAAAATGCCCTTTTTGTTGCTTAATTGCACTTAAATAGCAACAACAACTTATGTTCTTCTTTTATAGGTTTACACTCTTTATTCTCGTCTGTCACAAAAATGTCCTTCCAAATGAAGAGGGCATAAGAAATCTTAAAATGTATGTTCACTGGGGAGTGAAATTACTTGAATTATCATTCCTTCGATTTGTTTATAAGCAAAAAATAAGTGAATAACTTAACTTAACTAACACAAAAGTCGAGAAACAATCGAGTTATTGCGCTGGCCCCGTAATTTCGCGTTTCAGAAACACACATTGGCCGCCAAGATCGTGCGACTTAACACCGCTAGACTTGTTTCTTTGGGGATTTTAAAAGCAAGATTTACGTCAACCATCCGCGAATAATTCCAATTCTAAACGTGAAACCCCCATCGCTAAGATAGAGCCCCAATTATGCGCAAGGGTGATTGAAAATTTCGAGAAAAGCATGCGGGTCTGTAGTTTCAGTTTAAATGCATTTTTATTTCAGTTAACTCATTAATTCTTACATGCTAGACAAAAAAATGCTTAAAAATTAGCTTAAATAACTTACAGATAATCTAATTCTAACTTACTGGCCCCATGCGGGCACTCTAGGTTAAACATAATACTTAATCTATGTCTTTCGACGTTTCTTACACTCTACTTTTATTTTTGTTTTTACATTTATTAAACTAAAACTAAGAAAATAGATTTTATTAAAAAAAAACTTAGTGTCTGGACTTTTTTTGTTGTAATATAAAACTTAAAATTAAACCTATACACTACGCAAAAAATAAATCTTAACCTACTTAACCTACTTAGACTATCTAATTTTACTTATACCTATATATATGTACATAAAATTTTTTTTTTTAGGATTACCCCTTTTTTTAGAGAAGGTTACCCACCTCTTTGTTCTTTTATACATTTTTTTTTTTATTTTTTTTTTATTTTTTATTTTTTTTTTGTCCTTAAATCTACCCTAATCCTACCTAAACTATGTAAGTCGGCCACGGCTAATAAACTAGATGACGACCGACTTTGCTTCCTTATGAAGCTATCATGTACCCGAGGAATTTGACGACGAACCCTCTCCTCCTACAACCAGCCACCAAAATTGTTGGTGCTGCCGAGCAACATCCCTCATGTCGCGACTCCCTACCGCCCTACTGAACCGGAGACGCTCCGCACTGCCGTGTGCGACGTCTCTGTCGTAGTTGAGTCGCCTGTCCGCAGCTGTTCGAGCAACGTGGAAGATTAGCGGCACCGCCAATCTGTCCTGGATCAAACCTTTCATGTCGAGGTAGAGGAACGCTTCTGGAGGAATAAAGCCGTCAAAGCGAACTCTCTCGTGATACATATAATTGGGGTAGTAAGCCCCGGAGATCAGGTTGTTCGATGAGGTCATTGCTCTTGCAATGTGCCTTCGAGTCAACTTAATGATGAAATTGTCCACTCTTATTAGGTTCGCCCTATTGTACAAGACCTCATTGCGATAGAATTTTATGTACTCAGACTCTGGTGTTCTGTATAAGCGAAGACAAGTCCTAAGACAAGCCCTCTCAAACACCCGAATCTTTTCCAATAAACTTGCTCTCACGTTGAACCACACGGGACATCCAAATACAAGCATGGGCTTGATAAGGGCCATGTAGCAGATCACCTTCACCCTCGCATCGAGTTGGCTGTTATAAAACAGTCTCTTTGTAAGGGCAAAAGCACCTTTGGCTCTGGCCAGAGCAATATCTATATGTTTGTTAAAATACAGATATTGGTCTAGCCAGATCCCAAGGTATCTGACTACATTTCGACAAGCAAGTGGCTGCCCATGTTGTCCGACGATAGAGAACTTTCGCCAATTCTTTCTGGTATCCCTAGAGGCCCCAGACAAAGGCGTCCTAAACAGAATGGTTTCCGACTTCTGAAAGTTGATTTTCAATTTCCAGTCGTCGCAATATCGCTTAATTTTGTCGAAGTCACGTTGCAAAAGTGTATTAATGACCTCAATCTTTGGACCTGATCTGTACGCGATTAAGTCGTCTGCGTACGCTATGGCATGGTGAAGTGAACCTATCAGATCACTTGTGTAAATGTTGAATAGGATCGGCGAATTTACCACACCTTGTTGCAGACCGTTTTTAATGTTAAATGTTCCAGCAGAAGTCACATCGCCATTTTTCACGATGAACTGTCTACTGGAGAGCATATCAAAAAGAATATACAGCAGTGGTTTACTAATGCCCAACCTGTCCAGCTTGAAAAAGAGTCCTTCTAACCATACGGTATCGAAGGCCTTCTCCAAGTCAATCAGGCAGGCACCAGTGCACTGTTTCTTGCCTTTGTTCCATTGGATATCAGAAACCAGTTTAGACGCAGCATGAATGATATCATGTCCCGCCTTGAAACCGAATTGATTATCCGGAACTATATGTTTGTCCTCAACCCACTTAGTCAGGACTCTATTGATCACCATGCGGGTCTGTAAGCAGAGCCGAGGTGGTTATTTGTGTTCCATTATTGTTTCCATAAAGCAATAAATGTATCAAAGGTGTTGCCAGGTATTTTCACAAAATAGGCCACAGGGATGTTCGAGAGATGCCCAACATCAGAACGGCGCGGAATCGATTCTGGCATTTCGCTGTTTCACTGACAGTAAATCGATTTGAATTTGTTCCCTAAATGCTCAATAGTTCATCTATCGGGACAATTATAACGTCCGAAAATTGGAGTAGTAAACGCACGTCACGTAGTCGTAGACGTTGAAGCGTATACCTTTCCGTGATTAAGTGCTTGACAATCTGATCCTTGCTAAAAGATGTGTGCATATCTTAGCGCAGACTATGTTAAACCTCTGCGAACTCTGTCGGCCTCTTTTTCCAAATCAATGAAAAAGATATGCAGTCCTTCGAAGCGTCTTACTCCATCAGTATCCCTAAACTTTGAATTGTGTGGGATGATGACATGATTCCCAGAAAGCTCCATTCACAGCTATGGATGCGGATCTCTTTAATTGTTCTCCGTTAGTAAATGCGGTTACTCGTCTTCAATACGTTTCGCCGACTGAATTTGTACATAATTGAAAGCCCTTTACCACCGAGCCATTTTTAAAATTCGGAAATAGAAAATAAACCGAGGGGCTAAATCTAGCGAATAGGGTGCGTGAGGAAGCAATTTGAACTTTAACTCATTGATTTTGGCCATCGCGATGACGGATGAGTGAACTGGTGCATTGTCTTGATGAAACAAAACTTTTTTCTTCGCCAAATGCGGCCATTTTTTCTTGATTTCATCTTTCAAACGCTGCAATAAGTTGGAATTCGCATAATACACGCCGTTGATTGTTTTTGCTTTCTGAAGATAATCAATGAAAATTATCCCGCGTACATTCCAAAAAACTGACGCTATTACCTTGCCTGCAGATGGAACTGTCTTCGCCTTCTTTGGAGCCGCTTCTCCCCTTTGAGTATATTGTTTTGATTGGTCCTTAGTCTCGGGTGTGAAGTGATGGACCCATGTTTCACTCATGGTTATGAATCGATGCAAAAACCCGGCTTTATTGCTGTGAAATTTGCCAAACACTCGATTGAAACATCCTCACGACGCTGTTTTTGTTCCATTGTGAGCCTACCATATCTGCTAGTTCACGCACTTTCAATCGGCGGTCATCCAATACCATTTTGGGGATTTTTATCAACATTTCTGGTGAACTCAGCTCATTTGGTCGACCACTGCGATGTTCGTCTTGCCTCGTTTAAACTCTGCCACCCAATATTTTATTGTTGTAAACGAAGGAGCAGACTTCCCCAGAGTAGAATCCAGTTACGTTTTAATGCTGGTTGGATTGAGGCCTTTAAATGAAAGTACTCGTACGATGACTAATTTTTTCCATATTTAAAAATTCATTGAGAGCGTTCACTATTGATGGCTGCCGAACAAATACTAAACAACATAGCGTCGTCAAACTTCAAATTTAAGCTTTATAAGGTTGGTACTTTTTACGATTGTCATTCTTTTTAAACAGCTACAGCCATCCATACATCAAATCGGGTAATTCTATGCCCAATCTCGTACCTGATCTTAAAACAATTCAAGAAAATGCTATCTATGAATGCATTTAAAAGCCATAACAGAATTATTTGAACGCCACAAAAGCAGGAAACGTTCCTTTATTGATTTTAAATTCTTTCAGAGACATTTATCCTTCAGCGATGTGTTTTTTTTTTTTCAAAAAATTAGTGTGTATACGAGTAGTGTGTCAATGTTCACTGGCGCGTAGTGTCAAGTTAAAAGAGCTATGGTCTGCCCGGTTTGACCCAACCGATAGTTTTTCATTTGAATTGGAAAAATAAAAAACAAAACATTATTTATGTTATTGGCGCCTATTCCAGTAAGTTTTAAAACCGAACCCAATCCCAAACCCAAACCACAACCGCAAAATATCGCACAAAAAATGCTAACAAAAAACAAAAAGAAAGCCGCACTGATTAAAAAAGATTTCAGCAATTTTTCAGTGGTCGCCGCACGTTTTTTTTTAATGTGTGTGTATTTTTTTTTTATGAATAATCCCCGGTAACCATTCATGTAGCCTGTCTGTTTGTTCCTCGCTTCAAAATTTAGGTCGGTCGCCGTTTTTTAGCGATTTGTTATGTAAGGTTGAACCCGAATGCGTTGTTCGCAGTTAGATGAGAGAGTTTGCCAAGTACCAGAAAGGGGAACAAAATGGATGCCTAGCATTTTTGCGGAGTTTTTAACTTCCTTTCTATTTTTTTTTCTTTTTAAGGGAGAAAGCAAAACACAATTAAGTGATGAAAAGTCAAAAACGAGTGCAGAAGTGGAATAAAAAGAAACGAAGAAAACTCGGAACAATCAGAACAATCGGGATCGCAGCTTTAGTTCTGAAGTGGGACTGTGTGGATGAACGTAAAGTCGTCGCTCGAAACCAGTGTTACCACAATGAAGCAATTGTATCAAGAACGATACTTTTTAGCCTTAACTTGGAGTGGATTTGAAGTCGGCTTCACAGAGCCGAATTGTGTGTTCCATCTGAAATCCCGCATGGTCAGAGTAGTTTGGCACATGCTGAGTGATGATGATGCAGATGCTGTCCTTGAAAGAATCATTATATTTTCTGATACACATGAAGTGAGTCTTAAGACAGCGTTGTAAGATTTTTTATCAGCTTCACCATGATACAACTGACAGTAACCTGTCCTCTAGGAAAACTGCTATGTCGTTACTCACTCTTAGGTCTGAAATAAAGGACTATAAGATTTGAAATTGAGATAAAACATACACAAGCGAACCATAGTATTTTTGATTTGATAGATAATTTTATTTCATCAGTGGACACATGGCCATCACGGGAGCGTCACAGGAACTAGATGCTGGGACTCTAATTTTCGATCATTTGAGGCCGTATTTCACGAAAGATGCGCTCGTTGTTGGCTTCTAAGACTGAAATCATTTTTAGTTTGTTTCGCATAGACCAACGACTTTAAATACCCCCACAAAAAATAATCCAGCGGCGACAAATCATAAGTATTTGGAGGGCAGGCCGCAGGTTAATTTCTGTTTTTTTTTTTGGTGGCGTCCAAGGATGTGGCAATCTTCGGAAGATACTAATAGCTCGGACTATCAGCATGCACGATTCGCAAACCCCAAGTACTCGATTTCGGGGGTGCGCCTACATACTAACCCACACCCTGCAATCTCCTACCATTCTCCCCGCGGAACTGCCTTTAACTACTACTTCGCGGGGCTGTTAAGCATTTTATGCCCTTCTTTCTCCGCTTGTTGGTTCGACATTGTGTACAGTATTTACTGTTCTTTGTTGTATTAGAGATGCCGTTTGGGTTTGATTTTCATTAGTGCTCCCTCTGACTCTTTCCAACCGCCGAAGTTCCTTCATTATTTTTGCCGCATCCTGTTTCATCGCATCCCATGTTAGCATATAGTTAGCATATAGTTTACGATGTTTTCAGGAGTTGGTATCTCTCCAATTTTCTCCTCTAGTTCTCTGCGCTGTGTTCTGAAGTGTGGGCACTGGAAAAATACGTGCTGTGCATCTTCCCTGGCCGCTCCGCAGTTTAAGCAGAAGGGAGATTCCTTCAGACCAAACCTGTATAGATATGATTGAAAGCAGCCATGTTCAGTTAGGAGCTGACTTCAGTAAGAATCTGCTTCTCCGTAATTACGTTCTACCCATTTATGAATATCGGGTATAAGTCGGTAGGTCCATCTCCACTTTGTGGACTGGTTCCATCTCTCTTGCCACGCACTTGTGCTGCGCTGCATTCCGATTCCCGAATTTCGGCATCGTAGGTCCTTTGTAGCTACGTAGCCAGTATATCTGCTGGTAGCATTACCGCAATGACGTACATATATAGCATCATCTGACACTGTTCGATATGCACAGCGAACTCTTAGAGCACATAGCCTGTCGACAGAGTTAGTCTTTCTTGCGTATGACTTAATTTTCAGTGCTTTCGCCATATTGGTGCTGCGTACATTGTGATTGACAGCACCACCCTTGACAGAACTAGTCTCATTTGTTGTTTGGGTCCTCTTATGTTTGTCATTATTCTGGATAAGGCAACGCTCACCTTTGCGGCCTTGTCCCACGTTCTTTCAAGGTGTTCCTTGTGAGTGAGCCTAGCATCGATCATCATACCTAAATATCTGATAGCCGGTTTTGATGTTATATCGTGATCGCCTACCCTGATGGTGATTATTTCTCTTTCCTTGTGACTGGTTACCAGAACTGCTTATGTTTTATATTCTGCCAGCTCTAACCCAACTGTTGCCATCCACCGTCTAACTTTTCGAATACATTCATTGCCAATGTCTTCTATTTCTTCCCGGTGTTTTGCCGCCACAACGATTGCAATATCATCTGCAAAGCCTATGATTTTAGCCTCAATCGGGATTCCAAGTCTTAGAACCCTGCCGTACATAATGTTCCTTAAGAGAGGTCCTAGTACCGACCCTTGTGTAACTCCGCCTTACTCCATCACCGATTGTCGAAGTAACTTAGCATAATTTTTATTAAAAACCATGGCACCATCATTGACAAAAGAGAGTGTACTATAAGCCCCCAGTTTGTAGAGTTGAATGCATTTTTGACGTCCAACGTTAATACGGCGCCGTATTTTTTGGTACTTCCTCTCCATCTTCTGCCCTAAATGGCTTCTTCTAGGGTCGTAGTTACCTTCCGAATAGCATCTACTGTAGAGCGAGCTTGGGCCCCCGCCCAATTAACAAGGCTTCGCCCATCAATGACGTTGTCTAATAAAAAGCGGGGGCAGAGAATATTACTGGTCTTATCGCAAACATCTTCAGATCGGTGGCGTCATCTGAAAAGCTCGCTACGATTTGTATCAAGAACGATACTTACAAGTTGCCCTAGGAGGACTTAAATCATGGTACCATGGGAGTCAGGACCCCCCAGATTTCGGTCCGGGCCTGACTTGTTGAGGTAGGCCCCTTGTGGGAGCGTCATGGTGGATGTGGTTTAAACCCAAATCGCGGGAAGGGTCTTGTAGACCCGTTATAGAGTTGGAAATAAGTACTGGGTACTCTAACCCTAAGAGCAGGAAGAGGTTTTAGGTCGCGGGCGGAACTTGTGCCTCCAACACATTTCCGAATTGGTATCAAAGGATTGACGAAGAACGATGGCAAGGCGTATCCTTGCTCCTATGGATGTATGGGCATCCCGTAAACATAAGTCTACATGACAGCTGGTTTACGTTAAAAAACCAGAGACTATGTAGAGCGAGCCTTTTTAAATTCATACTGCTGGTTTGAGAGTCCTCCGACTTCATCAATTGACACCTCCAGTCGGTTGCATATTATTCGCTGCAGTATTTTACCCATCGTGTGTGGTAAGCATATGGGACGGTATGACGAGGGCTCATCTGGTGGTTTATTCCCTTTGGGCAGCAGCACAAGAAGTTGCTTCTTCTATTGGTCTGTTCTGTTAAACGCTTCTTATACATTTCCACGAATGCTTCTGTGTTTATTTTAACGACGACTTTAATGACCTTATTTGGCATGCCGTCCAATTCAGGTGATTTATTATTGCTAAATCGTTTGCATACATCCAGAAGTTGCGCTTTCATAACTGGAGGGATCTCACCTACTTCCTGCGGTGGTTCTGAGTTGAATGTTGTCATCGAACACTCCTTTCAATAACTCGGTGGTTTGGTATGTGGCACCAGCTTGTTCAAACTAAATGTCCTGCAAACCATGTTCTTATACTTTTGGATACAAAAGATCGTTGATCATGGTTTTCCATTGACGGTAGCATTTTGATCTTCTTCATTCTTGAAGAAGTAGGGCACGATAATTCCGCCAGCCCATAAACCGCATAAAACAGTTAATTTTTCGGGCTGCATTGCTAGCTGATCGATTACCTTTAGATTTCCCTCCCTCTAAATTCGACAGTACGGCGCAAATGATGACCGCATGGGGTTAGTTCTGTTGAATCTTGTAAGCGTGCAAACCGAGATCCTTGTTGGACACAGGCCAAGTTCTTGCGCATGTTGACGAAGTAAAAAAGAGTAAATGCTCAACTGTGTTGCTACCAGTCAACTCAACCGTAAAATTCAGGTAAATTGGAAATAAATTTCCACAATTTGTAAACGTTACTCGGAAGTAAGTCTTTGCATGATGATTTGCCAAACAATATCAGGCTGGCAGTTATGTTATATTCATTTCCTAGATCACGATACATTTTACTACTTTATTTAATTTCCAGTGAGTTACTTTCATTCGGATCTTTGCGGCAACATTGTTCTCAACGTAGGCACAACTCGACGACTCGACTATTATTATCGACTTCCGCAATCTCGCTCAAAAGCTGAATAATAATGATGAGGATGACGATGACGTTGGACTCTCTTTCTCTCTTAAAAAAAAAAAAAAAAATGTTTTTTTCCCGACTTTTGTTTTGCTGTTTTGTTTAATAAAACAAAAAATAAAAATAAAAAAAAAAATGTTTCTGGCATTTTATTCCGCTTTAAACACGCTAAACAAAAGCCGGTACACGAAGCCATTCAAAACAGACGGGAAAGGGATAGAGGGATGAGAGTTAATGATGATGCTAAAGTTGATCCGCAGTTGGGTGAAATTGCGGTCGTTGTTCTTCGACTGTTTTCGACGAGAAGCCGGAATTACAGACGAGACTCAATTACAGAGCCAGACCCTCTCTTTCAATTATTAGGGTTGGCTAGCGTAACGCGTTTTCGTTGGTTTTTTTTCGCCCTCTTTTGGAAATTCCAAAACAATTATATGTCAAATCTAAATTTAAAACTTAAATTGAAATGGAAATTTATTACTTTTTATTTTGGATTCAATGGAGACTGGGTTATTAGTCATTTTCAAGGCTAGCATTGGTACTGATTTACAGGCTACGGGTGACAATTACGATTATGTATGAGTAGTTAGTCAGAAAGCAGGCTGAAAAGTTACTATGAGAAGTAGGGGTTTGAGGAAGAAAAAAATTTGTATTCTTGATGCTTGTCGTTTACTGATTGAAATGGCATTGCTATGACGATTATCTCTAGGACCACACATGCGATTTTTCTACGCCAAAAGTTGGTCGATGTCTGTTATGTGGGGTCTTGTGCTTCAAGCATTTGCACAGGTTGTCGTAGAAGAGGTAATCCTCCCTACAAAACCCTGATAAGTTCGGCAGTCTTAAAGTTTTTGCAGTTTGCATTGTTCACGTTGTTGTCATTTTCATATTTCCTTATTTGAATTGACAAGAAGGAGAAACCAGAGGGGCATTGATTCCATTGGATCCCTAATTCCGAAAAATTTGTTTGGTCTTTTAGACGACATTCCCTATCCATCAATACCGTGCTGTATTCAGAAGCAGTGTGCGAACGACGTTAGATCATTGTACAAGTTTTTTTTTGAATCGTGTGTTATTTTGACGCTGACAGCTTTTTCCCGCTCGAAATCTTGACTGTCAGTCAGTATCATACCTCCGCAGAACGATATGAATCGCTTTACGCTTGAACAGCTTTGGGAAAAATTGCAAACGTATTCCAAAAGTGAGTGCTGTGTTGAAAATAACACACACCGCTCCTACTATGTATAGGCAAGTTTGTGCAAAAAGTTCGTGAGACTCACGGTCCCCGTCGTTCTACGGTACGTAACGACGAGATTATAGCTGGGGTGTTCGATCCAATCCAGGAACATCCAGGTTGAACCCCGGCACATCAGTTGCGGCTTCATATGAGTTGTTGAGAAATTTGGGCGTATATGTTCGGCGAGGATTCTGCCGGTCTATTGCCATTGCAGCTTTTCTGCCTTATATCATCTAACCCGTCCAGAATACTTTAGGTATGGCAATGTGATTAGTTGGATTTAGCGTTTTATGATCCGGAGACCGCCATGCCCCTTTGTGATGAGGAAGCCGTGTGCTTGCTGTTCTACCCAAGGTGTCCCCCTTTCGTAGTCTAGCATTAAAATCGTATTAGACACTTCGGACATTGCTTATATGTCTTGTTGAAGAGCTTGTATTTTATGTAGATAAATTCTTTGCTGACATCGTCCTTGTCTTTCGTAAGGGCTATACGCCCAGTGTTATAATTTACAGATTGTCAATTTGATAGTTGAAAGTTGATTTGTGGTTAGTACGTTTTGCATTTCACAATGAATAGATTAACGCCAGAGAAACGCATGCGCTACGTCCATTTTACAGGTTGACATAATCGTCCATCTGACCAAGTTATTCGGAACACGATAAATCGTTTTTGCAGCACGTACACTAGACGACAAACAGTGCGAACAGAAGAAGTTATTACCGTTGTGAAGCGCAGTGTTGAGGAGAATACGAATTTGTCGATTCGCCATCGTGCACAGCAATTGGAGCTATGCCCATCCACTTTGTGGAAGATTTTAAGGAAAGATCTTGGCTTAAAAGCTTATAAGATCCAGCTTGTGCAAGAGTTGAAACCGCGTGACCATTATATACGGGTCGTAGGTTCGGTGAATGGGCCGAAAACATGACTCAGTTTGATCCTCATTTTCAACGCAAAATTTTGTTCTCCGCTGAGACCCAATTTCGGTTAAATGGATATGTAAACAAGCAAAATTGCCGAATTTGGAGTAGAGAAAACCCAGAAGCTTTTGTCGAGACATAGTCTCTGGTTTTTAACGTAAACCACCTGTCGTGTAGACTTATGTTTACGGGATGCCCATACATCCATGGGAGCAAGGATACACCTTGCCATCGCTTACCTAAAGCCTCTTGCTGCTCTTAGGGTCACAGCACCCAGTACTTATTTGCTACTCTACAATGGGTCAAACCAACAGAAAGACCCTACCCGCGATTTGGGTTTAAATCACAGCCACCATGACGCTCCCACAAGGGGGCCTACCTCAACAAGTGATTTAAGTTCTGGTAGGGACTACCGGTGGTCTTGCCACCAACAAGACCTATGACCGGCAACTTGTAACTGGTCAAATCGTAGCGACCTTCGGTGGCGTCATCTGAAGATGTTTGCGATAAGACCAGTAATATACTCTGCCCCCGCTTTTTATTAGACAACGGCATTGATGGGTGAAGCCTTGGTAATTGGGCGGGAGTCCGCCTTTGTCGAGACACCCTTAAAACCATTAAAACTCACTGTTTGGTGTGCTTTATGGGCTGGCCCATATTTCATTAAGGACGTTGTCGGCCAGAATGTTACCGTCAATGGAGAGCGCTATAGAAACATGATTTCTGACTTCTTCGTTCCTCAGTTGGATGGCATTGACGTGACAAAACTTTGGTTTCAACAAGATGGCGCAACTTGTCATACGGCTCGCGACACCATCAATTTATTGCGGGAAAACTAGCCACCACGATCCTGTGATTTCACACCTTTAGATTACTTTCTTTGGGGTATGTGAAGTCACTAGTCTATGCCGATAAACCAGAGACGTTGGACGATTTGGAAGTCAACATTCGCCGTATTATTGCTGATATACTGCCTCAGTTGCTCGGTAAAGTTGTCGAAAATTGGACTTCAGGATTGCGCTTCATTCTAGCTAGCCATGGCGCGCATATGCCCGATATTATATTTAAATACTAATGGCATACAATTATCTATTAAATAAAGCTAATATAATAGACATTAATGTTAGCTTCAAGTGTTTTATTTCATATTGAATCTGTATAACTCCAAAAAAAAAAACACCCTTTACTATCGAATTTAGTCTTGATGCGGATTGTGGTAAGTCATTCGCACACATACCGGGAGCTAAAGACTTATTGCCTAGGTCTGCCGCATATGGCTAATCCACATTCGAATAAGTGTTGTTTCTTTTTCATATAGCAATCACCATAGTATATGTTACGTCCGGCTCATCCCATCGCGCTTTCTAGATGGCGGTAAAATCTGCGTCAAGGGACTCTTCTAATCGCTCGGCTGCACATGGCCTATTAAGGGTCCGAACATTCCACGTGCACATCCGAAGATGGCTGTCCTTAAAACGTTTTCAAGGGTCGTCTACAGCGAATTCATTTTTATCATTTTATTAGTTGGTACGTCACATCTTTTTAATCTCTGCCGTATAGAGTTGTGAGCTCTACGACGGCGTACTGAAGTATTGCTCGTACTACTGACCGAGCATGACCTTGCCATTTTAACCTGTTACCGTGGTAAACCACTGCGAGATAAGGCAAGCACTTCACAGCAAATTTTATTATCGCGCTGCTGGTCTAATCCAAGTTATATGACGGTCAGCAGTTTTCCGATCAATCGCCACGCGGTACCCAACATGGAACATTAGGTGCAACAATTCACTCGAGTAGTGTGAAACGGTAATGATGGACAGGCGAAATTCTCCTATTCATTTTCATTCATTTGTTTTTTTCCTCCATTCTCATTATAAAAACTTCCTGTGTACCGGTAATTAACCTCCCCTCGTCATCTTTCAATCAATCTCTGTAAATTGGTTTACTTTAACCTTTAACCTTTGAACTTTGTAACTTTCATCACGCTGCCCTGCCCGATGCTTTTTCATTTGTACACTTTTAACCTATTGTGTTGATGCCATCCATAACATCACCGCAGGTGCAAATGAAAATCCCTATCACAACCTCACTTAACCTTTGGGTTCATCATTCTTTTGATGGAAAACCATTGGAATGACACTATTACGTCCTCCCTAACTGCCACCTTCGCCAAAGTTACCTAAAACTACGCAAAAGATAAAAAAGGAAAAACCATTGAGTAACTTTTTGTTTGTAAAGACAATCAGTGCATTCGCAGGTACGAGTAGGAGAAAAAAATGTATCTCACGACAACTTTCAACGTCGTGCGCTCCACTACCTTTAGCGTTTTTTTTCATTCGTTTCTCTACTACCACTTTTGGAGCTGTCTAGTTCCAGAGTCGGTCTTGTGAACGAACAAATCACCAACAGCCCGCCATACAATCGATGTAGTAACACTCTGTAATTAGAGAACTGCAGCTATTTCAACTAATTTTCTCGTAAGCCTTTGTTACCAGGTTTCCAAAGTTACAATCGTATCCGACGTATTCAACGTTTCCAACGTTTCGAATTGTTTCTGTCACTCGCCGTTCACATGAAACGTAAAGTGGTAAATGGAAAAGTGTAAATTGATGCATTGGTACGAGTAGCGATGCCAATCGAAACCACCCACCATCAGGGATTGCAGAACTCTATGAATCCCCAGAAACGTCGGTACCACCTCCGACACCACATTGAAGGCGAAGTCTATAACTTAGTTAAGTACGACTGGGACTTCTGTTTGCTGTTCGATGGTAACGTCAATTGACTTCTCTTGAACTTTAACTTTGGAAGCAGTAAAAGTTTTTGTTGATTTTTCTTGCTCCCAGAAACACTCGTTTCCTCCATCCAGGTTACGAATAGGTGGACATTTGAGCACCTCGGAGCGCTCAAATTTCTGCAGCCTCAAGCATGATGAATAATACATGAATTGGCATCATGTTTCAGTCTGTCAGCCGGTCGGTGGAGATGACGATGATGACGATGACGAAGAGAAACACCACGGATGGTGATGATGAAGGTGTTCAAAGTGTTGCGGTTGGGTGATATGCGGTAATGTTTGGTGATAACACCCATAGATTGTGGTTACCCAGAAGCAGAAACGACCAGATACGAATATTATGCAACAGTTTCCACATTCAGTTCATTTTGTATCAGCAGAATCAAATTCCCAATAGACAGGATGAGACATAACCAGATCTAGAGCGAGAACTAGAGGCTGAGGTAGAACAGATCCAGAACCAGAACCAGAACCAGAACCAGAAAGAAGGTCATTCCATTTGGTTTGTGGTGGAGCTGATGAAATGGTGTATCCGTACATATCCGTATAACTCCCTCAGTTTGGTATTTATTGCAACCGAGGGTATCGACTGATGTAATTTGTCGAAGTGCTATCGATTACGGATGGGCTAAATGGTGCTTTTGTTGTGGTCGGAGATTGGGGGTGATTGTAAGAGGATACTCGTATGTCCAGGAGGGAGACGTGATGGAAATTTATTTGGTCTTGTCACGATAAAAATAGACAAAAGTTCTTTTAGCGAAATTAGACGTGGAAGAGTTGTTGTTTCATAAGAAAACATATATTGACGGCATGCGGTAGAGATATCGTTTTTATTGAGGTCAGAGGGGTTCAACGCTGATTGATATGCGATTGAAAGGATACATCTTTGTTAATAAATATTAATTCTTTCCAAAGTGTCTAGGGGACGGCAAATGCGCTGAAGGCGATCATTTGGGCTCACTGGCACAAATTGTGAAGCAATGAGTCATTTGGGAGTGATAAAAATCTTTTGCATAACTTGTGGAAACTGTTGCGGATAGAGTAGCATGGTAACAATTCTCCACGGATGCTCAACATATAAATCCTTCGGAATAGATTAATTAGAGACGCCGAAAAGCATTCATCCAACACGAAGTCATCAGTGCCACACCCTTGATTACGTTTGGACTATGTTTCTTTCTTAAACTCCAGCCAAAACCAGTCCTTATTACGGGGAGAGTCTGTTGACATGGCTACAGATGGTTTATCTATAAAACCAGAGCCAAAGGCTTGCTTCCGCCATGATTTGATTGCAGTAATCCGGAGACATCTTTATATAATTTCTGAGAGTGTCATGCGCAGAGTGGATCCAATCTGGTGAAACCCATATACGAGTAGTTCATAGTTGTGCCTTCTCCACCATTAGATATTAATCCTAATTTGTGTCGTAGTATCTTTCTTTCGCTGGTTTCTATTATACATAGTATTTTCTCCACTTTTTTTTATTTAGCGTCTAATCGACGCCGTGGAAGGAGATTAGACTTTCGAATCAGGAGTTTTGAAGACAGTTTTGTCAAACCATATTTACTATATCTTCTCTGAGCTTCCTAACCGCTTTAGAGTTATAGATGTCGACGGAAATGTTTTGTGAGCAACTGATCCTGTTTCCGTCGTGATGTTTTCCTTTCTCCTTTAACGCATCTACTACAGCATATTGGGTGCCGATACCGGAGATATCGATGTCGTCAACATAACCTACAGCTAGACGGACTTGTGGGAGATAGTGTGAACACGATGGTGTCTACGCTCTATTTGATTCCATCTCTTTGCCGAATTCAGGTCTGAAAGTCTGAAGTAGTGCCGTACAGTATTTTCTTGCATTAGAATAACTGGATCAGTGTTTCCAGGATCCTGAAATTTAAAAATTGAGACCTAGATGTTCGATCCTACACTTATTTTTTATCCACGATCAACTTTACATACAATCGGCAATACCAAGTTGAGGAACGCTTCTAAATAGCTTGGCAATGGCCTCAATCCAGAGTTTTTGCAAAACAGCTTAAGCCGGTATCTTAGGTTTGTCTATCACCATTCTTTCTAGCTACTGAGCTGAAACTGCTGATCGATATCTTTCTACGTATAAACATTGATACGCAACATCGGTGTCTCAACATGCTTTTTGCAGAGATCAACTCATACGAATGGCTCTGTGTTTTTGTATTGGGGACTTCTTTGAATAAAGCAGGAATAAATTGCAATAATCTACGTCAAGCCCAACGATCAGTATGTCTTTATCATCCAACAAGAGGTGTCATTTTAAATTTCGCGACATTGTTCACCTGTTAGCATCCAACTATCATTGCGATGACTTTTGATAAGTAAAAACTAGGAGGTTATTAAATATGGATTGATACACACTCGCACAATGTGTTGAAATAGTGAAAATTCGCTACAAAAACTGTGAAAATATCGCGGAAACGTTTCGTAAAGTCCGTACTGTTTTTGGTCATCATCAAGCCCCTTCTCTAGTGAATTGAACATCTCGAGCAGTTTATTGATGTGAAGACTCCAACTCATATTAGTACAGCAAGGTCAGCTGAAAATATCGCCTCCGTAGTTGAGAGTGTGGCTGAAAACCCAGGTGTGCCCATTTTGAGACGATCACAGGAATAATAAAAATAAAGATCTTGGCCTACATGCTTATAAGTTGTACTCGTAGTTGACAGAAGAATTGAAGTCAACTGACTTTTTTTTTGCCTGAAATTGATGCTATAGCGGTGGACGACGTCTATTTTCAGTAGGATGGCGACACATGCCAGGCAGTTGGTGGAACAATGACTCTATTGCAAGACAAATTTCCTGAACGTGCGTTTTCTCGAAATGGAGATTGGCCGCAGAGATCGTGTGATTTAATACCATTCGACTTTCTCCTTTGGCGCTATGTTAAAGATAAAGTCTGCGCCAACGATTCATGCACTAAAAAAAAATATCAGAGCTGTTATTCGCAAAATACAGCCGCAATTATACGTGATGAAAAATTTCTCCAAAAGTATGACTATTTTTTGGCAGAACCGATGAGGACATTTGGCAGACATTGTATTGCATTGCAAAGCTCAGAGTGTTTACTTTGGAGTAAAATAAAAATATCACCTATTTTCCTAAAAATGTTGTGTTTTTCTATTAATTTAAAATGACACCTCTTGTTGGATGAAACTATACTTCCTCATTAGCTCTGTTTCATTTGATGCTGCTCGCCATTTTTAATCATCAAATAGCTGTTAAAGGATCCTAGGCAGTAGGCCAATCGGCCACGCCGCTGTCCTGACCACATACATGGTCTGTTTGCATAAGGCTTCGTTATTCCTCATCGTGCTAAGATCAATGTAAGTACCTAAACCCATTGATGACCAGGGAACAGTTTTGCTCTGCCTTTCAAGAGAATCGTACTAGATTAGGATTTGTTAAAGTAATCAGAACTGCTAAGGGGTTTCAGAAAAAATGTGGAAAGTGGAACTTCTTCCATCTACCGTTAGATTGCTTACTTCAATTGCAACATCGAACTGGAGAGTATAGGTTTAAGCCCGTCACCTCCAAGTCTGACTGAGCTAATTTAGAGGTTGACATAATGCTGAGCTCACACAGGGTTTGATTTCATTTTAAAGGCAGCGATGGCCTTATGGTAGCTTGGCTGTCTACGAATATCAAATATCTTCACGGGATATTACCCTTGGAAGCCACCAAGATAAAGAGGGAAGGCAAAGTGAACATCGTACGAGTATATTCAGTTGATCGGAGGAGAACTCAATGGCAGCGCCTATTTCCTATGTCTTTGATCTATACGTGCAAATACATAGATATCGAGTCGTCTACCACTTGATTTCTGTCGTATTTCCGGGAGATTAAGGTATGACTCTTTGTATTTGGTTTCCACTTTTTAAGCGGACCCAGTCTTTAGCTTAAGATTTTCAAGTAGATATCTTAGAACAGTAGACCAAGTCTCCAGTCCTGCCGGCATTAGATGTCCCAGTGCAGATTTTATTATTAATTGAAGTTCCAAGTTTTGTTCTTTGACTAACTCCATACAGGTACGTAAGAGTGGTTGTTGGAAATACCAACCCACTTAGGCCTGTTGGCCCATTGTGATGCCACGTGGATCTATGATCCTATTACAAATGGAACCTATTTGAGCTTATGATGAAGCGTAGGAGACTGTTTACGTCTATATTTTTTAGATCGTTTAGGTCGTTGTAGAAGAAAGCTCCTAAGTGAAATTTTCTTCTCTGGGAGAGAGTTGGACATGTACAGACTAGGTGGAGGATTGTCTCCGCCTCTTCCTCGTCCCTGCAGCTTCTACAGAAATCGTTTGTAAAGGCGCCAAGCCTTCTTGCGTGCTTGCCTATGAGGCAGTGTCTAGTGATGACACCTCTGAGCATTTAATTCTACGAAACTTCAATTTCCAGCTTTCTAGCTAAATCCAGCCGGGCTCTACATATGCAATTGAAGCACCCAGCGCAATGACCAGATAACTCCACTTTTTAAAAATGCAATACATCGACGTTGATTCTACGGTAAAGAAACTCAATTTTGAAGTTATCCTTGGCCTTAAAACGGAGCAGGAACAAGACAACTTCTGTAGTTGTCCATAGCTAAAATAACAATAAATGAGCTTTCTCTTGGATCGCCTAGATCAGACATGCGATAGTCATGATAGAAAAATAATTCTGCGGAAAAACGACATGCGCTCAAGACTACGAAAAACTTCACGAAAAGAAAGTCAAATCGTTGTATGATGATCTACGCGACAAAAGCTCTTTGTATTTGCAAGACTCAACAGTTGAGTGCATAACTTTTGATTTCCAACAAAAGGAAGCGGCAACGCCTCCTTTAATACTATCGAGTAATGTTTTATTTTTTTATAAAAGACACCAATGGGTCTTTAGTTTTTGTATTTTTCCATTCAAAAAAAAAAAAAGAAGCCACATGTCACAAAAGTCATCACCCTATCGGAAGATGCTATAATTTTTGCAAAAGGCGGCAAATGTCAATTCTACTTTGAATCGCTATATTCCTAAAGAACGCGGAATAATTGTCACGATTTTTTTTGCGGAATTATTCGTCGGTGGTGTTGGCGCAGCTTCAATTTCAGCGCAGATTTCCCGGCCGTCCGATATCAACTGGGTAAACACTACGACGGTTACCGCTCGCCTAGAAGAGCAAGACGCTACCAGGACTGGCCGGCCCCGGAGCAATTCTGCTGAGATTATCGCATCTGTGCCTGAAGATGTCGCAGAGTACCCCGGAGTATCGACCAGACGACATGCCACGCAATTGGGTATTAATTGGCGGTCTTTACAGAGAATTTTGGCGAAAGACTGTAAGATGTTCTCTTCCAAAGTGCAACATCAGCTGTTATCTGTTGATCGTCAAGCGCGTGTAACCTACGCTTAAGCCATCATGGGTGGCCGTGACTCAAGTGGTAGTGGGCTGGCTTTCAAATCGGGAAGTTCGGTGTTCGAATCCCAGCCTTGCCCGAAAGACATATCCATTTTTTCAGTTAACGAAAATCAAGTAAGTTGAGTAGTTGACTAGAAATCAACATCAAGCCATGGAGCGAAATAACCACTGAGCCCAAACATCTTTCTTTCTCTCTCTATCCCATTTTCCAAAAACTTAACACGTGCTGAGGCATTATAAGTGTATTCATACCCGCTTGGGTGTTGAGTTTTTTAAAAAAAAATAAGAAATCCTGCATCTCGACCATGAGGAGACAACTTTTCATCGAAAATCATCATGAGCGACGAGTTCAATTTCCAATTCGTTGAATATGTGAATACCTAAGCAAAATTATTGCTTCTGGAGCACCGAAAATCCGCGTATAACCCACGAAGAGCCATTACACCCGCACAAAGTTACTGCATATGTGCTGTTTACGATGGAGTCGTCATCGGGCGTTATTTTTTCGAAAACGCCGCAGGCCAAACGACTACTGTGGACGGCGAGCGCTACAGAGCCATACTCAACGACTTTTTCCTTCTTCAATTGGATAAATTGGGACTGGAGAACATGTGGTTCTAACAGGATGGTGCAACGGCACATACTGCACGAGCCGCAACCGAAATTCTGAGGACTGAATTTCCGGATCGCCTAATCCCTCGTTTTGGCGATTTGCTATTGGCCGGCGAGATCGCCGGATTTAACCGTTCCAGATTTCTTTTTGTGGGTTTTTTTTTTTGAAGTCACGAGTCTATGCCAACAAACCTCAGACCCTTGAAGCCCCTAAAGAGAATATCCGTCAAGAATGCGAGGACCTATCGCCGGAAGTTCTGGCAAGAGTGATGGAAAATGCGACAAATCGGCCCCGAATGGTCATTAATTCTGGCGGCAGCCACTTAGCCGATATCATTTTCTCGACTGGAAACAATTTTCAGATATCAAATAAACATAATTTAAAAGTGGAACCAAAGTTCACCAGCCATAGAATATCGGGTTCCAACGTTTGTCCCATCTTGTACATTTATGACGAGACAATCGGGAAAAGAGGTCCAAATGAAATCACCAGTTTTTCCAACATTTTATTGAGAACTTTTTAAGTGAAACTGTTACCAAGTTATACCTATTTTTCGATAATTGCAGTGCTCAAAATAAAAACAACAATAGGCAATGAGGATATATTAGATTACAAAACTAGTTTGGCTCCATATTATTAGATGCGCAACCACGTTCTCGCTATTTGTCAATAGATGGCTCCAGCAGTAAGTGCTGGTCGAATTTGACATATCCAAAACGTCATGAACCAAGCCAATTTAAATAAACCGTTTTGACACATTAGTGATACTTTTGGTTGTGTGAAAATGTCTGATTTTGTGCCAAATAATCGTCATTTGCGGGAACAGTCGATTTTCTTCTTTCATTCGAAGAAAACGGCGGCTGAAGTCTATCGAGAGCTCCAAAAAGTTTACGGAGATGCTGGTCTAAGTGAAAAAACGTGCAGTGATTGGTTCCGTCGCTTCAGGGACGGTGATTTCGATTTTGACGACCGTCCGCGTGAAGGAAGGCCAAAATCCTTCGAAGACGCTGAATTGGAGTCATTGCTCGATGAGGATCAGTGAAAAACACAAAAAGAGCTTGCTTCAACATTGGGAGTTGCCCGCAAAGCCATTTCCAAGCGATTGCTTGGCCACAATACTAGCAGAGGCACGAAAAAGTGATTCTACAGCATGACAACGCTCGGCGTCAAGTTGCCAAACCCGTTCAAACCTATTTGGAAACGCTCAAATGGAAAGTCCTACCCCACCCGTAATTTTCTCCAGATATTGCGCCGTCCGATTATTACTTGTTCCGTTCGATGGTACATGGCCTAGCTGAGCAACAGTTCCGCTCATGTGAAGACATCAA
The DNA here is from genome assembly GCA_963966105.1 of Volucella zonaria. Classification (NCBI taxonomy): domain Eukaryota; kingdom Metazoa; phylum Arthropoda; class Insecta; order Diptera; family Syrphidae; genus Volucella; species Volucella zonaria. The sequence goes on along the minus strand of OZ014534.1, from coordinate 68,336,198 downwards.
CAAATGGCTTGACTCGGGGATAGCCTCAAAAGATGAACGGTATTCGAGCTCTATCGGAGAGATGGGAAAAAGTTACATTTTCATCAGAAAAAACAGCGAAAATTTACTTGCGCACCTAATATAAAAAAATTGCGACCAACAAAGGCAGAATTAAATGGACCATTTTGAAGTACCGAAGATTTCATTACAAAAAAGAATCAAATATTGCAGGCATTCCAGCTTTTATTAGTCACCACGGACCGTTGACCACATACAATATTGAAGCAAAAGCAAACACGCAAGGTAACCCTTTTAAACCAAATGTTGTATCCAAACAATCCCCCCCTCAACCCCAAAAAATATGATGATGTGATTACTTTGCCAAAAAAGTATGTTCCTCCGGGGGTATGGCCTTCTACAATAATTTAGCTTCCCAGCAGTGTGTTCAAGAAACTGAAAATTCGGACTACGAAGATGAAAATGAAGCCCTCCATTAATTTTTCACAAAAACGTTGCTAAAACTTAAAAACTTTAATTTTTGAAATGTTTTACAACTAAAAAGATGCGTTTTCTTTCCAAAATACACTTGCGGTCATAAAAACCGCACCATATCAAAATGATTGAAAAATTGTTAATAACTACGATAATAATTTTTATAATGAAATGAAATTTTTGTTGAGTACTCTGCAGTAGTTTATAAGTATTTCTATCTAATTTCCATCAGTTTATTGAATGTTTAAAAAAAGATATTAACAAAGAAAGAAAAACCAGTTAATTTTCTTATTTTTTTTAAATATTTTAATACAGTCATTGGTTAACAAAATCAAACGATACATTTTTTATGTATGTGTATATAAGATGTTTAGATATGCAACTTTTACCAAAAAATTATCAATACCGAGTTGCTCCTCCTTTGGCGGTTATAACCGCTTTTATTCTAGAAGGCATCGAGTTTGCTAGAAGTTCAATAATATCCCTTGAAATTTCAGTATTCCATACATGTTTCAGAACTTCATTTAGATTTTTCTTACTCTCTAGTTTATGTTCAGCCACGTTACGTTTCATTACATGCCGCAAGTATTCGATTGGGTTTAATCGGATGAATTAGCTGGCCAGTCTAGTCTGGTAATTCTGAGGTCATCAAACGCTGTCTTGAGCTGAAAATTATTGAAAGACTCTAGTTACTTGTCTGTTCATTATTTATAAAGTAGACATCTAGAAGTTGACTTATAACACTTTACTTACGGATTTGGCGCCGTGGCAAGGTGCAGAATCATCTTGAAAAATGCACTTGTCAGTATACGAATGACCCTGTTCAATTGCTGGTACCAAAAACTCCCTTACTACTTCTCCATACATTTGAGCGTTCATAGTTCCATTAACAAAGTGCAAAGGGCCCAAAATGTAAAAAGAAAAACATCCCCAAACCATCTGTCTTTGAGGAAACTTCACTGTTTTGATTATGTACTCGTCCTTGAACCTTTCACCTGCTGACCGTCGTACGTATGGTAAATTGTCGACACACAACAAATTAAATTTACTTTCATCGGACCATATCACACATTGCCAATCATCCTGCGTCCAATTTTCGTACTTTTTTGCCCACGTCAAACGAGCTTTTTTCATTTTTGTGATTAGGAGAGGTTTTTTCGCTGGTTGTCTTCCATATAAACCTACGAGGGCGGGTCAATAAGTCCGCGACTTTTGGATTAAAACACAGATTTTTTGATAAAAAAATAATTTTATTTTTCAACGTAGTCTCCCTTGAGCTCTATACACTTTGTCCAACGCTTCTCCAATTTTTTTATCCCTTCCAAAAAAAATGATTTGTCGAGGTCCTCAAAATAGGCCTTTGTTTGCGAGATGACTTCATCATTGAAGTCAAATCTTTTTCCACCAAGCCATTTCTTCAGGTTTGGGAACAAGAAGTAGTCGCTCGGAGCCAAATCTGGAGAATAGGGTGGATGAGGGAGCAATTCATAGCCCAATTCATGGATTTTTGCCATGGCAACTGCACATGTGTGCACCCTTGCATTGTCTTGGTGGAAAAGAACTTTTTTTTTGGCCAAATGAGGTCGTTTTTTTTTTCAAATCGTCATTGAATCGGTCCAATAAGTTGGCATAATATTCCCCATTGATTGTTCTTCCCTTTTGAAGGTAGTCAATGTGGATTATCCCGCGTGCATCCCAAAAAACAGTCGCCATAACTTTATTGGCTGACAAACCCACCTTGGCCTTCTTTGGCGCCGATTCACCCTTAGAAACCCACTGTTTTGACTGTTGTTTGTTCTCTGGTGTGTTGTGATGGATCCATGTTTCGTCCACGGTTACAAAACGGCGCAAAAACTCCTCCATATTGCGATTAAACAACGCCAAACCTTCTTGTGAAGTTGTTACACGATTGCGTTTGTGGTCGACTGTGAGCAAACGCGGCACCCATCTTGCGGAAAGCTTTCTCATGCCCAAGTGATCATTCAAAATTGAAACCACTGAGCCATGCGAGATCCCTACGGCTTCCACAATCTCTCGCACTTTCAATCTTCGGTCGGCCAACACCATATCGTGAATTTTTTCGATTGTTTCGGGTGTAGAGACCTCAAATGGGCGTCCAGGACGTTCGGCATCTTCAGTGCTTGTACGGCCACAACGAAATTCAGTAAACCACTTTTTTACCATTGAAATCGATGGTGCAGACTCCCCATAGTATTTATCAAGCTTAGCCTTGGTCTCGGTAATGGTTTTTTTTCGCAAGAAATAATGCTTAATAAGCACACGAAATTCACTTTTTTCCATTTTCTCCTCAGAGTAGTCTGATAAAAATAGCTGTCAAACACAAACTAACTGACGCAGCAAGTTTAAATTTTGACAGGAGTCAACTGACAGATGCCTGTTGACAGGAGCAGTGTTGCTGTTTCAGTAAATGTCTTATTGACTTATTGACCCGCCCTCGTATTTCCCGTAGCCGTCGGTGTATGGCTTCGGCGCTTAGATCAACTTGATGAAATTCACTCAGCTCTGCTCTTATACGGACAGCACTTTTAAAGCGATCTTTCATGCTAATTCATTGTAATACATTGTCCGTCGTCTGGGTTGCTTTACGTTTTCGTCCCGAGCCTTTTTTCCTTTCCAGTGGATCCAAATTTTCCTTTTCCTTCATCAGTCGTACGATAGTTGAATGACAGCATCCTATTTTAACCGCAATCTTACGATAGCCAAGCCCTTCTTCGACTAAAGTCAATATTTGAACTTTTTCGTCCCGAGTCAGTTGATGATATTTACCAGACATTTCACTTTTTTTTTACTTGTCACCGTCACAACTCAATTCAAACTGATTTTCTTTGCACTGAATACGAGGCCGAACTCCGCTATGGGGAATACCCTTCACCCTTACGATCTGATGTAATTAGGCATTTTTTGCGAACTCATTAGGTGGTGCGGTTTTTATGACCGTAAGTGTAAATTCATAATTTGCAGATATTTGGTTTTGCTCTATGATAGTTTTATTTTGTAGTTTTCTCAACATTTGAACAATTGGAGTTATCTGGTTATTGCACTGGGTTGGGTACTTCAATTTCAGTTTAAGAACATTAAAGTCTACAATTTCTGAAATTATTCGTTGACCTTCGTTCATGTGGAGTCTAGTTTTGGTCTTCCATTGTTTACTGTTTACTTAAAGCATCACAATTACATGCTTTTGCTTCAGATAAAATTCTAGTTTAGATTGTCTGTCTGTCTCAAGTTACCTCTTATTCTTATTTTTTTTTGTACACATCAATCAGTAATAGCCGTCATAAAAATCTAACAACATAAAGAAAAAAAAAAGAACAAAACAACAAAAAAGTTGTAAAAATTAAATTTACGTAACAATGGCGAGAATTACACTTCAAAACCTGCCGCGTTCACGATAGTACTCCACTGATTTGCACGCAATTATTCTGGTTAATGGCTTTTGGTAAACAATTTTGGTTTTTCGTCAGAATCAGAAGAATCTGTGTAGTCCCATACACATTTACATAGATTGGATTTTTTTATCCACAGAGATTTATGATTTTCGGAGTGAGTAAACACCAAACACGCACGAACAGACTTTGTTTGACAGATACGAGTACGAGTAGATATGACAGTGTCAATGTCATTTAGAAATGAAAAGTCAACGTGGGCAATGAATGTCAACACTACACTCGTATGGTGGTGCTTTTTTGCGGCTGCAAATTTTTAGCTTACTTATGAGTTGGAGAAGTATCTGTAAGCGTTTTTTTTTTTTTTTTTCATAAATTGCACCCATGAGACAATTTTTAAATTAAAATCAACTGCCGGATGTCACGACTGGAGTAAAAAGTACTGAAGTTAGCAAAACAGATTTATTTTTTTTTTGACGTTTGCAAATTCACCAACACTCTGAATGCAAAAAAGATCCCCAATTCCAAGTAACCGAATTCCAGTTACCAATCGAAAAATAATCTCGTCACAATCGAGTTCTATAATTAGTTGACATAATTAATATACTGTTAATCTATTCATATCAGTCGATAAGCAAACATTCTTATAATGTCCAACGGCACAAAGGAAAATTAGTGATAATGACACAATGCAATGCGACAGGGTAAATGGTTTATCGATACGGTGAACTGGTTAGATGAACGGGTTTCTGGTACAAACTTACTAATTTTGGTATTCGAAAATTCCAAATTGGGCAAGCAGGAAGCCTTTGGGTATCGGCGTGATAATAAGAAATTCAAAACATTATTGTTGTCTTGAAGAATTTCTTTTGACAAGAATATCGAATTTGAATATTTGATTTAATACAGCGTCAACTCAACGTAACTATGACAGCACATTAGTTTTGCTCCTTTCATTCCCTTGTGGTAGCTCTAGGGTACTGGTTTCGTCCTGGCAGACTTGAATTGTCAAAGTTTCAAGCGGGCTTAGGTAGCTTGCCTCTCCAGTTAGCGCGACCTTTTGCAAGTTGCTTTCAGTTGTCTCCACGAAGTTTGCTGATGTCCCTTTCATGCGTTCTTCTACAGTGTTTGGGTTGGAGTTAAAAACTTTCCGGGCCGGAGCGGTGGTGTCTCTACGTTCAAGGTGACCCAGCTGGGTCGAGCATTTCTGACGAAATCGGTTCTCTGTAGAGCCCAAACATCTTGCTGTGGAAACGTCTCCGCCATTCTTCATTAATGCAGGCGGGACCGAAAATTACCCGTATAACTTTTCTGTCAAATTGCTTTCGTCAATGTCCAAGCTGCTGCGTCGATCAGCAGGTCTGATTTGTTCAGTGTCCTGTACAAAGCCTTTTTGGTTGCTCAAGAGAGGACTTTATTTAGCCCACAAGAGCGGCGATAAGCAAGAGTGATTCTTCGCATGATTTCCGCGCTGCCGGAGTTGATAGCGGAGCCGATGTAGATAAAGTCCCTTACTACCTCAAAGTTGTAGCTGCCTATTGTGATGTTTTTTTCCTAGGCGTCGATGTTGTAACAGCATATACCTAGGTACTTTATTTTCCCTTCATTGACCAAACCCGTCTTTGCCGCTTCGGCTTCAACAGACGCAAGCGCTGCATTGACAGGCCGCCGTAGTTTTCCCATTATGTCAATGTCATCTGCATATGCGAGTAACTGAAAGATGGTGCCTCTAGAATTGACTTGTGACTTTCGTACAATTCTATCAAGAACGACGTTGAAAAAATCACATGACAACGCTTTACAATTACCGACCTTGACGGAGCACCCTGCATTCTCCATTGTCGTCCATGCCGAGACATGGACATGGATATGGGTCTAGATAGTAGGTCATATGTGGCTTTGAAATCGATGAAGAGGTGGTGTGTATCGATTTGGAATTCCTGGGCCGTATCTGCCATAATATGAAAATTTGATCTATGGTGGACTTTACTGACATAAACCACACCGATAGGGCCCGATTAGATCGTTGACGAAAGGTCTTACGCCAGACAGAATTTTATACGCGACGTTTAGAAGACTTATTTCCCCGTGGGCCGCGCAGTTCAGGGTATCTCCGTTCTTAAGGATCGGACTAACAATCCTGAGGTTCCATTCGTCGGGCGTACTTTCATGGAGAGAGTTAATGTTATACTCCGTACTCAATCATCAGCTGCTGCTTTGAACAGTTCGGCAGCTAGGCCATCGGGTCCAGTTTTGTTAGACTTAGCTTGGAAATTGCTGTCCTGACTTCATCTTGGTCGGATGGACACACATTTTGTTTGCCTTCGAGCAGTTTGAATGTTTCATTCTGCCTGACGGTGGGATATTGTTCGTCATCACCGTTTAACAGTCTACAGAAAGAACTTTTCCAGATTCTCAGCACCAGACTATGAGGTTTTCTTCTCCTTCCTTGCAAAATTCTGCTCGTTCTTTATAGCTTTTGCATCGTCGTTTTATTTTTTGGAAGACTTTCGAACTTTATTCTTCTGATAGCACTTCTCTAAGGCCTCTATCGAGCTCTTTTCGAGCTCTTTTTTGTTTTGTTCTGGCGCTCGCAAGCCCCGCTCGTTCTTTTCGGAATTCGTCATTAGGCCAGGGGTTTCTTTGTTGGGGCGGATTGAAACCCAGTATATCAGAGGCACCCTCTCTGATTGCCTTTGGAAGTGATGCTCCTAACCTACTATATTCGATGATGGCGGCATCGGACTTTTCGAAAGGTCAAGGAAAAGGCCCTGTTGGTCTATTGCGATTGTAGCCGTTCGACGTTGAACTTCCTCTATTCGCATCCGTACTATGTTTTGGCTACAACATGGGAATGGACCGAGTCAATGTTTGCTGCTTGGAACTTTCTGACATCCAAAACTTTAGAGGAGTACCTGTGCCGTTTCCAATATGATCAAATTGGTTGGCAGTTTGTTGATCAGGCGCCAGCCAGATTAAGGTGTGGAACTCGTATGCTAGCTATATTTACATTGAATCCCGCCGCAAAATTTAAAAGTCTGTGTCCGTTTCTAGAAACAATGTCGTGGAAGCTGTACCAAAGATAACATACAATCCTTTCCTAGCTCGTCAAGAACGATTTCCACGTCATATTTAGGAGATTGCTACTAGGATTTGTAACCACTATTTTCAGCGATGGGAAAAAACCTTGCTTACCATCACCAGGAAAGATTTATCTCTTAGTGGTGTCTACCTAGTCGTAGCTCATAAAATGCAACTGTAACCAAAAATTAAATTTTTCTCTGTTCGTCCCGTCTTTGTAAACGCATAAGACTTGCATGTCTACGATGGGAGCGATGTCATGGTCGTTTCGTTTATTTAATTTTTAAAGTGAGGTGAACCCATATGGTATCGTAAAATCAACTTTGTTCACGATTCATTAGACTTGTTATCATGTCGTACATCTCCTACGTAGATGTCGCAGGACGATATCATCATATTTCTTGGAGATTTGTAGTATTAAGGCTTCAGATTCCGGTACCGATTTTTTATTCGGTTTATTCTTAGAGTACAGGGTTGAGAGCTTCAATGAATGGCCAATAACTCACTAGAATTTAAAGTCTTCTCCATTCTTTAAATTCAAGCTGCTGCCAAACGCAGGATGGAAACCTATAATTTAAGAACGTTAACCTTGCTTACATCAGACGGATACAGCGCCTTCTCTCTTAACCTAATTTAAGTTACAGCTGTTTTGCAATCAAGATTGAAAGGACACTCTTATCTGAGTTAACTTTCTATCGAAACACAAAATTGAATAATCGTAGCATGAGTCTTGGAATTCCAGAGAAATGAAACTGTTGCTAGTGACGACAGCATGGCAGTATTCCCTCCCTTGTTAGGAGCAAACAGAACACATAAATCTCTCACTAAGGGCTTCCATTAAGAAAAAAAAAAAAAAAAAAAAAACTCAAACCACAGCCAATTTTCGTTTTTTCCTCGTATCGTTTCCTTTCTTATTTCCTCATCTTCATCTTATAAATATAAACAGCAAGTCAAGACCTATCCACAAATCTTATTGTCGCTTACACCACATTTTCCATTTACGAATACGAGTACACTTCGTAGCGTAAGGCTATGCTATGTTACGAGTACGTAGTACGATCTCCTTTCTCTGCACGAGAGCGTCGACGAGGTCATGGAAAATGTTTACACAGAAACAGAAACAGAAAGACGTGAAGCTTGTGCTAAAATTAGAAAAGATAAATTCATCCCTTCCTGCCGCGCATCATGAGTTGAATGAAATGTACGATAGAAACATGCCATGGGAGTTGGAACTGGGAGGCCAAAAATTCCAACGAATTTCAGACGCCGGCCGCAACGAGATGGGAGTTCATCAGTAACTTCATCTTAAAGTGACAGAATTTCGCTGTCCCCAATGTTTTTTTTTTTTTTCGCTCGGTCAAATTGTAGGATTGCGGCTAATCCTTGAGATAGTTTGCATATGTTGGCAGAAAATTCCAACGAAAATATAACCCAGGGGATAAGTAGCTGCTTTCATACTAAAGATTGCTCAATGGAATTTTTTTACAGGAAAACTTCTGAATCACAAAAAAAAAAAAAAAGAAAAACAAAAAACGGAAAAGTTAAATTTATATTCATGGTGTTAAAGAAGATACTTTGCCGGGTATACGCGTAATGTATAGGAGGTATGTGTGGTTGTGTGTATAAGAGGTTCGCCCCTTTTGCAATTTTAATCATCATTCTCCTGGGTAGCCCCACAGACTTGGTAACGAAGGTTACCAGTTTGCCTTTTTTTCAGCTTTACCATTTGTGGGATTAGGGAGCATTTTATGGCGCATTCCAAATTTAGTTTCATGAAATTACCAAGTTAAGTAATAGATATTTGAGGAAACACTTTTTTTTTTATCAATTTAGGGGTTCCAGTTGCCGTATCAAGAAGAAAAAGCACGAAAAACTCAAAACACCGTGAAACGTGATTTTTTTTGTACAGATCTGAAGCGATATGGTTTTGGTAGCAAGAAGAAAGTTTTCCATGAAATATAAAACGCATGAGAAGATGATTTCCATATCCGTAGAGTGACGAACGTGCACCGATTTCAAAATTGTAATCATCTACAATAATCACAAGTCGAAGTAGTTTTGCTTACCGGAATACAACTATCTTCGTGTATTTCATGCTGGTCACGGGTGTGCTTTGTTCTACGAGTACGTTTACCTTGTCCAAAACATGACATTGATCTTTGGAAGATCTAGGTCTTAGAATAGCTAATATGCCATTGAACAAAATCTTTCGTAGCGTTAACAGGAACCCATTAACTTAGTGTGCGATGGATCTCTTTTTAATGAACAGAATCTACGTTCCGAAGAAGATATCCACCTTTGTGTTAATACTAGTTCTATATCTTCTGCCTCTATATTAAAGAAATCGTGTGACAATAAGTCTCTCGGTCGAAATGTGTTGAGTGTTAAGAATACCTAGAATGTATCGTGGACCTTAGCTGCCCAGTTTCTGGCGTTATGATTATCTTTTCCCAATTAGTTATGTTTGACTGTACCTAGTAGGGACATAAATACTGTTACACAAAAAAATCAGCGCCAAATAAAAACGAATTAATATTTAAACAATTTTGTTTTGTTCTTATTCAATGGCTACAAATCTTAGAACAACTTATTCGAAATAACTCCATCTGCCTTTCAGCACGACTTAAGACAATGTGGCCACTAATCGATTGGAAGACGCACTTCATGCATGGGGAAATTGTCCACTGCACGGACATGCCCTCTAATACGCACCAAAACTTGAAATCCAACGGGTTGAGGTCTGGACTACCAGCTGGCCAATCATCCGTTGATATGAAGTCCGGAACGTTGTTTTTAAGCCACAGTTGAGTCGTTTTTGCTTTGTGAACTGGAGCAGAGTCTTGCTGGAAAGTCCATGGCTTGTTGAATTTTGATTGGTTGAGAGACTTCATAATGGGTTCCAAGACGGTCGATTGATATACTTTGGCCGATATTTTCACTCCTTTCTCGCAAAAATGGAGCTTGGTAACTCCATCTCAGCACACTCCCCACCATACCATTACAGACGCGGGATAGTGGCCTCTTTGAACCCTCGGGATGAGTTGGGATGTTTCTCTGGCTGAGTAACGCTTTCGATCTTCGTTTGCGTTTTTCCTTCAATGCGGCCGTGAGAAGGTGTGCAGTGTACGCGCTGAGTCCCAAATCTTCTTTGATAATGTGAGATATGGATTTTTACGAAATTTGCTATTCGCGCGACAAAATTTTCTGTTTGCGCAGCGGTTTTCGGCCGATTTGTTTCTTCACGGCTTTGATCGCTTTCGGAGTTCTCATAGTGCGCGTACGGCCGGATTTTTGACGGTCTCGTACTCCACCAGTATCCTCCAACAACTTCACAGCACGATACACAAAATTGCGAGTGATTCCAAGCGGTCGCAACGTCCAAAAGCCATCGCCTTTTTCCATGTAGCATTTAAGTAGGCCAACTACAACAATACGATTTTCGATGTCGCCGCATTCCATGATTGTAAGCAATTAATGCCAAAAACTTTTTACGTCACAATGAAGCATAAATATCAACTGTCAAATCGCAATCAATACGAAATGGATGCGCCCAGTGTTGCATTCGTAATGAGTGAGTTCAGTTGTGTACCAGTATTTATGACTTGACTAGGTACAGTGTCATGTACTCGTACATGTACGTACTTGGTAAACATTGAAAGTTCAAACTACTGCCCCACATCGAATTGTGATGTTTAGAGGATTTTGAGATTTTACCTCCTGGAGCTCTTCGTTGATCAATATCTTTCGTCGTTCTTGTAAGTGGTAGTAGACATTGTTGTTTTAGCAACACAAATTCAAGATTATATTAAAACAGTTCCAGCTTTGTCTTTACGTTTAATTCATTGGTTACAACCATACCTTGGAAACTCTGCTCGAGATCTATTTCTCAGGCTCAGCTTTGTAGCTTGTTTCAAATTACGTCACCGGCGATGGTAGTGATCATAATTTCTGTAGCCTTCCTAGAAATCTAAAGTATATGGAAAGATGAATATGCGATATACTCATTTAAAACATTCAAGGGTCCAACGAGAGATATGATTAATATGAAATGATTAATATTCTCTCAATTTCTTTTTTGAAGCCTTATTAAGGAAACAACTACAGAATACACGTCATAAGCCTGGCGGAAGGTAAGCATGACCTTCATATCAATGCTACGCTACAAAGTTAAAGAGTTTCCTTGGTCTTTTCGGCGAATTAGCTTAACATCGTGCGTAGTAGTGTAGCTTTCCAAACTCCACCACAATGTGCGCCATGTTCCAATCCGGAATTCAACTTCATCCGTAACCAAATTATCCTCTATTGTAATATTTAGTAGAAGCCCCAAACTGCACAACAATTCGACCTTTAACGAGCTCAATGCGCTGTCGCACTCCATATAAAAAATTGTATTTCTGTATCCTCATACTGAAATTGTTTTTATGGGGATGGACCGTGTGGTGACATCTATGCTGTGGAAAACAACTTGACCCATTTTGTATATGAGCCCATGCGAATATCAGACGTTGATTGTCATACTGTTGGCGGTTCTTAATTTGTTTTTAACTTCTTACCCTGATAAGTACAAGGTCGATGTGCTATTCCCTCTAGGCTCGTCGGACCACTGTGTCATATCAGCTAATTTCTCGTACACCAACCACACAGTCAGAGAAAAGATTCCTAAAAGAACGGACTTAACACCATCTTTGGGAATTTTAACTGGCCGTTATATTTTCTCGATAACGACGTGGATGCCGCTGCTGATATGATCAGAGACACTATTCACTTCATCCCTCATCGGATGAAGAGTATCAAACCAAATTAAAAGGGATGGTACGAGTCGATTTGTAAAGACGCTGTCAGGGTTAGAGATATGTTTTTTCGTTCCTTCAAAACCAACCCGACAGAGGAAAACCAAAAAAAAAAATCAGGCGAGCCAGGAATGACTGCATTGGTTTTCTTAAGTGTGTGAAATTTCACTACCACCAAAAACTGAGGCAAAAAATACAACAACATCCCAAAGGTAGTAAACATTTTTGATCGTTCTTAACACAAATTTACAATGACATTTCAGCTGACAGCTCTTTTGAGAAGGCCAAACTGTTTGCTGAACACTTTGTGGCCAGCTCAACACTTCCAAATTGTGCTTTGTCCCCGTTTACACTTGAGTGTGTTGAATCTTCAATGGGGCGAATCCACTTTCGCACTCGTGTTATAGTAAGAGTATTTAAAGATCTTAACATTCACAAATGCGCTGGTCCAGATGGTATATCTGTCCTTCTTCTACGCTCGCAAAACCACTGCGTAAACTTTTTCATCTATCCTACTCCTTAGGACTCTTTCCGAGTCGATTGAAAACAGCATTTGTCCAGCTCGTCTCTCAGAAAGGCTAATCTTCTTCTCTCTCCTCCTCCGGCCCCTCGCACTTACGGTCCATCTTTTCAAGGTCATGGAAACTCTGATAAACCGTCAGCTCATAAAATATCACCTAAGACGAAAACTTCTCAATGACCAGCAGTACGGTTTTCGTAGCAACAGGTCCGATGGTGATTTGATGGGATGTCTCACCGAAAAGTGGAACCAAAGCGTACATCTATTTGATGAAATCCAGATAGTTGCACTTGATATTTCTAAGGCATTTGACAGAGTTTGATTTCAAGCTCTTTTGTCGATGGATTAGATATTATCTTTTGGTACGTTCAATTCAAGCCGTCATGGATGGTGTGCCTCAGAGCTCCGTTCTGTCTCCGACACTGTTTTTAATTTTCATCAATCATCTCTTGTCTGCTGCTTTTAATTCAATATATTCCTTTGCTGACGACAGTGCTCTTTGCTGTTCATATTTTTCTCACGTCCCTGCTCTTCGGCTGTAGAACGGGAACGGCAGCGTATGCTAAGCTCATTAAATCCCGCTGTAAACAGCTTCACTAAATGAGGATCCTCCAACAGAGTGGAATTTAATGCTTTCAAAACACAATGCTGTCTGCTGACGTTAAAGCGAAATTTAAAAATGCAGCCATTATCCATGAATGGCACTTGCATCGTCGAAACTGAAAAATTTTCCATTCCGGTATGAGTGTCAGTGACAAGACAACTTACGTTAGAATGATCACATATTCGATGTCGTCTAAAACGCTGCGAAATGTCTAGGTTTCCCCAAACGATGTGACGAATACTTTTCCCTTCTGATCTGGCCTCAATATATAGGGTCCGCCATCTAACGTTTTTTTTTCAACTAGTGCTTATTTCGTGAATGGTAACACTTAGCTCATGTCTGATTTGACAGATAATTAGTTTTATCCTTCCGCTGAACGAATATGGTTGTGTATACGCTTCGCTAAGTGGGCCTGCGATCGACTTAGAGAAGATGCCGATTTTACCAAAAAAATCATCTTTTCAGATCTTGGCGGGTATGTAAACAAGCAAAATTGTCGCATTTGGGGCACAGAAAACCCGCACGCATACATTGTTTGGTGCGGATTTTGGTCCAGAGGCATAATTGGGCCATTTTTCTTCGAAAATGAGCAAGGAATGGCCGTTACAGTCAATGGAGATCGTTATCGGGCCATGTTGAACGAATTTTTGTTCACAAAAATTGAAGAGGAGGATATTGGCAACATTTGGTTTCAACAAGACGGCGCTACGTGCCACATAGCCGAAGCTACACTCGATGTTTTGCGCCCTGTTTTTGAAAATCGCATTATCAGCCGCAGAGCTGATGTCGTTTGGCCACCCCGGAGCTGCGATTTGACACCGTTGGACTATTATTTGTGGGGTGCCGTAAAAGATAAGTGTTACGCCGACAAGCCAGAGACAATTGACGCTTTAAAGGACAATATTCGTGAAGCGATTGGTGAAATACAGCTGCACACAATCGATAATGTGCTTAAAAATTGGACCGATCGTGTAGGCTACTTCATGGCCAGCCGAGGCAGCCATTTGAATGAAATTATTTTCCATTATTAACCGGAAGGATTGTACTTTCAAATAAAAAAAGAAATTTGAGAAAATATTCAGTAGTTTTTGTTTATAGCATTTTCAAAAAAAAAACATTTTTGGTGGACCCTATATAAGGCATTTATCCGCCCAAAATTGGAGTGCAATGCACACATTGGTCATAAAACATTTTTGCACCTGCAAGAAGGATTCAATACCAAGCGAAAAAATTTATGGTGATACTAATATCACTCAGACAATAGGCACCCTCGAACCCCGACGTAATGTATCGTATTTCACTCTGTTCAATCGCCATTTCTACCACCAGTGCTGTATAGAAATCACATTTTTAACCGTAACGCAAGTCTCTCTATGAATGCTCATAAGTTTACCCTCAAGCTTACTTTAGGAAGTATATTGAAATATCGTGATTCGATCCTAAGTCGTCCAACTCTCTTAGGAATGCCCTGCCGAGCTCTATTTCCTAGTCATTACAACTTGCAAACATTTAAAACCAATGTACATCGGTACCTCTGTTTTCTTCCTCCCTAAGTTTCTTTCGCCCGCTCTGTGTGCAAACATTTTAAGGGATATAATCACTTAATACATATAAATAATAAAAATATATATAAATTGAGCGAACTTTATCCCAAAGAGGCATTGATCATTCAGTGAATTGACGAGTTAATTCGTTGTTCGAAAGAGCACATTTTTCGCCACTTCTAGAGCAGTTACTGTCCGTAACAGTATCTGCGGTAATGCGACGTCTACAAGGGAATGTCATCATCCTTCTTTTATGCTCGACAAACTCAGCAGCTTTGGGCAAAAGTCATTAGATATGCTGATGGTTACTACATATCTGAACAGTTTTTTTTAGGGAGGTCTATCAACCAAAATAAGGCAGTCTTTAGATGTGTCGTTGATTAGCTTAATGCCTCTCAGTGGCACAACTATAGAAAATACCCAAGAAATATACGGGGAGTGGTTTTTTTGCTGTCATCTAAATCAGAATAAACCCTCCAGAAGCACTTTGAGCTGCCAAAAGACCGATAGCGTTTTATTTCGAAAAGGGAAGTCTACTTTGTAAAATTTGAATCAATTCAGTCGCATTCCTAATTTTCATAAAGAGAACAATTTCAGTTTTTATAAAATCTACTGAAAGGCCTTTCGTAGTGTACAACTTATTTTGCCTAGGGTCCTCTACCCCTCGGTGTAGACCGATGTTTGGTGCGAGTTTTCTCGTAGCACAAACGATCACCAGAAGCTTGTACAAGAAGAAACAGAAAATTGATAACATGCGCCATAACAATGTACTATTGGCATGGTGCTAATGGTTGCGTTTTTGAAGGAACCCTAATATCTTTGCCAAGTTCATCAATTTTATTAATTAAACCGTATGCCAGAAAGTTGCAATGTTAGCCAAGTTCGAGGAGCTGCTAATTGAAGGACTGTTCTAAAGGTTTTCTAATCAATCTTTGTATCTGCTCTAAATATTGCTCAGATGCTCGAATTGAACGTCTCCATAGTAAGTGCCCATAATGTTCTGCTTTAAATTCCTTATGGATAAAATACCCGTAAACGGAGAAGGCGTAATTAATATCTGGATTTTGTTCGTATTAAAAAGCTTTTCATCCCGAATCAGTAGTCCGGATCGATTATCATTTGAAAAGTACAATTCTTGATTGATGTATTAACTTTCACTTGAACTACCTCATCACGGTTTCAATAAACAAAATGATTTCCGTTATTGAATTCAAGAAACCCAGTGAGGCCATTGACTTTATTGGATTTGGATTATTTTCTTCTTTTCTTCCTTTGGAATTGAAAATAAAAAAATCCTTCACAATGCGTCACTAATGGATACAGTCAATGTCTCTCCCAATGACGATTGAGGCAAAGGCAAAGGCAAAGGCACATACAAAAACAGAACCCGAACCCGAGTCAGAAGTCTAAAAGAAATTGAAAACCCGGTCCTTGGCGACTAAAAATAGTCACCAACCAACCTCCAGTGCGTTGCGCGCCAGAAGAACATGCTCCATGTGGTGATTTTGTACGGAAACCGCCTATGTAGCACCACAAAAGTTGTTTATGGCCAGACAGGTTGTGGTCCTATAATTAAACGGCATGTCGTCCTCGCGCGAATCCATCGCTAAATTGCAGTAGCCAACCAAAGAACTGGTTTCCTTGCAAGTCCATACTTCGAAAGTGTTTTGTTAATTTGATTTCAAATCAATTAGTTGCGATGGCTGCGCCGACTATGACAAAGATGATGACGATGACGATGGCGATGACGAAGACGACGACGACTCTCAATTTCGGTATTTCGAGGGAAAGATGTCCAGGAAATGGTTTTCCTTTCTATGTTTTCATCTTCTTTCTGAAATTGCATATGAATGGAAAAAGAGGTAACCTGACACCCGAAGAGGAATCTTAAAAGCGAGATACTCGTACATACTCGTACAAATCGAAAATAAAAGAAACACGGAGAAATACGAAACAAGTTCGTGCACCAAATGAGGCAAAAGATATGCACAGATACTCGTACAGACAGTGAAAAAACAGGATTCAACCTGTCTTTGGTTGCTACTGCCTGCTGCAGGGCCCCTGAAACGTGCATATTTGTTGGAACTTTGATTGGAACTTGGATTGAATGATACCCAGTTACATTGCACTCCGGCCTGAGGAGATATCTAAGCCAAGAAGTTGGCAATCTTGTTTTGTATCGTATTTACGATGTCGAGAGAATTGCTCTTGGCTAAATTATTGTCGGTGTAGCCTGTTTCATTATTAATATTATTAGATAGGCTATTATTACAATATTATTTTTTTTAATTTGGTGTTGAAATAATTTGTTGATACCAGTGTGTCTGGTGGACTAATTGGAAGTGTTTAAGAAATTAAGAAAATGCACTTTTTCAGTATTAAAGTGAGACCGCCATGGGATATTTTTATTTTATTTTTCTATTGGGTAGGTATATGTACAATATCTGTTGGGAAATTCTGCATTCAGGGAGGTTTCCAGCAGATATAACTGCTAGTTTGAAGCCATCAATTAAGATTTTACTTCATCCCTTAACGTGGACAAAGCGATGTTGGCACATTTTTGGTTTAATCAGACGGACACCGGTCCGAATAATGTTTTTTAATGCTTCAATAGTTCAGCGAACTTTGGCATAAATTCGATCCTCAGAAAAACCTAAAAGAAAGATGTCATAATTAGTAAGTTCACACAATCTTGCCACTTATGGGTCAGTTTCGCGAAATTATGTGATTTCTGATGCGATGTAGGTATGACATGTTTTCTTGGAATCAAATGTTCCCCGAATCTATTCCAACCAATGCGGTCCATAACAACTTTTCGATCAGAATTGACGGTGAAATCTTTTCATTCACCATCTTCGGACCATATGCAATTCTTTCAGAAGTATGTACACACTTTAGGTGGGTACGGACGCTTCATGGTGTCCAAGAGAGCATGGTTCTTCTCAAATTTTTGCACAATTCGTGTAATTGTTCCTTTGATGGGTCTCCTATCGACAACGAAAATTTCGTGAAATATTGACACTCGTGACTCGCGATTTTTGTAAAATATTTAATCCGCATTGGATCAAACAGTCAAAATATGATAATAGAGAGTCAGAAAACAAAGTTAAAGCTCATTCACATGTGTATACGTTTGACGTATAACCCTTTATTAAGGGAAAGTAGATTCGTAAATGCGTCTGGAGCAGAGTCGCCAATTCTAGGGCAAGCTCCTAATCATATATAACTATGTACGTAGATAAGTTCATTGAACCCTTGCTTAGATGGCGCTACAGTTCGGGTGTGGAACAGGGCCTCAGCTAAGAAGCCTTTCCAACTACTGCGATCTTTTATCAGATGGCGCTACAGTTCGGGAATGGAACAGGGCTTCAGCCAACATGACTCTCGAACTAGTGCGCATTTTTGCCAGCTGTCTCCAGTTGCACATACGAAGTTGGTTGAGGTCCGCTTCCACTTGTGTGCGCCTTTCGGGTTCGGGTCGAAATTTTTCTGGACCGGAACTTTAGTGTACAAGCGCTCAAGGTGACCTAGGCATCAAAGCCGAGTTATCCGAGCTTTTCTTCTCCCTTTTCCATCAATTGCATTTTAAGCCTAAAGAAGCATCGAATAGCAAAAGTGATTCTCCGCATGTTTACCGCGCTGGTGTCGTTGTTGAAGTTGATAACGTTGCCGAGGTAGATAAAGTCCCTTACTACCGCAAAGTTGTAGCTGGCCATTGTAATGTTTTGTCTTACGTGGCTTTCTCTTTGTTGAAAGCATACGAGGGTTGTCTGAAGGGTTCGACCGAACAATGATACAAGACATATTTACTCAATTTTTGTTTATTTTTCTCCCATCCCATCCCATCTCTCTAAGCCGTCCAAATAGTACTTGGCGTTTTTCTCTGCAAACTAATTATTCACGAAGGAGATTGCCTCCTCATTTGATGAAAATCTCTGTCCTCCGAGCGCAGTTTTTAGATGAGGGAACAAAAAGAAGTCGCTTGGGGCTAGATCTGGTGAATAAGGCGGATGGTCAAGCAGTTCAAACCGTAATTCATGGATTTTAGCCATGGCAACCGCTGAGGTGCGTTGTCTTGGTGAAACAGGATTTTCTTTTTCTGCAAATATGGCCGTTTTTCCGCAATTTCTGCGTAGTATGCTCCTTTTTGAAGATAATCAATTAAGATAACTTACTATCCCAAAAAGAGTCGCCATCACTTTCCCAGCCGAAAAAACAGTTTTTGCTTTTTTTGGAGTCGGGCTTATAATGGTGTATTCAAGTTTCATCTACAGTAATTAATCGACGCCAAAACTCGGATTTATTGCGCCTAAATTGCGCCAACAGATCGTTGGAAATGTTCATTCGAAGACGATTTTGGTCTAACGTAAGCAAACGCGGCACCCAACGCGCCGACAGCTTTCTCATTCCTAAATCTTGATTTAATATGTAACAAACACGTACTTTGGACATTTTCATAACCTCTACTATCTCTCTCACTTTAATTCATTAATTCAGCGGTCGTCTAACACCATTTGGTGAACTTTAGCAATGTTATCGTCAGTGGTTGCAGTTTTTGGACGTCCCGAACGTTCATCATCACCCAAGCTCTTACGGCCACGTTTAAATTCAGCTGCCCAAAATTTCACTGTGGTAAATGATGGTTCAGAGTCCCCATACACAGAGTCCAACTCATTTTTGATTTGCGTAGGCGTATTGCCTTTCAAAAAGAAGAATTTAATAACAGCTCGATACTCAATTTTTTCCATTTTCACAAACTCACTCACTCAAACGACTGTCAACTAAAAACTGCGCGTCCAAAATGACTGAAACATCGGTAAGTAACTGTCAAAAGATGCACAACTAGCATTCACTAACTTTTATTGACGAGTGCCTCTATCTTTACGTTGCGGTCGAAAACATTTCAGGCAACACTCGTATAACGGATGGGCCATAATGTATGACCCTATCGGGAAGTGTCATAGATGTAATAAATGGCGTCGAATGTTAATTCAGTTTTGACATCAGAATGTTTGTCAATAGATGGCTCCAGCAGTAAGTGCCGGCCGATTTTGACATATCCAAAACGTCATGAACCAAGCTTAGACATATGACACATTCGCGATTTTGTTTTGGCGTCATATACTTTTGGCTGTGTGAAAATACCTGATTTTGTGTCAAATAATCGTCATTCGCGAGAAGTGTTAATTTTCTTCTTTCATTCGAAGAAAACGGCGGCTGAAGCGCATCGAGAGCTCCAAAAAATTTACGGAAATGCTGCTCTAAGTGAAACAACGTGCGTGATGGAAGGCCAAAATCTTTCGAAGACGCTGAATTTGAGGCATTGCTCGATGAGGATCCGTGCCTAAGGTAAGAAGAGCTTGCTTAAGCAATAGGAGTTACCCGCCAATTCATTTCCAAGCGATTGCATGCGAGAAACTTCCACAATACGAGCAGAGGCACGAAAAAGTGATTCTACACGCACGGCCTCATCCGTTAAAACCTATTTGGAAACGCTCAAATAGGAAGTCCTACCCCACCCGCAATATTCTCCAAATATTGTGCCGTCCGAGTATTACTTGTTCCTGTTGGGAAAAAGTTGTAACTAGCGATGGGCAATACTTTGAACGAGTCATTTGTAACCATTTTTTTTTACAATAAAATTGCATTTTCAACAAAAATAACTTAGTTCCGCACCTAATATTTGTGCGGAACGCTATACTCCTGAAGAAAGCGGAATAGTCAGGATATTTTTGATGAACAATTCGTCAGTGATTTTGGCACATTAACGAGGCTGATTGCCACCTATATGGATACTTGAACAAACAATATTTGCAGTTCTGGGGCACTGAAAATCCGCAAGTAATGCACGAAGAGGCATGGTCTGCTGTTTACGCTGGAAGAGTTTTTTTTTTTTGAGAACGGCGCGTGCCAAACAGTCACTGTGGATAATGAGCGCTATAGAGCCTAGATTAATGAAAATTTCATTCCTCAATTGGATAAATTCCGACTGAAGAACAAATGGTTCCAGCCAGATGGAGCAACGGCGCATACTGCAAGAGCCACAACCGACATTTTAAAGCAAATGGTCGAAAGGATCATACACTATGGCCCATCTTGTACTTTGTTGTTCTTTCATCTGTACCGCTTTTGCTTCTATAGTCTCAATAGTCGCAAACGCTCCATTGACAGCTCGCTTGTTTCTTCCCATTCCCCTGAAAGAGGGTACCTCTGGAGTTAGTTTGTAAGTTTTGCGTAATTCTTTCAAGAGCGATGTTGAAAAAATCAGCTTCGCTTCGTTTAAGTCCTTTTCTTACATTGATGGTCTCGGTTTTGTCATTTACGTTGTTATGCACGGCTTTGAAATCAATGAAATGTGTAACGATTTGGAATTCTTTATTTATTTACTCGAGTGATCTGTGATGGACTTTCCTGGTCTAAAAACACTGATAACGGCCGGTCAGACTATTGACAAAGGGTGCCAGGCGTTCACAGAGTACAGGATTTTAATATACGAGTATACTCGTATGTTGAGGAGACTTGTTCCCCTGTAGTTGGTGCATTCAGTATATCTCTCTTTAAGATCGTACAAACATACCGGATCTGATGTTCCATTCGTCCAGATTTTAGAGATGTATGCTCCGTATTCAGTCAGCAACTGATGATTTAACCAGGTTAGCTGTTAAGCCAGCGGGTGGAGCAGCTTTGTTAGACTAAACCTTGGAAATTGCTATGTTGACTTCATCTTGACCAGGTGGACGGAAATGTTGTCTATCTTCGTCCAGGTTGAATGGTTCGTCGGCGGGATGTTGTTCGTCATTAAACAGTTAACAGTCAGTAGAAATAATTTTTACAGATTATCTGCACCGACTGGGGTTCTACTATGAGGTTTCCTTCTTCATCCTTGCAGATTTCTGTTCTGGTTTTAAAGCTTTGGCATGTTCGTTTTATTTTATATTAAAATTTCCGAACTTCATTCATGCGCTCCTTTTTTCCTTCTGGAGAGCCTGTGTTCTGCCGGTAGAGCTCGCGGACCCCTTTCTTTTCTGCAATTCCGCTCTGTACATCTGCTGTTTTTCTACATAGATTTGCGTGTCTGCATTCGTTATCGAAACTCCTCGAGAGGTCAAGGGAAACGCCTAGCGGTGTCTTGCGATTGTAGCCGTTCGACATTGAACTTTTTCACTATAATTCGCTAGCTTTGGATAATTACGGATATCCGCAACTGTATCTTGGCTATAACAAGACAATAGTCCGAGTCAATGTTAGCTGCTCGGAACGCTCAGGTATCCAAAACACTTGTGGAGTGCCTTGCGTCGATCGCAATATGTCGCAGTCATCAAAGAAGTGCTTTTATGGGTATGAAGGTGTGGAGATCGGGTGATATGCAATGCATTAAAAATGGGTCGCCAGTCAATTCTATTAAAACTGAAATTGTTCTCTTCAGGGAGAGAAAGAAGCCCTCATATCAGGCTGGTTGACAATTTCAACAAATCTAAATGTCTGGGTTAATATTATAAAAAGGTCGTGGGTGTCCTGATCAGCCACGGCTTAACTTAAACCTTTTATTGGATTCTTTTTGATATTGCTTATACGGAACAATATGGTTCCTATTGACTATTTTCGAATATCTTGCGAATATTCGGAAGGGGACCTGTTGATCTGAAATATGAAAGGTTGGAAGTGTCCTTTTTGATGATAAGCTGAACTTTGGCTTTCTTCCAGGGAGATGTCAAAGTAAAATATTCCGTGTTTCATTCGTTCCTTCTGACTTCTTACTTCTGGTTGAATCGAAGATCGCGTGGAGCTACTCCTTTGAAATAAACTGGTGCTGTTCCCTCTCGAACTCGGTGACATTATTTGTGAAACTTTAGTTCTCGAATCACCAGTCCTCTACTTGACTTTGAAGGTAGAAGTTGTGTGCAAGGACTCGATTTTCTAGGTCGTAGTTCAATTCTCTTTGTAAGTGTATGTACAGGGTCGTCCAATAGGGACTTCCGAATTTTGACTGTTGATAGCGGCCATATTTTTGAAGCTACATCTGTCAAATTGGCTGTCACTTATTTAGGATATATAGCGTTCAACAACACGTACAAATGATAAAATTGTTTTATCGAAATGGATGTTCTGTTCTAGCAACGTTCCGCGCGCTTGGCCCATTTTACGGTCGCCATAATCGTAATACCGAGAGGACTATTCGCAGTGTGGTGGATAAATTTGAGTCCACTGATTCAGTAAACGATAAATCAATGCCGGTACGTCGATAAAACGCAAGATCTGCCGAAATCATCGCCGCTGTCTGTGAGAGTGTGCAGAAGAATCCGAGGCAGTCGATTTCGCGTCGCTCACAAGAACTCGGTTTTTCTCGCAGAGCACAACTTGGAGAATTTTACGTCGTGACTTGGGCCTGCACTCGTACAAAATTCAACTGACCCAGGAGCTGAAGGTAAACGACCATAGACAACGACGTGTGTTTGCTGAATGGGTTCTGGAGCAGTTGGAAACTGACCCTAATTTTCATCGAAAAATCATCTTCAGCGATGAGGCCCATTTCTGTATGAATGGGTACGTCAACAAACAAAATAGTCGAATTTGGGGCGATACCAATCCACACGAGATCCAAGAGCGTCCAATGCATCCCGAAAAAGTCACTGTTTCGTGTGGATTTTGGGCTGGCGGCGTCATTGGTCGATATTTCTTAGAGAACGACGTTGGCCAGCTCATCACCGTCAACGGCGAGCGCTATAGGTCGATGATTACGAACTTCTTTTGGCCTGAATTAGATGATATGGGCACCAACGACATGTGGTTTCAACAGGACGGCGCTACGTGCCACACACCTCACGCCACATTGGAAATTCAGCAGCGATTCGAGGGCATGGTCATTTCACGTTCAGGTGATGTGAACTGGCCACCGAGGTCGTGCGATTTGACCTCGTTAGATTTTTTCTTGTGGAGTTTTCTGAAGTCGCAGATCTATGCGAATAAGCCACAAAGCACAGCGGCTATCAAAGCCAACATAACCCATGTCATCGGTCATATTTAGCCTGATTTATGCGCCAGAGTTATGGAAAATTGGACATGGCATCGATAAGCCTTTCAAATGAATAAAAAAATTTCGATGATAGCTCACACACACTTTGTTTTATTTAAATTTAAAGACAGGAAGCGCTTAACGAAAGACGCTTTACATATGTATATGAGCTCGAGCTTCATGTATTGGAATGCTACAGAAACTGCATGATTTTGTAGGGATCGACCATAATGTACCTATCACATCAGACAATGTCACATTTGATATAAATTAGGTGCTGTCCTGAAGCTTGTTTATGTTTATTTCTTTAATACTTGACTTTGACGACATTCAAACCAGGTTATTCTAATTTTCAAATGACGAATTCTATTTTCGAAGAACCTCCAGTTCAAAGAGGAACACCATCTACATAGATTAATTTCATTTTACGAAGAATGTTTGTATGTAGCACTAATGGCTTCACAATCTCTGGCCACTCTCTGCAATATATCCAAAAACTTCTCCGTATCATATTTCAAATCTTGTACATGAATTACTTTCAATCAGAATTAATGATTAACGAGCGAGTTTTTCCTCTTCGAAAACCAGAAAGACTCCAACCACTCAGCAATCCGTAGCGGACGTCGACTTATACGAGTAATTGGAATTTCTGCATCAATTCTCTTTCTCTTGTTCGTCCGATTTTTATTCTCCATTCATTTTTTCTTCCTCTGTTTTCCGTTTCACGCTTCTACATGATTTTCTACGCCTGAATGTTGTAATAACAAAAGAAAATTAAAAACAAAAAAAAAAAAATGAAAATGCCGTCAGTTAAATGAGAAATCTCGAGGTCAAGGTCTTTGCATCAGCCGTCATCGTCTAGAATACCTCGCTCCTTGACGAATGCGACTCGCCCTATGGTATAATCGAGGCGTGCTCTCTTTTGCCAAGTGTGAAGAACAAATCAATTCTGTCAGTATTCTGTATAGTCACAGAGGTACACATGTATATTTGTAAAATTGTACGATATTCAAATGAATGACGGTAGCATTGTAGCATTGCAAAAGGCAACGGCGTGCGGCACCGGTCGCGCCAACCACCTGCCATTGTCGAAAACTTTGTCTTAATTACGAGAACGACTAGGTACATACACCGGCATGACATTGAGCGAGCGAATTTTACGGTGAAAATGTATTTTTTCATAGATCAACAGGTTTCGCCAATTTCGTTTTTCGCTTTGCCACACCGCGCCATATGGCAATATTGTTGCCTCTGACTTGACCAAGCGTTTCACGTTTGAATGGCACAAGAGGATGAATGAAATTTAGACAAATGTGCTGAACATGTGTCCGCAGCAAGCGGATGTCGTTGAACTCAAAGAGATTTGAAATTTTTACCGAACAGTGACGGATGAGCTCTGGCTCATTTATGAGCGCACAATTTTCCGACTATAGTCGTACATACGAGTGTGTCTACAATAGAAATTGGAACTGTGTAGGAGAAAAGAGGTGTTCATTTCTTGATATAGATGCTTCCAGAGCATATGTAACTATGTTTCATCTATGACCTTAGGATAAATGTCTCTTAAATAAATAATAAAACTAGTGTCATCTACCGGATCAATCAGACAAGATTATGTTATGTGACCATAACGATATTCAGTTCCTCAAATCCAATAGCCAACAGTACGAAGCTTCATATTTTCCTGTCGCATTTTTTAAAATTGAAATTATTCCCACGACTCATTGGCCATCATGTTGATCCTTATCAGAAAGGCACACGAAAAACATACATAAGTGAGCCCTTCATCCGTTTAATTCTCCAATGACGATTTTTAAATCTCCAATCTCCAATCTGTCCCATGAGAGTTGTCATGACACGTTTTAAACTTTCGAAGTCAGATTGGAGTACATTCTGAACCTCGTGGCTACACTTTAGGAAAAGGTCACTTAATTCGAAAAAGTAGCTGATAAGCACTGAATTTCTCGTTTACTATTCCTCACTGTATTATAGAAAGTCGCTTCAGCCAATATCTTGTTCTTTCGATCCTAAGCCCGATCTGATAACCATCAATGGAAACTGATTAGGCTTAAATATTTCATCAAAATTGCTTTTTCGTTCGTTTAAAAGGGATTCTGCTCACACGCAGAGCGTATTGGTCAGGCGTACCAGAAACGACCGTCACTTCAGTTCACTCTTATTCCAGTATGTACGAGTATAATCACAGTGAGCTGATAATTTCTCTACTGCGTACTAAACTTCGGTCTTCATCAAGTGCCCCAAGAAACGAAACCATCAAAAAACAAATGGCTTTTGAACTGAAAGAACGCATTCCACTAATATGCTGACAAGGAACGGTAATATCACGCCGAATATTTGCGACGGGTTAACCTCAGACTTCTGCAGCATACGAGTATGGATCAATAAGTACCCGTGTTAGGAATAAAATAATTAAAAAAAAAATAAAATTAATTAGCAAAATACGTTTTTCCCAATGTTCCTGCTATTTTTGTAAAGCCATCTAGAAAAATGTGATTTGGCAAATAAAATATAATTTTTCGGTCGAGTACGGTAGATGCAATTTGGCCACGGTAATTTATGCAATTTGGCCACGGCAATTCTGGATGAGTGAACTGATGCGTTGTCATGATGGAACAGCACTTTTTTCTTTGCCAATGAGGCCGTGTCTCTTTTTTTTTTATGAAAACGGTCCAATAATTCACTGTAGTACGATCACAGTGCTCCCTTTCTTCAAAAATTCCCTAAGGATTATTCCCTTCGAACCACAAAAAAATGTTAGCCATGTCCTTTCCAGCAGATGGAGCCATCTTTGCTTCTTCGTAACGCTTGGTACCTGCCGTTCAGTAATGGATGTAGGTTTCGCTTAAAGAGCTCCAAACACTGTTTCAAAGTTGATAGCAATTGCGGCACCCATTCGGCTTTCTCCTGCCTAGGTTAACATGTAACATATAAAGGGTAACCGGATAAGAACGATAGGAAAAAAAATTAAATAAACGAACAACGGCGTGAGATATAAAATTGATTCCGGCTTTATATTGAAGTTACGTTCATGCCATTATGTCTGGAATAGCTCATCATTCAAATGGCCACCTCAGCTTTGCTGGCAGTGCTTCAAGCGGTCGGTCCAATTTTTGATGGCTCGGTCCAATATGTGCGGCGTTACTCCGGCAATAGCGTGTCGAATGTTGGCCTCGAGCTCGTCCAAAGTGGTTGACTTGTTAGCGTAGTCATCGTGAGATGACCCAGTCACCAAATTTCTCCCTTACAACTTCGAGCGTTGCGTCGCTTGTATTGTATGTAGCGCGCCGTCTTGTTGGAACCACAGTTCGGGTATATCGATGTTGTCCAGCTTTGACCACGGAAAGTCGTCTAACATCCTTCTATACCTGAGGCCATTGACGGTAACGGTGTCTCCTTCCTCATTTCGAAAGAAATAAGGTCCGATGCCATAAACCGCACCCAGTTAATCTTTGTGGAGGCATTGTTGCTTGGCCGAACACTCGTAGATTGTATTTGCTCCAACAACGCTGAGCCAAAAATGCGTCTCGTCCGAGCCGATGATTTTTTGGCCAAAATCTGGATCTCTGGCCAACATTTCCAGCGCCCAATTAGCGAATTCACGGCGTTGTCTATGGTCGTCCGGCTTCAATTCTTGCGTCAGAACCATCTTATACAGATGTAGGCCCAAATCGAACCGTAAAATAAGCCGGGTTGACTCTCTGGTACTGCAGAATTCATCTGATCGGTGCTGAATCGACATTTCTGGGTCTTCTTCGATACTGGGCTCGACAACGGCTATGTTTTGTTCATTTCGCACCAATCTCTATCTGGTTGGTGGCTTAAGATCCAAAAGAGTGTACTCACGCTCAAACTTTTCCACAGTGTGACGAATTGAATGCACACTGAAGCCATGATGAAACGACCTCACGACGAAATTCACGTTGCGTAGTTAGATCGTTAATAGTTTTTAATAATAAAACGATGCATGATGAAATGACAAAGTTACTGAATATTTTGAGAGCTGTATGTCATTGGTAACTTTGACAGCTGTTAAAAAATATCAATTGGAAAAACTATCATGTCACGGACCTTCTCAACGATTTTCTCAGTAACCATGTCTGCCGGGCGGCCTGGGCGCTTCTCAACAAAACAGATGTACGGGTACGTTTAAATTCGTTGAACTAATATCTCACGGTGATCTTAGATGGCGAAGATTCCAATAGACAGCTTCCAACCAATAAAAACTGGATTACGGATCAATAAACACGTTTAATACAAATGGCTGCCGAGTCAAAACTAACCGATGAATCAATCTGAAATTTTTTATGGCGTTGTTTCAGAGATGGTAGCACTCGATGACAATTCCAACTTTCTTAGCCTGTCTTTAAAAACGAGTACTTATTGATCCACCATCGTACACCAGGGTTTGTCCTTAAAACACTTGACCGTATACCTTTGCCAAATATAGAAAATACCACCTTGATCAAAAAGTTCCCGGGAGACACCATCGTGTGGCGCTCCCATTGTTCCGATTTGAGTTCTGTTTTTTTTTTGTTAAGTTGGTAAATCTGTTGTTGACATTCCCTCTAAATCTTAGCGTCATAGCTTAAAATTTGCAAAAGTTACGTAGCCAAAAGTACATCTATCCCTGTGTGTGTTGACGATTTTTACAATTTTATAAATGGATTTAAATTTGCAACAACGAACTTGTATTAAATTTTGCGTAAAAAACGGATTTAATGATGCACGAACGTTGGAAATGTTGGAAAAGTGTTTCGGCAACGATTCTCTAAAGAAAACGGTCGTTTACCAGTGGCACGAGCGGTTCAAAAGTGGTCGTGAGTCAATCGAAGATGATAACCGCAGTGGCAGACCACCGACATCGAAAACCGACGAAAACATTGATCAAGTAAAAGAAATGCTGGTCAATAACCGCAAATTAACCATCAGAGAGATAGCGGAGGACTTGAACATTGCCTATAGATCCGTCCAAGACATTTTGGTTAATGATTTGGGTTTCCGTCGTTTCCGCAGCAAAGTTGGTGTCAAAAGACCTCAATTTCATGCAAAAAAGAGACCGGGTTGACGTCGCAAAAGAGATGATTTGCGAGGCTGAATCCGACCCCACATTCATCAAAAGGATCATTACTGGACACGAGACGTGGGTTTATGAGTACGACACGCAATCCAGACATCAGGCAAGTGAATGGCGTTCACCAAATGAGCCGAAACCAACCGAGCACGTCGTTTTCAGTCAAAAAAGAAGGCAATGCTCACGGTTTTCATGGATTACAACGGTGTAGTGCATCATGAATTTTTGCCAGAAGGCCAGACAGTAAACAAAGAGTACTCGTATTATTTGGGCGTTATGAGACGTTTGCGTGAAGCAATTCGCCGAAAGAGACCAGAATTGTGGGCAGAAAACTCATGGATTTCGCACCATAATAACGCACCGTCTCACAGTGCCATCATTATTCGTAATTTTTTGACGAAAATGCAACAAATACCATCCAACAGCCACCAAATTCACCTGATTTGGCTCCCTGTGACTTCTTTCTGTTCAATCGAGTTAAAAAACCTCTACCGGGAACGCGTTTCGGCAGCCGAGAGGAAGTAATGGAAAAATCGAAGGAAGCACTGATGGACATACCGAAAACCGAATATAAAAAATGTTTCGACGAGTGGATCAAGCGCTGGCATAAGTGTGTTGCAGTCGATGGGGATTACTTTGAAGGGGACAATATAGATTTAGATGAATAAACTTATATTTTCAATTTTCTGAGTAAATTCCGGCCTTTTCAAATACCTCGAAAAAAGCGGTACGGTAAACTTTGCTCAAAATAGGGTATTTCGTAGTGCATCTCAGAGAGAAAAAGTCAGAAAGGCCTTGAAACTCTCTTTGATTTCAGAGATCAGACCATAGGCCAACTGCCAATGCTCACGTCATAATATATGAAATTCATGTTCGTGGAATATTCGGTCCTGCGACGGCTTGATGCACTACTTTGGGGTAAAGGCAGAGATGGTTATTAAGATAATGATAAATTATAATACTTCGGCATCGATCCTCTCGATTACTAGAATTGTGCCATCTATGCGCGCTAACTATGTCTGCATTTGTCAGAAATCACCCATTTGAAACTTTTTCAGTCACCAAGACAAATTGGAGTTATTGGGAGCACTGTGTTGCAGTTTTCTGTTTCTGCTATGCTCAGAACGTACGAGTAGTTTCTAGCAATTTATAAGTCTGAGGTGTCATTTTGCAACAGGCGACATACATTTAAGAATAAAAATTGGCGACCCATGTAACTTCTGAGGAGTTCATTTATTCACTCGATCCACGTTATGGATTGGTTACACCGGGGTACACCAATGTGCACCAATCCCTGAAATGAGATTACATATGCTGCCAGCCAATGTTAGGCACTTCCCCGTATTACGGGTGTCTGAGCATTCCAAGCGGCCATAATAGATTTCCTACTTACAGGCAGCTACTTCTGCGGATATCTTAGAAGTTACAGCAACGAAAAAGATTGAGGCACAATCGCGACAAATTTCCAAAAACTTTATCAATCCCCCAAACTCCCGACAAGTCCCATGGACTTTATGGTCTTTAATAAAAAAACATTAAAGCTATCGAAGATGAAGACAAGATAACAAGGACACCAGAACTCCGACCCAAAGGGTCTTCGATTGCAACCCACAAAGAAGTTCGTTCTGGAGCTGCGTTGCCGCCTGAATACTGAAAGAGTGAGTTTTTCTATGGGCAAAGTGAGAATAGGCAATCTTAGAAGTGGGGCTGTAGATTTGATGCCTCCCGATAAGAATGTACTAAAAGTCTATTTGACAGATTCGGAGTGTCACACATTCCAATGCTATTGTCTTTGTTTAAAATTTTTGCGGCAGATTTGAAGTTAGAAGGTGTTGCTTTCAACTGCCTAAGAAATACAAACCTTCCGTTAAAACCTACAGGATTCGTGGAAAAGTCAGACCTTGCGCTAGCGGAGAGATTTTTTAAGGTTGAAAAGAAGTTGCGTCTGAGCTACACAATCATCCTGACTTGCTCAAAAGATATTTCTTCACGCTCCTCAGTTGCTATTGGAAAATCCAGTCTTTGATTATGGTTCTCTTGAATTCGTTGATGATCAAAGAAATTTATTGTTGGCCCACCAGCAATATTGACTCCAAAATAACCGCAGGCTAGACTAAGCATAACCCAACACCTTTGATGTTTTTGCTTAAAACTTGGCCAATGTCATCATTCCCTACATACGTAGCCACCAGACAAGGGTCTGTGTGCTATACGACTTCCTCTTGCAAATAATCTTTCTGGTTTTTGATTGATCCGAAAAGACAACAACTAAATTGTCAACAGTTCACTTTTAATGCATGCAAAACATCAATAAATCACTTTTCATCATAATTCCAGATGATTCAAAGTCCATCTCTTTCTCTACCCAGCTGATGAATGGTGTCTTCGGGTTCAATTACATTACCACCCATCATCACACGTTCTGTCATGGCTGTCGGCGACATGACATGCCATTAACTGGGAAAGCAATTTGCAGACCGGCTTCCCTTGTTTTCGTTTTATTACATTCTTCTTTCCATCTCATCTATTCCCCATCCAATGTCGTATTGATGAAAAGGAGGGACAAATAAGATATTTCCAATGCCATTGGAGGAAAGAAAAGTAATGGAAATCCAAAGATTCAGAAGAGACGCAACACGATGTACACGGTGTACACCCAGCTTAACTTTGCCGTCCCACACGTTCCGAATGTATCTGCATCATCAAGGCTGTAAGTCTATTAAGGTGCTCATTCCCACACGTAAACAATTCCAAGAGCAGCGTAGATTTATTCCCATTGTGCTGGTCCACTGATGAGGCATCTCCTCTTTCTTCACCACCTTTTCAACTGTCAAATGTCTTTGGGTTTTGCTGCATGGCAGGAATGCAGTTGGTAGTAACGAGCAAACAACACTCGGAGGAATTTCTTGAATTTATGATTCGCAGAGCTCTAGAGATTAAGAGGAAGAACTAGCTAGATGTACGAGTATGTAGCAAGACTTCTAGTCTGGTGTATGCATGAGGTTGCGGACGCGTCTTATGGTTTGATAAAGGAAGGTCTGGGAAATCGGTTACACTGCAGTGAATTTGGGGAATTCGAAGTGATGGCAGCTGTAGAAGATGAACTCGATTGCCTGATGCCACTGTAAACAGTTGTTGTCGGCATGGCATTTACAATTTCATCGATGGCATACAAGTATGTGCCGGAAGGGTAAATTGCCGTGAAAGGGTTTGTTCTTTAATTGGAAATTGTTTGATTTTTTTCATTCCTGATCTCCTAGTCATATATTCTTTGCATAAATGTGGAATGGCTACAAAATTCTTTGAATTTCCGCTGATGAAATTTATTTACTAGTGGAGCTGGAGCTCTTGTGACAAAATGAAGTATTGGTGAGGCTAACAATGTCGAAGATATTTTTGATTAATTCATGAATTTCAATGTCGAATGTTACAGGTTGAAACCAGAAAACTTTATTATCCAAAATCAGCCAAAGCCATGACCCTAAGCTCTGTCCAACATATGAGTATCGATTTCCTATACATTTGATCAGACCAAACCACTCTATCGGATTCCATTGATATATTCCCTCTCTGAAGAAATGAATATGAAAAATTGTGACAGAAATTGTAATTTATTGGCGTTCTCGTTCTACGAGTAGTTTTATGATGGTATTTTGTTTAAAAAAGTGAGCTGGCCTAGATATAAATAAGACTCCACAAGAAGTAGGTACATTTACGCAGAAAAACTTTATTCCTTGCTCATCCGAGGCATAACCAACAAATTATTTCCGCAGGATTACCGTGGGAAGTATCTTAAAACTTCAACACGCCTACAGAAGAAAGAAGTTTCTTCGCAGCAGCTAGACGTACCAGGGTCCAAGAGGGTGTAAAATAATAAAAACATACTTTAAGTGAGGTATCTGGCGGCAACGAAAAGAGGAATAATTGACCTTGAATCATGTTTGAAGAGAGTCATACGAGGGGCGTTCAATATATTCTCGGTATCGATATGAAGGAAAATGCGAATTCAATTTGAATTGTTTTTATTTTTCAATATAATCTCCCCTAACATCAATGCATTTGTTACATCTTGAGATAAGCCTTTTTAAACCCTCAAAAAAATAAATTTCCTCTTTCTCTGCAAAATACCGACTTGAGTTCTTCATCATCCGAAAATCTTTTTCCACGAAGACATTTTTTTCAAATCCGGAAACAGGAAATAATCACTAGGGGCAAGGTCTGGACTATAGGGTGGGTGTTGGATTTCTTCGAAACCACAATCTCGCGCAGCAGCCTTGGAAACTCGCGCCGTGTGAACAGGAGCGTTGTCATGAAGAAGCAACACACCCGCTACGAGTTTACCCCGTCTTTTCTTTTTAATTTCCTTCCGCAAATTATGCAAAGTGGAAGCGTAGGATGTGGCGTTGATGGTTTCACCTTTTTTTTTGTACTCAATGAGCAAGATTCCCTTTGAGTCCCAAAAAACTGTGGCCATGAGCTTCCCGGCAGACGGAGTGACTTTGAACTTCTTCAGGGGGTCTGTTCCTTTTTTTTGCCACTGCATGGACTCTTGTTTGCTTTCATGGTCATAGTGGTGGACCCATGTTTCGTCCCCAGTAACAATTCGATCCATAACACCGTCCGCGGTCTCACTATACATTTCCAAATGCTCTCTACAGCATGCGATTCTCACTTTTTTCTGAGGCGCTGTGAGCATTCGTGGCACCCACCTTGCACTGACCTTTGAAAGGTTAAGATGGTCATGAAGAATGGTGTGAATGGTACCAATTGAAAGCTTGGTGATCTTTGCCATCATTTTCACCTTTATTCGGGCATCCTCAAGAACAAGTTTTTCGACTTCTTTGATGCTTTCTCCGGTACAAGCAGTAGCCGGGGCGCCGGAGCGGGGGTCGTCTTCAATGCTCTCTCTGCCTCTCTTGAACTCACTTGACCACTTTTGCACAGTTGATAATGAAGGTGGGGAACCCTGGTAAACAGCCACCATCTCTTCATGAATAGTTTTTTGACTTTTTCCTTGCTTAGTGAGAAATTTAATTACAGCGCGATGCTCAATTTTCACCATCATCGTCTCAGTTGCCATTATGATTCTGTTTAACTAGAGATAAAACGCGAATTAATAATCACATTTATATGAAATTTTACATGAATGCACTAAAATGATAGTATTACTTGATAAATAAGTCAATTTATATATACAACCACAGCTTCACCCCGATACCGAGAATAGTTTGAACGCCCCTCGTAGATGACAACTGATCATATTTTGATTAAATGTATACGAGTAAATAAATTATATTGGCTTTTAAATGTTTACTCAGAAATCGGACCTTTCGTGTGGTATAACGTAATTTTTATTTTCCTGAGGCCAATTTTCTTTGCAACAAAAATTCGTTCCCGGCTTCTGCTCAAGGACTTGAATGGTAATGCCATCGTATGTGGTGCCTATTCAATTCTAATATTGATACTGTAATAGGTAAGGTGTACTGAAATGTTAACGTAGCTTAAGAATATTTTAGTGCCCCCTGTAGGTAAGTAGGAGAACCCTAGCTAGTCGGATATATTGGATTGAGTTTTCTTATATGGGTAATACAATATATACTTCGGAGAGAGGAAGGAGATTTTTTTTTTTTCTGATTGTGACCTCCAAGCGAGTAGGACTAATAAATAATTTATCACCGAGAAAATGAGTTTTATTTATTCAACCGGACGTGTTTATTAAATCTCAGGCGTGGGGTTCAACTTTAAGACATTGTAATAGAATCCCCAACAATTAATTTAATGCTCTCAAAGGCAAACATCGAGTTCCCCTCAAGCGGCACGGTCGTATACATAGATGCGTCCGCTTTAGTCAGCGAGGAATGGACAATCTGCCACCGAACAGTCCGCCGAACTGCCAACCGAATCATCCATCGAATCAGAAGACGAACCACCCAACAAAGTTATCGAATATTTTAAGGACGTCAGAGGAGAACCCACCGTACATCAACACACAGTTCTGGAAGAAGACGAAGCACGTCGCTTACAGGCGCAAGTCAATATACTGTGCATGCGACGTGAGATGCTTGTGTTGCAGTAACAGATCCAAGGGCTCGATGGGAGTTCACAAAATGAAAGTCACACACAACATTGGGTAAATTTCGATCATATGGAAAATTTCCGAAGTTCATTTACGGGGGAAAATTATTCTGACATTCGCAAGTGGTTTAGCGAATTTGAACAATACACAGTGACACGTGGCTTCACTCCGGATGAAATGTGCTTAGGCGTGCACATGTTAGTCAAGGAGACAGCAAAGGATTATCTGGGCACTTTCGGCGTTGTAAGTTACAACAAGTGACCTACCGCGAAGTACGAGGTTAGTCCCAGAAAATATGTTTATTTCTCTACGTAGTCTCCTTTTAGTTCAATACAATAGCTTTGATATCCTGTTTATAGTGAGAATTGTCGAGCTCCTTAAAATAGCCATCAACCGCAGACACCACCTCTTTACAATTGGTGCATTGTCTTGATGAAACAAAACTTTTTTCTTCGCCGTTCTTTCTTGATTTCATCTTTCAAAGCTACAATAAGTTCGCATAAGACACGCCGTTGATTGTTTTTCCTTTCTGACAATAATCAAGGAACATTATCCCATGCGCATCCCAGAAAACTGACGCTATGACATTGCCTGCAGATGGAACTGTCTTCGTCTTCTTTGGAGCCGATTCTCCCCTTTGAGTCCATTGTTTTGACTGTTCCTTCGTCTCGGGTGTGAAGTAATGGACCCGTGTTTCATCCATGGTTATGAATCGATGCAAAAACTCGGCTTTATTGCTGTGAAACTTCGCCAAACACTCGATTGAAACATCCTCACGACGCTGTTTTTATTCCATTGTGAGTAATCGGAGCACCCGCCTTTCTCATGTCCAATTTTTCAGTCAATATGCAACATACAGGGCTTTTTGAAGAGCCTACCATATGTGCTAGTTCACGCACTTTCAATCTTGACGGTCACCAAATACCAGTTTGTGGATTTTTTTTTTCAACATTTAGTCGACCACTGCGATGCTCGTCTTGGGAACTCGTACGGCCTCGTTTAAACTCTGCCATCCAATATTTTATTGTTGTAAACCAAGAAGTAAACTCCTCCAGAGCAGAATCCAGTTCCGTTTTGATATTGGTTGGATTGAGGCCTTTCAAATGAAAGTATTGTATCACATATCAATGAACAATTTTTTCTATATTTAAAAATTTATTGAGAGCGTTCACTATTGATGGCTGCCGAATAAATACTGAAGAACATATCGTCGTCAAACTTTAAATTTAAGCTTTATAGGGTTGGTACTTTCTACAATTGTCATTCGTTAAAAAAAAAAAAAAAAAAAAAAACAACCGCCATCTAAACGTCAGGTCGGGTACTTCTGAGTCTACCCTCGTTCGTATATCGGCAGTTGGAACAACGGCGAATTGGACCGAACAAATCGTGCCTAGAATTCTTGATTGGCATAAAAGAATTAGCTGCAAAAATATCTATTCCCAAGAGTGAGTTAGTGACACTCATCATTGATGGTCTCAGTGATGACAGCGCCAATATAATACTCATCAACGACGCCAGGACTATCGCTGACCTCTTAGCCAAGCTGGACCGATATCAGCAGAAACGTATGCAGCACTTGGAGAGGAACTCCACCAAAATGCTTACAGCCGCCGCCCCCAAAAAAACACTCTCCGGAGTGCGTTGCTACCACTGTTCTAAGTTCGACCACTGCAAATTGCACCAAGCTGCCGAGACAACCGAATACGAGGGTTGCAATGTAAAGATAGCGGTACTCGTCAATAAAAGCTAGTGAATACTAGTTGTGCATCTTTTGACAGTTACTTACCGAAGTTTCAGTCATTTTGGACAAGCAGCTCTTAGTTGACAGTCGTTTGAGTGAGCCAAATTAAAGTGAGAGAGATAGTAGAGGTTATGAAAATGTCCAAGGAACGTGTTTGGTACATATTAAATCAAGATTTAGGCATGAGAAAGCTGTCCGCGCGTTGGGTGCCGCGTTTGCTTACGTTAGACCAAAAACATGTTCGAATGAACATTTCCAACGCTCTGTTGGCGCAGTTTAGGCGCAATAAATCCGAGTTTTGGCGCCGATTAGATACACCATTATACGCCCGAAACAAAAATTCTGTCAAAACAGTGGACTGCAAAAGGCAAGCCTGCTCCAAAAAAAAGCAA
Source organism: Volucella zonaria (assembly GCA_963966105.1). NCBI lineage: Eukaryota > Metazoa > Arthropoda > Insecta > Diptera > Syrphidae > Volucella > Volucella zonaria. Next base: position 68,299,467 of record OZ014534.1, on the reverse strand, counting down.
AAACAGTTTTTTCGGCTGGGAAAGTGATGGCGACTGTTTTTTGGGATAGGAAAGGAGTTATCTTAATCGATTATCTTCAAAAGGGAAAAACCATTACAGGAGCATACTCGTACTACGCATCATTACTTGCCAAGCTGAAGGCAGAAATTGCGGAAAAACGGCCACATTTGCAGAAAAAGAAAATCCTGTTTCCCCAAGAAAACGCGCCGTCTCACACCTCAGCGGTTGCCATGGCGAAAATCCATGAATTACGGTTTGAACTGCTTGACCATCCGCCTTATTCACCAGATCTAGCCCCAAGCGACTTCTTTTTGTTCCCTCATCTAAAAACTGCGCTCGGAGGGCAAAGATTTTTCTCAAATGAGGACGCAATCAACTTCGTGAATAATTATTTTGCAGAGAAAAACACCAAGTACTATTTGGACGGGTTAGAGAGATGGGAGCATCGCTGGGAGAAGTGTGTAGAGTTACAAGGAGACTATGTAGAAAAATAAGAAAAAAAAATTGAGAAAAAATGTCTTTTATCATTGTTCGGAAACTTTTCAGACAACCCTCGTAGACTAAGGACTTAGCGTAGCCCCAGTGAAAATAATCGAGTGGTGTCAAATTGCATGATCGCGGCGGCCAATTGATGAACGCTCGCCGTGAGATAACCCAGTCACCAAATTTCTCCTTCACAACTTCGACCGTTGCGTCGCTTGTATGGCATGTAGCACCGTCTTGTTGAAACCACAGCTCGTATACGAGTACATCGATGTTGCCGAGCCCTGACCACAGAAAGTCGGTTAACATCGCCCAATATCTGAGACCATTGACGGTAACGGTGTCTCCTGCCTCATTTCGAAAGAAATAAGGTCCGATGATGCCGCCATGCCATAAACCGCACCATACAGTCATCCAATTGTGGATGCATGATGCTTGGCCGAACACTTGTGGATTGTGTTCGCTCCAATAATAGGAATTTTGCTTGTTGACATAGCCGCTGAGCTAAAAATGGGCCACGTCCGAGAAGATGATTTTTGGGCCAAAATCTGGATCTCTGGCCAACATTTCCAGCGCCCAATTAGCGAACTCACGGCGTTGTCTATGGTCGACCGGCTTCAATTCTTACGTCAGCACAATCTTATATGGATGTAGGGCCAAATCCAAGAGCGAAATAAGCCGGGTTGACTCTGCCGATGCCCACTTCAGCTGATCGGCCCCGAATCGATATTTCTGGGTCTTCTTCGATACTGGCCGCTGCGGTCTTTATCTGGGTGGTAGCTAAAGATCCAAAAAAGTGCACTCACGCTCAAACTTTTTTATGGTGCGACGAATTGCCTGCGCACTGTAGCCATGATGCCGATCGACCTCACGACAAAATTCACATTGCTTATTTACAAGAACAACTCACTGGGAATTTCGATAATATTTTTTTAATAATTCGCGCACGTTCGCAAGCGCAAAACGATGCATGATGAAATGGCAAACCTTACTGAATATTTCAACAGCTGGATGTCTGTTATTGGTAACCTTGACAACTGCTGAAAACTATCATTGCTATCTGGTCACCATATATAACGACGAACGAAGTAATTCTACTCATTAGGATCATGTTCCCTGAAACCTGTTTTTTTTTTGTTCGGAAAAGCCTATCTCATCCCTGCTGCAATGATGAGATTGTAGGAATCATTAGCCATTAATTTTTTCACAAAGGTACGAGGGCGGTTCAATAATTCCGTGCATTTTTGAATTTCTGACCTCTTTACTGAAACAGCAACACTGCTCCTGTCAACAGGCATCTGTCAGTTGACTCCTGTCAAAATTTAAACTTGCTGCGTCAGTTAGTTTGTGTTTGACAGCTATTTTTATCAGACTACTCACTAATTTGAGGAGAAAATGGAAAAAAGTGAATTTCGTGTGCTTATTAAGCATTATTTCTTGCGAAAAAAAACCATTACCGAGACCAAGGCTAAGCTTGATAAATACTATGGGGACTCTGCACCATCGATTTCAATGGTAAAAAAGTGGCTTACTGAATTTCGTTGTGGCCGTACAAGCACTGAAGATGCCGAACGTCCTGGACGCCCAGTTGAGGTCTCTACACCAGAAACAATCGAAAAAATTCACGATATGGTGTTGGCCGACCGAAGATTGAAAGTGCGAGAGATTGTGGAAGCCGTAGGGATCTCGCATGGCTCAGTGGTTTCAATTTTGAATGATCACTTGGGCATGAGAAAGCTTTCCGCAAGATGGGTGCCGCGTTTGCTCACAGTCGACCACAAACGCAATCGTGTAACAACTTCACAGGAAGGTTTGGCGTTGTTTAATCGCAATATGGAGGAGTTTTTGCGCCGTTTTGTAACCGTGGACGAAACATGGATCCATCACAACACACCAGAGAACAAACAACAGTCAAAACAGTGGGTTTCTAAGGGTGAATCGGCGCCAAAGAAGGCCAAGGTTATGGCGACTGTTTTTTGGGATGCACGCGGGATAATCCACATTGACTACCTTCAAAAGGGAAGAACAATCAATGGGGAATATTATGCCAACTTATTGGACCGATTCAATGACGATTTGAAAAAAAAACGACCTCATTTGGCCAAGAAAAAAGTTCTTTTCCACCAAGACAATGCAAGGGTGCACACATGTGCAGTTGCCATGGCAAAAATCCATGAATTGGGCTATGAATTGCTCCCTCATCCACCCTATTCTCCAGATTTGGCTCCGAGCGACTACTTGTTCCCAAACCTGAAGAAATGGCTTGGTGGAAAAAGATTTGACTCCAATGATGAAGTCATCTCGCAAACAAAGGCCTATTTTGAGGACCTCGACAAATCATTTTTTTTGGAAGGGATAAAAAAATTGGAGAAGCGTTGGACAAAGTGTATAGAGCTCAACTGAGACTACGTTGAAAAATAAAATTATTTTTTTATCAAAAAATCTGTTTTAATCCTAAAGTCACGGACTTATTGATCCGCCCTCGTATTATTCTGTTCTCGTATTTGGACCGAGTTGTGCCGTCATTTTCCAAGATAGCTAAGTCCCTTCTATTGTACATAGATCTATTACGAAAAGAAAGCAGATGTGATTCTGATTGTGTAAAGACTTTCTGAGAGTTTCGTGACAAACTAGTCACTGCACCAATACTGGCATTTTACAGCTTCGAAAGGGAAACCGAGTTGCAAAGGGCTGTCCTGATGCAGCGCCAGGATGACAAAAAATTCCACGCAATTGCATATTTCTCGAAAACGACCAGTCCGACAGAGATATTATCTATGCACTCCGACGTAGCCAAGTATATTTGGAGGGTGTGCCTTTTAAGATTATCACTGATTGTAATTCGCTTATCCTCACCCTGAGCAAGAATCAGGCGAACCCTAGAATTTCTAGATGGGCATTGGTACTCGAGAACCACGACTACACGATACAGCACCGCAGTGGGACGCTTATGGGACATGTAGATGCATTGAGGCTCTCTCACGTAATCACTATCTTTACTAGGGATAAATTATACACCCATATTCAAGTGGCTTCTAGCCTTCCTAGGGACAATTGAGTAAATTACTATTTGGAGTGGAACAGGGTGGAATAGTTATTCATGAGCTCATCGAGTACTTTAAAGGTAGGTTCGATCACGGAGCCGCCCGGTCAAAGTTGTCGGCAGCCATTCAGAGATTTCAGAAATACAACGAGAGATACTTTTTGAGGCACAGTGTGCCTGCTAAGACGTATACCGTCGGCGACATCTCTGTCGGCAGCAATAAAAAGCTTATTCAAAAATATCGGGACCGATACGTTATTCATAAAGAACGACTCCTATGTGGGGAATGACATTGATAATTGTCAGCTGACGCAATTGCCATATGACAATGTTATCGAAGCTGTGCGTATAAGGAAATGGGTTTCTCCACTGACGAAGTACACTGCAATGAATAATATTCAGAAAGCAACACCACGCTAACTAGGTATTTTTGATTCCAGAGCGGCATTTTTAATTGTTGTAAATTTTAAATAAATATATTGTTACGTGTGACACAAGTAATCAGGCCCTAAATTCACCAATCAACAACTTACTGACTCAACAGCCTAACAACTCATCAATTGTCAACTGGACAACTAAGCACCATTTTTCGTTGAGAGAAAACTGCCTGACCAGGCGATAATCGTGTTTTTTTTTTTTTCTGTTTAGACTTTTTGTCTCAGTCATTTGTATAAAATTCTATTGTTTACTTTTAATCCAAATAAATTTAATTCATCCTCTATGTGTACTGAATTGTTAGCGCAGCTTAAGAATATTGCAGTGTCCTCTGTAGTTAAGTAGGAAAACCCTAGCTAGTCGGACATATTGGACCGAAAAGGAAAGCATGGGGTAATAAAACATCGGATAGAGGAAGGAGTCCTTTTCTGATTGTGACTAGTGATAAGAACTATCGAATGAATTCAACTATCGAATAGTTTTATTGATTCATTCATTCATTCAAATTTATGCATCCCAACAGCATTTTGTCAAACGAAGTTCTAGGGGGGTTATACCTTATATACATTACTAACATTAATGTAATGTAAATTTCAAACAAATCCAATCCCGATAGTCCAAACCAGTAAAAAAATTATTCATTCATATGAAAATCATTCGAATATTTTGCCAACCCCGTCAGTCCAGAGCCCAAAAACTCATTCATTGGTATGAAAGCCAAAGGAACATTACTCCTAACCCGATAGTCCACATTTCGAGTGAAAAAACCTGTATGAAAAACAATCGAACATTTGAATGTTTTTTTTATGCGACTGGTTTGAACGAATGATTTCTAAAAAATAGTATTTGAACGATTTTTGGATAACTATCGAATAAATGAATGTTTTGCAACGATTTTTATTGATTTTATTCGATACTCCCCAACACTAATTGTGACCGCCAAGCGAGTAGGACTAATAAAAAATTTGTCACCCAGAAATTGAATTTTATTTATATAATCGAACATGTTTATTAAAATACCGTAAATATGTTTTCTAAGCTGGAAAAAAAAAACCTTTGGTTTCCTTAAATACCCTAGATTTCATTTAACACCGTCCCGATTTTATTCTCTTCCGTAAGAAAATAAATAAAAAATATATACAGTGTTGTGCAAAACATACCGGAGTTCTATAGATATTTTTCTTTGGTGAATTTTTGAGGAACAGAAAGAACCTAAGAAATCTGTTGTCAATTTAAGAAAACTTATTGTGTAAGTTTACGAAAAAAAGAAAATAATAGGTTTTGCTATAATATGTTTTATTATGTAAAAAAAAAACAAAAAACTAAACTTAACTCGGTAACGGCCTGTTCAAAAATTTCATTTGAAATATTCTCCCATTCATTCTTTAGTGACGTCATAAATGCGTTTCTGGATGTGTATGTCTTTGACCCTACCCGTCTTTTTAAAATGGCCCATAGGTTAGATGGGGCGATTGAGAGGCCAATTCTAACAAAACAACATTTTTCTGCGCAAACTGCTCCTTAACCAACTTTGATGAATGTTTTGGGTCATTATCATGTTGATTAACCCAACGCAGTGCCATCTGCTCCTCAGAGTATGGTAGCATTACGGATTCCAGTATATCCCTATACTGAAAACGATCCAAAATACCACTAATCTCATCTCATCCCGCACCAGAAAATCATCCCCCACCATAATTGAACCTCATCCATACTTCACGGATGGACGACAATGTCGTGGCTGAAGACGTGTGCACTTCTTTCGTCAACATGAATTCTTCCATCGTAAGCAATCAAGTTGAACTTACTCGCGGCGCTAAAAAGTAGAGTTTTCCACTTCTTTGCTGACTAATTCAAATGATTCCTTACATTAGTAAGTCTAAGAAACGATTAGCATTAGCAAAGTAATCAAAGACTTATTAGAAGAATAAAATGGTATCTTTTTTGTCTAAGCTTAGTAGTAAGCTTTTTCGTTGGTCGAAAGGAACAAAAATCAGCTTCAATTGAAAGATTGAGCACACTAACATTCTTTCTTCAAGGCAAGAAAGGATCGCTAAGAATTATTTTCTTAATTTGCCAATCGGTTCGGAATGTAGTTTTTCTGGGACGTCCTCCACAGTGAATGGTTTCGAGCGGTTTTCCATTCCGAAACTTGTCACACACTGTCGATGATGGCATATTATACTTTTTCGCTATAGATTTTTGTTTTAGCCCTGCCCTGAAATCCGCTACCACCTGATCTTTTAACCACACCATGTATTTAGTTTTAGCCATTTTATTAGTAAGCTAATTGGAGTTTTGTTATGTCTATAACTCAATTCAAATGACAGCCAAAACCATTATCAGCAAGTTAAAGAGCCCATAAATAGGGTACTTTTGAAAATCCGGTATGTTTTGCACATGCATGGCATTGAGTTGAGCTACAGTTTTTAATAAAACACTAAAAATAATGATAGCAATGCCTTGTTTTTTCTTCTATTAGTAAATTAAATTTATTCAGTGGGTTTTCTTAAATTGCCAAACAAGTGTACCTACTGTATTCCTGTCCCCTAGAATTCTTCAATGAAAAATGTTCAAGAAAAATCCGGTATGTTTTGCACAACACTGTACATATAGATTGATGGGGTATGGAGTATCCCCGGCTAGTTGCTCGTTGTTATAAGGGTGTTGAACCAGAAAAAAAAGATAAATTGGATTGATATCTTTATTGGGTTTCACAACACGTCTTACCTCGTTGAGGTCGGTAACAAGAAGACCGGAAATATTAAAAAAAAGTATGGAAGAGTGGTTTCCGAATAAGTCGAAGATATGCTATTGCATATTGCAGCGACATCTAAATTTTGCAACTAGATAAATTAGAATAATTTCTGCAGCTCTGTTCAATTACGTTTTGATCTGAACATAGATATACGAGGAATTATTAAGAAAATGTCCTCGTATAAACGAGTGTTTTTTTTTTTTGTTTTGGTTTCTTTATCACTTATGTATTATCCCAAAGCAAGTTTCTCAGTTTTTTAAGTTCAAAACAACATCCCTGTATTGATGACTTTTACCATTTTTATCCGAAATTTTTAAACTTACTGAACCATAAAGAAAATAATCTTTCTGTTCTTAAGTAGATTTATATATGTATGTAGTTATAAAATATAGTGGTACGATTTGCACTTGACGTAGTGTCAAGGATAATTTGATAGGTTATCAATTCCCACTTGACATTATCGATTCTATGGCTGGGCTGCTACACGTATATTAAATATATCACCCTTTGAACTTTAGCTCCTTGTAACTTATACGCGTATGTAATATTTGAAATTAACGAATCGCTGTTATATCGAATTCAACAACAACCCTGAACAATTACACACCCTTTTTGCTCGTGCATGTCAAACATTTCAAATGTCACTTCACAGCGAAAGTTCATTTCATAGGCTAAGGGTGCTATTGTAGTCGATGTTGCCAATTTGGAGAAGAAAACAGTTATTTTTGAGTTATTTTTATATTTGTTGCGAGAAGTAAACGAGTTTTTTGAACATGAAATTCCCTGGACATTACTTTAATTTGAAAATTGCAAAGTTTTTACCAATACTTGTTACCCCAACAACGTTACAAACTGGTTGTACACTCGTACTACTGTTTAAAAATAGTTGCTTCATTTAAATAGTTGCTTCATGTGGGAATTGATTCTGAAGATAAAAGTATGTCCAACGTGCACATTGAAAAGGGACGTTTTTTCCAACTGGGCATACAGTCCGATATATGCTTATACCGTACAACATTTTCTGGGTGCAGTGTCCGGTTTGTCGTTAAACTATACCTAGACTCTATCTCTTGGCATGATATGATTGAAACTATATTTTGGCTCTTGAATGAGGTCATAAGACGAATAAGAATTCGGGGCATTTTAAACTTGATTTTCCTATGCGAAATTCGTTAAAAGAAGAAGCAGTCCTAAGATCGATCCCTGTGGTATGCCTCCAGTTAGTTAATGTTTCTTTTGATTTAATCATTGGAATTAAAGAGGAGAATTCTCTGTATAACAATCCGATGCGTCGATAGCAGATAAAGCCACAATTGAAGCTGAAATTTCTTTGAACTTAACCTACAACGTTTGACGACAACGCTTCTCTGGAGGTATAAGAGGACTTTCGGCAAGACATGGTACTTGTCGCCGATGGGTTTACTTTTTCTTCACAATACACAAATACATATGAGCCTTTAAGTAACTATGTTCCTACTGCCCTCTGTCTGTTATCACTTTCTCTAGCACGCATGTGTCCGCTGCTTACGGACTTATAGCTTTTTCCTATCTAGATAATTTACCCTGTACTGCAGCCTCAAAGCTATCTTCTGGTTCGTACTGTCCGCGGACAGTTTTTTAACTCTAGTCTTAGATGTAATGGCACCACAATATGAAGAAACTTCTGCATTCAGAACTTGGTTTGACCAAGAAAGGACTGCGGTTAATTCGTCACAGACAACCCAAATTAATCAAAATGTGTCACTGGCGTCTTAGTGGATGGCGACAATCTTTAATTTTCGTATATGCCTGGAGTTATACGCAATCCTGCTGGCAATAAAGTATGAGAACATATACGAGAACATAACTGGTGTAGAGTCTGCAGCAACGCTGAAGCTTCGGCTAAGGTCGCAGTAAGCCCTTAGACTACTTATAAATTAGTACGAGAATGGAAGTTGATTACATTAGAATGAGCCCTGCATTCACTCCCATAAATCTGGATCCCAACAAATGAGCCTATCCAGTTCGCCCAGTTTTTATTATCTGCTTTTATTGCGCACATAAAAGGAGTTCAATTATTTTCCAATCATATGGTCCACCGGAGTGAAATCGAAGAACTCCCGCACCGATCCGGAGGGTTGATCTCCATCTCATCAACACACCCTAGGTTTTTAAGGCCACGGGTGCGCAATATTTCAATTTACACATCCTTCTCTTGCTCTTATTTTCTATTTGTGGATTTGATTTTCTGATGTTGATGATTTTCTGTATTGATTCTAATGGCATCTTAAACCCAGAGTTCCACTGGTCTTCCGCTGTTAAATTAACTACAATAGACACTTTCGGATATGCAATAGAAGTTGGGTCAGGGTCGGATATACCGAGCTTTGTTAACCCCCGCTTCGAAAATAAAATTTTCGCCACACATTTCGTCATAACTGAGTTTGTGGATGCCAATATTGGTCTTATACAATACAAATATGATAAATTTTTCGATGTCATTTTAAGGCGGATAGCATCGGTGAAAACGTTTCCTCGTTAATCATATTTTTTTATTAAATATATATCAAAATGAATTGCGCAATTAAATTTATAGGGAGTCCAGTCATCATTATTATTTATTATTTATTTGTCATCGTCTAGTGCAACTTTCACTTAATTTTTGCGCATATTCTAAACTTAGGTATCTCGAAATTTTTTTCAAGACCTGTGCAAGTTATTTTATATATTTTCTTCCCTTAAACCTGTATTTGATTGAAGACCACACATTTTCTACTGGATTCGCATCAGGATTTTGGAAGGGCCAATCTAACGTCTCTATACCATTTTCCTGTTTCTAACGCGTGCAGAGGCGACTCCGATGTTTTGGATCGTTATCCTCTTGCAAAATCCAGCCGTAATTGTTTGATCCATACAGGGATTCGTCAGACCTTAGTAAACCTTTCTGGTATAATTTTACCATGAATTGTGCATCGATGTTTTGTGTGAATGCTGTTAAACTTTCCGAATCCTTTGGCCAAGAAACACGAATAAACTTAAACTTTTGTTCCAGCCTTCCAATAATTATAAGTAAAAAAACATGACTCATCTGTAAATATGATTCTGCATTGCCCAACGTAGCCTCTTTTTAATGTTTTTGGGTCAGTAGCGGTTAAGGTTTGGTACTCCTGTTTTTGATGCCAGATTCTGCTAAAAGGCGTTGTATTCTGTTGATAACACTTTAATTACTTTTCTGGACAGATTTTCATTTGCGTTACTCAGACTAATTGTGGAGTTTTTTTCAAAACAATTCACAAATTACTTTATTGTCCTTACTGGATGTGGTTGCATTAGTCCCTCTCCTCCACCTGACCCATCATCGACATTACCGCATTCCTTATATGTATTCCTTTATCCACTTTTTCACAAATGTCTTTGAGTTTTTAAATATTTTGCTGCCGAATTATTACTCATTCGCGACCCTTTTGGGTGAGCTACTAAGAAAACATTTTTGAAATGCTTTTTAAAAGTCGCATTCATTTTGTAATGATGTTATGCGCGGAAATATACTGGGCAAATGAATACAATGCGCGATCGGCAATTAAATGCAGAAAATGTGTGTGTGAGTAACGTACAATAAATAGTAATTTAACGCACGTTTTTCTGGAACACACTGTAGATCTGCTGAGATTGGAAGACTCTTCTTTAGAAACAGATCTCATGATGTAGTAGCTCTTTCATTTTATCAGTTGCGTAACTATTCTTTCTACGCAAGGAATTCTCATAGCCACATTAATTTTCAACTCGCGCATTGGCTATTGCCACGAGCCCTGGTCATCTCATAGCCGGAAACAGAGGTTGATTTATCACAAAATTTTGTTTGATCCGCAGCTGATCTATTTCCATAGTTTGTACGCAGTAAATGCTACTCAGTACGGATCATTTACCATATTAAGGGGTCTGCAAACGAGTACAGGGTACATTTGTGCTTTTTGGGCGTACTAATGGAATGTTTTGGAAAAAAAGACCCAACTGCACTGAGACCAGGAACTTGACTCACAGAATATTTATTTTTCTAGCATTTTGCCTTTCTCCAAGGAAGTCATTAGAATATAGACCTATTAACTTCTTTTACTTGTTTTTTCGTATTTTGTACTGTCTTCATAGATACTATTCCTTTGCTTATGTAGATGAGTGTATGGTTTTGTAGGAAAGAAAGCAATTATCCGGGGCAAGCGTCAAGAAAAATCGATTTTCCACCCAAGAAATAAAATAATAAGAGGGGCAGAATGGAAAAACTGGTAATTCCGCATGTTATGAGTATGTATTCCTGCATACTCGTATAAGTACCGTGGATAACGTGAAACCATAGAACAGTAGCACCCAGTGAGAGACTAGAAACAAAAGAAGAATTCCAACTGCGTCGAGTCTTGGTAGCAGAACTGTTGTGGCACATAGTAGCGAGTATGAAAACTTGAGCCGTTCTCTCGTCTTGTAACCGTCTTGGCCATGCAAATGTAATAATGCAACCATGCCCACCTCATTCACTCCTCAAAAGTGATGACATACTTGTACAACACAAACGTGATAATAATATCGTCGATGTAGTTTGTCGATTGCTGGTTGTTGAAAGTGCTGTTTTTGTTTCTTTTTGTTTAATATGCAGCGTGCACCACCCAAGATGTTCCAACAGGGTGAAATCGAATAAGGCTGGTTGCTCGCCTAGCGTAGCCAGTAGAAGTGGTTTCTAAATTTAAGTCCTGTCATTAGGTTAAAATTGTTGTTGTGACGTTTCTGTCGCTTTAGCATCGAGTCAACTGACGACTGACACTACTTGTATAGCTCCACCGGACTAATGGAGCTCGTAAATAATCCTCTGTGTGAGCTGTTTATGAGTGTTTTGGTCATAAAACAGGGTTGAAGCGATAGGGCTTTTCCAACTATTGATAGTGGTGGGTGGAATCTGTTAAAACTTTTATGGAGGAAAAATGTCGTTACACACATAATACACCGAGCGGCAGAGAATGTGTGTTTTTCACTGGAGCATGGTCGCTTTTGTTTATAGAAGAACAAAACGTTGCCGGCTGACACAGAATGAGGCCATATATCACGATATTATGATACCCGAGTGCATCGTTTGAAAAAGCTTACGGTTTTGTAACATAAATCCTCTCCGGCAAACAGGATGTGATTTTCTAGTTTTAGCTACAGAAATTATTTTGATTTTTATTTTTATCTAGCGGACTGCACCTTTTAGAATTGGAGGCAAAAAAAAAACGCCATTACATGCAACTTGTAATATTTGAACAGAAGAAACATATCTTAGATCTGATCCATTGTCACGGTTAGCAAAATGCAATAATGACCTTTGATTTTTGAACAATGTCTATCCAGTAGTTCCTTCGGTAATCTAAAACCCAGTCGGTAGAAGATTATTTTGGCCAACTCCTGGTATCACCCGAGGAATCCGTGGCTACCGCTGAAATACAAAAATTCTCATTGTGATTTGTGTTTTTAGGATACCCTTTGTATGTATGGCATCGATATGGTACTAGGCTTATTTCAATACACAAATCGATAAGAAACATCTCCTTTAAAAGGCAACATATAACAACTTTTGGCTGGCGGAATTCGCGACTGCGGGAAGCTCAGTGGCAAGTAGTAGAATCCACTTGAAAACCTGAATTACCCAACAAGTGGTGGAACTGCCAACATAATTGACTACGATCAATGAAAGATATGCTTGCGATATACTGGTTTTGGAAAATATAAATGTCAATTCTGAGCATTTGTTAAATGCCAACCGTTTCCGAACCAGACTGTCTAACAAAAACATCACGCAAACAAACAGCTGTACTAGTGTCGCGCAATCGTCCTTGGCGACTAACCGAGACAGCCTTTGTCTACAACCATCTCCAAAGAAACGACATGAAAACCGATAAGAGAGGACGCCAAAAAAAATTTGCTGTAATGACAAATTATAGCAGCGAAGAATGAACACCGGCCCAAAACAATCGCCAATACTATGATAATTTGGGAACTTTGAGAGCGCATATGAAAGCCGTCGCTCCCAGCAGATCTACAAGGCGATTATTGATTTTAGAAACTCGGGTTAAACGACGACCCAGCTAATAGGCATCTAAATAGATAAAAAACTACTTTGTCTTAGGCAGAAAGGTTTAATGTATCGAAAGCCCCTTTAGTGAGTCAGAAGAACTTATTGGCCATTGTTTTTAATGAAAAGAGGACGGAATGGAAAGTCCAGCAAATGGTGTAAATATTATATTCTGGACACTTTTTAGAGGCCAAACATAGCGTCTTTCTGCGTGTGATAAATAAAAAAAAGATAGAACAAAACTAAGGCCACCAAAACCAATAAGTTTGATGCAACGAATTCTGGGATGATTCCTCATCATGTTTCTCTTATCACAATAATCCGGCTGGTACCAAGCCCTGGTCTTCCCCTTGACTGTGTTGTTCTTTTTCTTCTCATTTTGTGCACACTGTGATGAGATCTACAATTTTCTGCCAACCCCATACATCAGAAGAGAAAATAATTTCACTTTCGAAGGATGGTGGCGTCAGAAAATTGACTTTATGTCTGCACTTCGATTTTGGCTGAAATTTGAACCTATACCCTCGTGTATAGTAGTTAACTTAACCACTGCGTAATGCCACCACTATTAATCTCTTTTTTTGTTATCAGAGTGAATAGATTTGATAGCTTTTGACACTGGCTTAAGCAGTTCGGTTTACTTCCTTGTTGGAGTTAAGGAGAATCCTCTTAGTTGCAAAATCATTGAATGAAAGCCCAATCGACAACATTCTAAGCATGAAATATGTCCTAAAATCTATTTTGGGTTTGTGCAGCTCAACTATTCTCTCCGTATTTTTCTCACTTAGGATTTGGAGGGTCTTAGCAACTGAGAATATGTATACAGGGTGTCCCAAAAATTAACCTCAAGCCGGAAACGGGTGATAGGTCTGGTGGTGTTGGTTATCACGAAATTATAAAAAAAAAATCGAGAAATCTGACACTCTTGACACCCTGTGACGATGTTTCAAGTACTGTGACCACAAATCTTTATTTTTCTTAGATTTTTTTTGGTCATTTAACCCTGAGTAACTCTTCTGTAAATTGCGGTCCAAAATTGAAACATAACTATATCGATTTTAACTAAAATATTGCTTTTTTGTCCATCCATGTATCTGAAAATCATTAATCACCCAACTTGAACTGACTGTACTGACAAAAACATGTACTATGCCATTTTGGCAAGTAACTTTAAAAGATGGCCTATTTAGTCTGGATTCCAAAATGGTCTATTTAGTCTGGATTCCCCATTCATAGTTAATTCTTTTTAATAAGTTAAAATGAGTACCATTTCGACTAGTGTGAGTGAAACAGATAGAGATGCCACCCTTGTCATTTCATTTCATTTTTTTCCATCATAGAGCACATAGAACACTACGTTCTCTTGGTGTATACTCTCAGAATCGCTTTACGCAACTATTGTTTGTTGCGCGACTAAACGCCATCTACCGATCTTGTATCTTACATAGATAGGTGATAGGTCAACCCGTTTCCGGCTTGACGTTGATTTTTGGGACACCCTATATACTTACTAGATGGCGTAAAAGTCATTACCCTATCCGAAGATGCTATAATTTTTGCCAGTGGCAACAAATATCAATTCTACTTTGACATTTGTGAATCGCTATAGTCCTATAGAACGCGGAATAATTGTTACGATTTTTTTGTGAAATAGTAATTTGTCAGTGGTGTTCACGCAACATGAATTTCGGCGCAAATTTCCCGGTCGTCCGACACCAGCCCGGCAAACACTACGATATTTAGCCGCTCGTCTAGAAGAGTAATGGGCAACACGGGATGCTGCCAAGTCTGGCCTGCCCTCGAGCTTCAATCGGCGGTCTTTACAGAGAATCGCTGAAAGACTGTAAGATGTTCCCTTACAAAGTACAGGCAGTGCATCAGCTGTTAGCTGTTGACCGCCAAGCACATGTAGCCTACGCCCTAGTCATCCTGAACCTCGACCATGAGAAAGACAACTTTTCATCAAAAATCATCATGAGCGACGAGGCCCATTGCCATCTCTGTGGATATGTGAATGAGCAAAATTATCGCTTCTGGGACACCGAAAATCCGCGTATAACCCACGAAAAGCCATTACATCCGCTCAAAGTTACTGCGTGGTGTGCTAATTACGCCGGAGGCGTCATCGGGCCTTATTTTTTCGGAAACGCCGCCGGCCAAACAACTACTGCGGACGGCGAGCGCTACAGACCCATGCTCAACGACTTTCTCCTTCCTCAATTGTGGTTACAACGGGATTCTGCACGAGGCACGAGGCAAATTCTGAGCGCTAAATTTCCGGCTCGCCTAATTCTCGTTTTGGCGATTTGTACTGGCCGGCGCGATCGCCTAATTTAACCGTTCCATACCCCTTTTTGTGGGGATTTTGAAGACACGAGTCTATGTCAACAAGCCTCAGACTTTTGAAGAGAATATCCCTCAAGAATGCGAGGACCTATCTTCGAAAGTTCTGACAAGAGTGATGGAAAATTTCACAAATTGGGCCGGAATGGTCACCATCTCTGGCGGCGGCCACTTAGCCGATATCATTTTCTCGACTTAATGGAAACAAAAAAAACAAAGCAGAACCAAAGTTTTTCATTCATAAGAAAAATTACAACCAAAGAACATCGGGTGACAACATTTGCGCCGCCAAGATATACCAATATAACCATATCTCTGCTGATTGTCGGTATAAGGATCATTTGTCAAAAAGTAGCTATATGAGTCCATACCAGGTCAACAACAAAAATTTTCTTCAGATTTTGTGGCAAGTAAAGTGTATATTGTTGGAGCAAAACTGGATTTATACCATCAGGCCAAGGTGATTTGAAGTTATCTGTAGAAATAACAGCGCAAACGTTTTTACTTCTTTGTTCTGGTTGAACGTCTATTTAATAGTAGCTGTCGACTCTGACTTGACTATCGCACGCTCGCCAGTCCTGACGGCGATCTAGAAATACGTGAAGAACTGTAAGTATAACTTGATCGCATGTTGGGAGATCCAAGTATTTTGACTAAGATGAACATTGATTGAGAACTCCTCAGAACTGGTATTGGAATGTTAGCGGATGTTTGGTGTCACCTTAGCGGTCCAAAAGTTGTTGGCACTAGAAAGTTTTTAGCACAGATCAACTGTTCCTTGTCGAAGCACCTGCTATGATATGGTTGGATATAATGAAACTCATTTTGACTATGAACGTAAACTAAGAATTTGCGTCGATGGCTAACATTAACATGTCTCCCAAAAAGGGGCAAAGTCTATGTGTACATAGTCGTTCCCATATCACCTTGTTGGAAACTTCTTGTAGAAGCTGCTTTTTGTAACTGACATCGTTTACCTTTTGCTCTGCGCTTAGTGAAACTTTTCATCTATCATGGCCCATCAGCAATATCTCATAGAAAGTAGTTCCACACATTTTAAATGGCCACTGTCGGGTATTGATTTGCAATCTGAAAGGGATGACAATTCTAGCAGGTGCTGTTCTGTTTCTATGTTTAATGAGAAGCATTGGTCACCAAATAGTTTCAGATCTTTTTCTTGCAAGCTGAGTCGCACCGTGTCCAAGCAGTTGTGTCCAAACCTTGCTGAAGGTATCTTCTCAAGAAAAATCTTTATAACAACGATTAGGTTAACAATTATTAGTTGATGCCACAAATTGTAAATAAAATTGCACAATATTTTAAAAATTGTATTTTATTTAATTTGGGGAATGAACTTTATCTATCCTTAAATCCTTAAGGGATATCTGAGGAGGTGAAGGAAAAATATTGATTTTGAAATGTTCTGCCATGCGTTCGCCAGCAAATAAATTCAGTCTTTCAAGACAGTTATTCCTTGGAATCGATTTCGTTTAGTGCTATCGCCCATACAATTTCAATCCACCATGTGCACTCAATACTCGAATATACACTTGAATAAGTAACCAACATAATAAAAGAAAGAAGAAACACGAGTGTATATCACTCGATATATCCTTATAAGGATTCATGATATCTTCTATTCGTAGCACTCCTTTCAGCTGGTATACTGATACGTCAGTCTTCTCCTCTGAATTGTAGCCAAGTTAGTCTACAACTACTATATACCCGACCCGCGAGCTCTAGTACTCGTACAACTTAAAAGATCACAAGAGTCGTTTTACCCACATTGCAGTAGCAAAAAGTTGGTATTTGCATAAGGATATTGCCTCAGTTTTCAGCATCATCAGTTATCTGCAGGAGTTTGGGAAGGTTATACTCGTGTACCTTCGTAAACCAAGTTCCATGCTTTAGCATGGAAATCTTTTTGAACATACGAGTATATACGCACATCCTGAGAGGACCCCTTCCACTGTGGATCGTCACACTCGTCCTATGAATACGTACACTGGCTGATTCGCTAGAGATTTACACGAATCCGTGTGACATTTTCATTTTTGTTTGCTCTCCTTGAAATGGGAACGAACACGAACGAAAGTCTTTTCAGGAAAGCCCTTGAAAAATGATTTCCACTTCCCATTCAGGGAAGTTCCTCTGATTAGAATAACATACACACATAGACACATAGAAAATCCACACAGAGAGGGAGAGATGAACTCTGTGACATAGTAAAATGAAACTACTACGTATAGGAAGCACCTCTCAAACGGATGAATGATTTTTATTCCTCCTGTCTACATGCGAGCTCATAGTACGTACGTCGAACGTTCGGAAGACCCAGCACTGTGTGAAGAAATTCTCTGTAAGTGAAGCCAAATATCGTAGAAAGACAATTATTCTGACAAAAGAAGAAGGAGGAGTATGAAAAAAAAAAGTACGCAAAGCAATGCAAATTCTCAAAAAGAAAATTCTTCAACTTGCTCTTCTTGGTCATGTCTGGGATGGGCAAAAGCAAAGTCCAAAGTTTCCGCTGCAAAGCAAAGAAAACAAGTTGTACTGGACGGACAGTGGAATGCAAAAGGAAATGAGAAAAACAAAAGAGTGAAATAAACTTATTTCTGCATCAAGGTTGTGCTCATAATTAGAAATTTTCGCTGAGTGCAGCTGAAGTTGGCTGGGTTTGCTTGCACAAAAAAAAAAAAAATTTAACAAAAAGGAAAAGAAACTACTCTCGACGAAAAGGATTCATTAAAACATTCTGCAAACAAAAGAGTGGCAATTATCCTTTGGCAAGAATCTGAGAAATTTCTCTTTTGTTAAACCTGAAGCCATAAAAGGGTGCAAAAGTAGAAATTCAATAGTTCTCCTTACTTCAGAACGGGTATTCGGTGCATGAGTGGAAGTATCGATGGCAAGTACCAGCACTGAGGTTACGGCTAATAATATGGTGGTTGCCCCTTTATTCGAAAAAAAAAAAACAAAAACCACAAAAGAAAAACTTTGAAAAGAACATGACATTACACTGTCAATAGTTTGGGCTATCTAAATCTGTGATTTCCCGGTATGGCGAATAATTTTCCAAAAGAAATACCAACTTGGGTATTGTAAAATGGAAAAAGACTTGACAGCTATTAAGAAAGCTAGTCTATAGTCTGAAGAGATTTCGTAATGTCAACTTCCTTACTATTGAAGGCAAGCTGTTTTATTATTCTTATTTCGTTGCATCTTCAACTAATCCGACT
This sequence comes from Volucella zonaria, assembly GCA_963966105.1. NCBI lineage: Eukaryota > Metazoa > Arthropoda > Insecta > Diptera > Syrphidae > Volucella > Volucella zonaria. The sequence continues at coordinate 68,281,093 of OZ014534.1, read as the reverse complement.
TTATTAAGGTTGAATACCCAACTCTCAATACTCTTCCAACCTAAGGGTATAATGCCCTTGATCGGTGTTCCAATTTGAATTCCAAGATTTAGCGCTCATTCGTGAGTATAGACCTTAGAATTGTTAGGTCATCTCTAGTATACATAGCTTTTTGATGAGTAATTTCAGTTATTCTCATAATGCGCCCGATAAGACGATGTATGCAATTATCGGAACGAAAATATTTTCATACTTACGAATTGGAAAGAGCGACGGTTTTTTTTTTTAACTCTTTAATTATACATTTTTGCTCTGACGAATATTCTGCTTACCTACGTCAGCGATGCTACCATGCTTGGCAAACCTGATCCTCAACCAACAATTTTCTTCAGTTACCTCGGTCCTCACCTAGATAGATCCTGTTGCATCTGTTGCACACTCCAAATAAATTAAATTTCCTTCTTCGTGTACTCACATACGAAGAGGTTTTACACTACTTGGATATAAAAAAAAAGACTTCGAAAGGAACGTTGGTATCCATCAACTTAAAGATATCCTAATTCATTTAGACCCCCGATACTCAATGTTCGAATAATGTTAGTTTCGCTGTATAGGTCATACAGTTGTTTGTAGAAATCTCCTGCAGAACCCGTCATATTTTATTAGGAATGTTGTTCACAACCGATCGAGAATATGGTATCATTTTCCGCTTACCAAAGACTCCATTCATCAATAGCGAGTCTCCTTGTTCTGTAGAAAACAGGTTTTCTGATGAGAACTGAAAGTTTTAACTGCAGTGATAGCAAAACGGTATGTTGGCACCTTCTGATACTACGCACTTTATTTCTTTGGCATCTTTGTACTATTGGGTATATAAATATATTCGTGTGGTTTTTTTCAAAATTTGAACGTTTATTTAAGAAAAACATGTACAATAGTATTATTCAAGGTATTGCCCATCTGAAGCTATGACTGGCAATTTGTGGATCCCACCCCAAAAGAACTGCGCCGGCTTTGCAGCCAAGAATGACTCAAGCCAATTTTTGATATTCTGCTCTGATGTGAACCGTATTTCAGTGAGGGCGTTCTGCATCGACCGGAACAAATGGTAGTCAGAAGGGGCAAGGTCTGAGCTATAAGGCAGGTGGGGTAAGACTTCCCATCCACTGTTTTCCAAATAGTTCTTAACCGGAATAGCAACATGGGGCCGAGCGTTGTCATGATGGAAAATTATTGCCTCGTGTCTGGTCCCATATTCCGGGCGTTTTTCGGCCACTGCTCTCTTCAAACGGATTAATTGTGTTCGGTAGCATTGTGGTTTCACTCGGTTTTAGCAGCTCATAATACACACCCATCTGATTCCACCAACTACAGAGCATTACCTTCGCGCCATGAATATTCGGCTTTTCCGTTGATTTGGCTGGTTGGCCGGGTTTTACATATGATTTTTTGCGCTTGGGCTTGTCGTAATGGATCCATTTTTCATCATAGTAACAATCCGACTTCCTTTTGTGGCGTTGCAGCAGCATTTCGGACATGCAAAACCGCCTTTCGACGTCTCTCGGCTTGAGTTCATGTGGAACCCAATTTCCTTGTTTTTGAATATATCCAGCTGCTTTTAAACATTTTGAAATGGCTGCTTGAGTGACACCCACAGATTCTGAGAGCTCTTCTTGTGTTTGGCAACAATCTTCATAGAGTAATGCTTCCAGTTCTTCATCTTCAAACTTTTTTGGCTGCCCAGGACGTTCATCGTCTTCCAAGCCAAAATCACCACTTTTAAATCGTGCAAACCACTTTGGCCCGTTCACTCAGCTAGCGCATGTTCACCATAAACTTCCACCAAAATACGATGACCTTCGGCAGCAGTTTTCTTCATATTAAAGTAATGAAGAACTCGCCGGAAAACTACTTTTTCAGGCACAAAGTTCGACATATTTGAGTGAAGAAAAATTATTGTTGTTTACGCTTCAAATGAATGACATATACTGAAATGACGTACAATGACAGTAGCTTTTCAACGCATGTTCCAATGGAATAATACAAGTTACGCCATCTCTTAGCAAACCGCACGAGTTAAGTTATAGACCCAATACATGAAATGTCCGATTTTCGCTCAGTCGGAAATAAGAAGTTCTCGAGCGAACAGCTGTGTCACAACATTAAATATTCTTTTTTTTATAAAATAAAATGTTACATGTACTTGACGTGTACCGTTATTTTTTTTTTTTAGGAATTATTTATTCAAGTTCGAACCCTGTTCCTTTACGAATTTAAAATGGGACATAATGCATCACTGGCAATTGCGCATTTGAGGATGTAGCGGTAAACGAACGCACAACGCAATATACGACGTTGGTTTGGAAAGTTCCGATCGGGAGATTTCAGCCTCGAAAATGAACCATGTGGGAAGCCGGTAACGTTAGTTGACGACGATGTTTTAAAAGCAACGGTGGATGCGGACCCAACGAAATCGGTGCAGGAGATTGCACAAAGCATGGGAGTATCCCCAATGACAATAAGTCGATACCTTTCTTTCATAGGAAAGGTAAAAAAAACTCGATAAGTGGGTACTCAATTAACTGAACGAATCCCAAAAACGCCGCGGCGCGGCGCCTGGAAACCTGCGCATCGCTTACATTAAGAAACCAAACTGAACCGTTTTTGCACCGTTTTTGCAGATTTGGTTGGATACAGATGAAAAACCAAAACACAACCACAAGCCCGATCTTCACCCAAAAAAGGCTTAGGTGACAATTTGGTGGACATCGAAACCAATCCACTTTTTATTTCTTCAACCAGGAGAAACGATAAACGCTATCAAATATTGTGAGGAAATCGCCATATTGCATGCCACGGTCCGATCCTTTTGCATGAAAATCCTAAACCCCATACCTCAAAATTAACGGCGGTGCAAAAACTTGCAGTTGGGATTTGAAATTCTTCCGCATCCATCGTACTCTCCTGATATTTCCCCAACGGATTACCATATTTTCCGCAATCTGAAAAGAGTCAGCATTTCTACGAAAAATTAATATTTGAGATTGTATCACGTTGGAAGGATGTCCTAGATGCCAACGGATCCTATTTTGATTGAATAAAAATTTACGGACAAATAATATTGGCTTTTTGATTTTTACTACAAAATCGAACATTTCATGTCGTAGAACCCAATACATTGGGTCGCCCTTCTCACATTGTACATTTTTTTTTTGTTTTTGGATAAATTATATGTTCTTCCCGTCTTTTATTTTCGAAAGAGCGGCATTTGCCATCAAATCAAAGGCGGAATGGAATCTACCATACATCTCATTTGTGGCAATGAGATGTATGGTAGATCGGGACTAATTGCTATCAACATTTGACATCTAGGAATGTTTCGAAAAACCCAATCATCTTCAGTGGATTAGAAATTACCTTTCGGAACATTCAATTCAAGTTGTCTTGGATGGTTTCAAGTCTGATATCCACAAAATAAATGCTGGTGTGCCCCAGGGCCCCGTTCTGTCTCCGACACTCTTTTTAATTTTTATCAATGATCTCTTGGCTGCCACTTCTAATCCAATATATTCCTTTGCTGACGACAGTACTCTCTGCTTTTCATATTCGTTTCCGGACTCGCGTCCCTGCTCTTCGGCTGTAGAACGGGAACGGCAGTGTATGTTAAGCTCATTAAATTCTGATATTAACAACATAACCAATTGGGGAACTATCAACAGAGAGGAATTTAATGCTTCCAAAACACATTGCAGTCTGCTGTCAACAAAGCGAAATCCAAACACCCAGCCATTATCCTTGAAAGGCACCTTTATCGTGGAAACCGAAAAATTCTACATCCTCAGTATGTGTGTCAATGACAACTTACATTGGAATGACCACATATTCGGTGTCGTCAAAAATGCTGCGAAATGTCTAGGTTTCCTCGAACGAAATATTTTACTACCCCCTCTGATTTGACCTCAATATATAAGGCATTCATTCGCCCAAAACGGGAGTACATCTGGTCAGTTGCTCCTAAAATATCTCTGCACTTGTTAAATACTTATGATTCAAAACCATGCGATAAAACTCATAGGTGATACTAATATCACTCAAACAATGGACACCCTCGAATACCGACGTAATGTCTCGTGTCTCACTCTGTTTTATCGCTATTTCCACCACCAGTGCTCCATAGAAATCGCCAGTATCATTCCGCCCCTTCAAACTTTTAACCGTAACACCCGTCTCGCTATGAATGCTCATCAGTATACTACGAGTATCTAGCCCACTTTCGGACGAACTCTAAAATATCGTGATTCGTTCCTAAGCCGTACAACTCGCTTATGGAATGCCCTGCCTAGCTCTTTATTTCCCGGTCGTTATAACTTACAAACATTTAAAAACAAAGTACATCGGTACCTGTCCTTTCTTCCTCCCTAAATTTCCTTCGCCCGCGCTGTCTGTGGTCAAACATTTTAAGGGTACACAAACCCTTTGAGCGCGCTTATTATAAAAAAAAAAAAAAAACAGGCAGGTCTGATTAACCGAAGGGTGTGTTCAATTCCATCAACATAACGCTCGCCCTCATACGGCTAAGGCCACCTGCATACGAGTACAGTTCGGCTGAGGAAGAATGGTGCACCCACTGATTCTCCAGATTTAGCACCTTCAGATTCACGCTGGTTCTGAAGTCTGCCAGGATGATGTGGAAGAAGCTCTTGGGGTGTTTTTTTTCGTCCAAGCCAAACAATTTTTTTTTAGTGCCAGCATTAAGAAGTTGCCTGAGAGGTGGGCAGAAGTGTTGTCTAATGAAGGAACTTGCATTGACGACTAAATTAATTAACAGGCATTCAAAAATTGCGTAATACTTATGTTACAACCTGATAGTTCTTAAGACCGGATATTCTGGAGCTAATATGCTACGACGATGATATGAGAACTATTGTTGGCTCACTAAGGGCTTGGCGGACAAACTATCTCTATTTCTGAATCCAGAGAAGTACGAATAATGCTTATTGACCTCAACTTCAAACACGTTGTTGTAGGGTATACGAGTATAAGTACCTGCCTCGTTTATTTTTGACTCCATCACACATACGCTAATTAATTTAGCGAGACAAGTCCTGTTTTTCAAGACGGTGGCTAATATGAGAAAATAAAATAAGCACAATTGATATGTTATCATCGTTACAGCACTGCATATCTCCAGATGGACGCCGCTCAGTGCCTTCCCTAATTACAGCACAACACTTGCCCACCAACAACAATTTGTGTACAATGGTAACTTACTAGATGGAGTGAAAAGTGACATCCTTGAACGCCAGAATGCGCTGCTACTGCAAAACAGGTTATGGTGCCTTGAAGTCCGTTCATATTTAGGCAGACATGCCAATGCGATGCGATACTGCCTTTAGTTTTGTTTTGACAGCTGATTGTTATTGACGTGTTTGGCATCATGTTGAGTATGGACAAAAACGATTTTCGTTCTCTCATAAAACATTATTTTTTGAAAGGCAAAACGGCGAAGGAAACAAAAGGAAAGTTGAATAAATGTTATGGGGCTAATGCTCCGTCAGATTACACCGTCAAATATTGGTTTCGAGAGTTTCGTTGTGGCCGCAACTCCACTACCGATCAAGTCCGCAGCGGCAGGCCCTCCGATGCGGTTACAGAGGACAATGTCAAAAAAATACATGAAATGGTGTTGGCTAACCGGAAAGTGAAGGTGCGCGAGCTAGCAGATACCACAAAGATTAGTACTGAGCGCACACGCCATATTTTTGGCAATATTCTGCATATGAAAAAGTTATCCTGCCGCTGGGTGCCGCGAATGACCAAAAACACGAACGCGAGAGCACTTCGAAAGAGTGTTTGGATTTGCTGATGCGGAATCGGGCGAACTTTTGACGTCGATTGGTAACTGGATTTGGATCCCTCGGACTATTATCTCTTCCCAAACCTCAAAAGATGGCTCATCAATAAAAAATTCAGCTCACGCGAGGAAATCATCGACGCCACGGAGGAGTATTTTGCAGACCTTCCGGAAAATTACTTTTCGGACGGGATCAAGAAGTTGGAAAATCGCTGGAATAAGTGTATCAAACTAAAAGGGGGGGGACTATATTGAATAATATAAAAAAACATTAAAAAAAAATTTAACTCCCAAGAAGGTCACTTTTCACTCCATCTAGTACTTTCAAATTGTTTGCAAATAAAAGTATCGAGTGCTTACGCTATTATCAAGGATCTACTAAACCTCAAAGTGGTGCTTAAGTCTGACACAATATAATCGATCTCGTGACTCTTATTCCTGAAGAGCATTACCTTAAAATATTACAAGACCATCTATATATGTATGTAAGTGAAATCCCCAAAATGACCACTCAATCATGTTTACTTTGAGTATCTGAGTAACTACAGTTTTATTGTTGGCATTGAAAGTAAATTCATGCGACAAAAGTGTGTAATTTAACAACCGAGCTCACATTAAACAGTGGCTACACTAGACACACTCCTTGACGTCGCCGACAGGTAATCACATAAAACTCAAACAGCTAATTACACAATAACACAAGTGCCCAGTACCCAGTACCCAGTACCCAGTCCAAAGGAAATGTACTTACCCAAGTATGCTCATTGCTCATTGCTCATGAGTCATATCTCATGAGCGAATATATTTTTGTACTTCTAACTTTGATCAGACGGTCGGGTCGACTATCGCGTATCTACGAATACGAATTGGAAGAAATTTCACTTTTCATTCGAGTCGGAGAATTCGCCGCATTTTCTCATGTACGAATACCTTCTTCGGGTTTACGACTTACCACCGCAAATAGTCATGGTCATATTGTAGATACCCGCAGTCGTACTATAGTTACATTCAATTAAAGTCGAAAACAATAAGAAATTGATAACTTTCGGTTTCGTGATCAATTGAATATGATCAAATCGATCGTAGATCTTGGTAGAGAGATCCGAATAGAGCACCTCCTCCTCCTTCCGTCGAGTAATTGAACAGAGAAACTAATGGAAAGTCTTTTATCAAGAGGGTAACGATCAGGGGAGGTTACACTACTCATAAATGCAGCTGCATTTACCCACCGCCACTTGGATAGTATCTAATTTATTGACTTTGGACTCAAAGAGTGGGCGTGCCCGGACGAATCATTTCGATTAATTTTCCATTAGAGACGATAATTTATTTGAAAATCGTCGGTTAGTTAACGATATTTTTTCTATTTTTATTTTTTATTTTTACAGCACGCGAGTTGAATTGGATTTTTTCCTTACGAGCAATTGGATGCGTGAGCATTCAGTCATGCCAAGTGCAGAGGAAATTATTATTCTGCAATTGCATTTGCCAGACGTACGTGTATGGCTCTGAGATACAAATAATTGATGAGTGCAAATGTGGAGAAAAAAAAAAAAAAGTGAAAATTGTACAACTTGGCAATGAAAACGATAAAATTGCCGGCTGCGGTGCCATTCGAGTCAATATCGAAAACAATTTGATTCGATTGCACTACTGTAGCAGGCACCTACGAGTATGAGTTTGTACGTAGAAAATTATAAATAGACTGCGCTATTAAAATGTCAATCGAGGTACTTTATAATGACAGTAGTCACGTCCCATTCATATTACGAGTAATAGACAGATTCTTGAATTATTAAAAATTTTTAATAAATAAGGTGAGTCTGTGAAGCTTGTTCTGTTCTTAACAACAAGCCGAAACCACATTTATGGAATGATTCGAGAGCTAAGAAGTGAAAGTTGACAGTGGCCTTCCACAAAAGCCTATTGCTGGGTGTCCTATAAGAAGTAAAAAAATCTTCAATTCAAACTAAGGAAAGTTCGAAGAAAACCGTTAGCTCTTTTATGAAAACAACTAAAAGCCTTGCAAAATTCTTGTCTCTGTCCAACTGCTTTTACTCGTAGGTATCTACTTAAATGGCATGGCTCCTGAATGAGTCACAGTAAAGAAATGTTAATCTTGCTACTGGAATATCATCTGTCGGGATTTTCTTGTAAATAACTTCACGGAGTCGCTCACACTTTAATAAGAAGGGTCGAATCACCAGATAAAACCTTCTTTAGTGTCGAGATCCAAAAATCTTCGACATAGCTTCACCTTAGCTAGACGTCTTTGTAAATGGCTGTTTAAACTGGTGTACAGTTCACACGAACGTGTGAGTTTCAAGCTTAAAATTGAAAGAAACTCCTGTTGTTATACCACAATGATTTAAGACCTAACAGCCTTTCATCATTCCTTTTAAAATCTGGGAAAAATTGATTGACACCCATTTTCGTCAGAATATGCGAGTGTATCCAACCCTTCTTTCAACATCTCAACATGCATACTGCATAGTATGTCCAATTGAAAATCGTTCAGCGTAAAGAATATCTTATGATGACCTTCATCGATATTGAGAGAGCCTTCAATAGTGATAAAGCAGACGATTGAATTGCTGCTCACAAAATATCCGACTACAAATTGGTGATTTATTCTTCAATGTTGGCTTTCAAGATTTGCAAGGTTTGTGGTTTGTTGCGGTAAACGTGAGATTTCAAAGAGCCCCGAAGGAAGAGGTCCGGCGATCTCGCCAGAACGGGAGTTCGCACGGCCTGGAAATTGATGACTCAAACTCTCCATTGTTGCTCGAGCTCAAGCGGAACTAACAACGCTCGAGACCCAATTCAGCAACTTGTGGCAAAAAAAGACGTTTAACGTCCGTGGTGCCGTCGGCTTCCTCAAAAAAAATAAGGGCCTATCACTTTTTTACCGCAAATGCCTCACCAAACAAACACTTTGAGGGGATGCAATGACTCTTCGTTCCTTTCCGTTCCTCAAGAACGCAAATTTTGTTAATTAACATAACCACTTAACTGGAAATGGGCTTCGTCGCTCATTATGATTTTGGACACAAAATCATCCTCTTCTTGCACCAGGTTTAACAGAGCATGAGAGTAAGTTAACCTCACTTGATGGTCAGTACGCAGCAACTGGTGAACGGTTTGCACTTTATAGGAGAATATCTTCAGGTCTTTCATCAAAACTCGACGCAACGAACGTTTACTAATGCCAAATTGTGTGCATTCTTGTGGACTCTCTCGGACGTCCTCGGCCACAGCAGTGATATTCTCGGTCGTACGAGCAATACGGGGCCGGCCACTTCTTGCGACATTTCTAGTGGAACCAGTTTGAACGAAACGCTTAACTGTTCGCGCACATGGTGCAGGACGACGAGGAAAACGGCGACGAAATTCAACAACAGACCGGAAATTTGTCAAGTAAACAGTAACAATAATTCCGGGTTCTTCAGATGTGTATCGCTCCATTGCTGGTTGTCAACTAATTCTCTATCTGTCTACGACATAAATGACAAAACAAAGCACAATGGCACTTGACGTCATTTGCAAAAGTTATGGCACATTCACATTATGACATTACTTTTGCCCCACCTTGTACGAGGTGCATTCCAAATTAAACAGAGTTTTTTTAAAAAATAAGAACAACAAGGCAAAACCGATTATTTTATTCAAAATAGTCCCCTTCCGACTCAATCCGCAAAACGGTCTCCTTTCATAAGCAAATGCATTTTTTCGAAAAGGTAAAAATCGTATGATACCAAATCAGGTGAATACGGGAAGTGGTTGATAGTTAAAATGCGATTTTTAGCCAAAAAAAATGGGCACAAGTGTCGATCGATGGGATGGCGCATTATCGTGCAGCAAACGCCAACTTCCTTCTGCGCGATATTCTGGCCGGATACAACGAATCGATGCACCAAACGCTTCCAAACACCAAGAACAATTGTGGATTAACTGTTTTGCCCAGTGGAACGCACTCTTTGTGGACACTGCTCTTGAAATCGCATAAGCAAATCAACATTTTCTTCACTTTTGACTTCTTCAAACGAGATTTTTTTTTTTTTGGGTTTTGGCTCGTCTGACGGCTTTCACTCGACACTTTGGCCCCTGATTTCTGGATCATATTGAAAACACCACGTTACATCCCAATTTCGTCACAATGTTGTAAAGGAAGTTGTTGTCCTTCTTGGCCTCCTTGATGATGTCCTTCGAATTTTGAATTCTGAGCAATTTTTGCTGTCACTTCAGACGCAATAACTCCGCTTCTATTGGTTAAAATGTCATGAAATTTTGATAGTACTCGTACATCAGTGGAGGATATAGCTTTCCAGCGCATGTACTTGCCAATAGATGATCTCAGTAGAATATAAATTTTTTAAGAAATCCTGTTTACCTTGAAATGGACTTTGTAGAAACGGAAGCTTTACAGTCTTCGGCTTATGCATAGAATATGTGCCAATAAATATTCTATGAGACGTAATAGAAGAGCTCTGACTAGTTTCTTCAATTGGACCCAAAAGTGTGGCTGTAAAGCCGAATGAAATCAAACTGGTCCTCTTCACAAAAAAATATTAGATTCCATTTTATACGGGATCAGACGAGAATTTGTCTAAGAGCCAAATATCAAAAATCCTGAATTACTTTATTCATATCCACAAAGGTCACAGGAATTAAATGGGATCTGCAACTAAAATTATGCGTTGGCTCTACTTTGTTCGATCAATGAGTCCGTGACATTTTTATTTTCCCGCATTGCAACTTGAAAAACAATACTGCTCTCGTCAACTGCTATTTACCAATAGACAACAGCTATGCCAGCCAGACAACTGCGTGAAAATTTAGAAAACAGTGAATTTCGTATGCTAACTTCAAAGGAGTGTTTGGCGTTGTCCAACCCCTATCTGCATGAGTTTTTGCGTCGTTTCATAAACGTGGACGAAACATGGATCCACCAGAATATATCGGAGACCAAGCAGCAGTCGAAATAGTCGTCGTCGAAGAAGGCCAAACCAATCTATCGGCGGAGAAGTTCTTGGCGACAGGTTTTTTGGGATGCACGCTATATAATTCACATCGACCGCATTCAGAGAGGAAAACAATCAATGCCGAATATCATGGAGTGGTTCTAAGACGATTTGAAAGAAGAATGAAGAAAGTGCTCGTCCATAAAGCAGTGCGCTCGTGCGTAGTCGCCGGGGCTTTGTTTTATGAATTTCTCTCTCATTCGCAAAATCCTCCGGCTTTAGCCTACAGTGACTATTTTCTGTTTCCAAATCTGAACAATTGATTCGACAAAGAAGATTTGCCTCCAACGATAAAATCATCGTTCAGACTCTTGCAGGCCTCTTTGCAAGACCCCAGCACGCCTTATTATTTGGAAAGGATCAAAAGTTTTGAGAAACGTTGGACGAAATGTATAGAGCTCAAAGAAGATTATGTTGAAAAATAAAACGTCTTCATATTAAGGTAGGTAGCCAGTCCTAGACAAACAGATCTACTGTATATCACTGGGATAAGTGCAAAGATAGGTCTGTGTATGCCACAGCGGTCCTCCGAGGTCTATTCCTACTGCTATGCTAGGCATATTTCACCACACTTACACTCATACATCCTAATACCTATGAGAAGCAGATAGCGTCGCTATGCTAGTCGCCAGAGATCAAACTCGTAGTAAACCAACAGACGAATATCATAAAAAACCGACTACATCACTTCTTCCTTCATGTTTGAAAGCAATGTGAGTGTTAAAATTCCAAGCAGGGAACTGGACCGATGAGAATAGAATCTATCCACTTCACTGGGCTCAGAAACAAATCAAAGGATGGATGGCAGTGTTTTCCCTGAAAAACTAGCCCTGCGTACCTTTTCTCGCCTCCTAAACCAGTTGGAAATTTCATTAATTAAATTGGATGTGATACGAGTATCTACTGTCTATTGTCTACTAGATCTGCAATAATAGCCAAGAAGCTACAAAACCCTTGAATTTTCTTAACAGAAGTTTGTTGAAAACCGTCCCTTATCGCTCAACGAAATGGTCAAACAATTCAAAGTCCACAGAGAAAATACCGATGAACTTTCCTAAAGTGTCAGTCAGTCTCTGAGTATTACAACATTGTATAATTGTATTCATCCTCAAATTAAGTCTAATAGACCAGACCAATTCCAAGTGATTAGGAGGCACATCTCTAAATTCGGTCAATTCTAATCTGGATCGGCATCCTATGAGGCATCAGCATAGGTTACTGCTTAATTGAAGGGCATGCATGGACTTCATTTTAACGATTTTTGCAGGAGCTGTAGATATGAAAAAGGAATTGGAACAACTCTTCATTTCCTGTCCTGGTTCCACCAGAAGAGAAGAAAATCATCTGGGTCACTTCGTCGTAGAGTCAGTAGGTCTCGCTTAAAGGACTTATGTTGACACATAAGCAAGTCCAATATTTGCCGATCTCCATGACATTCTCGTTTCTACTTTTGAATGGAAAAGCATTGAGAGCCAGTGTTATCGCAAAGAGTCTTAGTAAGTCTCACCGATGCAAACTTCCCCACAACCTGAGCTAATCTGACTAAGGTGAGTCATCAAAAACGTAGGAGATAGCTGATGACAGTATACATTTCTATTCGGTGGCTAAATGTCAAATTGAAAAGCCAAATTTCAATTTATGATCAAGAGTATTCATAGTCCTTTACTTTTCTGATCCATGTTTGTGCTACATGTACTGTATTTATGTTAGTATACATGCGACATATTAACTTCCTCGATTGGTAGGTGTTATAGTTTTTCGTGTTGTCCTTACCTTTATACAATGAAACAAGAGGATCTACGCACTACAGGTTCAAATTCTGTCCGACAGGTCATTATTTTTATTTATTCGTTTCTGTATCCCCTTGTGGGTCCTAGGGCCTCTACTATGCCTACGCGCCATCGAGTGCGGTTTCTGGAAATGTGCCTCAGCTCTCACCAACTTTTTCCCAGTTACCGTGCTTCCTTCTCAACTGTTCTGCGCCACATACTCCTAGGACCGCCGCACATTCTGCCGTCCTGAGTAAGCGGGTTCCATTGCATCGCTTGGTTAGCTATGGACCTGTCACCCTTTCGGAGAGTGTGACCAATCCACTGGTACTTTCGTCATCGTATGGTTGTGCCTATAGGTTCGTGGTCCGTTCCCTGATAAAGCTGTTTGTTAGAGATACGGCTTGGCCAGAATATCCCTAAGATGTAGCGTAGGCACCTATTGACAAACGTTTGCAGCTTCCTCGTGATAGTGGTGGTCACCCTCCAGGTACCACATCCATATATAGTAGTAGCACGGATTCAACTTTGGAACGGAACAGTCGTAGCTTGGTGTTTAAGCTAATTGCATTACTTCGCCAAACTGTGGATAGCATCCCAAGCGCAGATTTTGCTTTGCCTATGCGGTTGGCTATATCCAGTTCGGTTCCACCGTCGGTTGAGACAATACTCCCATGGTATTGGAAACTCTGTACGCTCTCAACCGTCTGTCCAGCAATACATATATGAGTTGATGAGTTCGATCTTAAGCCGAGTTAATTTTCAGCCCAACGACGTCTGCTGCCCTTCCAACGTTTGTTGTCCTTTGGTGAAGGTTCATTATTCTGTGAGACAGAAGGCATACATCGTCGCCGTAGTCAAGGTGTTTGAGTTCAGATGTAAGAGTCCATCGAATTCCTCCATTTCCTCTTAACAAGGCCGCATTCAGCACATCACTAATCACCAATAGAAACAGTATTGGTGAAAGTATGCAGCCTTGCCTAACCCCGCTTTTTTGGACTTCGAATCCCTCACACCGTCTTCCTCTGTGTATGACGTGACATGTGGACCCATCATATGTAGCCTTGATAATTGCTATTAATTTATCAGGAATGCCTCTCCTGTCCAAGGCACGCCAGATAAATTCCCGATTGACACTATCAAACGCCTTTTCAAAATCGATGAACAGCAGGCGAAGTGGTGATCGGTACTCAACACACTGCTCGATAATGATCCGCAAGGTGGTGTTGATGTGGTCGACACAGGAGGATCCAGAGCGGAAACCTGGTTGTTCGGCGTACAGTGTGTCTTCGAGGTGTTCTTTGATTCGCTCCAGGATGGTTTTAGCTATTGTCTTGGCCACAGCAGGCAGCACGCAGATACCTCTCCAGTTTTCGCACTGCATTAGATTCCCTTTTTTAGGGAGCTTGACGATCATTCCCTTCTTCCACTCGTCCGGAAAACTCTCGGCTTCCCTTGTTCTCTCGGCAAGTGGGAACAGTAGCTCAGCTGATACCGTTGGCGGAGCTAGAAAAAGCTCCGCAGGTATGCCGTCAAGTCCTACTGCCTTATTGGTTTTCAGTGCTTTGATCGTGGCAATAATCTCTTTCTAACTGGGGGTTGTGGTGCGAATTCGGGAATTTCTTTCTACGGACACTTCAGTCTGACTTGGGTGCATATTGCTGGCGAATACTCGGTTTAGAACCGAAGCAAAATGCTTCTTCCACCACTTCAGTTGATCCTCATCCAATATTAGCAACGAACCGTCTAACCCTTCCACTGGGTGTTGAGTAGAGCTTCGACCACCTATAAGCTCTTTGGTGATTCTGTAAACGGTTCTGCTGTCGCACCTCGCTGCTGCTTCTTCTGCTTGCGTGGCCAGCGCATTGATGTAATTGCGCTTGTCATTTCTCACGCTACGCTGCACTTCTCTAATCTTCATGCGATATAGGGTCTCTAGCTCGATCTTCCCTGCTGCTGGAGCTGCTGCAATTCGAGCTCTTAGTTGTTTTCGTTCGTTGATCCTTCTCCAGGTATCCTCGGAAACCTAGGCCCCCTATGGCTTCCCTGCGATCGACCGACAATCCTTTCAACACCTGATGTGAAAACAGTTTTCACAGCACACCAGTGGTCTTGGATAGTGGCGGGTAGTGAGTTGCTGATTGTTTTCACTCCTCGTGAGAGATGGTTCCTTAGTTCTTGGCGCACTGTGGGAACTCTCAGTAGGTCTACGTCTACGTATTCTTGTGTCGTTAGATTTTCAAATGGCAGCAGTGCGTAATTGGGCAGTAGCTATCATAAGTTGGTGACCTCAAACCCATGTCCGCTCCTCATCTGTTTCAGACGTCTAGAAGACTATTTCTAAAACGGCGACTGATGGCAAAATGGTCGATTTGGTTGGAGGTTGCTTGCCTGTCAGTTGACACCCAACTGATTTTATGACAAAACGATTTGCGTTGCGAAAGTCAAAAAATCGTTCGCCCTTGTCATTGCTGTGGCCTAATCCGTGCCAACCCATAACATGTTTGAGCCCTTCGTTGTCGCTGCCTACCTTGACATTAAGGTCCCCCACCACAATGACAATGTCGCCGTTGGGTGTTGCATTATAAACAACTCCCAACTGGTTGTAGAAGGTCTCCTTTTCTTCGTCAGACGAACCATCCGTGGGGGCGTAACACTGTATAATGGTGACGCGACGTACTCTCGTCTGGAATCTGGCCGTTAAAATCCTATCACCGTGCGGTTGCCAGGAGATTAGGCCCATGCGTGCTGTAAGTGTTAACAGCAGTCCAACTCCATATCCACGGGGCTTCCGGTTGGTCTTCCGGAGTAGAGTAATACAGTGTTACGCGTCGGGGATTGGTACTCACCCGCATCCAACCATCTTATCTCGCTTACTCCCAATATTTCCAACTTATATCGCATAAACTCATGCTCAAATTGAAGGAATCTGGCGTTCTGAGGTCCTTGACTCTGAGAGTCACATACCAGAAACCAATCTTAGTCCGGGTACGATAGTCAAAGGTCGTCAACGTGTTATCAGTCCTTATCCGAGGCATTAAGTCGGTTTCCGTAGCGGGCTGGTTTCGGTAACGCGGATTGCTGGCCCAGGTTACCTAGTCTAGGCATAAGATCCTAGACAATCTAGCACTCGTAATGTTGGCCTACACTACGTGTAGTAGTTGCCAGGGGACCACCTCGAGGAGGTAAAGCAAGCACTTGATTGTTGCGCTACTGGTCCAATCCACGTTTTGAACAGTCAGTAGTTTCCCGATCAATCGCCATGCAGGTCCGACAGGTCGTCCCTTATTCATTCCTTTTACTGCTTCGCTTAGTTCATTTTCGCTTTCCTCTATTTGCTAGCTCGACTTTGTGCCCCTTCTAAAGCTCATTTAGTATTGTGCGAGTAGAGTTATGTGTCTGCTCTACTCGAAGCCATGATCAGTTCTATTCAGCTGGATTTATACCACGGTAGTCCCGCTACCAAAGTAGCATTAACCGGGGTCAGGAACACCTATGAAACCTCTACACTGCAGTGGATTCATCAAAAACTCACATGATTTCAACCTGCTTATTTCTAGAAGACATACGGAAATCCCCTGAATGATCAAAAGAGCCATCGAAAGCACGTGAATCCTGGGTCAAACTTGGCACGTGCTCAATAGCTAGGACCCTTTGGCCGATATACAGCAAAATATATTGTACTCTCTATATAGACGCGCGAGGATGCGCGAGTTGCCTCAGACTTTATCACAGGCTACTGCAGTACTATAGAGCACCGGCATTCATGCTAAACGCCTAGATACGACTTTTGAACGAGCTGCAAATCTGCGGTTTGACGGGGATGGACTTTCTGAGAGAAGAATTAAGGCGTTATGTAGTTACTTCTTCACAGACCTGCAAGACTGAGCTGCTAAGCTGAGGTTCATATCACTATCTGGCTGGTGCTATCTAGGTTTCCAGGACGTAGTCGTATGGGGGTAATGGACCTTCCTTAGGTCGAGCCTAAGGCGATGAAAACCTGGCAAGATGGAGGTTTTGGAAGAAGCATTATACAACAACTCCGCCTGACCTTCAACATTTTATCGACAAAGTTGGAAAGGAACAAATTCAAATTTATATTTATATTTATCGAAACCCAATTGCGCATCCTGTCGGTTGGAATCCATTTGTCCCCACATTCATGCCCTCTGGTAAAAATATTTTCAGTTGCAATTTGTCACAATTTTCCATTCGAACCAGCACAGAGTAAACGAATTCCTACAGAAATTCCACTCCAAATTGAATTCATTCCCAAGTCCTTGACTCATCTATGTTTGTACGAATATATATCCAACTTTCAAATGACCAAAATGAACATAAAAAAAGTGTCTGCCACACATTCGTTGTTGCTTTTTCCGTCGGTGGAGCTGTCAAATAGGCCCTACTTTGTATTCATTGAAAATTGATCTTGACTGCGGGCCAACTGAATTATTAGATTCTTAGTTCCGCAAAAATGAAAGCACAAAATAAAAAATAAAATTTCCATTAAAACAAAAATAAAACTCTCACTCGATGACCCATGACCCTGGGGTTAATTAACACCCAACCAACCAAGTGAAAATATTCCACAGTGGAAAGATATAAAATATGCAGCACAAGACCACACTATAGTGCTGGTGTATTCATGCTCTTAATCCCTTTCTCTTGTCAGCCGCCACCACCACAGAATAATGAAGTAACAACTTATTGTCTCCCTGGAGGCACTCACAGCTCTATCCGTACTTAGCATTCCACACACAGATGCTCTTCACATGTGTCAAGGGATATTCATAGAATGGAACAATAGGTCTACAGTCTACCCCGCTGGGTTTCTATCAATCGATATCCATCAAATTGCCAAACCAATACCGAAGTCAGGGTCTATCTTTGTTATGAGGCAACTACTTGTAATCCCTGGAGATCGAATAATAGCGTCGAATTCTGCCTACGGATGTCCTTGGCCTTTTTTCCCTCATCATCCGCGCCATTTGCTTAGTCCCCATATACTATACGAGTACTCGTAGTGGTGATGGTAGTGGCATATTGATTTTGGAATGCTTGCCAAAAACCATATAAGGGCAAAAGTATTCGTATTTCCAGAAAAATCAACAAGAAACCAAATGAAAAGATGGAGGAACCATTGTTCGAGGGTGAATCCGATATACGAAGTTATACGTACGGATACACTAGTGTTGAAGGCAATTTGGAAAAGTCGTGACCATTATTTGTTAGTCTCTTGCCTGAATGTCTGATATTCTACATCACCCTCTGCTCAATTGGAACGACTTGGACTGCAATAAGGACATGCATAGGTTTTGCTTTCGATTTAAATCGATAATTTCCCTCGCAGGGGAGCATACACAGCATACACAAGTACTCGTATCATGTAACGCTGGCGCTACTCTTGGTCAATATTTACTCTGTGTTGTTCTAAGGAGCTGAATGATTCCATTTGCACATTGCAGGGGTGAACGAGTATGAATAGTACGAGTATCTAAACTATTGCAAACATACTCGTAGTTGTGCTTGAATGATTAGAGGGCTCATTTAAAGCGGACTGGCCATCTTTTGTGATTCAAGTGGAAATGCTACGAGTACATGCATCGACTATTTTGTTAGATGTTATACTCGTATTCAAAAGTCTTGTACTTGATGAAAGATGATGACAAAGTAAAGTGAAAGACGGTTAGGTCACGTTTTAGCTACATATGTACATATATGTGCAAACGTGTACTACATTGAGAACGACCTTGCTACGTACTTTTATTGATCACAATCATCAGAAAAGATATGTTCCTTGATAGAAATGTGAGAGAGACTCCTTAATTTTGCTTAAGATCTGCTCCCTGTTTAGACATTGTCATAGTAAAGATTTATTAGCTTTCAAAGGACTTTTTAATAGACGCAAGCAAAGTGTCGCTATTGGACTTGTCTAGCTGTATGCTGGTTGCAACCATGTTTTTAGAGCTTGCTTGCTTTTCTAATTATTTATGCATCTGCGCTTTCTTACCAATTCACCGCGCCATCTAAAACGAGGTCTTCTTTCGCCACATTTTCCATTCAGAAAGAATTAAAATACGAGTACATATTGACATTGACCGCCATACGTAGTCAAGTCCGCCTCGAAGTCCTTTTTTTAACATCACGCCCTTTGATGATTTTTATAGTCCTTACACAGGATAAACAGATGGTGGGTATGGGGTGGATTTTTCAAACATCTTTTCTAAGGCGAATTGATTTATAAGAAAAAAGAATGTTGACATAGGATTTAATATACATGGTAACTATGTAAGAAGGGAGGAAGTTGTACGCTGTGTCCACTCCGAGGGTCTTCGTTCTTGAGGTTTTTGGCCAATAATTCTGGAATCCCATTTATAGTCATGCCTTCAATCGAACATATTGAACTGTTTCACTCACACTAGTCGAAATGGCGTGTTTATCCGTCTCAATCACAGCGTCACTGTCTGTCTCGCTCACACTTGGTACTCATTTTAACTTATTAAAAAGAATTAACTATGAATCGGGTTTGTTTAGCAAAATATTTTGTTTGTCCTCAATTAAGCGTTAGTCTAGCAAGTGTCATACCATTTTGGACATTTGGACTAAATAGGCCATCTTTTAAAGTTTCTTGCCAAAATGGCATAGCACATGTTTTTGTCAGTGCAGTCAGTTCAAGTTGGATGATTAATGATTTTCAGATACATGGATGGACAGAAAAGCAATATTTTATTGGGTCTACAAGTAAGTTTCCAGCGTTTTTTTCCAAAATTTGAAATTTTATTATGAAAACATAGTTACAATGCTTTATTCAAAGTATCGTCCATCGGAAGCTACAACTTTCCCCCATCTTTCTGGCAATTTATGAATTCCGGACCAAAAAACATTTCTCGTCTTTCGAGCCCAAGAACGTATCGAGCCAATTTTTGATTTTCTCTACTGAGCTGAAGCGTATTCCCGTAAGAGCGTTCTGCATCGAACCAAACAAGTGGTAGTCAGATGGTGCCAAGTCTGGACTGTAAGGCGGGTGAGGCAGAATTTCCCATCCACTATTTTCCAAATAGTTTTTCACCGAAACCGCAACATGTGGCCGAGCGTTGTCGTGATGAAAAATGACGGACTCATGCCTGGTCTCATATTCTGGCCGTTTTTCTTTTAATGCCCGCTTCAAACGAATTAGTTGGGTTCGATATAATGGTCCTTTGATGGTTTCACCACTCGGAAGCAGTTCGTAGTATACGACACCCTTTTGATCCCACCATATGCAGAGCATGACCCTATTCACGTGAATATTTCGTTTCGGCGTCGATTGGGCGGGTTCGCCGGGCTTTGTATACGATTTTCTGCGTTTAGGATTATCATAATAAATCCATTTCTCATCACCAGTGACAATACGATGCAAAAATGATTTATTTTTATACCGCTGCAGTAACATTTCGGACATGCAAAATCGCCGTTCGACGTCTCTTGGCTTCAATTCGTACGGCACCCAGTTTCCAACCTTTTGAATGAATCCCAGTGCTTTTAGGCGCAGAAAAACGGCTTGTTGCGTGACGCCCAATGATGCAGCAAGTTCTTCTTGAATCTGACACAGATCCTCATCCAGTAAAGCGTCCAATTCCTCGTATTCAAAACTTTTCGGCTTTCCGGGGCGATCTTTGTCTTCAACTCCAAAATCACCACTTTTGAACCGTTTGAACCACTCGCGGCACGTCGATTCACCAATACATTCCGCCCCATAAGTTTCCGAAAGCAAACGATAGGCCTCAGCCGCACTTTTCTTCATATTAAAGAATAAAAGCAGCGCTTCCCGCAAATGACGTTTATTTGGCTGGAAACTTGCCATGATTTTGCTCGATAAAATGTACGACACCGATAGAACTGCTCAAATATAACGCTGCAAAGTTGTTGACAGATACAAAACCTACAAATAAAACATATGGGGTCTGACATTTCTGCCCGGGATCCACTGGTGGTGCCATCTCTGACAGACGCTGGAAACTTACTTGTAGACCCAATAGTTAAAATCGATATAGTTATGTTTCAATTTTGGACCGCAATTTACAGAAGAGTTACTCAGGGTTAAATGACCAAAAAAAATCTAAGAAAAATAAAGATTTGTGGTCACAGTACTTGAAACATCGTCACAGGGTGTCAAGAGTGTCAGATTTCTCGATTTTTTTTGAGTGTCAATAATTTTAAAAGTACATGACTTAGATTTTTTTTATAATTTTATAATAACCAACACCCCTCGACCTATCACCCGTTTCCGGCTTGACGTTGATTTTTGGGATACCCTGTATGTAGACTACATACCACCTTGATGAAAAAGTTCCCGCACCACACTACGCTGTGGCGCTTCCATTGTTCCGATTTGAGTTCTTTTTTTTTTTTGTTAACTTGGTAAATCTGTTGTTGATATTCCTTCTAAATCTTAGCGTCATATCTTGACATTTGCAAAAGTTACGTAGCCAAAAGTACATCTATCTCTGTGTGTGTGTGTTAGCGATTTTTTACAGTTTTACGAGTAGAAATGGATTTAAATTTGCAACAACGAACTTTTACTCGGATTAAATTTTGCGTAAAAAATGGATTTAATGGTGCGCGAACGTTGGAAATGCTGGAAAAGTGTTTCGGCAACGATTCTCTAAAGAAAACGATCGCTTACCAGTGGCACGAGCGGTTCAAAAGTGGCCGTGAGTCAATCGAAGATGATGAACGCAGTGGCAGACCATCGACATCGAAAACCGACGAAATCATTGATGAAGTAAAAGAAATGTTGGTAAATAACCGCAAATTAACCATCAGAGAGATAGCGGAGGACTTGAACATTGCCTATGGATCCGTCCAAGACATTTTGGTTAATGATTTGGGTTTCCGTCGTTTCCGCAGCAAAGTTGGTGCCAAAAGACCACAATTTCATGCAAAACAGAGACCGTGTTGACGTCGCAAAAGAGATGATTTGCGAGGCTGAATCCGATCCCACATTTATCAAAAGGATCATTACTGGAGACGTGGTCGTGGGTTTATGAGTACGACACGCAATCCAGACATTAGGCAAGTGAATGGCGTTCACCAAATGAGCAGAGACCAAAAAACCCACGTCGTTTTCAGTCAAAGAAGAAGGCAATGCTCACGGTTTTCATGGATTACAACTGTGTAGTGCATCATGAATTTTTGCCAGAAGGCCAAACAGTAAACAAAGAGTACTTGTATTATTTGGGCGTTATGAGACGTTTGCGTGAAGCAATTCGCCGAAAGAGACCAGAATTATGGACAGAAAACTCGTGAATTTTGCACCATGACAACGCACCGTCGCACAGTGCCATCATTATTCGTAATTTTTTGACGAAAAATGCAACAAATACGAGTACCATTCAACAGCCACCAAATTCACCTGATTTGGCTTTCTGTTCAATCGAGTTAAAAAACCACAACGGGGAACGCGTTTCAGCAGCCGAGAGGAAGTAATGGAAAAATCGCAGGAAGCACTGATGGACATACCCAAAAACCGAATATAAAAAATGTTTCGAGGATTGGATTAAGCGCTGGCATAAGTTTGTTGCAGTCGATGGGGATTACTTTGAAGGGGACAATATACAGGGTGAATGACTCTTTAAATGCTATAATTTTTTTATGTTTTTACAAATTTTATTGTGCCAAAGCAAAAAATGTTGGAAAATACATTAATTTTCAAATTGTATCAGTAGTTTTCAATATGTCCACCTTTGGCGCGAATAATGGCCTTGAGACTGCCGAAGAAAGCATTGCACGCTGCACGCAAGTGGCTCTGCGGTATTTTGGCCCATTCCCGGCGCAGTGCTTGTTTGAGGTGGTCCAAACTTTGGTATTTTTTAGTGCCAACCTTCGCCTTCAAAATACCCCAGATAGAGAAATTCAACGGATTTGCATCCGGAGAATTTGCAATCCATTGTGTCGAAGAAATGAAGTGTGGAACATTGTTTTTTAACCAATCTTGGTTGCCGCGCGCTTTGTGATACGGTGCCGAGTCTTGTTGAAATGTCCACGGTCTCCGATCGAAATGATTGTTTGCCCAAGGCTTCAATACTGCCTCTAAGACAGTTTCACGGTATACGATCGCATTAATTTTGACGCCACGGTCCAAAAATATGAGCGGGGAGTGACCATCGGCGGTTATGGCGGCCCAAACTATCACCATCGGTGCTGCCTGCTTTCTGGTGATCGTCCGAAGGTGTACATTTTTGGAAGGACCTCTATGGCAAGTAAACTCGGTTATTTTGTTTGTTGACATATTGCTCGATAACAAATGGCGACTCATCGGAAAAAATCAAATTCGGCAACTCACCACTTTCGTGCAAGTGTAGCAACTTCTTCGCTGTTTCGACTCTAACTTTATTCTGTTGCGGTGTAAGATCGTGTGCTTTTTGGAACTTCAATGGCTTGAGTCCAAGCTCATTTTTCAGTATGTGTTGCATCCGTTCCAACGATATGTTGAGCTCACGAGCCATTTTTCTTGCATTTCGACACGGATTTCGCTCAATTCGAGCCTTCACTTTCCGAACCATTTTTGCCGATGTTGCTGTTTTTTTTTTTTTTTGCAACGCTACCAGTATCACGGTAACGAGCTATGGTTCGAGACACACATGATTTATTCACGTTGAGGTGCTGGAGGGCTCTAACGATAGCTAAGTACTTGTGATTTTCCAGCCAAATGTAAAGCAATCACACTATCACGTTTGAATTCCATCGCGGATAAAAATTTTTCAACACAACTGAGACGCAAATCGTTTAAAAGGCTTGTAAATGATAAAATTATCTGTCATGTGTCAAAATTTGAGCTCACTGTCATTAACGGTTTGGAAATTACAGCAGTCTGAAGTTGGTTGCAGTTCGAGTCATTCAGGGTGTAGATTTAGATGAATAAACTTGTATTTTAAATTTTCTGAATAAATTCCGAAAAATTGAACAAGGTGGGATATCGAAATAGGCACTGTTTTTTCTCTCTATTGTGATAACCATAGTTTTACATCCTTCAGTCCATCTAATTGCACTTTTCGGTTGTGTGTTAAAGGTCTGAAAAGTCTGTATGAGTGGCCGACGGTCGGTGTCCTTCCGTTTGCTGGGGTCGTCAAGAGTAATATCATGCATTGGAGGTTGTTCATAGTTTCATAAAGTGTTGAAGCTTATATTGTCAGGAAAAAAACGTGTTGCATAACTGAATATCTTCAATGTTTCCAACTTCGTAACAAGTGGCGAAAGAAGAGCTGTCCAGTACAAACTGGGGATATAGCAATCGTAAACGACGACAATCTTCCCCCGCTAAAATGGCGTTTGGCTCGGGAACTGGAGCTGATCAAGGGCGCGGATGGCATTGCCAGTGCTGCCACTATTCGGACTTCTAGCGGAATCACGAAGAGGGCTTAAGTAAAATGGTGAACTTTACCTAAGATTGAAGATCTTGCAGTCGTTCAAGGTGGGGAGGATGTTTAGGCTACTAAGATTCAATTGTCATTTCCTTTACATCTTATGTAAGAAACCAGGGCGGGTCAATAAGTCCGTGACTTTTGGATTAAAACACAGATTTTTTGATAAAAAAATAATTTTATTTTTCAACGTAGTCTCCCTTGAGCTCTATACACTTTGTCCAACGCTTCTCCAATTTTTTTATCCCTTCCAAAAAAAATGATTTGTCGAGGTCCTCAAAATAGGCCTTTGTTTGCGAGATGACTTCATCATTGGAGTCAAATCTTTTTCCACCAAGCCATTTCTTCAGGTTTGGGAACAAGAAGTAGTCGCTCGGAGCCAAATCTGGAGAATAGGGTGGATGAGGGAGCAATTCATAGCCCAATTCATGGATTTTTGCCATGGCAACTGCACATGTGTGCACCCTTGCATTGTCTTGGTGGAAAAGAACTTTTTTCTTGGCCAAATGAGGTCGTTTTTTTTTCAAATCGTCATTGAATCGGTCCAATAAGTTGGCATAATATTCCCCATTGATTGTTCTTCCCTTTTGAAGGTAGTCAATGTGGATTATCCCGCGTGCATCCCAAAAAACAGTCGCCATAACTTTATTGGCTGACAGACCCACCTTGGCCTTCTTTGGCGCCGATTCACCCTTAGAAACCCACTGTTTTGACTGTTGTTTGTTCTCTGGTGTGTTGTGATGGATCCATGTTTCGTCCACGGTTACAAAACGGCGCAAAAACTCCTCCATATTGCGATTAAACAACGCCAAACCTTCCTGTGAAGTTGTTACACGATTGCGTTTGTGGTCGACTGTGAGCAAACGCGGCACCCATCTTGCGGAAAGCTTTCTCATGCCCAAGTGATCATTCAAAATTGAAACCACTGAGCCATGCGAGATCCCTACGGCTTCCACAATCTCTCGCACTTTCAATCTTCGGTCGGCCAACACCATATCGTGAATTTTTTCGATTTTTTCAACTGGGCGTCCAGGACGTTCGGCATCTTCAGTGCTTGTACGGCCACAACGAAATTCAGTAAACCACTTTTTTACCATTGAAATCGATGGTGCAGAGTCCCCATAGTATTTATCAAGCTTAGCCTTGGTCTCGGTAATGGTTTTTTTTCGCAAGAAATAATGCTTAATAAGCACACGAAATTCACTTTTTTCCATTTTCTCCTCAAATTAGTGAGTAGTCTGATAAAAATAGCTGTCAAACACAAACTAACTGACACAGCAAGTTTAAATTTTGACAGGAGTCAACTGACAGATGCCTGTTGACAGGAGCAGTGTTGCTGTTTCAGTAAAGAGGTCAGAAATTCAAAAACGGACTTATTGACCCGCCCTCGTACAATATATTCATTAACTTTTTTACATCGCCTGTAAGGAAATCAATTCTTTTTTTTTGTTCTGGCAGTTGTCAGATTGGTAATCTTGAATTTCTGTTTTTTTTGTACAACAACATAAATGGCTTTAACTGCTGAAAACGTGTTCTTAGTTTTCCAACCATTTTTTGACAAAGATTTCGTATCAGAAGTCCGCTAATCTACTTTAATTCTCGGCATCATTAAGGATCATAAAAAAGCTTATGAATCCACTTTTTCAATAACATTTAACTGAAGGATCAGATCCTTTAAAGGATAGTTTAATGATAAAAGTGCTTATACGTATAAGCGATCTAGCCGATTCATTTAAGTCTCCATCACCATCTCTATTTTAACATAATGCTTTAATGCCGAATAATCCTTACATGAGCTGAGATCTAAATAAGCTAGAGCACTCGTACTTTAGGTAAGGCTATCTCAAAGCCAACAAATGCCGTCGCCGTTGACTACGGACTGCCGATGAAGATCAACATTCTGCAAAGGCGAACCATTCAATTTAGAAGATGATAGCCAAGACGTCGAAATTCTGATAACCAAACGTACAAAACAATTTTTTCAATTGCTGTACCTGTAAAAAAAACTAAAAAGGATCTGTATGAACTTTAGTCAGTCTAGTTGAGCCCTTTGGCGCTGGGGTCAAAGAGTGTATGGTCACTAATGATCCGGTTGAGGGAAACTGAAGGCAGCCAGGATAACTGAAGAGGCTTGTTAATTGGGGCTTAGATTAACTCCGAATTATACAATAGCTCCACCTTATTGAATAAAACATGACAGTCGCTGGAACAATTACCGTAATAATAACGTTATATTGGGTGACCAGATAAGACTGATAGGAAAAAAAATTAAAATAAAACAACAACGCTGTGAGATATAAAATTGATGCTGGCTTTATATTGAAGCTTCGTTCATGCCATTATGAACGAACATTGAAATAGCACATCATCAATAGCAAATGGCCGCCTCGGCTTGGCAGGCAGTACTTCAAGTTGTCGGTCCAATTTTTGATGACTCGGTCCAATATGTGTGACGTTATTCCGGCACTAGCGTGTCGAATGTTGGCCTCGAGCTCGTCCAAAGTGGTTGGCTTGTTAACGTACGAGGGTTGTCTGAAAAGTTTCCGACCGCGGCGGCACTCGTCAATAAAAGCTAGTGAATGCTAGTTGTGCCTCTTTTGACAGTTACTTACCGAAGTTTCAGTCATTTTGAATGCGCAGTTTATCCTTGACAGTCGTTTGAGTGAGTCGATGTGAGTGTTTTTTGTGAAGATGGAAAAAATTGAGTATCGAGCTGTTATTAAATTCTTGTTTTTGAAAGGCAATACGCCTACGCAAATCAAAAATGAGTTAGACTCTGTATATGGGGACTCTGCACCATCATTTACCACAGTGAAATTTTGGGCAGCTGAATTTAAACGTGTCCGTAATAGCTTGGGAGAAGATTGCTAAAGTTCACCAAATGGTGTTAGACGACCGCCGAATTAAAGTGAGAGAGATAGTAGAGTTTATGAAAATGTCCAAAGAACGTGTTTGTTACATATTAAATCAAGATTTAGGCATGAGAAAGCTGTCCGCGCGTTGAGTGCCACGTTTGCTTACTTTAGACCAAAACCGTGTTCGAATAAACATTTCCAACGCTCTGTTGGCGCAGTTTAGGCGCAATAAATCCGAGTTTTGGCGTCGATTAATTACTGTAGATGAAACTTGAATACACCATTATAAGCCCGACTCCAAAAAGCTGGGTAAGTGATGGCGACTCTTTTTGGGATAGTAAGTTATCTTAATCGATTATCTTCAAAAAGGAAAAACCATTACAGGAGCATACTACGCAGAAATTGCGGAAAAACGGTCATATTTGCAGAAAAAGAAAATCCTGTTTCACCAAGACAACGCACCTCAGCGGTTGCCATGGCTAAAATCCATGAATTACGGTTTGAACTGCTTGACCATCCGCCTTATTCACCAGATATAGCCCCAAGCGACTTCTTTTTGTTCCCTCATCTAAAAACTGCGCTCGGAGGACAAAGATTTTCGTCAAATGAGGACGCAATCACCTTCGTGAACAATTATTTTGCATAGAAAAACGCCAAGTACTATTTGGACGGGTTAGAGAGATGGGAGCATCGCTGGGAGAAGTGTGTAGAGTTACAAGGAGACTATGTAGAAAAATAAAAAAAAAATTGAGAAAAAATGTCTTGTATCATTGTTCGGAAACTTTTCAGACAACCCTCGTAGACTAAGGACTTAGCGTAGCCCCAGCGAAAATAATCGAGTGGTGTCAAATTGCATGATCGCGGCGGCCAATTGATGAACGCTCGCTGTGAGATGACCCAGTCGCCAAATTTCTCCTTCACAACTTCGACCGTTGCGTCGCTTGTATGGCATGTAGCGCCGTCTTGTTGGAACCACAGCTCGTATATATCGATGTTGTTGAGCGCTGACCACAGAAAGTCGGTTAACATCACTCTATATCTGAGACCATTGACGGTAACGGTGTCTCCTGCCTCATTTCACACCAAACAGTCATCCAATTGTGAATACATTGATACTTGGCCAAACACTTGTGGATTGTGTTCGCTCCAATAATGGGAATTTTGCTTGTTGACATAGCCGCTGAGCTAAAAATGGGCCGCGTCCGAGAAGATGATTTTTTGGCCAAAATCTGGAGCGAACTCACGGCGTTGTCTATTCTCGTCCGGCTTCAACTCTTGAGTCAGCACAATCTTATACGGATGTAGGCCCAAATGCAACACCAAAATAAGCCGGGTTGACTGTGCCGATGCCCACTTCAGCTGATAGGCCCCGAATCGATATTTCTGGGTCTTCTTCGATACTGGCCCATGCGGTCTCTATCTGGTTGGTGGCTTAAGATCCAAAACAGTGCACTCACGCTCAGACTTTTTCATGGTGCGACGAATTGCATGTACACTGAAGCCATGATGACGGTGGATCTCACGACGAAATTCACGTTGCTTATTTACGAGAACAACTGAGTGGGAATTTTGATAATATTTTTTTTAATAATTTGCGCACGTTCGGCAAGCGTAAAACGATGCATAATGAAATGGTAAACCTTACTGAATATTTTAACAGCTGGATGTATGTCATTGGTAACCTTGACAACTGCTGAAAACTATCATTGCTATTTGGTCACCCTATACGAGGGGCGAATTCAATTTAAATTGTTTTTATTTTTCAATATAATCTCCCCTAACATCAATGCATTTGTTACATCTTGAGATAAGCTTTTTTAAACCCTCAAAATAAATTTCCTAAATACCCATTTATTGCCGACTTGAGTTCTTCATCATCCGAAAATCTTTTTCCACGAAGACATTTTTTCAAATCCGGAAACAGGAAATAATCACTAGGGGCAAGGTCTGGACTATAGGGTGGGTGTTGGATTTCTTCGAAACCACAATCTCGCGCAGCAGCCTTGGAAACTCGCGCCGTGTGAACAGGAGCGTTGTCATGAAGAAGCAACACACCCGCTGCCAGTTTACCCCGTCTTTTCTTTTTAATTTCCTCCCGCAAATTATGCAAAGTGGAAGCGTAGGATGTGGCGTTGATGGTTTCACCTTTTTTTTTGTACTGAATGAGCAAGATTCCCTTTGAGTCCCAAAAAACTGTGGCCATGAGCTTCCCGGCAGACGGAGTGACTTTGAACTTCTTCGGGGGGTCTGTTCCTTTTTTATGCCACTGCATGGACTCTTGTTTGCTTTCAGGGTCATAGTGGTGAACCCATGTTTCGTCCCCAGTAACAATTCGATCCATAACACCGTCCGCGTTCTCACTACACATCTCCAAAAGCCCTCTACAGCATGCGATTCTCACTTTTTTCTGAGGCGCTGTGAGCATTCGTGGCACCCACCTTGCACTGACCTTTGAAAGGTTAAGATGGTCATGAAGAATGGTGTGAATGGTACCAATTGAAAGCTTGGTGATCTCTGCCATCATTTTCACCTTTATTCGGGCATCCTCAAGAACAAGTTTTTCGACTTCTTTGATGCTTTCTCCCGTACAAGCAGTAGCCGGGGCGCCGGAGCGGGGGTCGTCTTCAATGCTCTCTCTGCCTCACTTGAACTCACTTGACCGCTTTTGCACAGTTGATAATGAAGGTGCGGAATCCTGGTAAATAGCCACCATCTCTTCATGAATAGTTTTTTGACTTTTTCCTTGCTTAGTGAGAAATTTAATTACAGCGCGATGCTCAATTTTCACCATCATCGTCTCAGTTGCCATTATGATTCTGTTTAACTAGAGATAAAACGCGAATTAATAAACACATTTACATGAAATTTTACACGAATGCACTAAAATAATAGTATTACTTGATAAATAAGTCAATTTATATATACAACCACAGCTTCACCCCGATACCGAGAATAGTTTGAACGCCCCTCGTATAACGACGAACGAAGTAAATTTACTCATTAGGATCATGTTCCCTGAAACCTGTTTTTTTTTTTTTTGTTCGAAAAAGCCTATCTCATCCGTGCTGCAATGATGAGATTGTAGGAATCATTAGCCATTAATATTTTTACAAAGGTAGCATAAAGAATGAACGCGCTGTGTGCAGGCATTTTAAGGGTATAATAACCCCTTGAGCGCGCGGTAATTATAACAAAGAAAAAGATTCCCTACCTGTCTGGCCAGAGCCTAAGAGTACTGTCGTTTTTGCTTGAAGCATCAAACCCAAAGGTTTACAACTCAAATTATGCTTTGCTGTGTTAGATAACTTCAGCTACACCTTACCGACAACTGTGATTTACTTCGACGCTCATAATAGCTTGAATGACTTGGAACATTTAAATCATTACATCCTTGATTTGGCTAATCGATTGGCAGAACATCATACCTGATATCTGCAAACTGACAATCTTGAAATCTGTCTCGAGTACCAACAACTTCTGATTTTATTATACAATAGAATTTTAGATTTGTAGTACTTCTTGCAGGAAGTTATTGTTTGATCATAGGATATCGTGAGTAAATCCGGAAACCCACGCTGGGTGTGCAAACATACCCAAATTCGCGATTTGATTTTCAATTTGGGATTAAGGGCTAGTTGGGAGCTGATTGTTCCTAAGCGTTTAAAAGCCAATGTACGGATCATTTTGTAAGTCAGAGTACAATTTTAGATCCATTGTTCCAGCTTTAATTCAATTCATAAAAACCTGTTAAATAGTATCAGCCTCAAACTAGAGTTTTGTTAATTTCTGTCTTTCATCTAAAAAAAAATTAAACCTTCGTCATAAAATAATTAGTATCACCCTGTATCTACCGTTGAATGAGAACCAATTGCAAGTTCAACCGTAGATTTATAGTGGCAGACTAGAGCCCACTTACCACCTTCACCTTAAAACTACATCCCAACTCGCTCATCTGCTAAGAACTGCTTAAGGCCCCTGTACTCAACTTGAAATCTCTCCGACAGGGTGATGCGGTAGAGTGCGAGGACAGAAAATAAAAAGACAGAAAACTTCCGCATAAAAAAAAAAAAAAAAAAAAAACAATGTTACAATGAACTTCGACTTGGACTGATGTCTGGCATCGCTTCGTTTTTCC
This sequence comes from Volucella zonaria, assembly GCA_963966105.1. Taxonomy (NCBI): domain Eukaryota; kingdom Metazoa; phylum Arthropoda; class Insecta; order Diptera; family Syrphidae; genus Volucella; species Volucella zonaria. Next base: position 68,250,078 of record OZ014534.1, on the reverse strand, counting down.
ATTTCATTCGGTTTTATGAAATTCACAACAACGACAATAGAAACAGGCAGAAAAAAAGAAGAAGAGCAAGCAGGCAAAAGCGGCGACTGCAATATATTTCACGCTCAAGGAAATGTCGACGGACATGGGAGACAGCGCTAATTAAATCCAAAAGTCATAGCCACAGCTAGAAAGTATCTAACCAGTCTGTCTGCTTAAGTTTGTATCTGTGTTTGTGTGCGAGCCTGGCTGTTTTCTGCATTGTAAAGGGGTGCAGCACTCCCTCAAGTGAGCATTTTTCTTTTGTCTCCCAGTCTCGTGTACTACAGGGTGGAATATATTTTTGCTTTTTATTTCGCGCAAGTAATTAACGATACTACTCAACTTCAATTTTACTCGCGCGCACTCTCTCACAGCAGCTAAGCTAGCTTTCTGTTTTAAAGCACTTTTGTGGTGCTGTTCGTGTTGTTGTTGTTTGAGTTGGAGTTGAAGTTGAAGTTGCAGTTGAATCCGAAAGCAGCAAAAGTGGATTTGCACTTTGTTGGGTTCGCGTCAGGTTAATGAGTTGGAGTACGAGTTGCATAGCATGCAATTATTGCAACCGGATTATGACGTGTATGGTTGGTGCATGCCCCGAGGAGCTCTCAAGGACCACTGCCACTGTCATCTAAAGGGAGAGGATTTCTGTAAGAAGTGTGTGTAATTGAAGGTGTTCTACATGACATTGCTTTGATATGACTTCGGGCTGCGTAAATGGGAACGGAGGGATTGAAATTGCAATCATTTCGCCATGACAGCGTTTAGCATTTTTTTCTGAAATTTTTTTTTAATGTTGTATTTGAAGGGCATGTTGGTGAATTGGATTAACTACTTGCCAAGTGTCGAGGAAATGCCTGATATTTACTGCTTTGTACTGGCTTTAAGCAGACGCAGTTGCTTTTGGAAAATCGACTTGAAGCGAGACTTCCGGTAGTGCAGTGCAATGTGTATAACTGGAGTGGTGTAATCGGATAGGAAATTTCAAAATCAACAGAAATGGGAAAATGTTGGTTCATGATTGTAACATAATACACCGTACATCTTCCTCTAGACCGTTTCGAAATAATATTACCAAGTCTTTCAATATAGGATTTTTTAAGAACGAATTCTGACTCTGGAAAGTTGAAGACTAACGGAAAGGAAAGTACTTCAAAATTATATCAAATATAAACCACAGACACGATGCACGATGTCATCGTCATTACCATTAGTGATTCAAGCTCATAAGGAAGCAGCTAAGAGATTGAGCAGGGTGTTGCTTGTTCTTCCTGTTCTTCACCAAAGCGTTTGTGAAGGTCTATGTACATTATTTTGCCGGATGACAAGAAAATGTGACTTCATTTGTATTTTTGTGTCAGGCATACTATAGTACGGCTTTAATTACATCAAGCGGGAAGATCATAAAACCAAAGTCAAAAGACATGTAGCATTTACCAAAGACCGGCCCTTACTGACTTTGCTTTAACGTGTGACTCAATACATGAGTATCAAGGTGGAATGAGATTTATCAGAGCATCGACGTAGTTTGCTACCTAAGTTTGGAGATAAGGCAATAACGGTGTCAAATCTGACATCAGCATCATGAACGTCGTCCAAAATCAGTTGTTGGGCCAGAAAACATCGATGTTGTACGGGAATTGATACATATTACAAGATCGTCATATGATTTATCGTGAAATTGAAGCATGCCTGGGTGTTATTGTAGTTTCACTCGCATACATTTAATATTGTATGAACATCATTTGGCCGCCAAAAAGATTTATTCGCGTTGGATACCGCATAAAAAAAGACTCGTCTCGATTGGTCCAAAGAAATGTTGGAAAAATTCGATTGGTTCAAAACCCGTTTATAAGACCGTGACAGGTCAGGATCAGGGATCTATGCATATGAGCCCGAAACTAATCAGCAGTCAACTGTATGGGTTGACGAGAGTTTTCGACGGCTGAAGAAGCGGTTGATGGATTTGAAATGCATGTTTTACGAGTAGAGTTACATCGTTCGGGGTGAAAAAAGTGCTTGGAAAATTGGTTCAAACGCATGCAAAATTGTATCGATCATCTTGGAGGGTATTTTGAAAAACAATGAAGCCATTTTCGATGATAAATATTTGCTTTTACTTGTTTTTCTCAAATCTTAAGTAGCAACCTACGTAAAGCAGGGACAAACGTGCTGGAAGTTCCCTTATACAGTCGGGTAAAGTTTTAACTCAGGATAGATGAGTCTTATCATAGACTGTCCTAGACATAGGACTGTCCACATGTCTTGACAACAGCCCTTTTACTGATGCTCTTTGGAAGTATTTGGTTCGACATGTTTAGTCGAAAGAAAGTGGTGTTGTTGATCCGGTTTTTTTGCGAAACGTTTAATAATTCGAAACAGAACCCCAAATTTTTCCAAACATGCATAGAATCTTGTAATAAAGACTGCGAGAAAGTCGGCATAAACTCAGTAGACACTTATTTAACAAATCCGTCCAGTTGCTGGAGTACGCTATCCGTTTCCAGAGTACCATTGTAACATTTACGGATTGAGAAAGAAGTCAAACGAGCTTGTCTTAAAATCAATGAGGAAAATAGAAAGATGCCGCTATGTTATGACGTTCTGGTGTGGATACAACGAGGGATATACTTAGGCAACCGTTGCTACGTGTGTTTGTCCTAAAAACTAGTAAAAAAAACCCTTAACTCGAAGGACCAAACTCATACTCTATAAAATTCTTATGATTTTATGGTGCTCAGTGTTGAACCATAAGGAAAACTGTGGAAAACAGTGTTGATCCATAAGGATCTTGGTATCTTTGGAAAGAAAAATTCGTCATGGAATATTTGGTTTTGCACACGAAGAGGGTGAATGTAGAATGGGATACAGCTGCGAACTTTTCCAGCTATGTATGTTATATAAAAGAAATTATGATATGTCCGGAAAGCAAAAATCTATAGATGCTCCATAGAAATCGCCAGAATCATTCCGCCCCTTTAAACTTTTAATCGTAACACCCTTCTCGCTATGAATGCTCAAGCGCGCGTGATTCGTTCCTAAGCCGTACAACTCACTTATGCAATGCCCTGCCGAGCTCTCTATTTCCTAGTCGTTATAACTTGAAAACATTTAAGACCAATATATATCGGCACCTTTTTTTTTTTTCCTCCTTAAGTCTCATTCGCCCGCGCTGTGTGCAAATATTTTAAATAATAACCCCTTGAGCGCGCGCTTCTTATTAAAAAAAAAAGGCGAGAGGGCCTCCGAATCCCAGACACCTGGTTCTCGAAGAAACGGGCGAGTAAATCATCCATGATCAAGTAATCGCGGACGCTAGAGACCTCGATCTAATAAACTCGAAACGCCGGCACGCTGAATGAAGGATGATGTTAGTTTAAGCTCTGGCCTTCCAATCCTCGCTGACTTGACTGTCGGTTACAGTAGGGTTGGCAATAGCTAAGGATTCTTTAAATTGAAATTCAGGACTTTTATTTGAGGAACTTTCATTTACTGCCCTTCTTAAAGTATATAAAAAGCACATGTAGAGAAGACCAAAGAATAGTCCTTCCATTCGCTGTGCTGTTCGCCCCGTGTTCTTGCACATAAAAGGAGGGACCTACGATTTTTAACCGACCCCGAACAGTGAGGAATTGAGGGATTTTTTTTTAGAATGTAGAAGGTTTGATCCTCTGAAAGGGTGGTGACATCAGAAATTATTTTTTTCTATTTTTGGATTCATGTCGTAAAAATCGAATCCAAGACATCTGGGCTACTAGTTGAACAAAAACTCACCCCAGATTTGTAATTTGCCCTTTTTATCTCATTGGATCTAGAAAAGTGTTAAAAGAATCTCTTGATGGATTTCAGCAGTGTAGTATGTCTGCCTGTTTGCTCTGTCTAAGATCTTGGTAATGGAATGTGTTAAATCTGTTATCAGCTGTCATCTGACTATATTCGGCACCGAAACTTCACCTGGAATTACAGTCTAACCTTCCCGCTTATGGCCTTGTTTGTCTATGTTAAACACAAATTAGTGTGACCTATGGATTTTTTTTTTTTTTCGATTGAATGCGACGAAGCTACAGACTATCATATGCAACGATTCACCCTTAGCTGTTTGCCAGTGCATGTAATGGATGATCAATAATATTACAATGTATCCATTTTTAGATGTAGCATCTGCCCATGCCAACAACACACATCTTTGCTAAGGATATTTGTATCCATAAAATGAACTCCTTTCATCTATGCCAGGAAAGATGTAATGCACAAGTCATGCATATGTTTCTGTATACATTTCTCAATGGAATGTAACTACTACTGATGACAGGACATACTCCTTTTTCGAAAATAGAGTGCTGAGTGGATCAGTTATTAATACTGGCTCTAAAGTTTAGTTTGCTATACGTATCCAAATCGTAGTATTCTTCATTAGCATTTAGGTTAGGTTAAGTGAACGCTCTATTAATAAAAAGGCACACACAGTTGTGATACCACGATTTGCTGACTCTTTCATCAGTTTCCTTTATTTATTTTGTCATCAGCTCCTTGGTACTCGTATCTGAATATTTTTTTACGCAGCGAACCGTTTTATGTGTAACAACAAATTCTTCGATACTCGCGAAACCCACTACTATGTATACGAGTACCTACGTCTAAAATTTTCGTTCTTATGGGCGCTAGTGCTGGATGGTCACACGAAAGACGAGTAATAGATTTCTCGTCTTCTTCCTGTCGACAGCTTCCGCAGATAAAACGTGAGCCAACAGATAGTGTGGAAGTTTTCATTAAACTAAACACACATTTATTGTGAAATCAAGGTAGAATTTTATTAACTAATAAAGTTCGGTCTATGGCAATTATGAATGAAACACAACATCGTTCGTGTGATCACCACACCTTCCGTTACAAGCGACCATCTGAAGGTCGTGAAATTATCGACGACTTTTTGAAGAATAAGTGGGTCAATGGTCGCAATTTCAGTTTGGATGTTGTGTTTGAGATCGGAAGAGACCTTGCACTTCACCTCATAGGAAGAAGTCTAAAAGTGTCAGATCGCGTGATCTGAAATAATGCGATCTTCAAATTTCGTACGCAATAAATTGATTGATTGATGGCTTATGTGGGCGGTAGTACCATCCTGTTGAAACCAGAGAACTGATGTCAGGCGAAATCCATTATGCCCGCAATTTACTATTCCTCTACGTTAAGTATGAAGACCTTAATTATTTAATTGAGCTCCATCACCTAGAACTATGGCCAAATGGTCAAATCTATGAGAACGTTTGTGCTCTTTGCATTTTTTAAGACGTCTATATCCAGAAAGGTTATCATAGCAAATTCCTGGCTGTTAAGGGGTTTTCCTATAGGCCCGTTTCTAGTGCATGATGAATTGGTTGGCCTAAAAATATTTTTCATCAGTGTCGGGGTTCTGTCCAGCTTTTGGGATAGAGATTATTTTTATTTTCCTGACCAAATTCGGGACTTTGTGTACTCGTATCTGTATTACCCATGGGCTCGGTAGGTCCAAACTTTGTTGAATCTCCGCAGGAATTTTGTCATCAAGTCCTGGTGAATTGAATTGAGAGAGCCTATACTATGTGTCTCCATCTGCATCCTTTGGTTTTGTTTTTTTTTTTATTATTCTACTTTATTCTTTGCGTTAAAATATTCCATACACTGCGCTTGCAGTCTCGATTTCAATTTTGCAGTTCTACAGGGTCTTCCAATAGGGGCTTCCGAACTTTGACAGTTGATAGCGGCCATATTGTTGAAGCTACATCTGTCAAATTGGCTGTCATTTATTCAGTCGTTTTGCCAAATCACCATGGACGGACATAGCGTTCAACAACACGTGCAAATGATAAAATTGTTTTATCAAAATGGATGTTCTGTTCTAGCAACGTTCCGCGCGCTTGGCCCATTTTACGGTCGCCATAATCGTCCTACCGAGAGGACTATTCGCAGTATGGTGGATAAATTTTAAACGATAAGCCAATACCCGTACGTCGACGAAATGCGAGATCTGCCGAAAACATCGCCGCTGTTCATAAGAGTGTGCAGGAGAATCCGAGGCAGTCGATTTCACGTCGCTCACAAGAACTCGGTCTTTCTCGCAGAGCACAACTTGGCGAATTTTGCATCGTGACTTGGGCCTGCACTCGTACAAAATTCAACTGACCCAGGAGCTGAAGGTAAACGACCATAGACAACGACGTGTGTTTGCTGAATGGGCTCTGGAGCAGTTGGATACTGACCCTAATTTTCATCGAAAAATCACTTTCAGCGATGAGACCCATTTCTGGATGAATGGCTACGTCAACAAACAAAATTGCCGAATTTGGGACTATACCAATCCACATAAGATCCAAGAGCAACCAATGCATCACTGTTGTCACTGTTTGGTGCGGATGTTGGGCTGGCGGCGTCATCGGTCCATATTTCTTTGAGAACGACGTTGGCCAGGCCATCACCGTCAACGGCGAGCGCTATAGATCGATGATTACCAACTTGTTTTGGCCTGAATTGGATGATATGGGCACCAACGGCGTGTGGTTTCAACAGGACGGCGCTACGTGCCGAATTCTGCACGAGCGATTCGAGGGCATGGTTATCTCATGTAGAAGTGATGTGAACTGGCCACCGAGATTGTGCGATTTGACCCCGTTAGACTTTTTCTTGCGGGGTTTTCTGAAGTCGCAGGTCTATGCGAATAAGCCACAAACCGCAGCGGCCCTCAAAGCCAACATAACCCATGCCACCGGTCAAATTCAGCCAGAGTCATGGAAAATTGGACATTTCAGATGCGCGCGACCCAGAGAAGCCGCGGCGGACATTTGAACGATGTTATATTCCATACATTATGGCACCGATAGCCCTTTATATATCTCGAAGCCGTATGCTGGACGTGTTTTTTTTGCTATTTCCCAATTTCTACTATGAAAGTTTTAATGTTGGTTTTATCTGAATTCCTTTAAAGACACATTATGATTTGTGTAGAAAAAATTGTGTAAGTGTTACAATGTGTGTTTGAAAATATTTTGTTTTCCAAAATGTAGTTTTCATAATTTTTATTTTTATGAAAGATGCTTTGTATAATATTTAACTATTTCACTGTTTATATCATTTTCATCTCTCTATTTCTCCGTAATCACACAATCTTTTGTTCAAATATTCTCCCTATTCTCACGCTCCGTAACAAAAGTAGAAGACAAAAACAAACAAATCAACCCACTAATGTGCCACATTAGGCGAGAATTTCCCAACGATAAATGATCCATAAACAAGCGATTTTCTCCACACTGTTATGAATGGATGAATGAGTAACTATAGTTCAATCTTCATCATCTTCATCGTCAGCATCGTCGTCTTCATTACCATTACCATTGCCATCATCCTGCTAAATAATAATATCCGTAGCATGGAAAATACCCCGTTTTGTCGCGTTACCGATGACAATGTCACGTCACGATATATTTTCAAAATTCATCTAACTCAATTTTTGAATAACAAATGAAAATCAATGTACCCGTTTTCCGCATTGCCCTCCTAAACAGTGAACCTATGATTGATTAACCATGATACATTAACCGCTCATTGGGTACTCGTATTTCAAATCGACCCATTAGCCCCCATTTTGTCCGCCATAATCATATTTTCAAATGTAGATACGTGTAGACCCATTAGACCCTTCAGATACATATTTCTACAAAAACAATCAAAATCTATGTAAATATTCGTTAACACTAACAACAAATTGCTTTGGCAATTTTTGCCTCTATACAACAAAAACAAACAAACAAACAAAATTTTTTTTTTTTTTCTAAATAAAAACAAAACAAAAAAATCTTTTCTCTCTTTTTTTTCTCTTCTGCTTTAGGTCCGATGATCAGAGGTACACAACGCGATACGGGGAAATATCACATGCATTTAGGTAAACACAATAATTAATCCAAATTCTGATCATTTATAACTGTAAATAGTCGTAGATACTTCATAATCGTTAATCGTTTTCAATATACCATACATAGATTACGAGTGCATCTGCCTTAAGTGTTAAGTTGCATCCACATTGATGAAATTTTTGTTGACGCAGATACATATTACAAGAATGGATTTATTTGTATACAGTCGAACAGAAATAACCGAAATATAATCGATTACCATCTCTATAATTACCAGAGTAATTGATTCCAGAGTAATAGGTAATCTAATTCCAAGATTAAGACTAGTCCTTCCTCACTAGTCAGTGCATTAGACGAGAACGCTAACAAGAAGCATCATCATAAAACGGACTATCTATATACTGTCTATATTATGAGTAAGCGAAAAGTAATCATAGTAAGTTTTCAAAGTAATCGATTGCGTAAGGATCAAAGTAATCCTACAATGTCAATATCATAGAGTCGTAGTTCCAAAGTGATACCATGTCAGCATTTCCAGTCTATTACCCTGTAATGAAAATTATGATTACAGGTAATCACAATTAGTAATAGTCACAATGCAAACAGGAAATTACTCAATTACTCCATATTCAGAAATATGTTCCCTGTCCGAACTTGTAAGACAATTAGTAAATCCGATTACACCTCAACTACAAGTGTCCACGTATTACAGGTAATCACTTTTATTAGATATTTTTGTAATTGTAAATAAACCTGTAAACTTCTAGTATCGATTACCAAGTAATCAAAATGGTTCCAATTATAAGTAATCGATTTGCAAATTAAACGTATCTGCGATTACTTTATCATTACAGCTTACCAAATCATCTTGAATTGATACCTTTTTGTAATCGATTACCAAAAATTTCTCTTTATACTGCGCACAACGTAAATTTGTATCTGTGGGGAGCCGACTTACGCCTTCTGCCTTTATTATGTTTTTTTTTTGTTGTTTTTAATTTGCGCGCGATCTTACACTACACAGCTTTTCTTTGCATTTGTATAAGATGCGAGTACTTTGCGGCTGCATATAAAATACTTTGGCTGATTATAAAGTCACGCTGTTATGTACTTTTAGCCTCCAGTGTTGCGAAGTGTCGGTGATTTTTTCTTATGGTGTGTGTGTACTATTTTTCACTTTTATTTTTACCATTTTCAATGTTGTTATTAACAAAAGAGAATTGTGCTTTTGTTTTGGCATTCATTTTTACACTGCAATAATTAAAGTCAGAACGAGATAAAATAATTCAAATCAGCAACAGACCGGTTTAAAGAAGGAAGTTGGTAATTTTCTCAGCTTTGGCATATTAGCATGTGGTAGCCGTGTTGTGGTGGTGTGAGGGATTTATTAATAATTCGTCTGAGGAGGTAATTAAAATTCAGTCGATGAATCAGGTTGGTAAACGTGATTAAGATACAATGGTTTATCGATTTTCTTGAATGGCTTTCGGACAGCAGGGTGGCATGGGGTGTGATTGCTGATGTTTTTCTTGTGGAAAGAAGACACAGGTGTGCAGGCGGACCTTGTATGATTTTTTGGAGAAATTATTATTCAGTTTCTGTTACTTATGTTTAGACGAATAGTGGGTGAGATAGGGAGGTTTCCGTAAACAAGTTTGGACAACCAATGTGTTCTGAGTGACCGCTAATCATTTGAGAGTTGGGTTTCTTAAATGAATACAAAGTATGTAACTGTTCGTGTCGTATTCGAGCATCTTACAAATGTGAAATCGATAAAGTTGTAAGGCGGGATAGCTTTGAAATGGAGCAGTTAAAAGATCTTGGTTCTGCTAATGAATTGGAATAAGGTATTTTTTGACTTAAGATTAAGATGTTTTGTTTCGATTTAAATCAATTTCGTTCATAAAAGCTTTGTGTAAAACCCTAAGTGCGTAGGTATTCAGCTTAACCTATATTAGTCATTATTCATATACACATATGACCGCGAGATATCTCAAGAGAAAACGAAAAATAAAATCTGGTCAAGAACTCTTATTTGTGGAACTTCTACTATGCATTGGAATATTCGTTTTATATATTGTAGATGATGACTTACCTTTTACTTTTGTTAGAGCAATCAATGTAGCTCTTCTATCATTTCGATCCCTAGGTGGCTACCTACAGTTGGGTAGCCCGAGTTGCTTAAAGTTCGCTTTCTGTCCTTTGTTGTTAACCGCATGTTTGCTGCTCCTTTCTCAATACTCATAAATTCTGTGACCCAGGTTGATTCTCTTGAAGGTCATCTCCATATGCCAGATGTTGTACAGATTTTCGAAATACACCCTGAATGACTCGAACTGCAACCAACTTCAGACTGCTATAATTTCCAAACCATTCATGACAGTGAGCTCAAATTTTGACACATGACAGATAATTTCATTATTTACAAGCCTTTTAAACGATTTGCGTCTCAGTTGCGTTGAAAAATTTTTATCCGCGATGGAATTCAAACGTGATAGTGTGATTGCTTTATATTTGGCTGGAAAACCACAAGTACTTAGCTATCGTTAGAGCCCTCCAGCACCTCAACGTGAATAAATCATTTGTGTCTCGAACCATAGCTCGTTACCGTGATACTGGCAGCATGGAGGTGGTCATAAAAAAACAGTAACATTGGCAGAAATGGTTCGGAAAGTGAAGGCTCGAATTGAGCGAAATCCGCGTCGAAGTGGAAGAAAAATGACTCGTGAGCTCAACATATCGTTGGAACGGATGCAACACATACTGAAAAATGAGCTTGGACTCAAGCCATTGAAGTTCCAAAAACCACACGATCTCACACCGCAACAGAAAAAAGTTAGAGTCGAAACAGCGAAGAAGTTGCTACGCTTGCACGAAAGTGGTGAGTTGCCGCATTTGGTTTTTTCCGATGAGTCGCCATTTGTTATCGAGCAATATGTCAACAAACAAAATGACCGAGTTTACTTGCCAGAGAGGTGCTTCGAAAATTTACACCTTCGGACGGTCACCAGAAAGCAGGCAGCATCGATGTTGATAGCTTGGGCCGCCATAACCACGGATGGTCGCTCTCCGCTCGTATTTTTGGACCGTGGCGTCAAAATTAATGCGATCGTATACCGTGAAACTGTCTTAGAGGCAGTATTGAAGCCTTGGGTAAACAATCATTTCGGTCGGAGACCGTGGACATTTTAACAAGACTTGGTACCGTCTCACAAAGCGCGCGTCAACCAAGACTGGTTAAAAAACAATGTTCCACACTTCATTTCTTCGACACAATGGATTGCAAATTCTCCGGATACAAATCCGTTGGATTTCTCTGTCTGGGGTATTTTGAAGGCGAAGGTTGGCATTAAAAAATACCAAAGTTTGGACCATCTCAAACAAGCACTTCGCCGGGAATGGGCCAAAATACTGCAGAGCCACTTGCGTGCAGCGTGCGATGCTTTCTTCGGCCGTCTCAAGGCCATTATTCGCGCCAAAGGTGGACATATTGAAAACTACTGATACAATTTGAAAATTGATGTATTTTCCAACATTTTTTGCTTTGGCACAATAAAATTTGTCAAAAAATAAAAAAATTATAGCATTTTAAAAAGTTATAGTTCGAGTAAGTCAGCCTGGATGTTGTTGTGTATGACTAGAGCGCTACGAAAGGACCTCTCCTTTTGTTCTCTGGCTTTAAGGTCACCAAATTTGTACTTATTCCTTTTTACGTCGTTCTTGAAATGCTGTTCATAAATCCAATGATATAAAAATGTCTTTTTTGTTTCGAATTATTTTATTTAATAGTGTAGCCAGCGATAAAGACGTTAATATACTAAGTGGGGTGAAAAGTAACCTCCTTGGGAATTAAAAAAAAATTTTTTTAAATGTTTTTTTATATTATTCAATATAGTCCCCTTTTGGTTTGATACACTTATTCCAGCGATTTTCCAACTTCTTGATCCCGTCCGAAAAGTAATTTTCCGGAAGGTCTGCAAAATTTTTTTTTTGATGAGCCATCCTTTGAGGTTTGGGAAGAGATAATAGTCCGAGGGAGCCAAATCGGGCGAATACGGTGGATGCGATAGTAATTGGGGCCGTAAGTCATTGATTTTAGCCGTGGTTGCGGTGCTCTTGCTTTTGGTCAGGAGTGAGCATGCGCGGCACCCAGCGGCAAGATAACTTTTTCATATGCAGAATATATTGCCCTAAATATGGCGTGCGCGCTCAATACTAATCTTTGTGGTATCTGCTAGCTCGCGCACCTTCACTTTCCGGTCAGCCAACACCATTTCATGAATTTTTTTGACATTATCCTCTGCAACCGCATCGGAGGGCCTGCCGCTTGATCGGTAGTGGAATTGCGGCCACTACGAAACTCTCGAAACCAATATTTGACGGTGTAATCTGACGGAGCATTAGCCCCATAATATTTATCCAACTTTTCTTTTATTTCCTTCGCCGTTTTGCCTCTCAAAGAATAATGTTTTAAGAGAGAACGAAAATCGTTTTTATCCATACTCAACATGATGCCAAACACGTCAACAACAATCAGCTGTCAAAACAAAACTAAAGACAGTATCGCACTGAAATTTGGCATGTCTGCCTAAATATGAACGGACTTCAAGACACCATGACCTTTTTTGCAGCCCCTTCTGGCGGTCAAGGAGGATCCTGGTTCACTAGATTGACTCATAGATGCACTTTTACTCTTTATAAAAGAGACGACCAAAATCTGTGCAGCAAGCCGCCTGTACCATAATATTATATGCATATTTTTCCATTGTTTTATAAAATATATATTCCGAAGTCGTACCAAGCTTAACTCCCCTGGGAGTAAGAACTTTATTCACCGCAATCGTCGACAATGTAGGATTTTATTTTTTTTTTTGTCAAGATGACCATTTGATTTTAAAATCTGTTTAGAAAGCAAAGACATTCTTCTGCTTGACTGTTTGTATCTCTTAGTGATTGATCACGTCAATAAAAATGTTTTGAGTTATTATTTAGAAAGGAGAGTCTCCACGACACAACAACAGGTATAGGGTACCGACTGACTGGTTTTATGGGAAAGCAACCAGGTTATTCCCAGATAGTTGTACCGCTAATTCCACCATGTGATGATAGGCTACCAACAAATAAAACGTTCTGAGTTGATTCTGATCAGTGTCTTCTAACAAACAAATTTAAATTTTACCGCTACAATAGAAGAACGAAACACACGGAAAAAGAATTTGGACGCTGGAGCACAAGTGGAATAACCAGATCTTACAGAGAGCGCCTGACTGAGCAATTTTACACTACTTATTCACCATATGTACACGAGTACCACAAACCAGTGTCTTGATAATTACCAAAGTGGTTTCTTGAGAAACTATAATACGAGCAGTAGTTTACGCGTTTACATTCAGCCGGTAAAGAATGATTCATTCTGCTCCTTACAGTATAGAAGAGCTAAGCTCAATTATCTGCAGCCTTAGATGCTAAACAATCGATAATTTTTTTACTAGGCTGCATTCACTAAATCATTAATCAGACATATGTGGATGAAGCCATGCCCATGACTTGAGGTCTTATGTTATTTACAAAAAAAACGGCAGATTCTATCAAAAAAAAAACACAATTTTGAAACTTTCCCGGTTTTTATCAGAATAGCGCTGTCTTGTGATTGTGTTAATCATGAGCTGGACAGAGGTAAACACGCTTTTAATAAATCCGTCACAATAGAAGAGCAGAAATGCGTTGCTGTCCAATCAAAAGGATTTTCAATACAGGTCCTATGTTCGAGACGACAAGAAAGGCCGGACCTCTATTTCAAAGGCTTTGCTATTGTAGATGGAAGAGCGTCTAGACAAGATTATTCAAAGAAACAGGCAGAAGCCCCAAGAGTCGAAACCCCATTAAGATTACATCTATGTTTCTTATCCCATTTCAAAGAAGACCGCATCTCTTTGTAGTGACACTGATTATAATATACATTCTTTATTACTAAAGGGTGATCAGATAAGAACGATAGGAAAAAAGATTTAAATAAAAGAACAGCAGCATGAGATATAAAATTGATGCTGGCTTTGTTTTGAAGCTACGTTCATGCCATTATGTGTGGCAAAGCACATCATTCAAATGGCCGTCTCGGTTTCGCTGGCAGTGCTTCAAGCGGTCGGTCCAATTTTTGATCACTCGGTCCAATATGTGCGTCGTCATTCCGGCAATAGCGTGTCGAATATTGGCCTCGAGCTCGTCCAAAGTGGTTGGCTTGTTAATGTAGCCCCAGAGAAAATAATCGAGTGTCAAATCGCATGGTCGCGGCGGCCAGTTGATGAACGCCCGCCCAGTCACAAAATTTATTCCTCACAACTTCGAGCGCCGTCTTTTTGGAACCACAGTTCCGGTATATCGATGTTGTCCAGCTCCGACCACAGAAAGTCGGCTAGCATCGCTCTATACCTGAGACCATTGACGGTAACGGTGTCTTTTTCCTCATTTCGAAAGAAATAAGGTCCGATGATGCCGCCATGCCATAAACTGCACCAAACAGTCAAACTTTGTGGATGCATTGATGCTTGGCCGAACACTTGTGGATTGTATTCACTCCAATAACGGCAATTTTGCTTGTTGGCACAGCCGCTGAGCCAAAAATGGACCTGGTGCAAGAAGATGATTTTTTGGCCAAAATCTGCATCTCCCGCCAACATTTCCAGCGCCCAATTAGCAAACTCACGGCGTTGTCTCTGGTCGTCCGGCTTCAATTCTTGCGTCAGCACAATCTTGTACGGATGTGGGCTCAAATCCAACCGCGAATTCAGCTGATCGGCGCCGAATGGACATTTCTGGGTCTTCTCCGATATTGGCCGCTTCGACGGCTATGTTTTCTTCACTTTGCACCAATATCTGTATGGTTGGTGGGTTAAGATCCCAAAGAGTGTACTCACGCTCAAACTTTTCACGGTGCGACGAATTGCCTTCACGACTCCACGACGAAATTCACGTTACGTATTTACAACTAAGTCGGAATTTCAATAACATTTTTTTAATAATTTCCGCACGTTCGGCAAGCGTAAAGCGATGCATGACGAAATAGCAAACCTCACTGAAAATTTTGACAGCTGAATTTCATTGGTAACTTTGACAGCTGTTGAAACATAACAACTGAAGAAAACTATCATTGCTATCTATAGTCACCCTGGATTAATAAGAATTAAAAATCCTATCTACAAAATAGAGGTCATGAAGTATATGATCGGGTCACCATCGTGCGCTTGATTCGATAAAAAAAAAAAAATAATGGTCACTGGACACAAACTTGCCTACCATTATTCTCTTATATTTAATAGCACGATATGCCTTTTGAAACAATTCACATTTAGTGGAGCTATTGGGTTTGAAACTCGAACGCGCGTCGAACATTTAATGGGACGAATCAACGTTCGCGCTCGTGTACCAGCAGGACCTTCAACATCAATCTGGCGAAAGCAAAACAAACATTTGACAGAGTTTGGCATCAGGCTCTTTTTTGTCGAAACTCGTGCATTTGGAATCGCTGAATTTTTTTCTTCAATTCAAATCCAAAATTACCATTAAATTCAAGTTGTCTTGCATGGTTCCAAATCTGACATCCACAAAATATGTAAATGCTGGTGTGCCATAGGGCTCCGTTCTGTCCCCGATACTATTTTTAATTTTCATCAATGAGGTCTTGTCTGTTCCTTGTCATAAATGCAAAATAAAATAAATAGCCATGCCACTGGGACAACTTGGAGCATCTCCTATGTATCCCAGAGGAAGAATTGACCTATTACATGCAACATGTGCAACTGAGGATAGAGATAACATGTGTTTTATTTTATAAGAAGAAGTCGGATATTCCTTGAAGTAAGAAAGACTATGAGTATATGGACTTAAATTTGATGCCTTGACGAATATGTTATCATTCCTTATTGAAGCTAATGTAAGCACACTATACCATACCACCTTGATCAAAAAGTCCGCACACCACCGTGTGGCGCTCCCATTGTTCCGATTTGAGTTCTGTTTTTTTTTTTGTTAAGTTGGTAAATCTGTTGTTGACATTCCCTCTAAATCTTAGCGTCATAGCTTGACATTTGCGAAATTACGTAGCCAAGAGTACATCTATCTCTGTGCGTGTTGGCGATTTTTTACAATTTTAGAAATGGATTTCAATTTGCAACAACGAACTTGTATTAAATTTTGCGTAAAAAACGGATTTAATGGTGCACGAACGTTGGAAATGTTGGAAAAGTGTTTCGGCAACGATTCTCTAAATAAAACGGTCGCTTACCAGTGGCACGAGCGGTTCAAAAGTGGCCGTGAGTCAATCGAAGATGATGAACGTAGTGGCAGACCATCGACATCGAAAACCGACGAAAACATTGATGAAGTAAAAGAAATGTTGGTCAATAACAGCAAATTAACCATCAGAGAGATAGCGGAGGACTTGAACATTGCCTATGGATCCGTCCAAGATTTGGGTTTTCGTCATACAGCAGCAAAGTTGGTGCCAAAAGATCTCAATTTCATGCAAAAAAGAGACCGTGTTGACGTCGCAAAAGAGATGATATGCGAGGCTGAATCCGATCCCACATTTATCAAAAGGATCATTACTGGAGACGAGACGTGGCCGTGGGTTTATGAGTACGACACGCAATTCAGACATTAGGAAAGTGAATGGCGTTCACCAAATGAGCCGAGACCAAAAAAACCACCTCGTTTTCAGTCAAAGAAGAAGGCAATGCTCACGGTTTTCATAGATTAGAACGGTGTAGTGCATCATGAATTTTTGCCAGAAGGCCAGACAGTAAAGAAAGAGTATTACGAGTATTTGGGCGTTATGGGACGTTTGCGTGAAGCAATTCGCCGAAAGAGACCAGAATTGTGGGCAGAAAAGTCTTGGATTTTGCACCATGATAACGCACCGTCGCACAGTGCCATCATTATTCGTAATTTTTTGACGAAAAATGCAATAAATACGAGTACCATCCAACAGCCACCGAATTCACCTGATTTGGCTCCCTGTGACTTCCACTACGGGGAAGCAGCCGAGAGAAAGTAATGGAAAAATCGCAAGAAGCACTGATGGACATACCGAAAACCGAATGTAAAAAATGTTTCGAGGATTGGATAAAGCGCTGGCATAAGTGTGTTGCAGTTGATGGGGATTACTTTGAAGGGGACAATATAGATTTAGATGAATAAACTTGTATTTTTAATTTTCTGAATAAATTCCGGGAACTTTGAAAATTGATAATACTTTCCAATGGCACTGCTATGCTAAAGTTTTGATTTTGTGCACTTTTACTATATGTGAAAAATAAAAGGCTATCATCTATTTGGGTGTACGGTCGATAGAGATAGTTGCTATAATGAAACTAAAAAAAAAATTAATCACGTGACGTTCTTTCCGCGTACCCTGCTACCGAACTTTACAACTTAATTTCAAACAAAATTAGCTATCTCCCTATAGCTGTTCAGCTCTGCAACTTTTGTAAAACTAGGTCAAAATTTGATAAAAGCGACTGCAAAATTTTGCTAATCTACCTTCAATTTAACTCTTTACAAAACACAAAAACTTTCAATTGCCACTCTCCATGGCACAATCAAACCCAATTCGAAAGTACACTCCACCTACAGCTACAACAATTAAGACCGACTGACTGCAAGTTCAATGTGATGCGCCCACGATTCACACCTCAAGGCAATGAAGCAAATTACAAAAACCCTGCGCGTTACTTGTGACATGCTCTTGCCACACATTTAGTCAAATTAGTTTGTGGTTGACGGCGCGTTAAGCCACAACCTAACATTTGACAGTTGGCAAAATCTCATGAAATCTGATTTGCGGTTTTTTTTTTTTTTTTTTGCTCTTGGCATGTTGGAGCTCTTCCATCCGAGTATCCCAAACCCAGCATTCAGCACCCATCACCCACACTCCAAAAATAATGTTGATTGGAAAATCACCATTTTACTTCGGCGCTTTACCCGCAGCTATGGCAATTGAATGGAGTGATTAAATTTAATTAAATAATTCAAAACGCGAACGAGAACGAACAAATTGGTATGAACGGGTAGTAAGTTTGGGATGTTTCCTCGGTTCGTGTACTTTTTTTTTTTTTTTTTTTGGAGAGGGTGCACTTTAAATAACATGCACACAGAAATTTCTGTTTGGTAGACCCTCTTGTCTGGTCCGGAAGAAGAGACCACTTCCGTTGTTGTTATTTGAATTTTGAAAGTACGAGTATGTAGGTATAAGTCGTGCTGTTGTTTTTGTAGAAAGTAATCGTATCCAATAAGGAGTGGGCAACAGGAAATAGAAATAAACATTTGTCATCGATATCTTGGCAGTTGCTTCCTTTCGGTGGTGACGTGTATTTATCTAATTGCATCCTTTTTTGATGTGGGTGTTGTAAATTGCGGTAGCGGGGCTCTAAAATGTAATACTCCTTATATCCCAAATGTTTATACTATTAAGGTTTTCCCACTTCAACTGTAGTCTTGGGAACTAAGTTTTCAATTGTAAAATCTCAGGAAAATTATCTTTACTTAACAGTGTTCGTTTTGATTTGGACAATTTTTAGTCTGATATTCACAAAATACATAAATGCTGATGTGCACCAAGGCTGCGTTCTGTCTCCGGCACTCTTTTTAATTTTCATTAATGATCTCTAATCTAATATATAGCTTTGCGTACGACAGTACTCTCCGGTTTTCATATTCATAAACTTCCAACAAAGTGGAATTTAATGGTTTCAAAACTCAATGTTGTCTTTTGTCGTTAAAGCGAAATTTAAATACGCAGCCATTTTTCATGAATTGCGCTTGCATGGTCGAAACTGAAAAACCATCCATTCTCGGTATGAGTGTCAGTGACAACTTACGTTAGAACGATAACATATTCGATGTTGTCTAAAATGCTGCAAAATGTCTAGGTTTCCTCAAGCAATGTAAGAAATATTTCAGCCCCAAATTTCAACTGGAGTGCAATGGCCACATCTGGTCAGCTACTCTTAAAATTCTTCTGCACCTGCTAGATAGGATTCAAAACTGTGCGATAAGACTCATACGTGATGCTAATATCGCCTACCTAAATGACAATTTCGAACACCCACGAAATGTCTCCTGTCTCACCTTTTTCTGTCGTTATTTCCACCACTAGTGTTCCATAGAAATCACCAATAGTACTCCGCCCCTTCAAAGCTTTAACCATAACACTCGTCTCGTTATGAATGCTCACCAGTTTACCCTCAAGTCCACTTTCGGACGTACATTGAACTATTGTGGTTAGTTCCTAAGTCGTACAACTCGCTTAGGAATGCCCTGCCGAGCTCTTTATTTCCTAATCATTATAACCTGCAAACATTCAAGACCAACGTGCATCGGTATCTCTCTTTCTTTTCTCCCTAAGTTTCATTCGGCCGCGCTGTGTGTGCAAACAGTTTAAGGGTACTATAAACCCCTTGAGCGGGCACTAATTATATAACAAAAAAATTTACTCGATAGATATCTGTAGATTTATCGCCTTTTGTCTGTAAAATTCGGCGCAGATTTCGCGGTCGTCCGACACCAACTGGGCAAAGACTACGACATTTACTTAGCCGCTCGCCTGGAAGTGTATGGGACAACACGAGATGCTGCCAGGTCTGGCCGGCCCCGGAGCTGAGAATATCGCAGCTGTGGTTGAAGATTGCGCAGAGGGTCCCGGAGTATCGAGCAGACGACGCACCACGCAATTGGGCGGTCTTTACAGAGAATTTTGATGAAAGACTAAGATGTTTTCTTACAAAGTTCAGGCAGTGGATCAGCTATTAGCTGCTGACTGCCAAGCGCATGTAATCTACGCTGAAGCTATCCTGAATCTCGTCCACGAAAGCGACAACTTTTCATCGAAAATCATTCATGAGCGACGAGGCCCATTTCCATCTCTGTGGATATGTGAATAAGCAAAATTATCACTTCTGTGGCACCGAAAATCCGCGTATAACCATTAGTGTGTGCTATTTACGCGGGCCAAATGCCTATTGTGGACGTCGAGAGCCATGCCAAAGCGACGGTGCATACTGCACGAGCCACAACCAAAATTCTGAGGGCTGTATTTCCGGGTCGCCTAATCTCTCGTTTTGGCGATTTGCGCTGGCCGGCATGATCGCCTGATTTTACCGTTCCAGAATTCTTTTTAGGAGGTTTTTTGACGTCACGAGTCTATGTCAATAAGCCTCAGACTCTCGAAGCCCTCAAAGAGAATATCCGTCAAGAATGCGAGGCCCTATCGCCGGAAATTGTGGCAAGAGTGATGGAAAATGCCGCAAATCGGCCTCGAATGGTCATCAATTCTGGCGGCGGCCACTTAGCCGATATCATTTTCTCGATTTATTGGAAAAAAAATGTAAGACTTCAAATAAACACAATTCAAAAGCAGAACTATAGTATTTCACCTTGTATATTAGTTTTTTTTTTCGGGAGATTGTAGCTGTCTCAATTGACCGACTCTGTCATTCAATTACAAGAGTTCGGTTGGGAAAAAATGGTGCATCCAGCTTATTCTCCAGATTTCCCAATGGAAAAAAAAAATTCCTCAATGAAAAAAATTGTAGACATCGGGATGATGTCCAAGAAGCTCTAGGGGTACTTTTTTCGTCAAAGTCAAATCATTTTTATAGTGACGGCAATACTTTTGTTACAACTTGATATTTAACCCGCCCTTATTCATGTTTGCTTGATAGGTCCTTTCCAAATTAGTGTAGAACAACGTTACTGCCTGTGTCCACGAATTCGTTGGTACCCATCTGACCTCACTCACTCCAATAAGGTCAAGTTCATAGCGAATAAACTTTTTGGTTGAAAGTTTCTTAAACTGTCATGGTAATCGTTACCAGAGGGGATGCTCCCTAGCACTAAAGCGTGGCGACACGTCAGAAACCAATATTTGTGAAAGTGTAATAGCTTAAAACCCGCATTAAATGGATTTTGGTTTCACAGAATACGGCACACTGTTCGGACCACATGCACATGGCATGGTAGATAGATTAGGTACGAGTAGATAAAAAAACTAATCTAACTTTGCTCTGGATGTCTGGATAGCACGTGATGTTCTATGCGCCGGATTCAGACTGCCGTAATATACTCGTAAACCCCAACGTGTCGATATTACCAAATCCCTTAGCATTTCAAATTGTCACCAGCGTGCTCCCGCTCATCTTTGAACTTGTTGCAAAGCCGAACTGTTTAAGTCAATTGTTTCTCTAAATGTTTGATGTCTTAAATGCAAAGGAGCAATAATGCCCGCGATAAGGGTTAGTTACTTGTGTTGGGACTACCCTTATGTTCATTAAACTCATTTTAATACGTTTCCTTCTCCTTGCATTTACAAATAGGTCTGCGATTTTACATCATATTTTGAAATCGTCTTCGTGATGGTCCCTATCTCCACTTATTTTAGATCAAATTTTATTTATCTATGGTGATTCTATAAAATTGGAAAAAGCAAAAAAGGTTGGTAAACTGAGTGAGGGTGGCAATTTTTTTCGGCGAAACAATTTTCATAAATTTAAATCCGAACTACTGTTTGTCAGAGCGTGTTTTTTTTTCTAGATTTCCCCTTTTTGCCCGCATAAGCACATTTACAGTTTGGAGTCGTTTCTGTTTTTAGAATCCCTTTTTAGTGGTGGCTGCTTGGCGGGGTTCTGGATGGTGGTTCGGTTTTTGGCAGAAAGCTGTTGTCTGTGTTGAAGAGGAGCACAAGGTCGATGCAAATGAGTTTCAGTTTTTTTTTTGTTTTTTTTTTTTTTTTTGCCTTTAGTTGGAATGGTTGGGATGATTTCGTTGCTCTTCAGCTATCTAGAACTGAAAAAGAACGAGTGTTGAGTGCATATTGCTTAAGATAAGCGAATGTAATGCGATGCTTTCAGCAAACGATTAAAAAACGGTGGAAAGCCGGCATTATAAATAAACAAGAGAAAAGGAATAGCTGGAAATATCCTGTTTTGCTTCTTCTTTTTAGAGATTAAAAAGGTAAAGATCATAAAAAAAAAAAAAATGCTATTAATAGCAAGAAGATTTGTGGAAGCATTGTATAGTAATGGGTTTAAGTATGTGATAAAGGAAACCGCAAGCGGATAACGATAACGTATGCACATACCGTACATACTTTGACTAAGTTTAATTTATCTTTAAGCAAAATGAAAGTTTTCAGCCAAAACACAAAAAAAAACCCTCATTTAAATTCTTCTGCTCATTAGGCTGCTGTGCTAGCAAGCATTTTGGGTTCGAATTTTGCATACCCCTCAATATACCTATGGCCAATATTCGCGGTCTTTAATTCTTGGCACAGCTTTAGACTTCTGGTATTGCAAAGGTTCCGAGCTGTCAAATATCACATTAATTCACTTATTTAACCACATTACAATCAATGCTTATAAAGGGTGTTTTTTTTTAGAGGTTTGGTTTTTAAACTGGCAACACTGTTGCTCCAGATTGTTAATTTGACAGTTGAAAGTTGATTTATGGTTAGTTGCCACTTTACGATGAGTAAATTAACGCCAAAATAACGCGTGCAAATTGTGCAAACTTATTTTGAAAACCATGGTTCGGTTTGCCAAACTTATCCCGCGCAGAAGAAGTTATTGCCGTTGTGGAGCACAGCGTTGAAAAGAATCCGAATGAGTCGATTCGCCATCGTGCTCAGCAATTGGAGCTATGCCCATCCACTTTGTAGAAGATTTTACGTAAAGATCTTGGCTTAGAAGCTTATAAGATCCAGCTTGGGCAAGAGTTGAAAGCGCGTGACCATTATACGCGTCGTAGGTTCGGTGAATGGCCCGAAAACATCATTTAGCGTGATCCTCATTTTCAACGCAAAATTTCTCTCTCCGATGAGGCCTATTTTGGTTAAATATAAACCAGCAAAATTTCCAAATTTGTAGTGGAGAAAAACTAGAAGCCTTTGTCGAGACGCCTTTACAACCATTAAAACTCACTGTTTGGTGTGCTTTGTGGACTGGTGGAATCATCGGCCCATATTTCTTTAAGGAGGATGCCGGCCACAATGTTACCGTCAATGGAGAGCGCTATAGAAACATGATTTCTGACTTTTTCGTTCCTCAGTAAAATGGTATTGACGTGACAGAGCTTTGGTTTGAACAAGATGGCGCAACGTGCCACACGGCGCGCGATACCATCAATTTATTGCGGGAAACATTTGCTGAGCGCATAATTTCGCGTAATGGACCTATGAACTGGCCTCCACGATCCTGTGATCTCACACCTTTAGCTTACTTTCTTTGGGGGTATGTGAAGTCACTAGTATATGCCGATAAACCAGAGACGTTGACGATTTGGAAGTCAACATTCGCCGTGTTATTGCTGATATATGGCCCAGTTGCTCGATAAAGTTATCGAAAGTTGGACTCCACGATTGCGCTTCGCTCGAGCTAGTCGTGGCGCGCATATGCCCGATATCATATTTAAACACTAATGGCATAAAATTATTTATTAAATAAAGCTAATGTCATAGACATTAACATCAGCTTCAAGTGTTTTATTTCATATTGAATTTGTATGCTGTTGCCGAAAGCGGCAACTATAAAATCGTTCCTAATAACAAGGAACACTGTATCTTATTCATGTTACGCTTGCTCTATCGCGCTGATTATACCTAAAAACTCTATCAAAAGCAGATGAGAATATAATCTGGCGCTGTGAGAGAAAATTTTTTAAAAAGGTTTGACCCTATTTATATTAGTTGCAGAACAGTTTTATATACTTTCGTCACCAAATCCTTCTTTTAGTTATCCATGTCCATGAATTTTTGATTGTCTGTTCATTGTGGTCTTTTGGACATACCTTCTGATGTAATGACTGCTGCTGCGAAAGTTTGAAGTCGACCTTCTATATGCTCAGCACAAGTTTCGGTCCGAATCTGAGTCAGAAAAGATTGCAGCCCAATCTTTATGTATAACTCAATTATTAGCCTGTCTTCTAAGCGGAAACATACGTTATTCTAAAGACAATGAATGACATTGCGAGAAACAGGTCGCGGCAATAGTTTAAATGCGTCCTTATTCAACCTTTCAACAACTTCAAAAATTCGAAAACGTAAAGCTTCTTTGAACATAGTTGAAAGAGAGAATTCTCTAACATTTGTGTGGGTATCAGTTTATAAGTGTATGGCGAAAATGGCATTGCTTGCTTTGGCATTATCTGCGTTTTCGATTAGGGCTTCTAATTACAATTGGGTTTCTCAGGAGCAGGAGCACTCTTGCTGTTCTCAGCACTCTTGTCGCCCTGACGGGGCACTACGCTTTCGTATAAGTAACACCGCTTCGCTGACATTTTCTGTGAGTATGACGACATCGCAGCCGATCATCTTCGCTATGAATATCTGGCTAACGCCAGCAGGTCCAGCTCTAATGTTGTATGTCAAGACTTTGTAGGAACCTTATCATGGAAGCGGTTATACATCCTTCTACGAAAGACTGAGAAACTACAACTCAGAGGCTTAACTTCGAGGTAGTTAAGAACTTTGTCTACTCGTAGGTCTACCACCCGCGCCGACAACAGCGCAGAAATCAGACGCAAAATTACTCTTGTCAATAGCTGTTTCTTAGGTCTCAGGAGGCAACTGAGTAACAGAACCCACTCTCGTAAGACCAAACTGGCTTTATACAAGATCCTTATTATCCCGGTGTTGCTCTATGGCGCAGAGGCTTGAACCTTATCGAAAGGGGATGAAGAAGCACTTGGCCGTTTCGAGAGAAAAATACTGCTTCTGACTTCCGGTCCCATTTGGATTGACGAGGAGTGGAGGAGAAGATTCAATCGCGAGCTATACTGGCTGTATAGCCCCGAGCGGTCAGTGGTCTGCTGATCCAGCGTCTGAGATAGAGTCTTCGATTCTTACTGCGTGGAGCGGCGCCGAATTTTAGATGGCGTACGCATGTAGAAGGGGTCCTCAACCAACTAAGTAAGTAAGGTCGAGGCTATCTATACTGGCTAAAATTGAATTCCCCTAGTACAATTTCCCTTGGAAAAGTTTTCACGTTTGTCAGTTAGAAGTGTGTGCATTAATTTTGAAGAAATAATTTTGCAGAATGTGGCTTCGAGGGCGCTTATTGGCTCTTAATAAGTATTATATTTTTAAAGTTCTTATTGCCCCAATCCTTCCTGAATGCTGCTATTAAAGAACAAAGAACTCCTCTGTTATAGATTTCTCATCTTTGAACAAGTTTGAGTAGAACTATTGGTGAAATTCCCCAGTCAGCATCTTCCTGAGCACTTCCAATTTCGAAATCAAACCAACTTTGGATACACGATATCTCTCTTTGACTGCTGACTGAATGTTACATTATAAGTATGAGTGCCTTGCATTTTGTTGTCGAATTAATAGAACCAGCTAAACAACTTTATAAACTGTTTTATTACATTCATTACAGCAAAATTCATTAAAACTTAAATATCTACCCTGACATGTTATATATTCCTGGGAATTTTCACATACGAGTATACCATGCATCACTTGAATTCATTGTGTTTTGAATTAAATTTATTACAAAATAAACTCCACATAATAACCAACCCGTAGATAATCTCTCAACAGGGTTTCACTAAATTCTTTAGTATTTTCATAAAAGAGGAAACAATTCATCAAAAATAAACATCAAGCCGTCCCACAATTGGTTTTGTTGAAATCTCAATTAAAATATTACGAACACATCATTTCTGTTTTGAAAAACTGCAAAAGGCTCCTCTAATTTTTTGGGAATATCAAATAGACTCGTAGTCATGTACAAATATTGACTTCAAAATAAGCATATTTTTAAATATGTATTTAAGTGTAAATAATATTGAACTTATAAGATTTTGTGGTATGGCTTAGCATGCACCCCATGATAAAAAGACCATCCAAAGAAACAAAAAAAATAATAATACAAATCTTCACACGTTATTCTTGCTTGAAACCCATTTATTGTGCATAAATTATCACTGAAACCAAAAGAGTCTATTACGACCAGAGGTTATTATTGCCTCCACAATGAATAAATATGTAGTAAATGGTTAAGTCTCGGTTAAGCACTATCACGGTTTCATTGGACTTTGATTTGAAGTACATAAGGACTGAAACGAATAAAATTTAGAAACTTCAAAGTAAAAAAAAAAATATTTTAATAATTCATGTAAATTTTTTTTATTTGCTTTAAAACTCTGTTTTTATTAAATTAAATTACAAAAAAATAATAAAAAATTATTTGGTTTCCCATTCTTTCCTCAGCTTCTTTCGAATGTCCTTCATTAGGTTGGTGACAGTTACATTCGTGATCTTTTTGGACGCTCTTTTCCATTTAGCACTAAAATCTTTTACGTCCTTTGCACACTGCTCACTTTTCCTCCAATACCTGTCAATGGGACGGCACTGTGGAGCATTGGGCGGATTCATGTCTTTTGGGACAAAATCGACATTTTTAGCAACAAGAAAGCTCAACGTCGCATGAGCATAGTGAGGTAAAGCTAAATCTGGCCAAAATAATGTTGAACCCTAGTGTTTGCTTAAGAAAGGAATCAACCATTTTTTTAGACACTCGTTAAAGTACACTTCTCCGTTAATTGTTCCCGTTGTAATAAACGATGAGCTTCTGTGTCTATATTGGCAAATGGCCTGCCAAACGAGATATTTTGACCCGAATTTTTCCATCCCAATCGATGTTGTTGATTGCGGAAGAATCTCAGCTTCAAACGAGTTGTAAAACTGCGCACCTGGAAGAGTAGTAAAGTCGGCTTTGACATAAGCTTCTTCATCCAAAACCAAGCACGCTTTCTTGTTGCCGATCAACTCGTATAGCTTTCGGGCTCGTGTTTTTATGACTTTTTTTTGCTTTTCAGTAACTTTTGGTATTTTTTGTTTTTTTTTTCGTGTTTTTAGACTGTTACGTTTTATAGATCTTTGTACCATTGTTTGGTTGGTATTACATTTCCGAGCAACATCTCTGAATGACATAGTCCGGTTTTTTGCGATGGTACCAACTATTTTCCTGTCCAAATTTGTATCATGTGCTCCACTTTTCTGTGTTCGCTTAACTGTCAACGTCTCCAAATATCGTTTAATAACAGAATCCACTGTACTGCGTGCTATGTTTAAATTTTTTGCGATGAAATGGTTTGGACGCGAAGTATTTTCGAGCCATTTGTCGATGATCTTTTTACGGCGTTCCTCTTGACTCATATTTTATAAATATTTTAAACCGCACCGAACTAAAATCAATAACAAACTGAAACTAGAGAATATACAGGCTAATTTGGGTACAAAATGGGATTGCAATTTTTACGCATTGGAACTACAGCTCGTATTAAAATTTACGGATTTTATTCGTTTCAGTCCTTACTAAAGAACTGCTCGACATTATTTCATATACGAGTAGCTCTAAAGAATCGTTTTTATGAATATCGAACCTATGGTATAAACTTCTTATATACACAAAAACCGATTGCCAGTCGTTGGAAGATAATCCAAGAGATCCATTATGGACGAGATTGGTGAACACATGTACGAGGGGCGTTCAACATATTCTCGATATCGGGGTGTAGCTGTGGTTGTATATATAAATTGACTTATTTATCAAGTAATACTATTATTTTAGTGCATTCATGTAAAATTTCATGTAAATGTGTTTATTAATTCGCGTTTTATCTCTAGTTAAACAGAATCATAATGGCAACTGAGACGATGATGGTGAAAATTGAGCAACGCGCTGTAATTAAATTTCTCACTAAGCAAGGAAAAAGTCAAAAAACTATTCATGAAGAGATGGTGGCTGTTTACCAGGGTTCCGCACCTTCATTATCAACTGTGCAAAAGTGGTCAAGTGAGTTCAAGAGAGGCAGAGAGAGCATTGAAAACGACCCCCGCTCTGGCGCCCCGGCTACTGCTTGTACGGGAGAAAGCATCAAAGAAGTCGAAAAACTTGTTCTTGAGGATGCCCGAATAAAGGTGAAAATGATGGCAGAGATCACCAAGCTTTCAATTGGTACCATTCACACCATTCTTCATGACCATCTTAACCTTTCAAAGGTCAGTGCAAGGTGGGTGCCACGAATGCTCACAGCGCCTCAGAAAAAAGTGAGAATCGCATGCTGTAGAGAGCTTTTGGAGATGTGTAGTGAGAACGCGGACTGTGTTATGGATCGAATTGTTACTGGGGACGAAACATGGGTCCACCACTATGACCCTGAAAGCAAACAAGAGTCCATGCAGTGGCATAAAAAAGGAACAGACCCCCCGAAGAAGTTCAAAGTCACTCCGTCTGCCGGGAAGCTCATGGCCACAGTTTTTTGGGACTCAAAGGGAATCTTGCTCATTGAGTACAAAAAAAAAGGTGAAACCATCAACACCACAGCCTACGCTTCCACTTTGCATAATTTGCGGGAGGAAATTAAAAAGAAAAGACGGGGTAAACTCGCAGCGGGTGTGTTGCTTCTTCATGACAACGCTCCTGTTCACACGGCGCGAGTTTCCAAGGCTGCTGCGCGAGATTGTGGTTTCGAAGAAATCCAACACCATAGGGTGGGTCCAGACCTTGCCCCTAGTGATTATTTCCTGTTTCCGGATTTGAAAAAATGTCTTCGTGGAAAAAGATTTTCGGATGATGAAGAACTCAAGTCGGTATTTTGCAGAGAAAGAGGAAATTTATTTTTTTGAGAGTTTAAAAAAGCTTATCTCAAGATGTAACAAATGCATTGATGTTAGGGGAGATTATATTGAAAAATAAAAACAATTTAAATTGAATTCGCATTTTCCTTCATATCGATACCGAGAATATATTGAACGCCCCTCGTAGCTCTACTCCACGAACCATGGTTAAAATGTTGTCTGAGCAGCTGAATGTTAGTGAAGAAAGGACTTTTGAAATGACTGGTTTGTGAAGCGGTAATGCTCCTGTGCGTTGTTTCTATTGGTGACCCAGTTTTTGGCTAAAACATCAGTTTCTGTGATCAATAATCTCGATATGGCCCGGGTCGACACTTTTCTATTCTGAAAGCTGAAGACTGCAATGAAAGAAAGACGTTTTAATGACGTGGAGGTTGTTAAATCAAATGTAATGAGGGTGTTGCGAAGCATTAGCGAAGAAGGACTTTTTTTCGATCAAAATTCTGTAAAGAAAGGGTACTACTCGTATATTGGAAATTGAATACGAATCGTTGCCGCAAAATTTTGAATAAGCAAAGCATCGATGCAGTTAAATTAGCCCTGTTGCAGCAGATCTGGATTTTTTGGTCGATATCCAGTTGAAATTTATCAATTTCAAAACTCTTATGATAGCATACCATATATGAAGACAGGCTATTTAAAGCTTTATTAAGCCTTAATATCCACGCCTTATTCGTCCGTCCAGAGTTCGTTATGACCATGGAGAGATTTCGCGGGTCCATCAAGGTCAGTAATAATATTCACTGGACTCATTGATGTCGAAAAAGCCTTAAACAACGAGACCTTCAGCTTGATGATCGCTTAAGAAGAGAAAACAAATTGAATCACCAAAACACCAGGTTTTTATCTGGTTTTGGTGAAGAAACGCAAGACATATAGATCCGATAGTTTGACGAACAAGTTTTACAGAACGGATCAAAGCTCCAGATAATCTTAGGATACGGCGTATAAAAAAATAGCTAGAAATCCGGCTAGACAGGGTATATTTTGTAAGCTTTTCGATCATATGCTGGATTTCAGCTAGAAACTGCGCTATCATGTAATTTTTTTATTATCATCAGATATGAGCAAATCAATCTAGGGAGTGAAAATGAAAACAACAGATACATTATTCCTGTCGATTTAAGGGGATAGTGCCGAAGTACCCGACCTAACAAAGAAAACAAAAACAAATTGGGGAAAACTATGTTTATCTCTCTGCGTAGTCTCCTTTTAGTTCAATACACTTTTCCCAGCGATGTTCAGAATAGCTTCGATACCCTGTTTACGGTGTGAATCGTCGAGGTGCTTAAAATAGCCATTAACCGCAGACTTCACTTCTTTACTGTTGGCAAATCTTTTCCCACCGAGCCATTTTCTTCAAATTTGGTAATAGAAAATAATCTGAAGGGGCTAAATCTGGCGAATAGGGTGCATGAGGGTGCAGCAATTTAAACTTTAACCTATTGATTTTGACCATCGCGATAACGGATAAGAGAACTGGTGCATTGTCTTGATGAAACAAAACTTTTTTCTTCGCCAAATGCGGCCGTTTTTTCTTGATTTCATCTTTCAAACGCTGCAATAAGTTGGCATAATACACGCCTTTGATTGTTTTTCGTTTCTGAAGATAATCAATGAAAATTATCCCACGCGCATCCCAAAAAACGGGCGCCATTACCTTGCCTGCAGATGAAACTGTCTTCGCCTTCTTTGGAGCCTTTGAGCCCATTGTTTTGACTGTTCCTTCGCCTCGGGTGTGAGGTGATGGGCATGGACTCATGTTTCATCCATGGTTATGAATCGACGCAAAAACTTGGCTTTATTGCTGTGAAACTTTGCCAAACACTCAATTGAAACATCCTCACGACGCTGTTTTTGTTCCATTGCGAGTAATCGCGGCTCCTGTCTTACGCACAGCTTTCTCATGTTAAATTTTTCAGTCAACATGCGATGTACAGCGCTTTTTGAAATGGCTACCATATCTGCTAGTTCACGCACGTTCAATCGACGGTCATCCAATACCATTTTGTGGATTTTTTTCTACATTTCTGGTGAACTCACCTCATTTGGTCGACCACTGCGATGTTCGTCTTGACAACTCGTACGGAATTGTCTAAACTCTGCCACTCAATATTTTATTGTTGTAAACGAAGGAGCAGACTCCCTCAGAGTAGAATCCAGTTCCGTTTTGATATTGGTTGGATTGATGCCTTTCAAATGAAAGTATTGCATCACATGACGATTATCATTTTTTCAATATTTAGAAATTCATTGAGCGCTATTTATGGCTTCCGAAAAAATGCTAAACAAAATAGCGTCGTCAAATTTCATATTTAAGCTTTATAAGGTTGGTACTTTCTACAATTGTCATTCTTTTTAAATAATAACCGCCATCTATACGTCAGGTCGGGTACTTCTGGAACTACACTCGTAGGTTGGTCTTGAAATGAACAAGAACCGACAAATAAAGATACCGATTCGCCGCTTAGAGCGGTGAATGTCGATGGTATAAAAACAAACAAACAAACTTCAAAGGATTTTGCCTACCTACATTGACATTGACTCTACCGATAACACTGTACAAAGAGTTCTGTACGAACGAAACCGATGTTACTTTGATTCAACAAAACAAAATATTTTTCCCGCTCTATCTACTGCTCTATAAACTGTTAATTATGTCATTTGGAGCATACAGTTCCAAATGCTGGACAATAACCAGAAAGGGAAACCAACTTTTTAGAGCAAGAAATTCTTTTACGAACACTTGGACGGACCTACGTGATAACCGTACGTATGGAGAAAAAATTGGATTCAAAACGACAAATAACAACAGAGACAGAGTTCCAAGGTCGAATAAGCTAGAAGGCTGTGTCAAGTCATAAGTGCCATGAATATGGAATTAAGTACAACAGTGCCACCAAGTCTCCTGTTTTACTCTATTTTGATAATTTCTTAACTATAAAATTGTTAACACTTTTTGGATTAACAGAGCAGTTGCTGCCGATATTTAGCAGAGCAACCCTGTCATTTACGCAGACGGATGAATATTCCCGGGATGCTGAAACTAGATAGAGCCCTGCATATCTCTCCTTTATCTACGCTGTCATAGTTGACCTTAAAATATATGAATAAATTGTGGGTATCGATTTTGAACTCATAATTTTTGTTTTTTTATAAGATTTGTCGCAGCAAATATTTTATCGATTGCGGATTTTTCCGGCCTGAAATCGGGCTGATGTCGATCAGTCGATTGATAAAAAGCTTCAATTGTTCACATTAGAGTAATATTGAGAACATAACCTTATAACTAATATTTAGGATACCGGATGTTACTATAGTTGACGCAGTTTATAGGGCCTGCTTGTTTGTAGATCGACCAAACGATTCTACTCGTAATATTCTACTCATAGCAGTTTCACACCTGCTGCTTTAAATGTAAATGTGAATTGAAACAAGCTTGTCGTACTTAAATTTGGGAATAGCTTTCATCACCTCGTGTTAGTCGATGATGAAAGTGTTAGCTTCCAATGAATGAGCCATTCTGTCTGGCAGTGGAATTTTGGTCGTCTTGTCAGTATTCCAATATCGGATGTCTAGTACTACTTCTAAGCTTCCTTGGTTGTCTCATCAGGTTTCTGTTGAAACTTTTCCTATTATTCAAACGGTCTGGAATTATGAAAAATGTAAAACGATTCCTTTATTGTAAAATTGTTAAGAATCAAGTATCACATTTGGATTCACATATGGAAATAATCTGCTTTACAACAAGATTACAGGTAGGCTGATAAATCTAGTAGATAAAATATGGAGATGCTTAGTACAGATGCCAACACGCAATACTAAGACTATAAGCAAACATTCGACCGCTAAGTTTCCGTTGTTAGGAAGCCGCTACCAAAAGTCAAGGAAACATGATTCGTATAGAAACAGCGCATTGAATGCAAAAAGTATCAATATAAGGGAAGAATATCAAAAAACTTATCAAATCTCCCTCTGCTGTGCAGATATCCGATCAAATCTGTATAAAGGCACGTCTAACTTGATCAAACAGTGTGTCAATTAAAAAATCGATGTGTTGTGAAAACTAACAATGAAGTTAGTCGGAACACATTTAAGTAAAAAAAAATTGAACTGCAAGAGCAGCAACACGAATAGAAAACGAAACACCAAAGTAAATGGCAAATCGACAGAAACTATCCCCTTCCCTTCTGGAAGAAAACCACACGAACACTTCTTTAATTTAACTTGATGCTTTTTTGACGAGTCTCCTAAAAGAAAATTAGTAAGATATGAGTATATGACTCCTACCTCTACACTTGAAAACCAGGTCCGTTTTTCTATTGCTCTAAATTCACTTCCAGACAAAGTCCCATATAATCCCAAAAGTTCCATTAATAAAGTATCCGCCTCCTGTGTTTTTTTTTTTCTGATTTCCCTAGGTAATTAAGCAATCACCTCCATGTTTCCCTGTAGGAATCAACAAAACATTTGAAAAATTTCGTTCACCGTTTCTTTCATCTTAATGATCCACATTAAATGTGACTTAAACAGGTTCCTCCTCTTTTCCACTTGGTTATCCCCCAGTGGAAACGACAACCAGCACTTGTCGTTGCAACAGATTTAAATTATGGCTATTGCCATCGTAAAAAAGTGTCCCACACAGCAACATTGTAATGCAGAATACATACTCTGTATATGTTCACTGCAACAATGTTGATCCCGTAATCTTACCATCTTAAAATCGATCACTTTGGAATTTTGTTGGTCGATCAGAACCGCTTAATTAATGATTTTATTTTTTTCTTTAATTACAGAGGCCCTCCTGCAGTCACGTCCATTGCCACACATTCCGCCCGGATCAAGTCTGCTGGAAGCTGAACTAATTGCCCAGAGTCAAGATGGATCTTTGCACAATGCACAAAGCCATAGTCAGGGACCAAGTTCAACGACCTCCGGCTTTGAATCGGCACACCGATGGACATCGAAGGAGAATCTATTAGCACCTGGCCCAGAGGAAGATGATCCGCAATTGTTTGTTGCACTTTATGATTTTCAAGCTGGTGGAGAGAATCAACTTAGTCTGAAAAAAGGCGAACAAGTCCGAATATTATCATACAATAAATCGGGTGAATGGTGTGAAGCACACTCAGATTCGGGAAATGTCGGATGGGTACCATCAAACTATGTGACACCATTGAATTCACTTGAGAAACACTCTTGGTATCATGGACCAATTTCGCGAAATGCCGCAGAGTATTTATTAAGTTCGGGTATAAATGGCAGTTTTCTAGTGCGTGAGAGTGAAAGTTCTCCCGGCCAACGAAGCATTAGTTTAAGATATGAAGGACGAGTCTATCACTATCGTATATCGGAAGACTCGGATGGTAAAGTCTATGTGACGGCCGAGGCAAAATTTAATACTCTAGCTGAACTAGTGCATCATCATAGTGTACCGCATGAGGGTCATGGACTGATAACACCTCTACTGTATCCAGCACCAAAGCAAAATAAACCAACAGTGTTCCCCTTAAGTCCGGAGCCAGATGAATGGGAAATTTGCCGCACAGATATTGTTATGAAACATAAGCTGGGCGGTGGTCAATATGGTGAGGTTTATGAAGCAATTTGGAAGCGTTACGGTAATACGGTAGCCGTTAAGACGCTGAAAGAGGATACGATGGCACTTAAAGATTTTCTGGATGAAGCAGCCATAATGAAGGAGATGAAGCATCCAAATCTTGTACAGCTAATTGGTAATTATTATCTATTTTTATCATTGTATATAACACATTCCATCGTAATTGTTGTCCCCCACAGGTGTTTGTACACGAGAACCGCCATTCTATATTATCACCGAATTCATGAGCCATGGAAATTTATTAGACTTTCTACGATCTGCTGGTCGAGAAACACTAGACGCAGTAGCATTACTCTACATGGCAACTCAAATAGCCTCTGGTATGAGCTACCTAGAATCACGTAACTACATTCATCGAGATTTAGCAGCGCGCAATTGTCTTGTCGGTGATAACAAACTCGTCAAAGTGGCAGATTTCGGTTTGGCTCGTTTAATGCGTGATGACACATATACGGCTCATGCTGGAGCAAAGTTTCCCATTAAATGGACAGCACCTGAGGGTTTAGCTTATAATAAATTCAGTACCAAATCTGATGTATGGGCATTTGGAGTGTTACTGTGGGAAATAGCAACATATGGAATGTCACCTTATCCAGGAATAGATTTAACAGATGTTTTCCATAAACTTGAAAAGGGTTATCGTATGGAACGACCTCCTGGATGTCCACCAGAAGTGTATGATCTCATGAGGGAGTGCTGGAAATGGAATGCTCAAGATCGACCTACATTTAAAAGTATTCACCATGCTCTGGAACATATGTTTCAGGTTAGTAACCGCGCAATGTTTTTCCCTTCCCTTTAGTTAATTGTTTTTAATCGTTTGTTTTCTTTTGTAAAGGAATCATCGATTACGGAAGCAGTTGAGAAACAATTAAACGCTTCACAGACTCTCACCCCACAGATGGGCAAAAAGCCACAGATGGGGGGCGGTGGTGGTGGCGGAGGTAGTGGAGGCCACCATGATCAACAAGCCAGCACACCGCTATCAGGTAATCGATACTTATTCATAATTCCAGGCAATTACTTATACAATTTCCGTGTTTTAATTTTGTTTAACATATATTTATTTATTTATTTATTTTTCTATTTCTTACTTTTAGAAACGGGCTCCACCTCCACCAAACTGAGTACATTTTCCAGTCAAGGCAAGGGGAATGTACAAATGCGACGAACCACCAATAAACAGGGCAAACAAGCTCCTGCTCCACCAAAGAGAACGAGGTACGATTACTAAAAATTATTATTTATTTCTTCACTCTGTCATGTTATAATATTTTGTTTTGTTCTCTTGTTGTTTTTTTTCGTAAAGCCTCCTGTCAACAAGTCGGGATTCAACATACCGTGATGATGATGGGAAGAATTTCGTGGAAGAACTGAATACTAATGGTAGTAATATTAAGAAATCATCTTCTTGCAGTAGTTTTATAATCGATATTCTATTCCGAGGTATTTGTCACCTGAGTAAGGGATTACAACATTTCAGCACATTTTTCATTTGTTATGCGTATGTTTATGTGTGCGCGCATTTACTTTGCAAGGCGCTACGACTACTAGAAAGTCAAGTGATTTAACTAACACATATTTTAAACTAACATTTTTGACTAAACTATAACTTTTAATTTCATGAGCAAACTCATATTATCATACTTTGCTGGGTTGTGATGCAATATTTAGTGCAATTGGTTTAAGGATTTATTGTTCATCCGACCAAG
Organism: Volucella zonaria; assembly: GCA_963966105.1. NCBI lineage: Eukaryota > Metazoa > Arthropoda > Insecta > Diptera > Syrphidae > Volucella > Volucella zonaria. The sequence continues at coordinate 68,214,156 of OZ014534.1, read as the reverse complement.
AGAAACTACCCGTGGTACCTTATACCACCACTTTAGGGTGGTTAATATAATCTGTGTATTCCTGTGTGGAATACCATACATATTCGTATGTATGAATGTATGAATGAATAACCGATATGCTTCCTGTTTTCTGCCCCTCTGTCATTGGATGACATCGTCCTTTGGCCGCTGATGCGCTCTAATGACATTAATAAATGCCTTTAACTCCATTGACACGATCGAGGGCTACGTGGTGACTGTGTAAGTTTTACAACTGAAGTAATCATCTCTGTAATAACTTGGATGATAATTGTCCTGCTGCTTTTCAGATTATATGAATCAGGCGATTTATCATTATTGCAGATTTCATCTGTAATCTGAACGTTAAAATGAATTTTTGTTATTAAGATAATTACTTTAATGCCCCTTTTTAAAATACACTGAACTTTTTACCCTTTCGACCATGAGCAAGCGGTTTTTTGTTAGAATAAAATTGTCCAGCATCTGCAAGTTCATCCTTAAAATGGATCCTTTCACCGCCTTATGTATAAGCACGCTTTTGCCCTGCTACAGGATGCTGTAATCTTATTCAATTCGATGGGTTACTGATATTTCTCCACTTTAATGATTCAAGGATTTTTCTGACATTTTGGTCTGCTCTTGGCAATGCAATGTAAAGTCCTATGTGAGCGATTATAAGGTGATCATATATTGTACAATGTTTATATTAGCCTAAGGCTTATTTTGGACGTCTGAAAATCAACTCCTAAAACGTATTCTGATCCCCAGGTTGTAGATCTAGGAAAATAAGTCTCACCTCCGGGCTAATCAGACGTAATTGAGACGCTGTACTCACACGTTCGTTGTCCATTTTCTCTCATCAAATAAAGATATTTTAGCCGTTAGTCTTATCGCGAATAAAACAAACACAATCCTTTAAAAAAAATAATTTACGCTCTTTATTTGGTTGCTTAATAGGCGTCTGTATTCTACAATGTTTGACTTATGACTGACTCCTACCTACCGGCAGACTCTTTTCCTAGTGTGACCACTTTACAATCACTAGTTAGTGTTGCCACTTTATATTTCTTACATTCTTATCAGTTTCTTTCCTATAGCTTGCTACAATATCTAACATTTCGTGGATATACCAATTCCTGCATTATGCCCTTTTCCTCTTTGATACATACATATCGGTTCTTACAACTACATCTCCACTCTATTCTGGATCTCTTCGTTAGTGAGGCAAAGAATTTGCTCATGTTTTCGCATTTGAGTGATCCAATTTTTTTTTTTCGTCCAAAAGCAGCCGATTTGCTCAGCGTGGTAATTTTTCCTTTATATTTCTCGTTCATCGTCCAACATTGCGGTGCGTATGTTAAAGCGGAACGAACGTCTGTCGCGGAGTTTTCGCGTCATTTAAGACACCCCACAATGACGCTTTTTTCGACATGATCACTGCAATTTTCTTGGTGTTTAAATGTGTCGCACTTTAGCACGATGATTCCTACTAAATGAGTGTTAGAGGTTGTGTTTGCTGGTTCAGATAAATGCAGATGTTCGGTTTTACTGCGACTGTTTCGTAACCCGATCTTCTCTTAGCGCATTTATTCAATTACGAAGTGCTGCTTGCAAGCGCTTTTAAAAGCGCTATCGAGTGCAAAAGAAAAGAATCGAGAAAAGAAAACTGATCCTGTCTCGTTAATGTGCTGCTTCAATAAAAGATCTTGTACGAAATTAAGATGAAATTCACTTTGTACACTGCCTTTGTGTACTCCAACTTTAACTTCGAATTCTCCCGTTTTGTTCGCTCTGCATTTAATTCGCATATCAATTTTATGTACGTCAAAAGTACATTTTGAGATCTTAGCGCTATCCAAATAAGATCTATGGATGCTAACGAATATAACGAAAATTATATAGTCATTCTCGAGTAATTAACTAACCTTAAGTGCCTTAATCGTGCTAATTATACAGGGTGTCCCCTAATTCGATGACGATAATTTGGGAAATGATTCCTGGGCATATTCTAAGAAAACTTCTACACGAAGTTTTTACCATTACTACTAACAGAGCAATTTCCGTTAACATGGGTCAGGGTACACCAAAGTAAGCCTTTACTTAAATCCTCGATAAATGATGTCAACATAGGAGATAGACCCTTACTGTAGAACGATTTTTTTCTTAGAATATGCCCACGAATCATTTCCCAAATTATCGTCAGCGAATTAGTGGACACCCTGTATAGTTCTTACTGGAAGTTCCATTGTAAAATCAGGTCACCGTTAATGCCTCCGATATCGACGTATACCACTATGTAATACACCTTTCTTCTGCTGTTTCAGGAACTAGCTTCATTCTACAGGATGGTGTAACATGCATCACGTCGCCAACGAAGCCAATATTGCCGTACCTGGCAAAAAGTTCGTATCTCCATTTTTATAGTGTGAAGTTACTCAACTTTTAAAATGTTATTTCGGTTTGGGAGAATTAGTCCGTTTGAATGATGATTTGCAGATAGTTCGTTGATGTCTATTTTGACGAAGAACTTTAAGCATTGCCTTGGTGGACTCTACCTTTAAATTTAAATTTTCTAATTTTCCCAGCTGTGCACTTTACTTTTGAGGTAATATTCCCCAACTTTTTATGATCTTATCGGGCGTCCATGTAAGAGCTCTCAATTCTGTCGAATATTTTTTCCAGATCGATTCAATGAAGTTGGAATGTGTCTCCATGAACTCCGTAACTTGTCTTATCTCTGATTTCAATTGAAATTCAATAATATTGTATGCATCTGGTCCCACAGTTACATATTGGTGTTTGATTAACATATGTCTTCGCATAACACGAACTTTCTCTCAGCATTTCTCCTTCTTTGATTTAAGTTTCAAAATGTTATAGACACCCTCCAATGACGGTAATCAACTGCGGTTGGTCCCCTTAATAATTGACACCCTGATGAATGATTTGCAGTTGAATGTGATATTAAGTTGCTTCAACGCTTATAAACTCTTCTTTCATTCCACTGACAATTTACAGCGCCTCTTCTTTGCCCTTTTACTAAAGATATTGTATTATTTTCTTAAATCATTATCCATTTAATCATTTTCCTCTATTATTCTATTCACTGTAAAATAATTACGATTAATCACCTCATTTTGTTCGCTAAATTGGTTACTCTTTCATAATTGTCAGTATGTCGCCTTAGCGCTACTTCAAAGTCTGCTATTTTAACACAAAACACACACCCCACTGAGAGTGTTAGGCCCAAAATAGAATTGCTATAGGAAGTTTTATGAAAAGGGAACACACATAAAAAGCATACGCACTTACGTTCATGCTTCGCATTGATGGAGTTTCAGAAATGTTCACTTCTTCTTTTTTTTTTTTGATAATTTATTTCGTTTCAGATGAGTGATTTAGTGTGATTCGCTTTAAGTACTTAATAAACAAAGCAAAAATTAAGTGAGTCAGAGATAGAATGAAAGGATTCTTCACTCATGAGACTCATCATATGTTAACACAAGCTGACGAGTTTACATTCTGTGGATTTACTCTTGTTCGGTCTGTCTGAAATTATAAACCGAAATGTATTGACACTTTGTTCCTTTGTTTCTGACACTTAAATTGCATGATGCCTTTGCACTTGTATACTATTGTACTAACAATTCAAATAAAAATATACTCTTGTAATGTGTAAGGCAATGTAAATAATCTAAAGAACTCTGCCTATCATCGCGTTCATTTTTCAGGTTTCTAACAATTCGTATTTTCTGTACTCCTAACAACTGTGTGACAAATACTTACAGCAATGCTTTTAAAATAAATTTTCTAATAAAACTAGATACTCGTATTAATGAATTTGTTTGTCTTTTATCAGGTTTAACTCGTGATATAGCAAATTTGGCCAATCGTTGCGACTCGGAAAATGATAATCCCGACGCTGACACAGATGGCGACAGCATGGACTACAACAATAAAATTCAACATTCCTTGGTACATCACACAAAGCCCGTACAGCACAGCTCCTTTAAACGACCCACCCCAGTGATGGGTAATCGTGGCTTAGAAACTCGAAATAGTAAACGATCACAACAGCATCCGATGCATACACAGCATCACAATCTAGCTGGAGTTATAACACCACCAACAAGTCATCAGGTCACAGTTGGTGCTTTAGAGGTGATGAACGTAAAACGAGTGGTAAATCGATATGGTACCCTTCCAAAAGTGGCCCGAATCGGTGCATATCTTGATAGTTTAGAAGACACTAGTGTTGTACAGCAAATAAATCATAACAATGTAGTTCCAGATGTTCCGCCACCACCACCACCTGCAATTGCTACCAATGGCGTAATTGCTCGTAGTAATAATTTAACCAACACTGTTGCCACATTCAAAGGTGGTCAACCTCAAATGATACGAAGCAATTCGTCAAGTGGCGTCACAATGGCAAACAATGCTTCGGCCAGCTTAAATAAATTGCAACGCCATCGCACCACAGCTGATGGTTCTATGATGACATTCTCCTCGTTCCGTGGTGCTAGTAGTAGCCCAAAACGAGCACAGCAATCAGCAAATTTAGATTTCCCACCGCCACCGATAGATCTCCCTCCACCGCCGGAAGAATTCGAATCACCACCACCACCGCCTCCCTTAATTCCCATTCCACCTCCAGCGCCAATCAATAACAACGATGTTTCAAATACTGCACCCAGTGTTGAAGAAGCGAGCTCTCGTTTTGGTGTTAGCCTTCGTAAACGTGAACCTTCAACCGATTCATGTAGTTCACTAGGATCTCCACCAGAAAATCAACAACATCAAGACAACATCATGAAGGAAAAACTCGAAATGAAATTAATGGCCGAAATCAAAGAACGTACTAATCATGGCAAGCACCAAAATAACCATCATGATGGCTGGGAAAATGGTGGACAACAAGTAGACCCAGTCTCACAATTAGTCACTGAACTGGCCGAGAGCATGAATCTCCCGAAACAAGATAAAAAACAAACGCCAAAGTCGGCGCATTCTCCTGCAAATACTACAACAATCCCTAATGATTCCCCATCAACCAATACGAACACTTTTAAAGCTCAGCTTAAAAGAGTCGAACCGAAAAAAATCCAAACCCCACCCCAAAATGATTCAAACACAATTATCGACTTTAAATCACGACTTCGTAAAGTAGACAACAACAATACAAATGGTAATGAAGTCAAAGACCATCAACAACAGCAACAACAAAACACTTTAAAAGACGACAGTACTAACTCGGACGATAGTACGACAAAGAACTACAATAATTCCTTTCGAAAAGACAATTTGGAGCGCCATTCCGAGAATAATCCGAACGAACTGCATACCAAGCCAAAATCCAAATCCCAGATCGAACTAAAAAAGACTGAAATAAAAATCGAAGTATCTCCCCTACAGCATGCGGGAGGAGAACAAGACAACAACAAAAAAGATAGCAATCATTCATTAAAGTCGTCGTCCACTACGACCACAGCGGCTACAGACTCTGGAGATTCCTCCGAAGATGGTAAACGTCGTAGTACCGGAAGTATTAGTAGTTTAAAAAAACTCTGGGAGCCAAAAGAATCCACACCGACTGAAGGTCAAACACAACTCTCACCAAAGTTGGCCATCAAAAATAATTCCAATGATAACAACGATCTAATTACATCCACAACAACGACGCTAACACCAACTCCACCAGATCCATCATCCGATCAACATCAGTTGCTGAATAAAAACAAACCTGCAGTTCCATTGAAACCTACCAAACTTACAATCTATGCCACTCCTATTGGGCAAAAAATCAACACTGAGGGCAATATGAATTCAAATTCCACGACCCCCTTAACGAATATCACTTCAACGCAAACCAGTCGTGAGGGAATTCTAGAATTGGTCGGTTTACTAGAGGGAAGCTTTAAACTTCCAGTTAATTCGATTTCAGCCTCACAATGGTTACAGCTAAGTGAGAAACTAAATATCCTGCAGAACTCATGTGTGATGTTTGTCGACAATGAGACCATGCCACCACACTCAAAATTTCAATTTAAAGAACTTGTCACGCGGGTAGAAACTCAGTCGAGAAGTTTACGTTCGGCGGGCAGTAAAAATGTGCAGGACAACGAGAAATTGGTGGTTGAGGTGGGTCAATCATTAAAACAAATATCAAATGCATTGCATAGGTAAAGTGGTGGAGCAAGGTCAGAGATCTTAACTTGTAGGAGGGATTAAATGAGGGTGTGCATTTATTATATATTGTGTTGCACCCTCCCCAGAGTCTAGTCAGTAAGAGAAAAAGGAAAAAAAAAGAAGGAAAACAAGAAGAAAATTTGTTGAAAATTTTTTTTTTTTTTTTTTTTAAATGTCTCACTGTGTTTTACACATTTACATACATATACTTATTTTTTTTATTTTTTTTTTTTTTTTGTATTTTCGAAATTTTTATTGTTTTTATGTATTTACTATTGTGGCATAACAATGTGTAAGTGAGAGATAACAAAAAAGATGGTTTAAAGAAAAGATAGAAGAGAAAAAAAGATCAACAATTATCAATTTTGTTCCATAATTTTGTCTGTGATATGTTGGAACATTTATTATTATTTTTATTTTTACATAACGGTCAAACAAAACAAGAGAACAATCCATTTGTTTTTATAACTATTCGCTAACTAAAATGTTTGTTTATGTTTTAAATATTTTTGAAAACGATTATTATCTAAGAGATCAATTTCCATCAGGGCCAGTATTATGCTTGTGTGAACCGTTTTTAGGGCTTGTTAAGTATAAGAGCATTAACGATGCAAAATCATAAAATCACTTGTTTGTTGATTCTCATTAAAGAGCGGAATTGCTTTTTAAGCCACACCACTTCAATCAGGAACGAAAAAGTCATAGAGATTGTACTCGTATAAGGGGGTGGATTGAAAATTTGCAACGAGGCCAAGAAAATAAATTCAAAAATTGTTGAACTACTTTTTTATTAACAGCCTGTTCCCTTCTTTCTTAAAGTCCATTAAACTAACCAACAAAACAAAAATCATCCTGCCACTTCGACCTCTTCAAATTTAGGCTTCTAAATGTATATTTCGATTGGGGAATCCGCCTAAACTTAACATTTTTCTTTATTTCGTCTTAAAAGAAGCAAAGCCGCATTGGTGATTTCCTTTAAATCAAAAACAGAAAACAGAAATAACCTTCAACCCCTTTCTGCAGATCATTACCAGCATGAGAGACATAGAGAGAGAGAGAGAGAGAGAGCAATCTCAAGCCTCTTTTTTTTTTTAACTACACGTTCTACAGTCTTTCTTGATAAGTGGAAACCTTTAGGAATTGTTGGACCTTTTCCTATTTAGGAATATATGCAGCTGTTTAGTAAAAGTGGTAGAAGCACTGCGACGATGATAGTGGTTACGTTCGTCGACAACTCTGCAAAAGGTCCTGGGTTCAAATCATAAAAGCCAGAAAAATAATTAATTTTTCTGATGTCACCACCATTTCGCCAAGCAATGGTAAACCCCCGGAAATGATAACTGTGGCTATTAAAAAGTCTCACTATCCCGCCATTTGGAGTTAATATGCGATTATCGTAGTGAGTGGAAGAGAATAGGCTTTGCTCCACTTCGGATGTTGCGCCAACAACTCCGATAAGTAAATATTTATTCGATGGAAATTAACAATTCTACGTTACTTGAAAGACTGTAAGCATTGCTTTTCCAAACCTGTAAAAGCATCATTCCGAATGTAACATTTATTTATAACTTGTATGTGTGTCCATTTGGCTGCCACCCACTGAATCAACATTTTCGACTGTAAAACTGTCTTATCGGTTTTCAACCTGAAGCTGCATTATGTTATACCAAAGTAACCTTACTTCGGCAGGATAAGTTTATGCAATATGTCATAATCAAGTATAATTGATTATTACGAAGGGCCAAGTACGAATGTGAAATCTTCGAACCCATGACTGCAGCTTGAGATTGATCAGCCCGAGCGTTGTCGTGGTAAAACAACATATTTTTCTCCACATATATTTTTGCTTCACATAAGTCGGAGATAATATTTCCCTAATAGACAATGCTTATAAATTTTCCTTGTGCCATGTGTTCGATGAGAAGATTTCCTACAAATTCCAAGCAAATGAGGCCATAACTTTGCCTACGATTGGAATAGCTGACAATTTGGGTATGGGTGGCGAAGTTTGGCGTTTCCGTATTTTATTTCTTCATTGTGGAATGTTGCATCCATGATTACAAAAATATCAACAACACTTAAATCGAGTGAGACTTGACAGAATTGTTGTGTGGTAGTGATATAGCTTCTTTTTTTTTAGAATTGTTCAGTAGATCACTGATGGCTAGTAAAAACCACAATGGTGAAACTTGCCAACATTGATGCGAATCGCTTTAAACTATTAAGTCATCTGACGCCTTACTACTCTATAGGGCCTGACCTCAACAGTATTCTTTTGTATCAGCTGTAAAGCTCTACGCTTTAATTAGATGTTTTCCTTCACAAAACCAACTAAATTTGTACATTATTGAACTTATCGAGTATTCTATTTTGATCCAAAGGAGCTGTAACTCTAAGTCATAAGTTTGCCAATGTCTAACCGATTAAATTCAATAAGACGAATGCATAGTTTCATCTGTTGCTCAACATAAAACTTCTGTAAATCTGAAAACAAATTGGGCATGATTTTTAACGATATGTAAGATTTACCAGTCATGCAGATGAAACTTAACTTATACGTTTAGTAAGAGTAAACTTGCCTTAAGCCGTTCTATGACTTCTGAACGATAGCTCGAGTTGATTTTTTTACAATAACTGTTAGACCTCTGGCGAAGTTGTAAAACATTTTGTTATTTAACTTCACATAAATTAGAAAACACGGAATGTACATTTCCATTAGGGGCAATTACCTCGATCGGCTCTTTATTATTTTTGAAATGTGATACTTTTATATTTGCAGCTTCCCGACCAGTGTGAGATCTCGAGCAAGATGTACATCGCTTAGTTTTATTCAGTGACTTGATTGCGGATATTATCCCTGTGTAGTTGAGAAGTTAAGCTAAAAGTATTTTCCGCCGTATGGCTTTGGCCTTACCCGAAGTCAGTAGTTTTCATTTCGAATTCATACCTGGATGTGGTTTGTAATTCTAGTCAACTGTAAGTGATCCTGTGGACGATTTTCCTGTTGCAATTGTTTTTTGCTTTTAGTACTTACTTCAAACTAAGCAATCCGTTGCTTACTGCTTTCTGAAAATGATTTGTTGTTATCTTTCTACTTTATTATTGTGTTGGCACAATTATGTAAAGATAACACAGACCTTTCCTGTAGTGGCAGTAAGGGTTAGAGATTTCATCAAGAATTTTTCGTTCACGTCTAGGGCTTATGTTTCTATTGCTGTCTAAGGGCAACAAATACTGGTACTTTTCAGTTAGCTTTTGCACTAAATTCTCCGCTTTGCTATTTTCCAGATGTCTTAGTAAGCTGCGTGCGGTTTTTTACCAACTTAATATTTCGTTAAGAATGCGCCACCAAAAACAAAAAAAAAAATAGGTCCCATATTTATCTCGTTCATTTTTCTTTATCATTTTCAAGCATAAGAAATACTTTAAAACGTTTCAATTACAATACTACTAATCGGCATGGCACTTTTTTCGAGGTTCCAATTGAAAATGGAAATGGAAAAGAATCTCTTGAAACATACTTACAAATAAATTGAGTCGTTTTGTTTTCTCTATGTTCCCATAATAACAATATAATAATAAAAATACATTTATTCAAGGACTGACGACAAATTTAATTCTCTAAATAAACCTCTTCAGAAAAAAGACTATAAAGAATATATATTTTATTTTGAGCATATCAGAGGATAACAGTTACGTGAAAAAAAAAATTAAACACAGTTAATTGGAAATTGTATCCAAATCTATAATTATTACCATAAAATGAGTTTATTAACTACACTAATTTCTTCTCTATTGTTATTATATAAAAGAAAGCAAACTTAAACAAGCAAAAGCAAAATTTTATTTTTATTAAAACTAAATTTGTAGTTAAAAACAAATAAAACGAAAACACTCTCGATGTGTTTTTATTTTCTACCATTCAAAATATATTATACATAATAATCATTGCTTGAGAAACACTTATATATTACGAATAACTCTATATTCTTAGTCTTTTAGAGAAAAAAAAAAATATCATTATAAATCGAACAATTAAAGCAACAAAAAACAAAAAGAATGAAAATGAAAACCTAAATAAACAAAATGCTAGTCGTACTCGTAATAACAAAACGTAAACAAGTAGTTGATCAAAATAATAATGAAAAAAAAAAATGAATAAATAAACAATTATGCAAAACGATGACGATATTTTCTTTCCAATTTGTTTAAATGTTTTCCTTTTCTACCATATTATATTCTTGTTCAAATTTATTTTTTTTTTATTCTAAAACGATACGAGTTAGAGAAACAACAAAATAAACAACAAAAAACTAAATAAAAAACAAAAGAACACGTAAATTATTCACTACCCAAAGATATTTATGCAAAATGAAATTGATTTTTCTTTTTAATTATTATTAACAATTTTTTTTCGTAATGTTAAGCTAAACTTTAAGTAAAAGAAAAATTATTATTATAAATATATACGTGTATTGTAGTGAGCTTGCTCAATTTCTTGTTTTAGTTTTATTATTATTTCAGTTTTTTTAATTTTATTTAAAAAAAAAAAAAATATTGATATTTACCAATTATAAATACACTTATATAAATAATTAGATATTATGAATAAACTTTATATAACGTAAATTAAAATGAAAATAATAATAATACAAAAAAAAAATATTATAATACAAAGGAATGGAAACAAAAACTATAAATACTACTCTATAAGATATTATGTATTACTATTATCATTATGGTTTTAAAATTTAATATACCACAAGAAATATTCTAAAATAAATATCGTAAAACATAATTTTGTTATAAAAAAAAAAACGTCAAATGTTTCTATTTACTTGTTTTTATTTTTCGAAGAACTTATTTAAGGGTGCCATACTCGCAAGTAAGTTGTTAGCTGTTTTGTCTGTTCATCGGGATTTAAAAATTATTTTTCATACATAAAAAAAGGATCTTCATTTTGAAATATTGGGTCTATAACTTAATTTGGGCGGTTTGCTAAGAGATGGCGTAACTTGTATTATTCCATTGGAACATGCGTTGGAAAGCTACTGTCATTGTACGTCATTTCAGTATGTCATTCATTTGAAGCGTAAACAACAATGATTTTTCTTCACTCAAATATGTCGAACTTTGTGCCTGAAAAAGTATTTTTCCGGCGAGTTCTTCATTACTTTAATATGAAGAAAACTGCTGCCGAAAGTCATCGTATTTTGGTGGAAGTTTATGGTGAACATGCGCCAGCTGAATGAACGTGCCAAAGTGGTTTGCACGATTTAAAAGTGGTGATTTTGGCTTGGAAGACGATGAACGTCCTGGGCAGCCAAAAAAGTTTGAAGATGAAGAACTGGAAGCATTACTCTATGAAGATTGTTGCCAAACACAAGAAGAGTTCGCAGAATCTTTGGGTGTCACTCAAGCAGCCATTTCAAAACGTTTAAAAGCAGCTGGATATATTTAAAAGCAAGGAAATTGGGTTCCACATGAACTCAAGCCGAGAGACGTCGAAAGGCGGTTTTGCATGTCCGAAATGCTGCTGGAACGCCACAAAAGGAAGTCATTTTTGCATTGGATTGTTACTGGTGATGAAAAATGGATCCATTACGACAACCCCAAGCGCAAAAAATCATATGTGAAACCCGGCCAACCTGCCAAATCAACGGCAAAGCCGAATATCCATGGCGCTCTGTATTTGGTGGGATCAGATGGGTGTGCTGTATTATGAGCTGCTAAAACCGGGTGAAACCATCAATGGACAACGCTACCGAACACAATTAATCCGTTTGAAGAGAGCAGTGGCCGAAAAACGCCCGGAATATGGGACCAGACACGAGGCAATAATTTTCCATCATGACAACGCTCGGCCCTACGTTGCTATTCCGGTTAAAAACTATTTGGAAAACATTCTTACCCCACCCGCCTTATAGCCCAGACCTTGCCCCTTCTGACTACCATTTGTTCCAGTCGATGCAGAACGCCCTCACTGAAATACGGTTCACATCAGAGCAGAATATCAAAAATTGGCTTGAGTCATTGTTGGCTGCCAAGCCGGCGCAGTTCTTTTGGGATGGGATCCACAAATTGCCAGAAAGATGGGAAAAAGTCATAGCCTCAGAGGGGCAATACTTAAATAAACGTTCAAATTTTGAAAAAAAAAAAACCGCACGAATATACCTAATATTTTCTTTGCTTTTTGTTCCATTGTACATAAAAAATGTAATACTTTATACTAAAATTAATTTTTAATTAAAAAAAAAACTTAAAACCCCGTTTATTCGAATTTTAATTTCTCAACCCTCAATAATTCGCAATCTCGATAGTTCGAAAACCTCTTTAATTCGTAATAAACTGTAGGTCCCTTGGTACTACGATTTATCGAGATTTTACTGTATATAGTCTTGTGCAAATTAATTTGAATATAATATTTTCCTTGAGTTCAATGGTAAATAAGTTAATTTGTTGTCACAACGATCTTACATTTTCTCAAATTGCACATATTCTTAAACTAGATTATATTAGCCCTGAAAAAAAAAATTTAGTTTCCAGTTTGACCAGTTTCCTAAAAAATGTTTGAATTTAAATTTTTGGAAATGCTAAGGAGGCTTTGCAATTTGTGTAAAAAAGAATTAAATTGCTGTCAAGTTTGTTCCTTTGCTGTTTAGAAGTGCTTAAGAATGGATATCTCCGTAGAAATCCGTAGTAAAGTAATTATATTGTTTTTGAGCATACATCTAAAACTCAGAGACAGATAGCGGGAGAGTGTGAAATATCGTTAGGGTCAGTTAACATCATTAAACGCCATGAATAAACCGGGTCGATTTTACCGCAACGAGCAGGGAAATATGGACGAAAACGAAAACCCACCAAGAAAGAAGACGCTCTTCTTATAAGAAACAGTCGGATTAATACAAGTAAAAGTAGTAACGACTTACAAAAAGATCTTGCGGGTGCAGGAACAGTCGTGGATGGCTCAACAGTTCGGCGACGTCTTCTAGAGGTTGGGCGAAAAGCACGGAAACCTCTGAAGAAACAACTCCTGACTGTTGCTATGAAAAAGAACAGAATGACTTGGGCTCGAAAATATAAAGAATGGACAGTGAATAAATGGAAAAAGGTGCTTTTTTCGGACGAGAGTCCTTTTTTCGTGCAGAGTACGAATCATCAATATATTCGAAGGCGCGATGGTGAGCCACTTTCAACAGTCCATATCCAACAGACAATGAAACACCCTGTGAAACAAATGTTTTGGGGTTGTTTCTCTTATTTTGGGACAAGATCGTTAGTTCCAATAACAGGGATGATGAACAGTGACAAATATATTGAATTACTGGATAGACGTCTGGTGCTTGAGCTGTCGAAATTTAATGCAGAAACCTCAATTTTTCAACAAGATTTGGCCCCGTGTCATACATCAAAAAAAAGTCAAACAATTTTTCGTTGAGCTTGGTATTACGTCTTTGGATTGGCTTGGCAACTCGTCAGACATTAATCCTATTGAAAATTTATGGGCTATATGCAAAACCAGGTTGAGAAAAATGGATTGTACGACCAAAACGAAGCTGTCAAAAACTGGTGGAATCCATGCCAAAGCAAGTTAAAATGGTGCTAAAAGCCAAGGGTGGACACATTAAATATTAATTTTAATAATTTATTACTTATTTTTACTTTTTAAATAAATAATACTAGCTTTTGAAAAAAAAGTGTTTGTTCAGATTAATTTGCACAAGACTGTATATACGAGTATGGTATATGTATAATCACATTTACATATTTCGTGTCAGGAGAAAATGTTTTTTTAGCCGAAAAATATTTATGACAATTTGTATAGAAACGCTTGGAGGCTCCCTATGAATTCGAATCTTCTTTTTTCGATTTCCACAATTTATTTGTGGCGCAAAACATCCTTTCCTGATTCCGTCTTTAAAAGCTTATTATTCCTTCTTTGTTTGGTCTTTTCTTTTTTCTTGGGATTTTGTTTTCATTTTCAATGACGTTGTTCTCCACAAATGCAGATTCAGTTTCATCTTGAAAATAGTCTTTCTCTTCTTCTCATCTGAGGAGCATACGAATTCCTCAGGGGGAACTATACCGTCGTATGTTTTATCGAATTCTTCAACGTACGTACTTCCGAATGGTAGTACAGTACAGATGCACTGTTTCGCTTTTTAATGGACTTGTACAGGGTCTTCCAATAGGGACATCCGAACTTCGACAGTTGATAGCGGCCATATTGTTGAAGGTACGTCTGTCAAATTGGCTGTCATTTATGTCTGGTTTGCCAAATCACCTTGGACTGACATAGCATTCAACATCACGTGCAAATGATAAAATTGTTTTTTCAAAATGGGTGTTCTGTTCGGACAAGGTCCCGCGCGCTTCGCCTATTTTGCCGTCGCTATAATCGTCTTACCTTTCGCAGATAACAACTTGGCGAATTTTGCGTCGTGACTTGGGCCTGCACCGGTACAAAATTCCACTGACCCACAAATTGAAGTTAAACGACCATAGACAACGACGTGTGTCCGCGGAATGGGCTCTGGAACAGTTGGAAACTGACCCTAATTTTCATCGAAAAATCATCTTCAGCGATGTGGCCTATTTCTGAATGAATAGCTACGTCAACACACAAAATTGTCGAATTTGGGGCGATACCAATCCACATGAGATCCAAGAGCATCCAATGCATCCGGAAAAAGTCACTGTTTGGTGATTTTGGGCTGGCAACGTCATCGGTACATATTTCTTTAAGAACGACGTTGGCCAGGCCATCACCGTCAACGGCGAGCGCTTTAGGTCGATGACTACCAACTTCTTTTGGCATGAATGATATGGACACCAACGACATGTGGTTTCAACAGCATGGCGCTTCATGCCACACAGCTCACGCCACATTGGAAATTCTACACGAGCGATTCGAGGGCATGGTCATCTCACGTGGATGTGATGTAAACCGGCCACCGAGATCGTGGGATTTAACCCTGTTAGACTTTTTCTTGTTGGGTTTTCTATACGAATAAGCCACAAACCACACCGGTCCTCAAAGCCAAAATAACCCATACCATCGGTCAAATTCAGCCTGATTTATTTTTTTTTTCTTTTTTATAATAAGCGCGCGCTCAAAGGGTTTATGTACCCTTAAAATCTTCGTATACAGCGCGGGCGAAGAAATTTAGGGAGGAAGAAAACACAGGTACAGATGCACATTGTTTTTAAATGTTTGTAAGTTATAAAGATTGGCAGGGCATTCCATAAGTGAGTTGTACAGCTTCGGAAAGAATCACGATATTTTAGAGTACGTGTCCGAAAATGGGCTTGAGGGTATACTGGTGAGCATTCATAGCGAGACGGGTGTTACGGTTGAAAGTTTGAGTGGGCGGAATGCTACTGGGGATTTCAATGGAACACTGGTGTGGAAATAGCGATAAAACAAAGTGAGACAGGAGACATTACGTCGGTGTTCGAGGGTGTCAATTGACCTATGAGTTTTATCTCACGGTTTTGAACCCTATCTAGCAGATGCAGAGATGTTTTAGGAGAATCTGACCAGATGCAAGCATTATACTCCAATTTTGGTCGGATGAATGCTTTATATAATGAGACAAGATCAGAGGGGGTAAAATAATTCTTACATCGCTTGAGGAAACCTAGACATTTCGCAGTATTTTTGACGACATCGAATAGAATGTTTTTCGGTTTCGACAATGTAAGTGCCATTCATGGATAATTGCTGGGTATTTAAATTTCGCTTTAATGACAACAGAGGGCATTGAGTTTTGGAAGCATTAAATTCCACTCTGTTGATAGTTCCCCAATTGGTTATACTGTTAATATCAAAATTTAATGAGCTTAACATACGCGGGCGTTATCGTCCTACAGCCGATGAGCAGCGGCGTGAGTCCGGGAACGAATATGAAAAGCAGAGAGTACTGTCATCAGCAAAGGAATGTATTGGATTAGAAGTAGCAGACAAGTAATCAAGTGCAACTATCTTGCTTTTGCCAGATTGATGTACGCTTTGGTTCCACTTTTCGTTGAGAGATGTCATCAGATCACCAGTCGACCCTTTGCTACAAAAACCGTGACTACTGCCGGTCATTGAGAAGTTTTCGTGTTTCGAAATATTTCATTAGCTTTCAATGTTCCTTAAAAAAAATGTTACTCGTATTAAATATTATTTCAATAGCTCTTACATTTTTAATCTTCAAAAAACACGAAACTATTCCGCACTAAAATACTGTTATAATCTCTTATAGAAAACAGTGCCATATATACATCCCTCCATGGGAGGGATAATGGAAAATTTTTAGAACTGACAACGAATATTCTTTCAAAGTGAAAAGTATTGTAGTATGGACTAGGCTGGCTACAACAGAAAGTTCTCAAAAAATGGCAGGGAGTATAAATACCAGTATGACCCTGTTTATATGCTTACTCTCGAATACGTAGTGGACAGTCACATCGTATCTACACACAAGCACTATTTTGATAAAGTTTAAGGGGAGTCAAGTGAATAAGTATCGGACACCGGAACATTTCGGGTGTGGAACGTGACTTTCCTCGATTTTTATATTTTCTTCAGACTCATGAGTAACAGTCTAAACAGGGTCTGTCCCATTGAGGTGAAGTTAGTTCTAAAGTGAAATTTAAAAGATGAATTACGAGCAGTGATAAAGTGGTTTAAGTAAAAGATAAAGTAAAGTAAAAGGGGTTGAGAAAAAGGACGAATAAGTTAATTCTATCATTTCAACTCACACAAACATTCTAAATACAATACATACTCGTACTTAAACATTAAGTTCTTTATGCAGCCACAATTGAAATGTCTAATTAAAGATGGACATATAAGGATGACGACATGTCGACGCTTATGAACGCAAGAGTAAAACAGTTTGACGAAGGTAGTTCTGCAGAAAATCTGCATTACTGAACGCAGATCTTTGTTTTTTTTTTTTTGTATTAGATCAAAACTAATGGTAATTTTGGGTGTTCATTTCTGTTAAAATATTCGGTGTAAGGTAAATCCGTTTGGGGAAGTAGACTAGCGGTAGTCAATAATTGTTTATTTTTCAAATCGTCAACAGGAGTGAAGAAAAAATACAGTTGAGACATTTGTAAGCGGTTTATTCGGCCATTGAGGCATCCATGATACTGGAGTAGATGGCAGTGATACGCTCGCGATGTTCTCTACAGCCGAAACTTTATATGGGTCCATTTTAAGACTTCCATCGTGAACGATATATCCCAAATAATTTTTTTTTTGGTTGATCGTTAATCCTGCTTTCTTTAAATATGGTACTTCGCCCCCTCAGATGATAGGTTGTGAAAGCGCAGGGACTGTGAAAGCTGTCTTCTATCTTCTGTGACCTAAAATTTCAAATATTTTTCAGACGGGTAATTTATTGTAATTAGAATGTAAAGAAGGCCCTTATGACGGTGGAAGCACTACACACTTTCACATCGCTTAAAAAACGAGAGTGAGACGTTTGAGCCTAAGCCTGAATCAACCAATATTGTTCAAAGACGAAAAGATAAGCTCAAAAACCAGAAAAATTCCAGCAGATTTTCTTAGCATTCAAATTATGGCTTTCCAGATCAAACTAGCCAACTCCTCCATTACTCAGCAATAGAAAGAAAGACCTAATGTACGAGTATAACACTCTATTCATGCTACATCGCGGCCTCTCCCAATCAACTGACCTTCAACTAAATGAAATTGCCTTCAAAGTTCACTTCACTTGATTCATGAAAGGTTGGAATGGAAACAATGTGAAGACAAGACCAGTTTGACCCATCAATACATTTGTAAGTCATTTAAACAAATATGGTCCATACTAGATCCTAAGTGATGGTTAGTCATTCTTAGAAATTGCTTCCTTTCCTATTGGAATCAAAAGAATTTACCAGTTTGTAATATCTAAAGAGGCAGAAAAAGCGTGGAACACGATAAAATTCTTGTCTGATGAACCAATACCACATTCTTTAGTCTAACAGAGAAATAGTCATTGCAGTTCAAAAGTCTTAGCACTTATGCCAACAGCAGAACTTTTCCAGGCCTCAAATAGCCTCCCAAATACATCCTTATTTTACTTGATTGTGCTGCTCGAATTCAGTTGGAGACAAAGACAGATTTTTTGTTAAGATTACCACCGAGGTTGGAAATGCTTAGGTCTTTTTATTTAGTCCCACTATTCCAGCAGGCTGAACAAACCATTCAACCCGGACGAAGTTGGACAACATATCCGTTCACCCGGTGAAGGAAATTTCCACACTTTAGACCAACAAAGCTTCTGCACCCTTACCCTGTCAAATGGCTTAACTGCTAAGCTGTTTAAAGCAGCAGTGAAAATTAAATACGGAGCATACTATATATCAACTCATCTCTAAAATCTGGGTGGACGAAAATATGTCCCACGAATTGAACTCAGCAAACGATTCTTGAAAGAATTGTGCGACACTCTCAAGTTATGAAGCCATCTTTCAAAAGTCTGTTCAGTCACTCACATAAGCAGACAACATTGACAAAATGGGAAGGGCAAACCGAGCTGTCAATGGAGCATTTGCTGCTATTGAAACAGAAGTGACAGAGATGAGTTTCGCACAACGCCAAGGTCACAATATCACGGTAAGCGACTACAACTTTGAGGTAATAAGTGACTTTATCTAGTTATATACAATACTTCAGCTCCGCTATCAACTCAAACAATGACACTATTGCGTGTCGGAGAATCACCCTTTTTAATCAAAAGGTTGTCGAGTAATGTTCGATACCGTTTGCATTATTAAAGAATGGAGAAGACGTTTCAACAGCGATGCTGATCTTGTCAGAAAAGTTCGGATAACCCGACTTAGAAGACTAGGTCACCTTGAGCGCATGGACACCAGTTGCCGGCCCGGAAAGATTTCGACTTCAACCCAGAGGGACAGCTCCGTAGAGGACGATCGCAACTTAGGTGGCGCACTGAAGTAAAACTTCAGCACCAACTTCGTGAACGCAACTGGACGCAGCTGGCTAAACACCGTGGTTGGTAGAAAGGCATGTTATAGTAGTTGGGATCCTGGTCTGTTTTATCAAATTAACATAACAAGTGCTTCAGGTATGGTGCCATTGTCCACTTCAGGAGCAGCAACTGTGACAAAATGGAAACTTGAGGAACTCCACTTTGTACTGTAAAGTGATTTGAAGCCGACATGGAAATTTGTTAGTTTCAGTGAACTCTTAAGAATCAGCCCAAATGTTTCATCTTCCCTTCATTTTCTGAGTCACTGAGTCCAGTTCCTTTTAGATCCTAATTATTGAACGAGTGGAACCGTAGAAATATCGCAGTTATTTCGATTACTGTTATCGTAGTGCAAATGCATATAATCAGGCCAAAAAGTTAGTATTACCAATGTAACTAAAATCTTGTCCAATGATTAAATCTAATGTCTAAAACATAATAGCGCTTTTGCTTCTGCTTCGCTTTGACGTTTCAAGTTCCACTATAGCAAATCAATGCTTTCTACCACAATGTCGCTTTGTAACTTGACTTCAAATCGAAACAAACTGAACTTTTGCTAGCTTTTGACAGTCAACAGCTGCAGAAACAAAAGAAAAAAATGCACACAAAAAAAGAAGCGTTTCGTGCAATAGTTCTCGGAGCAGTTTTATATACTATTTGAACTAATTAATTTTGAATGAAGACATGCTTTCAATTGAAACAAATTAAATACAAAACAGTTTTCAACTTGCAAAAAAAAATTAACAATTTCAGAAATGTCGTTTCAAAGCGAACACAAAACGAATAAAACGTAATGTCGCCAGAGCCGAAGCCGAAGCGCTATTGTGGTTTAGGTACGAGTATTAATCACGTAAATTTTGATTTGTTTTTATCCAACTTTTTCTTTGAAATTTCGAAAGGATTTCGTGACGAATGTATGAATGCAGCTAAATTCCTGCAGTTGCATGCAACAAGTAACAGAAAAAAGAGAAAATTGGCAGCACTTTGTGGTTTTGACTTTTGTCGCTTTTCATTTTGTTTTTTGAAAATCGAATTCGCGCCAAGTTGCACTCTGTTCTGTTATAGTTTGGTGGACTTCTGCTTGTGCTTTTTTACACTTTGTGAGCTGGATAATCGTGTGTAGACAAGCTTTTTTTTTGATTTAAGTGAATCATAATAATTTTTTCATAATGAAACCTGAGAAAATGTACGTTTTCAAGCGCGACGGAAGAAAGGAGATGATCCACTTGGACAAGATTACATCCAGAATCCAGAAACTTTGCTATGGTCTCAACATGGACTTTGTTGACCCCGTTGTAATCACATTGAAAGTCATAAATGGTCTTTATAGTGGAGTCACCACCCAGGAGTTGGATAATTTAGCTGCAGAGACTGCTGCTAGTTACACCACCAGCCATGCTGACTATGCAATTTTAGCAGCCCGCATAGTAGTTTCCAATTTGCATAAGGAGACAAAGAAAGCCTTTTCGGAGGTTATAAGCAATTTATACAATGCGGTTGATGCTGAAACTGGTAAGAGTATTCCAATGATTTCAGACTTTCACTACAAGGTTGTAATGGCGAATGCTGATAAACTTAATTCTGCGATTATCTATGACCGCGATTTTGGTTACAATTACTTTGGATTTAAGACACTGGAGCGTTCGTATCTGTTGAAGATTAATGGGAAGATTGCTGAACGTCCACAGCATATGTTGATGAGAGTGGCTGTGGGTATCCATGGTGAGGACATTGATGCTGCCATCGAAACGTATAATTTGATGTCGGAGAAGTATTTCACGCATGCATCGCCGACGATGTTTGCTGCTGCTACTAGAAGACCACAAATGTCATCTTGCTTCCTTTTGACAATGGTATCAGATTCTATTGAAGGTATTTTTAAGTCAGTGGAGCAGTGTGCAATGATATCTAAGTCAGCAGGTGGTATTGGTTTGAATGTACACTGCATTCGTGCAAAGGGTACTAGCATTTCAGGAACAAATGGCACTTCTAATGGACTGGTTCCAATGCTAAGGGTGTTTAACAATGTCGCCAGGTATGTTGATCAAGGTGGTGGCAAGCGACCTGGTGCATTTGCCATTTATTTAGAACCGTGGCATTCTGATGTTTTCGAATTCCTTGACCTGAAGAAAAACACCGGCAAAGAAGAAACACGTGCTCGTGATTTATTTTATGCCATGTGGATTCCCGATTTATTTATGAAACGTGTTGAAGCCGACGGAGAATGGTCACTAATGTGTCCACACAAATGCCCTGGATTGCATGATGTTTGGGGAGATAAATTTGAAGAGTTGTACACTCGCTATGAGAAGGAAGGGCGTGCTAATCGAATTGTTAAGGCTCAAGCACTTTGGTTTGCTATTATTGAATCTCAAGTAGAAACCGGTACTCCATACATGCTATACAAAGATGCATGCAACCGCAAGTCAAATCATCAGAACATCGGTACGATAAAGTGCAGCAACCTTTGCACAGAAATTGTCGAGTATTCGGCTCCAGATGAAATTGCTGTGTGCAATTTAGCTTCGATTGCTTTAAACATGTATATCACTCCGGATAAAAAGTACGATTTCAAAAAACTTAAGGAAGTCAGCAAGATTGTCACAAGAAATCTCAATAAAATCATCGATGTAAACTTCTACCCCATGCCAGAAGCAAAGAAATCGAATTTACGCCATCGACCGATCGGAATCGGTGTTCAGGGTCTAGCGGACACTTTCATTATTCTTCGTTATCCATACGAAAGCGAGCAGGCACAATTGCTGAATCAACAAATTTTTGAAACAATTTACTACGGAGCTTTGGAAGCAAGCTGTGAATTGGCCGAGAAGGAAGGCACCTACGAAACTTACGAAGGCTGTCCCGTGAGCAAGGGCATTTTACAATACGACATGTGGGATAAAACTCCAACCGATCTCTGGGACTGGGCGGCTCTGAAAGAAAAAATCGCAAAATACGGTGTCCGTAATTCTCTTCTGCTTGCACCAATGCCCACCGCTTCTACTGCACAAATTCTTGGCAATAATGAGTCATTCGAGGCGTATACTTCAAACATTTACAATAGACGTGTATTATCTGGAGAGTTCCAAATCGTCAACCAACATCTGCTTAAAGATCTCACAGACTTGGACTTGTGGGATGATGACATGAAGAACGAGATTATTGCAAGTCGAGGCTCAGTCCAGCAAATTGAAAGAATTCCGAAGGAGTTGCGTGAACTTTACAAGACCGTTTGGGAGATTTCAGTTCGTTCGACCATCAAAATGGCGGCAGACAGAGGTGCATTCATCGATCAAAGTCAGTCGTTTAATATCCACGTCGCTGAACCAAATTATGGCAAACTAACATCGATTCACTTCTTTGCTTGGAAGAGTGGTCTCAAAACGGGAATGTACTATCTGCGTACAAAACCAGCTGCTAATGCAATTCAATTTACGGTAGACAAGACACGTTTAGCTGCGGCCGTCCAAAATGGAGGATCAGCACACAGCACGCCTGTGAAATCACAAAATGTACAGAGTCCAGTTGCTTCGCCTGAGAGCGCTGAGCGTGCACGAAAAATGGCCGAGATGGTGTGTTCCCTGGAGAATAAGGAAGCCTGCATGAGTTGCGGATCTTAATCTCAAAATAGTTGTATTTAAAGCTTTTAATTTTGTAGTTATATATTTAATGTGCTGAGCAAATAAACGATTTATTAAAGTATTATAAATTTTAATTGCTTTGTTGCTTTTAATACGTTTGTTTTGCTCGTTGTCGTTGTTAAGGGAATATGGTAATCGAAAAATGGTAAGCGTTCTTTTTTTCATAAAATAGGGAGCACTATATTCCACATGTTATTGATTGAAAAGTATGGCATGAGATTCATTGAGACTAGGTGAAATTCTACTTGAGTATTGATTTACGAGTGTCATTGGACGCGGGAATGGCTGATGATTTTCATTGCAAAGTTCTGTTCCTTTTCCAAGACACGGTAAGTGGCAAATGTTGGACATTAACACTTTTTTTTTGATCACTATTAAGGTACTGGACCAGATGAATGAGTTTCTGGTGAAGATGCTCTTTCGAAAGGATTCACATTTCTCAGTATTGTTATCCGTAAAAGAGAAATCGAACAATCTTACTTTTAAAAATGAAGTTCATAGCTAAAAACGTATTTCAATAGCAGGCGCGAAAAAGTGATCTTAGTGTGACTGCTAATACCTCAATGGGTATTAAAGGCACCACAGATAGGATTTGTCTCGACATTGAAACATCTCTTACATCCTGGTTGCGATCGGAATCAAAGATCATACTCTGCGGCGAAGAAAAATGCCGTAAGAGTGTTTCTATGAACTTTACAGTAGATAACAAAATTCTACTGCAAACAACAGTTAGAAAGGATAGCAAGTTTGGCTCAATATTCGAAAAGTAAACGACATAACCTTTGCCCCCGGTTACCAGCTTAAAATCTTGATGGAGGGCTGAAACAACTCTTTTGTCTGCACATGTCTTTGACATTTTATAATTTACAGGCGAAATTGGCACTGAACCGTTTACAATTGAAGGTAGGCATACTTCCATTATTCCGAAAGTAAAAATGTTTGGAGCGGCCACTATAAAGTCGGAACTGTATCTATGTATAGTCAAGATACGAATGCGGATGTTGACCACGACATCAAATATAAAAAAGTTTGACGTGAAATTGCAAAAGATTGCCGGGATTCCTTCTAACTCTTGTCATCTCCAATAGCATTAAGATCAGTGGCCGGTAGCAACACAGTCCAGATAGTGCGCACGGCCAAACAGATTGCGTTTAGCCTCTATCATAGAATTTGTACTTTGAGAATGGCATGAAGGAGAGAAACGAATGCTATTCTAGCATGAACATTTCAGCAGGCTGTTGAATAAATGTGATTGTTTCGTAACATGACAGATGCGGAATGGTGTTCTCCTCTTTATCTTCACCAAGAATGTACAAGCTATGGTAGCCCTGCCAAACTCATCTTCATGTTCGTACTATGGGGAACTCCTACTGTTTTGTGATGGTTGGAAAGGCAGGGCCATACACAAACATGTACTATTCCACATTGTAGTTAATTAAATTTAAAGGCTTCTCCCATCGAAAGCAGAGCTAAATTTTTAAAATATACAGTTGACATATGCATCATAGGAAGAGTGAAATGGTTTTAAGGGAGAGCAAAGAAACCCCTATCTTGAAGAACGAAAAAAACATCGCATATAACGCTATCTTTTAACGATATCGTAAATCGCATTTATGCACAAATTAAATTAAATCAATTAAACTGGAGGAATATTTATTGGGCTACTGCTATTTGTCACAGTATGGTTAGCTTGGCGTTTCTTATTGTTGATTCGTGTAGGCTTTCCTTTCGAATTAATCCACTGTAGATGTTCTATTTACCGATTTTGGATTGGAAGTCGCGAGTACAATTTTGGTATCACACTTCAGGAGGTGATTTCTGGCAGAAACTTTTTCAAAAAACAAAAGGTTCGGGATCGTGTTGTCTCAGATACAAGCTCTTCTACATTACTATATCAACGAGTTCAACAGTGCTGTAGTAATATATACAGGGTGGGCCTAATTCGTCAACGATAACTTGGGAAATGATTCCTGGGTATATTCTATGAAAAAAATCGTTCTACAGTAAGGCTCTATCTCAAATGTCGACAGCATTTACCGAGGATTTAAGAAAAGGCTCACTTTGCTGTACCCTGACTCATGTTAACGGAAATTGCGCTGTTAGTACTAATGGTAGAAACTTTTTGTAGGACTTTATTTTTAGAAGAAATACTAACATTTGCAACGGCGTTTAAATAGAGTTGATAGCTTGTTTGAGTCTTTAGATATCTAATTTCTAAGCCTGGTCCATTTTCATTGGCCAAGCTAATTTTTGATTTTGAGGTCACTTTTCTCCAGAAAATGCCTAATTAACATAACGTTTTACAATTCCCAAATTATCGTTGACGAATTAGGGGACACCCTGTATACATGAGTAGAAAGCCTGCGGCAAAGAACTTATAAGTTGGCTTTTTGGCTCGTTATGCATATAATCCCAACTTTGGCTCGTATTGAGTCAAGTCATCGTCGACTGTGACGACATAGTTCTTTTCTGCATCAAATTCCGCTATCAAAAAGCCAAGTTTGAACAGCCTCTTCACCAATGATCCTCTAACAATAGCTAGAGTTAAGATAAAAATGTTCTTCGTCTCTACATTTCGCTGCGGATTATATTTTTTTTACTATTCAAATGTAAAACTGTAATTGTTCTTCATTGCTTGTAAATCATATCATCAGTAGCGTGCTGATATTTTACAACACAACTCTTAATATCGTGAATTATTCATTCGATATCTCACGTCCAAATAATCATACATTAGCTAAAGAAAAATATTTTCACTAAACCTAGTTTTATTAAATTATTTACATAACTGTCGTTCCTAAAGCTAAGACTAAAAAAGTAGCTAACTCTGCATCGCCTTAATATTTTGGATTTCAATTTCAAGCTGCTGAATCTGAAAAGAGAAGATATAACGAGAAGAACATAATGAAGACGAAACAACAAACCCTTTCCAAATTCTTCCTTTGTACGGCTTCGGTTGCTGATTTTCGGAATCCTTCATTCGAATTTCGTTCTTTGTGTCTGGCCAGCTCCAATTGAAGATTTTCTAGTTTCATTTGGTTTAAGTCTTGCTGGCCGGCTTGAGGTAGTTTATACTCGGCGTTTGTTGAAATGCCTACAAGAGATATCATTAGACTTTATGTACTCAATCACTGCACCATAAACCACATACCAAATGAACACAAATGTCCGGCAGTAGAATAAAATGTAAGATCCTTCCTGGAAGAAGGATTTAAATGCGCACATACTATCACTTCATTTGATAGTGTTAAAGATTTGATGTCAACGAGATACTTGGAGAGAGTGGCCAAAGCGTCATCGTTTTGTGGGAATAGATGAATTTTTGGATTGTGTTTCTTTGAAATTTTATTTCTACTCTTTAGCTGACGAATGGTCTGACATATTTCAAGAATCTCATTCACTTCAGCCTCCAGAGTGGGATTTTTGTATACAGAAATGTCAAAATCTGGTTTTTGAGGTAGATATTGTAGAAGTTCTTCAGCAATAAAAGGAGTAAAGGGAGACATTGCCTGCAGACCCATGCTAAGACATATTGATAGTGTTGCGCAGTGTGATTTGGCTCTGCTACCACCTTCTGAAATTCCCGGTTTCGTTGTTTCCTAAAAGTATTGATATTGGTAAGTGAATAAAACTTCGTACACGGAGGTGCTCTCACCAGATAGACATCACAGAAATTTGTGTAGAAAAAAGTTTTAAGCGCTGCCACAGATGTGTGCAAGTTATAGCTATCGAAACTGTTAGCACAGATTTCCAAGATGTCGCTGAGGCGGCTTAGAATCCATTTGTCCATGTGGCCAAGTTGAAGACCATTTAATGAAGACTCACAAGGAGATAATTTACATTTTTCGTTTGCTCCCAAGGTGTACCTTGTTGCTTGCCAGATTTTATTGAGGAATAACTTATTGGTGTGGCACTCCGACACGTCAAAATTTATGAAATGACTCTTGATGTTGTGACCACAGAGGGTAAACCGCAAAGCATCGGTTCCACATTCTTGAATGCCCGAAGGAAACATTTTCTGAAGGCCCTTGATGGATTTCTTAAGTTCCACTTTGCCCAAAATACCAGAGTTATGTGATTTTTGTATATCTTCCTGCAATGCACCGAGGGAGGCTCCATAAATCACTTGTTGGGGTGTAACGATGTTTCCTAAGCTTTTTGACATTTTCCGTCCATGTGCATCGCAAACGATTCCATTCAGAAGAACATTCCGAAATGGTACTTCTCCAGTAAGCTTTAAACCTAACATCGCCATCCGTGCAACCCAGAAGAAGAGAATATCGTGACCGGTTTCCATAACATCTAAGGGATATGATCGACGAAATTCATTTGCCGGCCAATTGAACACAGAAAATGGTAGAAGCGATGAAGAAAACCAAGTATCCAGAACGTCAGCATCTTGTTCGAGTATTATATCCCGAGAACTCACCTTCAGTTTCTCTTGGGCTTTTATGAGTGCTTCTTCATTTGAACCTGCGGCAACCCATACTTCTCTGTTGTCTTTTGATTTGGCTAAATAAGCCGGTATTCGGTGTCCCCACCACAATTGCCTGGAAATACACCAGTCATGGCATGAGCCCAACCATCTAAACCACTCGTTATCGAAAGTTTGCGGATGAATTTGAATTCGACCATCGCAAACGGCTTGAATTGCTTCGTCGGCCATCTCTTGACATTGAATAAACCATTGTGGGCGTAGTATGTACTCAATTATATCTTTCGACCTCGAGCAAAGCGGAAGATTCATATTGTGGGGCCGAATCTCGCGAAGGAGTTGCTGCGATGCTAGAGATTGTAGGACTTTAACTCTAGCTTCATAGATTGGCAGACCAGCAAATTCTTCAAATTTTGAACGAATGGTACCTTTTTCTGTGAAAACTTCAACAGATTGGAGAGAATGTCGCTTTGCTATCTCAAAATCAGTTCTATCATGTGCTGGGGTGATTTTCACAGCTCCAGTTCCGAATTCCGGGTCTACGCATGCGTCAAATATCAATGGAATCGACTCATTTCTAAACGGATGCCAGAGGTATGTTGGGGTTTCTCGAAAGCGGCAATATCTCTCGTCGTCTGGATGTACTGCAATAGCAACATCACCCAACAGAGTTTCAGGTCGAGTAGTTGAGACAATAATTTCTTCGTTCTCTTCACCGAATACCGTGTAGGATACATTGTACAACTGTCCGAAGGTGACATTCCGTTGGTAGCCAGGGACAGGTATCTCCGTTGGACCATGGATTTCCATCGAATCGACTTCAATATCTGAAATAGCTGACTCCAAACTACAAGACCAATTAACTAAAGATTTTTCCCTTTTTATCAAGCCTTCGTCAAAGAGCCGGACGAATGCATTATTGACAGCTTTAACTTGTTTCTGAAAATTACAGAACCATCAGTTCATTAGCAGGACATTTATCAACTACCATTTACCTCGTCCATGGTAAAGTACTCTTTCGTCCAATCTAAAGAACAACCCAAACGCTTCAAATCATCAATGATTGAATCACCTTTTTCGGTTTTCCACTTCCAGACTTCTTTGAGGAACTCCTCTCGACCCAAATCATGGCGCGATAATCCTCTCTCCTTTCGAATTTTCTTTTCCACTACAACTTGTGTAGCAATTCCAGCATGGTCTATACCTGGTATCCATTCGACTTCGAAGCCTTCTTGACGTTTACGTCGGCATATGACGTCCTGAATTGTTGCCATTAGTGCATGACCAAGATGAAGGTTACCTGTTACATTCGGCGGGGGAAGGATCATTCGGAATCTGGCCTTGCTGAAATCTCTAGATGATGTATTTTGCGACCACTTGATGTACTTATTCTTTTCGACATCTCTTGGCTGGTATCCTTGAGCAATTTTAACTAAAAGACAAGAGATGAGTTTTTGTTTCAAACAATTGTGGAAACCCCACAAGGAGTCATACCTTGAGATGAGTAATGGTAGAAGCTAGGGAAAATGTTTATTTGTTTTTTCTGAATGCAACATCGTATTCGCAATTGTTTTATATTTAATTTTGAAATTATTTGCATAATATCGTTATAGAGTATAGTGGACCCAAAATATCCGGCTATAATCAGCTATAATCAGCTGTAACAAGTTGACGTTTCTGATTTTGGAATTTGTCATTTGAAGACTTGTGTGAGACACAGAGGTCGCTTGTAACACTGGATATGGGGAGATAGGTACATTTGAATATTGAAATTGTTTGTATCGGGACTGCAGTAGGATTGCTGAGTTGATTTAAAAAGTTTATGTTCCAGCTGCGTATTTGGATTTGTTCGGATATCATGATCTAAGTAAAAAATACGCCATTAATAAAAATGGAACGATAAACGTTTTTGCAAAGCAAAATGTAAAGAACAATTTGCAGGAACAAGTTTGAAAATGTTAAAAGTATTCTCGGTCGTCGTGAAGCACCTTCTCCCGGAGCAATTGCAACATTCAGAAATTGGGTCAAGTTACCGTTATCAATAACCGAGATCATGCACGTCGCGCAAGAACAACTGGGAATATTGCTTTTGTGGGACTTGTGGGCGTAAACCCAGGTCTGGCAACACTCCATCGAATTTTGCATAGAAACTTAGTAGGTATTGCGGAGTAAAAAGTTTTTAATTTTGAAACAGAAAATACAACATAGAAAGAGATGAATATAAAAATAGAGATGGAACCACCTTCAAGTTTGATGATTCCAATTTTTGAAAAGTAATTGTAATGCTTTGTTCTGCAGAGATCCTTAATGAGGATATCTGTAGGTATCACTTCCCTCGGAAGCTTGACTTCTTCTTTCGATAATACAAAAAACGAATATCAATATGTTTAGTTCGCTGATGAAAAATTTGATTTTCAGCTAGAAGTTATCATTGTGTAAGGTGATATTTTCCAAATCCCAAAGTTCAAGATACTTTATGAAAATTTTGAACTCAGAATTACTCATATATTCGGCTTCCGTCGACGAAATAGCCACGGTCCTCTGCTTTTATGACTTCCAACTGATCGCAGTGTTCCACTGGCATCCCAGTGAATATCGCTATAGTAATAAGTCGACATCTCGTTCTTGGTGAATCTTGCTCTAGGAATATTGAATGGCATTGCATCCTCCATATTAGGCCTCTTGATGTGTTCGTTTTGGTTTATTTTATACCTTCGATGTCTCGCATAATTTCCATACCGAGGCGATATTTTGGCTCTCCAAAATCTTTTACTTCAAAATCACTCTTCAGACTTATTTTAATTTCGTTGATCCAGTCCATCTTGTAGAGAAATCAATACGTCATCGACATAACACAGATTGAAAGAATTAGGATCTCCCATTTTTCCAGACTAGATACTCGTATGGATAAGCAGTGGCGGTTTTAAGCCCTTGTGATCGAGCCACAAGGCTTAAATATTGTTTTTTGTTTGTTTTTTTTTCTAAATGTATGAATTTAATTGAATTAAAAGCACCAATAGGTAGGCACACCCCACCGGTAATATAAATGTTTCTTCCACTACTGGCATCACTTTTAAACCAAGTTTCGAACAGTTCTAAACTTCAAATAGCTTTGCCTTCCTCTTCAGAGAACTTGTAAATCCAGTTTAGACTGCTGTTTTTGTTTAACTGTCATACCAATGCGCTACCACAGGTTTCCGGATGCATTGGACATTTACCGGGTACCAGTGTTAGAGTGTGAATTTTCACTTTGGTAAAGACTGGGGATTTGGTACTGTCATGCAACAGTTGAATTCGAAACTTGGTTTAAAAGTGATGAGAGAAGTTGCTGGTGCCATTGGTGAAATTTCAAGGGTACACTTTCCCTATACTTATGTAAGTTTATGAAGTAAATTTAAATTATAAAATTTGTTAACATTTGTAACCTTTTACCAGCAGAAAATAAAATCGCATTGTTAAAGATAGCCGATCTTTATTTTGGAGCAGGGACGAGTGGAAATTTCTACGGCGTGCAGCAACAGCCCTATTTGCCGTAGCTTGGAGAAAATCTTTTATTCCATTGACGTCCAGTTTGTTTTAAACCATAAAGAACTTTCTTAAAATAACATTCAAGCATTGACTTGGTTCTCCGTGCAATTGTACTGCCCTTGGGTTCATTTTGTAGAAGTTCTTTCGAAATTTGTTCAAATATTGTAGGTGACTTTATGTAGATTTCCTCGTTTAATAATTCATTTAAATACGCTGAGGTTTTATCAATTTAATGAATCTTCAGATGATATCTTGTACAATAGCTATTGCAGATACAGTACAAAATCGGTAATTCGAACTAATAGAAACCTACCTTAGTTTGAACCACGCAGGTTTTCGGATTACTGGATACCCTTTTCGTCGACAATATTTTGCATAAAAAATTTGTTTTAAACAGCTTTTAACAGTAAAATAAATAAGTTTGTTTAAAGAAAGTTTTCGGACAAAGAAACAAAAGATAATTAATGTAATTCAAAATGAAATCTGTTTAGCAAAACACAAAATATAGTTACAGTTGCGTAAAAAAATTTGACATTTTAGTTTGTTTCATTTTGATTGATTGAATTTTTTAGATTATTCAATTGTTCGATTTGCGATACTGGAAATTCATTTTCTACTAGATAATCCACTAGCTGATTCACAAATTGAAGAGCACTGCTACTGCTGATAGTTGTTTTGGGTTCACTTATGGTTTCAATTTCGCTGTCAGAGTCAGTCATACTTTCGCCGTCCAAATTTTTAATTGCTCAATCTTCCACCCAGTCTCCAATTTCTGCATTTCCAAATTCATTTCCTGGCGTGATTTGAACTAGAAGACGAGCCAATGCAAATTCGTCACCGCTCTCTTGACGAAGCTGTTGAATTAGAGTTGAAAGGGGTAAATCATCGTCTTCGTCCCATTCCGATTCTAGAGGTAATATTTTCGACCAACATTTTTCTATACTCTTCGACGCTATTTGACTCCACGCTGAAGCTAGCAAGTGCATAGCATCTCTTAAACTGAACGACTTGATGCACTTTGCGATATCGGTTTCTTCTGAAGCTATTATGGCTTCAAGTAGAGATTATTTGTATGATATTTTAAGCAAATTAATTACGTTTTGGTCCATCGGCTGGATGAGAGCAATTACATTGGGGGGAAAATACATGCACACAAAAGCGCGATCCATACTTTGCAATCCTTTTGAATGGCCTGAAGCATTTTCCAGTAACAACGATGCTTTCTGGGGGAGAATATTTTTTGCCAAATATTGTTTTACCTGAAAAAGATTTTGCATAGGATCATATGATAAGGTAAATAACGAAGAGCGAAACTTACTTCAGGAACAAAAATTTGGTGAAATCAATTCTCAAAGATTTCTGTTGTCATCCAGGTATTTTTAGAAGACTTGTATATCAGGGGATTGTTGAATTTCTTAAACACTCTTGGGTTTGTTGACTTTCCACTTACCAATGGTCGAACCTTGTACTTCCCTGACTCATTGCAGCAGGCTAAAAACGTTACCCTTTCCTTGCTTACCTTTCTTCCAGGAGCACTTTTTTCAGATGAAGTTACTAGGGTCTTGTTAGGAAGTAAGCGCCAATACAATCCGGGTTCATCCGCATTGTAGATCTGGTCTTTTGTAAGGTCCATGCCATTTATTTTTCGATGAAACTCCTGAATAAAAAGTGCGACTTGATCGGAAGCGCTAGAAAGTTTTTCGCCAGCTATTTTTAAGATACTCACTCCATGTCGCTTTCGAAATTTTTGAATCCATCCCCTGCTGGTGTTGAAATTTGGGCACTCCTTATAAATTTCGTTAAGCTGCTAAGCCTTTTGCGACAGTATGGCAGCGGATATCGGCGCATGTCTTTTGCGTTGTCTGTAATACCATTCGAACAGGGCCTTCTCCATTTTGGGCATTTCTGTCATTTTCAACGTTTTCCGCTTTCCAGTTCCCGATTCAGTTTGAGTTGAATATGCCAAATATTTCTTGGAATTTTGTTTAATGTATGTTACAGTCGATTTTCCAACTCTAAACTTATATGCTACACTGGTGGCGCTTTTTCCTTTGCTTAATTCGCCCAAAATTTCGCATTTCTGCTTTATGGTTAAAAATTTATGTTGCTTCTGAGGGCGATTCATGGTAAAATGTAACTTTAACTTTAAAATTAACTTTTCAAAAAACAAACCGAACACAAAGCTAGTTGGCACCAAATGAAAACTACCTACGCAACACACTTCAGCGTCCTTATCGCAAAAACGTTTAACCGGCTGCAGACTTAACGGGATTCGACACATTTGTCTTTCTCAGAAATGTCTTCACACTTAGTAACTGAAGGGATGGACACAATGCGAATTACAGAGTACGGATTGTGGTAAGCGTTCGAATTATAAGATACGTAATGTAAACAATTTGGTGTTCGAATTAGTGGAGCGTTCGAATTATCGAGTGTTCGAATGAGCGAGGTTGTACTGTATCATAGATTCGATCCGATCATGTGGAGCAAAAGTTTTTGTGTAATTTATACCAAATTGCTGAATAATACATTGCGCCACAAGCTTTTCGTTAAGACGAATCTGCATCTTATCGTTTTTCATGAAACTTTTAACTTCAATGCAGACAGCAGTTCTCCACTCAGCAAAAACTTTTCCTTTAGGTGATTTTCAAAATTGATTTCGGTATAAAATTCAGATGCCATATTGCCAATTTCTTGATCATTGTTCTCTCTGATAATTTCTTCTTCAAATTCATGATCATTTTTTTCTAAGTTTTGTATATCGATGTCATGCCCTTCCTCAAGAATATCGGAAATACCGTAGATACTTGGTATCATCGTAATATCCGTTGTAATCGCAATTCGATGCACTTTCACTTCCG
Source organism: Volucella zonaria (assembly GCA_963966105.1). NCBI lineage: Eukaryota > Metazoa > Arthropoda > Insecta > Diptera > Syrphidae > Volucella > Volucella zonaria. The sequence goes on along the minus strand of OZ014534.1, from coordinate 68,180,504 downwards.
CTGCATACACGTCAAAAACACCCTCAGGTCTTTGAATTTATCTTTATTCAATTTGTTATTTAGCACGAATGCTTTAGATCCAAATGCTGGCAGAAGCTTTAAATTAGGAATTCTACCCAACCATAGCTCAAACGGAGTCAAAGGAAGGATTCTGAATAGACAGCGGCTCCTTGCAGCAGTTATAGCTTCTGCCAAGAATGATGTATGCAAATTCGTTCCTTTTTTGTTTATAAATACAAGCTAGACATTTCAAAGTTGTAAACAGTGAGGGTTAATAAAATATATTTCCAAAAAAAATTATGACAAAGTCAAAATCCCTTGAAGTCTTCGACACATTATCCGGAACATCGAGTATACTTCACACCAAAGAAAATTTGTGCGCAGATCAGATACGAACAGGGTGTTCTCAAGATTTATTGACCTCGTTTCGGCTCCAACGGTGGCTCGGAGCTTTACGATTCCCATAGCTTAGACAGTTGTTGATGAGTTGCTTGCCAAATTCAACTTTCCGCGATCAGTAGACACCAACATACCGAAGGTTTACTTATCACTACAGATGTACACCCGTTAACGAGACACCAGCACTGTTCTAGGTCCACACTTTCCGTCTTCATTGAGATTTCTGGACTGTATTCGACATAATGCAAAATGACTTCTTGACGATATTGACTTACTGTGTACCCTGACTATTTGAATGGATATCCTGCAATAGTTGACTATATCCGATAAACTGTTTTTTTTTTTATGGATGGAAAATATTAAGTCTTCCTGAAACTGTTGTTTCAGGTATTTTGTTAAAGACCAAAGTCAAGTTACTTGTGAGGCCGTCTGAAGCATACTTCAAAAATTCTACAGGGATCCTATCTACACCTCCTTTCCATCATTTGGTTTTCGCATGGCCGCTACAACTTCTTCTTAGCTAATAGGTGCATCCAAAATCTCATCGGAATGCGATGGCGCCGCATATTCCATAGGTGCTACGTGACTAATGGGGTTCAACAACTCTCAAAAGGGGTTCAACAATTCATTGGCACTAAGCTGAATGTGAATTTTGGGTTTCCTACCATTAAGCTTACTAATCACAGACCAGAACTCTTTCGGATCCTCACAGCATGTGAGTTTCATGGCTTCATTTTCATGAAATCGCTTCTTTTTTTCCCTGCAAAGTCTCTTAAAGATGTTATTGGATTGGATATAAATGTTTCTGAAGTATTCATTACTAAATTTTCTTAGCGAGCCAAAGGATATTTGCCTTGAGGATTCGCACTCGTATCAACCCACTTCTCTCTATATAAATATAATTTTTTTCCTTGGAAATTGTCTGGATTTCGGATAACATCGTCGTTGACATTTCTTTCCTATTAATGTATTACGTGTTGGGTTATTACTGCATTCTGCTGCCCTTGATTTTTTCCAAAACAGTTTAGGAGGGAGCTGGATAGTTCTTAATTCGTCTGGCTCTCTTGAAAATAGCTGGAAAAAATATGATAGCAAAGCACAGATGTTGAACTGATGGAGATGATATCAATCTCTGGCCAAAGAACTGTGATTCTATTATATCTAGCATCACAACTATTCAGACTTTTCTATTCAAAGAAATGTTTGAGTTGAAAAAAAAACTATAAAAAAGTAAAATTTGATGACAAACATTTTTCCAATCAAAAATCAAAGTCTTTTATTCGTTAACTAATGGGACAATTACCCTGTGAATATGATAGTGCAAATCCTCTATTTAATATATCTGCATTTTCATTTGCATCTGTAACAGAATATAACACGAAAGGTTTCGCTAAACTTGTTGTATCCACTAGACCTAGACCACAAAATCGGTCACTAGCCAAATTGACACCACCTTGGGATGGGGCCGGTATCACAATATAGTCTGTTGTGCAAGTTTGACTCTGAACCGAAGAAGTACCCAACAAAGCTGGATCTACAGCACCAACATCATTTGTTACAGTGAATGAATAAGAATCAGAACCAACTTGACTCCATGTAATTGAGCATTTTCCCGCTCCCATTCGCACACAAATACCATATCTTGTGTTAGAAAGCTGTCTTGTCCCACCAACTCCAACTGAATTTAACTGACCTGATCCACCGGGGGAGTAATTAAAACTTGACACTGTTCCGCTATCGGGTAAATAATATTGCAAGCATCCTGATGGAGCTTTAGTTAGAGAACTGCATCCTAATTGCATTACTTGGAATTGCCATTGTCGACTAAATGTAACTCCAGCGGAAGTTTCAATAGCAATTACAATTGGATTGACACCATTAAAATCGACGTACACATGTTGACCTGAGTTTTCACCACAAATTCGAGGCACTCTAGATGATCCTCCTGATATGGTTAGAGTATCCGTAACGCAGTCACCATTACCATTTGGTGGGGCCAATGAAAGGGCTAGAAAATCGATGCGTAGCTGGCAGATTGTAGAATCACACGGAGAGACACTTAGGGTGCAACGTGTAGCTCCGGAAAAGGAACCAGGATAATTCGTATTGTAGAAATATGTGTTATTGTTAATAGTCGATCCGCCGCATGTTGCCGTATCTAAAAGAAAAAAAGTTTAAAAAGTAAAATTCCAATCAGAGTGACACAAATTACTTGTATTACTCACAAACACAGCACACAGCTTGTCTCGTTAAGCTGCTACAACTTCCTGCGCTGACGCCACCACCATCAGCGCATTCTCCTCGTACCTGGCAGGTGCCGGTCATTCTGTTAATACCAGTGCATGGGTCATTCGAAAACCTTCCGACATTGTAAAAGGGAAAAACTATAACGAAAAGATGAGACAATGAAGTAAAGTCGCGCTTAGATGTTTTTTTAGAAAAAAAAAACATGTATATACTTAAATTTTTTGTGGTGTTTTTATTTTTATAAAAATATGGCTCTTAACAATTATGTGTGAAAGATAACATCATTTAAATCTCTTCCACGAGCACGTCTGCAGGCTCTCATAAGAACATCAAAATTTTCATAGGCTCGCTCACACATTACCGCATTAAGTTCATCAATTTCGGGCCGAATGTTGTTTTTCAGCTCTGCAATTGTTGTTGGCTTAGCCACATAGGCTTTACTTTTCAAAAAACCCTAAGAAAATAATCTAACGGTGTTAAATCGCATGATCTAGATTTATGTCACCATTACCTGAAAGTAATCCATCTGGAAACTTAGACCACAATAGCTCAATGTCCAGCACATGTGTCTACTTCACAAATGCCAAAGATGACATAAAAAAAAGGTAACGTTCAGAAATTATTCACTACTGACATCTAGGCGCGACTTTTTTCTCACTACATATCTTGGCTAATGGAATCGCTGATTCTTCCAAACGTCGTTATATGTAGTTATTTTATACATAGCCCATCATAGACAGAAGCAAAGCGAGAAAGACGTAGAAGCCGTCTTAAGTCTACTTAAGTCTGCAGATTTAGCCATTCCCCTAAGCGGCGCAGTGGCAATGCATTACATTAGATATAATTACACACGTTCCATATTTCAACGGTTAATAAAAGGAAAAGAAGACCCAATTAAAGTGGTAAATGTCAAAATTGGCATGTAGTTCTAATAGTTTTGTAACGAAGGGAAATAGCCATATTAAAATGCTATTCCCTAATATTTTGGATTAAAATACAGATTTTTTGATAAAAAAATAATTTTATTTTTCAACGTAGTCTCCCTTGAGCTCTATACACTTTGTCCAACGCTTCTCCAATTTTTTTATCCCTTCCAAAAAAAATGATTTGTCGAGGTCCTCAAAATAGGCCTTTGTTTGCGAGATGACTTCATCATTGGAGTCAAATCTTTTTCCACCAAGCCATTTCTTCAGGTTTGGGAACAAGAAGTAGTCGCTCGGAGCCAAATCTGGAGAATAGGGTGGATGAGGGAGCAATTCATAGCCCAATTCATAGATTTTTGCCATGGCAACTGCACATGTGTGCACCCTTGCATTGTCTTGGTGGAAAAGAACTTTTTTCTTGGCCAAATGAGGTCGTTTTTTTTTCAAATCGTCATTGAATCGGTCCAATAAGTTGGCATAATATTCCCCATTGATTGTTCTTCCCTTTTGAAGGTAGTCAATGTGGATTATCCCGCGTGCATCCCAAAAAACAGTCGCCATAACTTTATTGGCTGACAAACCCACCTTGGCCTTCTTTGGCGCCGATTCACCCTTAGAAACCCACTGTTTTGACTGTTGTTTGTTCTCTGGTGTGTTGTGATGGATCCATGTTTCGTCCACGGTTACAAAACGGCGCAAAAACTCCTCCATATTGCGATTAAACAACGCCAAACCTTCCTGTGAAGTTGTTACACGATTGCGTTTGTGGTCGACTGTGAGCAAACGCGGCACCCATCTTGCGGAAAGCTTTCTCATGCCCAAGTGATCATTCAAAATTGAAACCACTGAGCCATGCGAGATCCCTACGGCTTCCACAATCTCTCGCACTTTCAATCTTCGGTCGGCCAACACCATATCGTGAATTTTTTCGATTGTTTCGGGTGTAGAGACCTCAACTGGGCGTCCAGGACGTTCGGCATCTTCAGTGCTTGTACGGCCACAACGAAATTCAGTAAACCACTTTTTTACCATTGAAATCGATGGTGCAGAGTCCCCATAGTATTTATCAAGCTTAGCCTTGGTCTCGGTAATGGTTTTTTTTTGCAAGAAATAATGCTTAATAAGCACACGAAATTCACTTTTTTCCATTTTCTCCTCAAATTAGTGAGTAGTCTGATAAAAATAGCTGTCAAACACAAACTAACTGACGCAGCAAGTTTAAATTTTGACAGGAGTCAACTGACAGATGCCTGTTGACAGGAGCAGTGTTGCTGTTTCAGTAAAGTGGTCAGAAATTCAAAAACGGACGGACTTATTGACCCGCCCTCGTACATAAAAATGTATGCTGCTAACTGACAGTGTCTGTAACTGATATCCACTTCCAGAGCAAGCTACATATAATAAGGTAATATACTTGGCGCAATTATTTTGGTCTCGTTCTGCGCATCTGTCAAATTCTGACAACATGGCCGCTCACAGTGACGGCAAAGGCGGAAATACTTTGGTTGCGATAAATTTTTGTTTTAAAATTGATTAAACAAAGTTTAAAGGTGTTAAAGTGCGTTGTGCTATGTACGGGTGTTGTGTTAACAACTATAAAAGCAAAAATAAAACTGGAAATGGGTAGATATCGTATCATTCGTTTCCAAAACAAAGTAGAATGTGCAAGCAGTGGGTTTTTTTGTGCCGCCGAAGAGACAAGTTAAATACAAAAACGGCGCGAATTCGTGGCAAACATTTTAAAAAAAAGTGATTTTGTCATTAATCTATTGTACGAGCAATATGGAATAGTTCTGAAAACAACTAGAATTAAAGAAGATGTTGTTCCTTCACTTTTGTTACCATTGCAAAAGGTTGAAGAAGTGACGAGCACACGGAATTTACGGATTCAAAATAGACTTTTGATCTCAAGGTATGTGAAGAATAATTATTATAACCGTTATTTACACTAATAACACTCGGTTTTTTTTATTTCAGTGATGCACTAATTGTGCATGACAAGGAGAACATAGATCTGGAACTCCCCGCGGAGAATTTATTTCGATCAAACAAGTCTTATTGCTCTACGCAAACTGATGCTTCCAAGGTAGACTGTAAACTGAGGAAATCATCCCTACGTATTCTCAGTAAGTAGATGACATATTAAATTAGTGTAATGCGAATTAAGTGTAATTAGAATTTCAACCATTGTTTGTATTGTGCAGATTATTGGAGCAAATAGCAAAATTGAAAGCAGAAAACCGGAAGCACCAACAAACTATTGACTCCGTTGGTCATATTTTTGCCAAGGGCCAAGGAACAAAATTTGAATGTCCTCAAAAACGTGCAAAATGGTCATCAGACGATATTGCTAATGCGATCGCAATACATGCAGCTGGCCCCTAAACCTACCGATTGCTGTTGCAAAAACAATACCCTCTTCCAGTTGTGATAACACTTAAAACGTGGTGCTCAAATTTAGAGGTATATCCGAGAATAAACCAATTGGTGTTGAATATTACGAAAAACATGGATATGGAAGAATTCGACAAAATTTGTGTACTTTCATTTGACGAAATGAAAATCAAAGAGAAAATTGTCAACGACAAACGGAAGGATGAAACTCTGAAAGCTGCGAAATACGTCCAAGTGGCGCTGATAAGGGGATTGATTGGCAATTGGAATCAACCAATTTTCTACGATTTTGACCAACGGATGACCAAACAAATACTGTATAGTATTATTCACCAATTAAGTGAATGTGGTTTTAAAGTGTGTGCAATCGTCTGTGATCTCGGTTTGATCAAGGTTTGCTGCGTGAACTTGAGATCACGGTTACAAAATTGTTTTTTCAAAACCCAACCGATGAATCAAGGAATGTGTATGTGTTCGCTGATGTACCTCATCTTATAAAACTCATCCGGAACAACTTCGTTGATAGTAGTGGTTTTATTTTGGACGGGTAACTCATTTCCAAAGGAATTATAGAAGATATCATTTCGAAAACTAATGATAAGTCTTGAGTGTTGCATACAAAATATCACTAATCAATTTATATGTTAAAGTTGCAGAACTTGCAAGGTGAAACTTGCAACAAAATTATTCTCACACACGGTCTTTCTAGCTATTATGCGGGCTGGTAGTTTAGAGGAACTAAGTTCGGAAGGCTGGCTTAAGTGTTCTGTATTTTTTAAACAGGTAATAACAAATAACAGATAAAATGTGTCATCTATAGCTTTACAATTTCAGGTGAATGATTGCTTCGACTGTCTCAACGTAAGAGTTCCTTACCAGGATAGCCGCGAACGAGTTCAAGGCGTTGAACTTTCAGAATCGCTCCAATTTGGAATTGTCGATGAGGTGACTTCTGTAATGCTTAATATGAGGGTTAATGGAAAACGAACCATGATGCCCTTCCAGAAATGTAATATTGAATTAAACGAATTTTTGTTTTTACAATCTTATAATACTTTTAGGCATTATCATGACGAATGATTCTCTTAATCTTCTGTATAACGACTTAAAGACTGAATATAGTATTTCGTATTTACTGGCATACAGACTGAATCAAGATGTTTTAGAGAATTTTTTCGGAACGATTCTGTCTAAAGGTGGTCTATATCACCATCCAAACCGTTTGGAATTCATGTATTCATGTATCGGCTTCGTTCATACATAGTTGGACGAAATGAAGGAAGTTTATCTATGAATGGTATGCTTTATTCTTTAAGTAACCATATTTTCTTTTAATATAACACGTTCGTATTTACATCTTTCACAAGCAATAGTTTAGTAGATAATACACCCGATTTAGAAGGTACGGGCTATTTAAGTAGCACTCTACTGAAGACACATTTTATAGAAGGTTTAGCGTGAATGTCTGGGCCAGCATATTGGGTAGACCTTTAATCGGGCCATTCATTTAGAATTTTTGAGAGACAAGTTGCCGGAACTTTTGGAAAATGTTCCTCTTGCTCAGAGGCAAAGAATGGTTTTTCAACACGATGGAGCTCCTTGCCATTGTAGCAATAATGTAACTTCGTTTTTAAATCAAAAATTTAATGAACCGTGGATTGACCGATCTGGTCCTTTTCCTTGGCCACCTAGATCTCCTGGCCTAATGCCAATGGAGTCGGGAAGAGTTCCAAGAGAGAATAAATACAGTGGCAGAGGAGTTAAGAGGCATTTTACCAAACATTAATTTGCAGTCTTAAATCATCAAACACGCTAGAACGTGCATTCTAAGGCGCGGGTAACATTTCGAAAATTTACTATAAAAACGTTTTGAAATCTAAAAGCGTAACGGTCCTTTTTAGGACCACAACAACTATTTAAAGAGATTACATTTATTTTGTGACCCATTTGCCTGAATAAAATAGTGGTTTGCAATAACTTCTGTTGTTTGTAGGTGGAGAAGTCATACATATAAATCGTAGATAATGAAGAGAAGACGAAAGCTTTGATAAAAAAAGGTTGAAAGTTGAAAATTTCGAGATAAACGCATTTCTTCTGATGAAATTGGTCCAACGATTTTTCAAAATGTTAGCTTTAAAATGTAATAATTTTTAATGGCGTTCATCGAACTTGACGAAATTTTAGTATTTTATGCACACTAAAATTCTCTTTCAAAAATGTGCACAACGGTTTCTTAAGCTGAATCCTTTAGAAAGCTACGGTTTTTTAAGAACTTTTACCTCGAAATCAGAGGTTCCATATTTTAACGGCCTATAACTTGGAAGGGGGTGAAAATAGACCCCCCTTTGCAATACAATTTTTTGTTTGGCATAACTTCAGCTATCAGGACGAAAACCTAAACTGGGACACCCTGTATGTATATTGTATCAGAAGTTAAATGCTTGTACAATTCACAATACTGGCAATATTTATACTTATCATAATAAATATATCGTTACCTGGCATACGGCAGTGAAGAAGGAATCCAGGACATTTGGGGATAAACTATAGCCATTCTGTTTTCGATCTCACTAGGGGCTTTAAACTTTCCGCGCGTTCTACCAAGAAGACAGCGTTAAATACAAGTATGCACACATTAAAAGAACTTTGGACATTTAACCAAACCAGAAAGTTTTGCTATGGCGATATCCATTGAACGAGATATACCGTTGTTATATATCCACCTACATGCCTATTAAAGATGTTAGTTAGGCAATTTTTGAACTTTTCTTAGTTTGCTTTCAGTTTGCCTCATAAAAATTTCGTAAGTATTTTGATTGAGCCTTAACTAGTCATTTCAACTTGGTTTAGAATGACATATCGACTTTGTTTCTCTGAAATATACCCGTGTTAAGGGAAGATATATTCGCATGTTCTTGTTTAACTGTATGAAAGCAAAGGTGAAACGAAAAACTTTAACATCTACAGATTAGCAAGCCACACATTGGCATTCAATGAACAAACGATGAAGTTGGTGATACGGAAGATAATTAGAAACCTTGTACTTAAATGTTTCCTGTTTCACCGTTTAAATGCAAAGGTGACACGAAAATGTGTAACAACAACCAATTCGTGAAGCTACTATGGTGTACAAAGTGTTGTAAACAATCGGTGGCTCGTTATATTGAATGAGAGAAAGGCCAGAGATCTTATAAAGACGGTACTAGCATTTCAAATAATTCTAAAGGAGGTAAAATGAATATTGAGAAAAACAGGAAGACTTGCAAATTATAGCTTGAGTACAACAAGGCAGTGTTAAAAGCCTCTAATTCTTTAAAGTCGTACAAGATTATGAGTATCTACTGAAGAAAGATTTTCGTATTTTCGCTTACGATAGAGCAATTCTAAGTCGCGGTATGATAGCCCTTAAGGCAATCTGTGAATTTATTCACAACGACAAAAGTGGTTAAAGGTTTAAAAATCTACTCTTTAATTTCTATTTTCATTAACTCCAGACATCTATTTAGAATGAATTCTCATCCTGATGGACGAATAATCTATATTCTTTGTGAGCATTCATTAGCAAGGAAAGCTCATGAAGATGTCTCACATCGAGTAAGTGCGAAAGTTATGCGCGCGGTTCTACATGGACTAAAATTCCAGGCTGAGCATATCAAATGGTGTTGCCATGTACAAACAACTTGATCCAAAGATGTACTCCGCTTAGCAAGGCCTCTTATTTGAATAAGTGGTTTAAATAAGAGACCTAAGAGAACATAATTGGATCACCCAAACGCAAATTCGAGACCTCACTGTGATAATGAGTCAGTCTCACAAACGGGGAGGTAGCCATGCAGATACGTACATACAATATATGTACACACATATATGTAGTATTAGGTACTATTCGGACTAAATATTTCAACAATTAATCAGATAAGAAAAATGTTATCATCTGAAAAGGCTACAAACTATATACGAGTATTGTTTTACAATTATTGAGTAAAGACCGCCACAATCCACTTGATTTTGGACCTTCAATTTGATTGCGTTGTAAGGAATTTGCTTTTTTTATTTGTTCAGTTTCCATTTTACACATTTACAAAATACAGCGTGGTGTAAAACGTTATAAGCGTAACTTTAGCAATGCCGTAGCCGCATAAACAGAAAATGCAAAAAAAGCTACATCAGAAACTGGACTGGACATTTAGACAACAACATCTTGTAAAGGCTTTGGGGAGGCAATAATAGGATGAAAGGATGAAAGAAAACGAGCAATCAAATTGGCCATTGCCCCAGCACAGTAAAAGAGGAGTCATTTCAGTTAGGAAAAAGTTTTCTTATAAGGAGCCGTGCAACAGAAGAAAGAGGAAGTTGAAAAATTTGAATCCAATTAAATTTTTAAAAAATCACTTGAATGGAAAAATGTCTGTACCAGAAATCTTTTCAAAGTAAGTACATATGTAAGTAACTGAAGTAGCACTCGAAAGGATGTACAGACTTGTTAGAAATGCACAGATTAATAGGATACTTGTAGTATAATCGACAAATAGACGTAGCCATCCGCCAACACATGGCATTATACTCGTGCTTTCTTTAAATTCAGACTTGCAAATACAACTCTGTTGTCTTTATAGTATGCCTGTTTTTTTTTTAGACACGGTTTTAAATTTACTTACATCTGCCTTCCCTCGACTTGGGTCTTGCGAGTGTAGTATCAAATCCAAACGCAAATTTCAATACGATCAACCAAATTAATCCAATTACTATAGGATACAGCTTCATCTTGATGCTATTTTTACACAGAATATCCGTTTACGAGCGTATTCTACAATATTTTTTTTTTTAAGTAAGATTAAGATTTAAATCAAATCGAGCTACAAGCTAGAACGTTTCCCCGTGGGGGATATCACGGTATTCCTTCCGACTATCTAGTTCGCGTTGGACTGACTGATTCATGACTCGTTTTCGTTTGGGGAAATGGCCACAACTGGTACACGACTCAAACAGATATGTAAATAGAAAGTGCTAATTGCCAGAACATATTCTGATGGTTTGGTGCTTCATAAGTCACAAATGTGGGTCGTACTGCTTATGGCCGTTTAATAATATTAAGGCCAACTGGTAAACGAGTGATCATTGATACAGGTAAAACTTTTTGTTTTTTTTTGTATTTGAAGATCGGGAACAATGTAGTGATTCTGGGAGTATATCTTAGGAAATTCTTTGAAGTTGGAAACTACTGAATGGTCGGTTCAAGTTCAATACAAGTTTACATTGCTTTGTATGATGGATTTTGCACAGAGCTAATAATTTCTATCTTTAATGTTGTACATACATATGTATGCACATATAATCATGACCATTATTATTGTTATCACTGCTAAAAGATCGTTGTCGCGTCAAAGTAAATTAGATAGCCATGGCTTGCGATATTAAATAATCATGTTCCAGCACAAAGATGTCAAGGAAAGTAACCACCCGAATTTGTACCAGAATGTCAGAGACTGGCATCTAGATTCAAGGTCAGAACACAGGAGTTTCATCATTTAATCTTATCACAGATCAACAAAGAATCATTGATGTACCTATTCTAACAACACCTAACAACTGAGAGAATCGAGTCTGAGCAACCACGAAACAGTGTCTGACCTTAGTTCAGGTTGGAATCGCCACTAACATGTTGATAAACGAGAAGCCCACTGTATTTGATAAACTTAACAAGGAATTACTGAAAGCTGAAGGTGATTCTTTCGTGGAAAGCATACATACTAGAATACAAACAATGAAAGCGCCATTCATGGATAATGGCTGGGTGTTTGGATATCGCTTTAACGACACCCGACAAGATCGTGTATTGGAAGCATTAAATTCCACTCTGTTGGAGGTTCCCCTTTAGCGATGCTGTTTATATCGGAATTTAATGAGCTCAGTATGTTATCGTTTCCGTTCTAAAGCCGAAGAGCAGGGACGTGAGTTTAGGAACGAATGTGAAAAACAGAGAGTACTGTGGTCAGCAAAGCAATATATTGGATTAGAAGCAGCAGGCAAGAGATAATTAATGAAAATTAAATAGAATGTCGGGGACAGAACGGAGCACTGGGCACACCAGCATTTATTTTGTGAATATCAGACTTGAAACCATCCAAGACAACTTGAATTGAACGTTGCGAAAGGTAATTTCTAATTCATTGAAGGCGAAATTTGTCGACCCCAAATGCACGCATTTTCGACAAAAGAGCCTGATGCTAAACACTGTCAAATGCTTTCGAAATATCAAGCGTAACTATCTTACTTTCGCTAGGTTGGTCATTAAATCACCAGTGGACCTTTTGCTATAAAAACCGTATTACCGGTCATTGAGAAGCTTTCGTGTTTCGAGATATTTCATGAGCTGACGGCTCATCAGCGTTTCCATCACCTTGGAAAGAAGGGATGTAAGTGCAATGGGTCTGTAGAAGGAGAGAGAAGATTCGCCTTTTTTAGGGACCGGCTGAGCAGATGCTGTTTACCATCTTCTCGGAAAGAGTAGTATCGATGGAACAGCTTACGCAGTGCTTTTGCCAGCGTGGAAGAACACCTCTTTGGAAGAAGGGGTGATATACCATCTGGACCAGTGGATTTATGTATGTTAAGATCTGTAAGTACGTACTCTTGCTATTATACGAGTGCGAAAGTGGATTCGTCTCATTGTAGATTCGACGCACTCAAGTGTAGGCGGAGACAAAGCACAATCTGGGAGTATTGAGCTGGCCACAAAGAGTGCAGCAAGCCAGTTCTCAATTTTCTATCCATATTCAAAATCCCTGCTGGTAATGGGATTTTCCTTGTTGTTGCTGTAGAATTTGATGCTTTTCATAGTAGGGATCGCCGATTTGCTGGTATCAAGCTGTATTTTCGCTCAGGTGCGTATCTCTTCCCGTAGTTTTCTGGATCCTTTGAATAGTTTGAAACAACTGTATGACTGCGTTTTGAAAGTTTTGCAATTTCGTTGACAAAATATCCCCCTTGGCACTATTTTTTGGATCCTCGTTCGATTTAACACTTTTTGGATCCCATTTTTAACTTTTTTACCTCTAAGACCTGTTTAAATACTTTTTTTTTAAATCAAATGGCTATAACTGATTAACAAGTCACACTTGGAATTTAATCCGCAACTGAAACTTCCAAAGTATTTATACCCTGTCTCAACCACCCGTCGCGAATGCAAATTCCAAGAATATTAAGAAAAAAAGGATTTGTGGTGATTACAATTTTCTTAAAAATTGGTAGAACAGAATAAATTTAACGAGAATGTCTCAACCAGTTGTCGAGGAGTGTATCTATCTCCATATCTAGGTTTTAAAGAAATCATTTTGTGAAAATTAAAATTGTAAATTGTAAAATAAATTGAATTGAATTTATTAACCACTTTTCCTGGTAGTTTGCCTCTGCCTCCAGGATTCATTTGCTTTGCTTTTGAACATTTCATGTAACTCTTTTTTTTTTGCCTTTTGTTGATGAAACAGTCATCATCGTCCTCAATTCAATTTATTAAATTTCTATCTAGTGAACAAGTCTAAAATGGTCAGCAACAGCTGCCGTCAGCCACCTGCTTCCAGTCACAAAAGACAGCAGTGAAAAGCCCGTTTGGTTATTTTTGAACAGCTTCAAAATTATTCATTGGATAGAATTGAAACTTTCACAAAATATAGGTACAGCAGATTTTCCTACATTAATCTACTTTATTTAATATTCATCAGTAATATCTCGTGCAGGTATAAAAAGTTAAATAGCAATTCTATGTACTTCTTTGATCACGAAAGATATTTCCTACATATTGCCGACTTATAACTGCCCCTAGTTAGATGTACTCCTGATCAATTTTACTGTAATGCCAAGTGGTAATATATTCCAATAGCTGTCTGTTTAGTAAATAACCAGAAAGACGAAGATCATTCAGTTTTCTACGTAAACCCCACTTTTTCAACTCCTCGCTGTAACATTTAGAAATTTCTTTGTAATTTGGTGAAGGAGAGTAAACCAAGTAACCAACCTCTCTGTCCGCACAAAATGACAAGACGGACAATATATTGAGTTGAGAGGCTAGACTAGGCAAATAAGAAGCACCAAGTTTCAATAAACAATAATATCATGGGAATATCATGGGCTTAAAATTCACCAAGTTATTGAAAGAATTTTGCTTAGGTATTACATCCACCGCAGGATCAGCTTAGTTTCATTTGTCAGGCAAGGAACGTCGATCCGGATTAATTACTTGCAATATGTTGATGATTCCAGATCTACGCTCTAGAGGTCTGTAACTAAGGACGATCCGTATATGCAAAACACCATTTCTACGTCCTTCAGGATGAAGCGGAAATAATCGCATAAAGATTTTCAAAGCTGAAAAAATCACGTTCTTTGGTGTTAGCTTGTCTGAGAAAGATTTCGACTGTTTAAGTCTATCTTTACATCTATCTGATGTTTGGGTGACGAAGGCGAGAATATCACTGTTTTAATTCGCACAAAATACCACTTGGTCAGTATATTGAAGGTCATTACAAAAATCCAATATGCTACCACCCTGACTTAAAATTCGATCTAACTACATAGTACCACATATGATGATGTTCGCTAGGTCTTCTCTACGACTTCAATGAATACAAAACATGTTCATCGTGAAGCATAAGAATAGGCAAAACCTTGAATAGAGACTAGAACTACGAGCACCATCATTCGTCATCTTCGGCTACCTATTAAATCCTTTTATGTTGAACAGCGTAAACATCGTAAATCAGAATTGACAAAAAAAATACAAAAATTCCATCGTAATCCTCAATGAACAACATCTTGACAATTCTAACTACGAGATTTGAGAAAGCGACGATTTGATGTTTGTTTTGATAAAAATCGAAACTACTTTCCAATTAACACCTTCACCATCCAACGCTCTAGTTATAGCCCATGAGAGCTCGATCGAATAAGTTTGTCACACAGCAATAATAAGTTAAAACAATGGGAGCGCACGAACGTGCGAAGAGAAACTTCTAACGGTTCTAACTCTCAGATATCGATAATTCCAACTGAAATTCTTTTAAGTAACCCAGATTCAAGTTTGCTACATGAAATGATAGACGGTTTGCTCTCATTAACTAATTTATATTTGTAACTCTATCGATAATTTGCTTTCGTTGAAAATAACAAAAAAGATACCAATGTTTGGCCGTAGCTTATTCTATTTCGATGACTGCGCCAACCTTTGAAAGAGCTTCTTTCAATTTATCAGCCTCATCCTTGGGAATATCCTCTTTGACTAGAGTTGGAGCGCTTTCGACGAATTTCTTTGCTTGCACCAGATTCATGCCTTCCAGCAGGTTTTTGATTTCCTTAATTAGTGGAACCTTTTGCTTTTCGTCGAATTTCACAAGCTTAACCTTGAAGGATGTTTGGACTTTCTTTGGGGCGGCTTCCTCTTCATCTTCGGCTGATTTGGCTGGTCCTGCTGCAGCAGCAAAACCAACTGGAGCAAATGCTGTTTCGGGTAGGTTGAGTTTTTTCTTAAGTAAACCACTAAGTTCGGATACTTCTAAGAGATTTAGTCCGGCAATGCTGTTAACAATGTTATCTAATTTAGGATTTGGTGGTTTCTCAACACCCTCCGGCACGGGAGGCACAAGTTTTTCAGCACCTGCAGCGGCGGTACTTGGTGTGGCTTGAGCACTTAACATGCGAGTTAATGTGACCGGCCTGTGAATAGATTGACGTAATTGTTGAATGGTGATACGTGAGATGAACATTTTTGTTTAATTTTTTTTATTAAAATGCAATCGAATCTTTATCAATTAGTAAGAACGAAATTATGATTTTGGAAAATTTGAGCAATTATCTACAGGTTAGGTTACGAAAACTGACAGCTGATATTTGTGTAGTGATGCCAATCTCATCAACAGATTACATAATGTTAAACGTAGTAGATGGTTGTATAGTTATGTTCAAATTCGTTGAGAGTAATGGTTATCACTTTTTAAAAGTACGATTTGCTGAATTTCGAAGTAAAAATTTCAATTTGAAAGTTTTGCAGAAATGCTATTAGAGTACATATACATACGTCTTAGAAATATTTTTTTTTTGTAAAATAAGAGAGTTTTGCGTATTATCCAATGTGATGTACGTTTCTGTGCGATGCCAACATAAATTCTTATTTTTACGCCCGAAGTTGCTCTCCCACTGCTTATTAAGAAAACCACATAAACTACAATAATCTTTTTTTAATATAGTTCTTTACGGATGTTGATGGAGCAGCGACTTTTATCCGCTTGTCACCGAGGAGAATGCTCTGGACCCACACCAAGGCCAATTACTTATATCCTACGCATAGGTTGTTTGATGGAACAAGTTTTCTATAGTACTTTTTTCACCAGACTCTAAAGAACAGTTTCTCAAGTCTACATTAGAGGCCTTCTCTAGCACCTGGCCTCATGGCTCTAGATGCGCTCATGAATCTCCCTATCCTTGATATTCATTTCATGCTTAAAACCAGGAAGCGGAGGTAGTCGGTTTTTCACGAATGGCTCTAAAACCGATTGAGGATGGGTGTTAGTGTCTTTCTGGAGGACGACAACGTTAGATTTCACTCTTTGTTGGAAAAAATTGGATTTGTCTTCCAAGCGGAGAAATATGCCACTCTAATGGCAATTAACTAAAAATTGTGAAGAATCGGTGGAGCATCTGCATTGGTAGTCACAGCCAAGGTGCGCTTAAAGTTTTACTGAAGTCTTGGTTGCATCTCAGTTCACAAAGGGATCACGGGAAATAAGGTCGCCAATCAACTTTTTAGGCAAGATTCAGATATCGTTGTAAGGGCATAACACCTACAACAATTTGATTCGGTTGACCAACGTCAGAATTTTCACGTTGCAGCCTTGCTTAGCATCGTCGATGCTTGTATCTTTTGAGTTTGTTAATTTGTAATTACTCGGGAATTTAGAGTGGACACAGCAAATATAGGTGGGCTAAAGAGTAATCAATTTTCTACGTACGTCCATGTCTGTAAATTTAGACAAGCTTTTTTGGCATTTAGATCACTCTGATCTGATGCTACCTGGCTGTGAACTAGAGCCACTATTTTTTCCTCATCGCGATCTTGCCATTTATGTGCGTAGTGATGTAGCTTACCAATCCGGAATTCAATTTCATGTGGTTAAAATTCCCCCATACAAAGAATTGTCTCCATACTGAAATTGTTATTACGGGCGATTTCAATATACACAATTCTGGGTGGCTTCGACATTCTGGACAAACAACACCCGAAGGACAGTGTGTTGAGATCTTCGCTGCGGAGAACAACTTAACGCAGCTTGTAAATGGGCCCAGGCGGATACCAGACGTTGATAGCCATACCGCCAACACCCTGAACTTGTTTTTAACTTCTCACCCTAATAAGTACACCGTCAATGTGCTCCCCCCTCTAGGCTCGTCAGAACATTGTGTCATATCAGCTAATTTCTCTTATACTAATCACACAGGTAGAGAAAAAATTCCTAAAAAAACCGTATGGCAATACGAGAAAGCCAATTCGAGCGGACTTAAGACCTTCTTTAGGAACTTTAACTGGTCGTTATGTTTCCTCGATAACGACGTGGATGCCGCTGCTGGTATGATCATTGACATTATTATCCTTGGACTGAGATCCTTTATCCCTTATCGAATTAAGAGTATCAGACCAAACGAAAAGGCATGGTATAACTCGAGCTGTAAAGAGGCTGTCAGGGTTAGAGAAATGTTTTTTCGGTCCTATAAGACCAACTCGACCGGAAGGAAAACCGAAAAAAGTTCAAACGACCGAAAATTGAGGCAAAAAATACTACAATGTCTCAAAGGTGGTAAAAGTTTTTGGCCGTTTATCAAAAACATTAGAAATTCTGCCTCATCTTCCATCCCAACGCTCATTTACAATGCCATTCCAGCTGTCAGCTCTTTGGACAGGGCCAATCTGCTTGCTGCACAATTTGCGGCCAGTTCAACACTTCCAGATTGTGCTTTATCTCCGCCTACATTTGAGTGCGTTCATTCAACAATTCAACTTGTCTTGGATGGTTTCAAGTCTGATGTTCACAAAATAAATGCTGGTGTGCCCCCGGGCTCCGTTCTGTCACTGACACTCTTTTTAATTTTCACCAATGATCTCTTGTCTGCTACTTCTAATCTAACATATTCCTTTGCCGACGACAGCACTCTCTGTTTTTCATATTCGTTTCCGAACTCACGTTCCTGCTCTTCGGCTGTAGAACGGGAACGGCAGCGTATGTTAAGCTCATTAAATTCCGATATTATTGGGGAACTACCAAGAGAGTGGAATTTAATTCTTCCAAAACACAATGCTGTCTGCTGTCGTCAAAGCGAAATTTAAATACCCAGCCATTGTCCATGAATGACACTTGTAACGTAGAAACCTAAAAACTTTCCATTCTTGGTATGTGTGTCAATGATAACTTACGTTGAAATGACCACATATTCGATGTCGCCAAAAATGCTGCGGAATGTCTAGGTTTCCTCAAGCGATGTAAGAAATATTTCACCCCCTCGTATCTGGCCACAATATATGATATTCATCCGCCTAAATTTCTTGTATCGCTATTTTCACCACCAGTGCTCCACTGTAATTGCCAGTAGCATTCCACCCCTTCTAACTTTTAACCCTAACACCCGTCTCTCTATAAATGCCTATCAGTATACCCTCAAGCCCACTTTCGGACGTACTCTGAAATATCATGATTCGTTCCTAAGCCGTACGACTCGCTTATGGAATGTCCTGCCGAGCTCTTTATTCCCTAGTCCCTATAACTTGTAAACATTTAAAACCAACGCACATCGGTATCTCTCTTTTTTCCCTCTCTTACTTCCCCTCGCCCACACTATGTCCAAACATCTTAAGGGTACACAAAATCCGTTTTGCGCGTGCCAATTATAAAAAAAAAAAAAAACTCTGTGAAGGAAATAAGGGGCTATGACTCTTATTACATTACGGTAAGCACTACTTCTCATATGTTCATAGATTATGTTGTTTGAAGTCAAAAATATACATATATTATATTGCCGGTCATTTGCGGAAAAAATTGTGAATTTAAATTATAAATTATTAGATCGTTATGCTTATTTGGGTCTCTTCATATAATTTTTCAAACCTTTTAAGTATCTAATTGGTAGTCGAACTTTTGTTCATACTGTCAAAGTGTAAAGAGTTTTCGAACGCATTTTTTCGACTTGACAGCTGTCAGTTGAATATACTCCTAACATGTCAGACGAAGAACAGTCAACAAAAAAATGCACCGACGACGCGAAAATTGTTTTCAAAAAGAAACCCCGTAAAAATTTAAGACAGCGAAGGAAATCCGAAGACGATGACGCCGCAGAAGATGAAAACCCTGCAGAGATTCTGTAAGTAATCCTTTCAATATTTACCATTCCGCTATTACACGACTCTTTCCAACAGATCTAGCTTGGAGGAGATCAAGGAACGCCAGAGACTTCGTGGACGCCCAAGCGGTGTCAGTGTTGTCGGCTTAGCGCTAGGGAAAAGCCTAGCATTGGGAGAAGAGTCCATCGTAAGTTAATCTGTCTGCTCCCATTCATCACATTCTTTCAGCAATTCTCTTTCTAGAAGGACCCATTCAACACAAAATCTGGGGGAATGATTAACATGCAAGCCCTTAAAGCTGGCAAAATCAAAGAAGTGGATGATGCCTATGATGTTGGCATTGGTACGCAGTTCTCAGCTGAGACAAACAAACGCGATGAAGACGAAGAAATGATGAAATATATAGAGGAAGAACTTCGTAAGAGAAAAGGTGTTAACAATGAAGAAGAAGAACAAGATGGTGACAAAACAAAGTACATGACACCTGAAGAAGCAGCTCTATTTGCTTTGCCCGACCATTTGCGGCAGAGTTCTTCCAATCGATCTGAAGAAATGTTATCGAATCAAATGTTAAACGGCATTCCAGAGGTTGACTTGGGTATTGAAGCAAAGATTAAGAATATTGAAGCAACTGAAGAGGCCAAACAGAAGATGCTTCAAGAACAGAAAAACAAAAAAGATGGACCATCTGTGTTTGTACCCACTAACATGGCGGTAAACTTTATGCAACACAATCGATGTAAGTTGAATCGCTTACTAATGGATGTGGTAAAGTTTTAATGTGTTGTTTCGTGTTTTAGTTAATATTGATGAATCAGAGCCAAGGAAGCGAAGAAAGGATATAGAACCGGTGGATAAAGCTACTGGTACAAAGAAGGCTACAGATGACTACCACTACGATAAGTTCAAGAAACAATTTCGACGGTTTTAGAGCAGCTTCAAAAGTATATGTAGAAATAAATTTAAAGTTGAAACGAACTTTTGCTCAAGCCGTTTGTATTTTTTTCCTCGTCGATGTTGGTACAAATCTTTTACTAGCTCATAGCAGTGTGGGATTCTTATTGATGCTCCGAATCCGAACATATTTCGTTTGTTATCAATTTGTTAATTACTGCAACAAAGCTATGTTTGGCTTAAATAAAAATTCACGCTTGTTCGGCTATTTAAACGCGTTTAGTCTTTATCAATCTGATTCGGGCAGTAAGAGCTTTGCAAGCGGCATGAGTGAGCACATTTAATTTCATTGGGTTTGACCCGCTAGGTATTTGCCCACTTATTCTTAACTCATAGCAGTTTTATAATTGCTTCAGCGTTCATATTACTTATAGCTGGGACTGCACGATAATCAGCAAACGTATTCAATTCATTGTCTTGCAGTGTATCACGCATATATAGGAATCACACGAAAGGGCCAAGATCGCATCCACCTCTTACACAATGAATCTCTAAAATATATCGGAATTATCAGCACTCGATCCTATGTTTTTAGAGGTACCGATGGTGCATTGTTCTTAAACGTTTGCAAGTTATAACGACCAGGACATAGAGAGCTAGGCAGGGCATTCAAGAAGCGAGTTGTACGGCTTAGGAACGACTCACGATATTTTAGAGTATGTCCGAAAGTAGGCTTGAGGGTAAACCGATGAGCATTGATAGCGAGACGGGTGTTACGGTTCAATGTTTGAAGGGGCGGAATGCTGCTGGCGAGCAGAGGTGGTGGAAATAGCAATAAAACAAAGAGGGATAGGAGGCATTACCTCAGTGTTCAAGGGTGTCAATTGAGTGACTGATATTAGTATCACCTATGAGTTTTATCGCACGGTTTTGAATCCTATCTAGCAGGTGCAGAGATGATTAAGGAGTAGCTGACCAGATGTGGGCATTGTACTCCAATTTTTGGCGGATGAATTTCATATATTGAGGCCAGTTCCGAGGTGGTGAAATATATCTTACGTTGCTTGAGGAAACCTAG
This sequence comes from Volucella zonaria, assembly GCA_963966105.1. Lineage (NCBI taxonomy): Eukaryota > Metazoa > Arthropoda > Insecta > Diptera > Syrphidae > Volucella > Volucella zonaria. The sequence continues at coordinate 68,159,191 of OZ014534.1, read as the reverse complement.
ACATTTCGCACCATTTTTGACGACATCGAATATGTGGTCATTCCAATGTAAGTTGTCACTGACACATATACCGAGAATGGCAAGTTTTTTGATTTCGACGATGTAAGTGCCATTCATGGATAATCGCGTGGTATTTAAATTTCGCTTTAATGACAACAGACAGCATTGAGTTTTGCAAGCATTAAATTCCACTCTGTCGATAGTTCCCCAATTGGTTATCCTGTTTATATCGGAATTTAATGAGCCTAACATACATTGCTGTTAGCATTCCGAAGAGCAAGGTCGTGAGTCCGGGAACGAATATGAAAAGCAGAGAGAACTGTCATCAGCAAAGGATTATAAGTAGCAGACAATAAATCATTAATGAAGATTAAAAAGAGTGTCGGAAACAGAATGGAGTCCTGGGGCACATCCGCATTTATTTTGTGAACATCAGACTTGAAACCATCCACGACAACTTGAATTGAACGTTCCAAAAGGTAATTTCTAGTCCATTGAAGAAGAGAATCATCAATCCCAAAAGCACGCATTTTCGACAAAAGAGCTTGATGCCAAACTCTGTCAAATGTCTTAGTGCAACTATCTTACTTTCGCCAGATTATGTACGATTTGGTTCCACCTTTCGGTGAGAGATGCCATCAGATCACCAGCTACGAAAACCGTACTACCGGTTATTGAGAAGTTTTTGTGTTTCAAGATATTTCATGAGCGTTTCCATGACCTTGCAAAGAAGAGGCGTGAGTGCAATGGGTCTGTAGGAGGAGAGAGAATAAGTTTCGCCTTTTTTCAGGAACGGGCTGGATAAATGCTGTTTTCCATCTACTTGGGAAGTGTCCTAAAGAGTTGGATTTATGAAAAAGCTTCCGCAGTGGTTTTGTCAGTCAGGAAGAACGCCTTTTCAGAAGAAGGGGAAACGTACCATCTGGACCAGCGGATTTGTGCACATAAGAATCTTTAAGTACTCTTGCTACTACACGAGTGCGAAAGTGGATTCCTCACATTGAAGATTCGACACACTCAAGTGTAGGCGGGGACAAAACACGATCTAGAAGTGTTGAGCTGGCCACAAAATGTGGAGTAGACAGATTGGCCTTATCCAAAGAGCTGACAGCTGGAATGTCATTATAAATCAGCGTTGGGATGGGGGATGACGTAGAACTTCTAATGTTTTTGATGAATGACAAACAATTGTTACTATCTTTGGGACATTGTAGTATTTTTTGCCTCAACTTTTGGTCGTATTGATATTTCACACTCTTAAGAAAGGCGATGCATTCATTCCTGGTTTGTTTGAACTTTTTTCGGTTTTCCTCTTTCTCTAACCCTAACAGCTTCTTTACAGATCAAGTTGTACCACGCCTTTTCTTTTGGTTTGATACTCATCATCCGATGAGAATAATATCTGTGATCATATCAGCAGCGGCATCCACGCCGCTATCGACGAAACATAACGACCAGCTAAAATTTCTAAAAAAGTTGTTGAGTCCGCTCCAATTGGTTTTCGGTTCGTTTAGGAATATTTTCTCTAACTGCGTTATGGGTGAGAAGTTAAAAGCAAGTCCTATCTATCAACGTCTGGTATTCGTGTGGGTTTATTTAAGTTATGAAGGCGTACAAACGAAACCTGTAATATGGAATTCAAGCTCTTAATCCAATTTCTCTTAGCACTTTGTTTTCAAAAGTTTATAAAATATTGGCATTCGTTTCTACGCAAAGGTCTAAGAGTTATGACTTTTTTTGAAAAAAATTTTTCTATAATAATTAAAATAAATTTTTGCAAGAAATGATGAAAGAGTAAGGATTAATTTTCATTTGTTTCTATAAATCTTAAAATAAATTATTTTCTTGAATTATTTTGAATAACTCTTTTACATATTAGGTCTACAAGTAAGTTTCCAGCGTTTTTTTTCTAAAATTTGAAGTTTTATTATGGAAAAATAGTTACAATGCTTTATTCAAAGTATCGTCCATCGGAAGCTACAACTTTCCCCCATCTTTCTGGCAATTTATGAATTCCGGACCAAAAAAATTTCTCGTCTTTCGAGCTCAAGAACGTATCGAGCCAATTTTTGATTTCCTCTACTGAGCTGAAGCGTATTCCCGTAAGAGCGTTCTGCATCGAACGAAACAAGTGGTAGTCAGATGGTGCCAAGTCTGGACTGTAAGGCGGGTGAGGCAAAATTTCCCATCCACTATTCTCCAAATAGTTTTTCACCGAAACCGCAACATGTGGTCGAGCGTTGTCGTGATGAAAAATGACGGACTCATGCCTGGTCTCATATTCTGGTCGTTTTTCTTTTAATGTCCGCTTCAAACGAATTAGTTGGGTTCAATATAATGGTCCTTTGATGGTTTCACCACTCGGAAGCAGTTCGTAGTATACGACACCCTTTTGATCCCACCATATGCAGAGCATGACCTTATTCACGTGAATATTTCGTTTCGGCGTCGATTGGGCGGACTCGCCGGGCTTTGTATACGATTTTCTGCGTTTAGGATTATCATAATAAATCCATTTCTCATCACCAGTAACAATACGATGCAAAAATGATTTATTTTTATACCGCTGCAGTAACATTTCGGACATGCAAAATCGCCGTTCGACGTCTCTTGGCTTCAATTCGTACGGCACCCAGTTTCCAACCTTTTGAATGAATCCCAGTGCTTTTAGGCGCAGGGAAACGGCTTGTTGCGTGACGCCCAATGATGCAGCAAGTTCTTCTAGAATCTGACACGGATCCTCATCCAGTAAAGCGTCCAATTCCTCGCCTTCAAAACTTTTCAGCTTTCCGAGGCGATCTTTGTCTTCAACTCCAAAATCACCACTTTTGAACCATTTGAACCACTCGCGGCACGTCGATTCACCAATACATTCCGCCCCATAAGTTTCCGAAAGCAAACGATAGGCCTCAGCCGCACTTTTCTTCATATTAAAGAATAAAAGCAGCGCTTCCCGCAAATGACGTTTATTTGGCTGGAAATTTGCCATGATTTTGCTCGATAAAATGTACGACACCCATAGAACTGCTCAAATATAACGCTGCAAAGTTGTTGACAGATACAAAACCTACAAATAAAACACATGGGGTCTGACATTTCTGACCGGGATCCACTGGTGGCGCCATCTCTGACAAACGCTGGAAACTTACTTGTAGACCCAATAATTTTTTGAAAAAAAAAAATAATGAAAAAAGAGTTAAAAATGAAATGTGATCAAAAAAATCAGAAGTAATAGTTATGTTTAATTTTTCAAATAAAAATCATCGATAAAAGTTATTGATAATTTTTATTTTTTTCCCTTAAAAATAAAAATCATTCGTTAATAACTTGGAATATAATAATTGTAGCACAATGCCAATGTAACCAGTGTCTTGCTTTTTAAAATACCTTTCAAATAATACTAAAATATTTGTCCTTGACTGACTTTTACAAGGTCAAATTAAGTAAAATGTGTTAGGTAAGTCACATTACATGTAAAATAATTCGTCAAAAACCCAGTGTAGAAGGAAGGTGATATGATCCAAAGGTTTGTTCGAATGAGATTTTCTAAATCATTCAACACTGTTCTATTCGTGGTAAGCTCATCATTAAGCTCACTGATTTTATCGAATATGATATCAAGCATGGACCCGTAATGATTTTAGAGTTGGTGATTGTTTGTTGGAGGTTCGAGATGGAGATTGAATGTGGATGATTGGAGATGAATATCGATGTCTTCCCGGAGAGAGTTGATGGAATTACATGTTTGCTTGTTAGAATCCATCATTGCGAAACCGATTGATATAAATTCACTTAAGACTGTATCGAGGTGGCGCTACCATGTTTCTTCATTTCTGGATCTTGCACTTTCTAGTTCGATTAAACGCACAATCAGTTATCAGTCTGACGAGTGAGTTATGATTGGATTCATTGGAGTCACTGAGGCACTTGATTGCAACGAGCACATGTGAGAGAGAAATACTGATACACTCATCACAGAAGAACAGCAGATTTTCGGAGAACTTTTTGAGGAAGACCGTGTTTCTTTTATTTAGGCCGACACAAATAGCATGGAATATTTTGCCTCAGATCCCCTTACAGGCAACAAAGTCAGAATTATTGTCCTTAATAGAGCAGTTGGTTAATCCACAAGAAGACATGACGAAGGTCAGGAAAACAAAAAGCAAATTGCGGAGAAAAGAAATAAAAAATTCACTAAACGCACTGTCGCGAAATGAACAGACTAGTAGGTCAACAATAAAAAAAGGCGCGTCAGCGAAAAATAAAGTTAAAAGAAAACCAAATATAAATTGTATAAATCATCAGTTTTGGCATTCTATACAATAAACGTAATATTACAATATTAGTGGAAATAATTTTTTTAAATTTCAGCTAAGAGGAATAAAATATCTGGGGAGACGTAAGAGCAAATTCAAAAGATAGGTTGTTCCTTTGTCTACGGAAGTGTTCAGATATTCTTTAATTCAATTAAAAAATTACTATCGTTTGGAAATGTTTTCTTCAGGGAATTGTTCACTCTTAACAGCGATATGGACAGTGTTTGTAGAGCTTGTGGATAAATTTTCAAGGGATCTGTTGTGACAAACTTAAGAAGGCATATAGTATCGCAGCACTATGAGCTCCATATTGAACTTGACAAGGCGTCAGAATTAGAATCCAAGGCACAATGCGAAGACGAAAGAATGATTAAAATATCAACACAAATGTGCAAAAAAGATGTGGCTGATGCCTGTGTCAATTTAGTCACGAAATAATCGTTTCCTTTTACATTTTTTTTATAGCGATGCCTTTAAAACCTTGACAGCTCATATTTTCGATGGCCTTAAGATTCAGCCGATTACAGCCAGCAACATTATGATTTTTGTTAACGAAAGAGCTAAAAAAATAAAGAACAAAATGGTTCTAAAAATGGAAAATAAATTAATTAGCCTTAAAATTGATACAGCATCTAGGCAAAATAGATCTGTCCTAGCCATAAACGCTCAATTCATTGAACACGGCCAGATTGAGATATGTACCTTGGCAGCACACGGCTGAAAATTTGACACACCATATTGAGGGCGTTCCTGAAGATTTTGATTTAAAAAAAAAAAAAGAAATATATTCGATCACATCAGACAACGGTCGAAATATTGTAAAGGCTGTGGAGTTGTTGCCTGATTCTGATTCTTCTATAGAAGAAGAGGATTTCGAAGACAAACACGACCAATTTTTGTTAGCCGAGAATATTGCGTTTGATAATCTGCTCTCAATAAGAACTGCCGCACACACCCTTCAATTGGCAGTAAAAGATTTTTTACAAAAGTACAATTCCGATATTTGATCGTTGATCGGGTTCGTAGTATTGTAAAGCTTTTAAGGACGCAAACACAAACGAACAGAACTCTGAAGTAAACAACGTTACGTTTTTTTTTTTGAAGATATGTAGTATCAGTGTTAGACGTGTCAACACGGTGGAGTTGGACGTACAAAATGTTGAACAGATTCCTTCAATGGACAGAGTTGCCCCAATATCTGCAACCTTTGGACCAGTTAAGTGAAGGCGACTTTCACAAAATCAAGGAAGTTGTTGACGTCTTAAGACCGCTTTACATAACCACACTTCAACTTCAAAAAAAGGAACTTATTTTAGGAGACTTTTACAAGTTCTGGCTTGAACTTAAATTGCAAGTAAAAGCCAGAAACAGTGAAATAAGCCTCGTTTTATTAAGTTGTTTGGAAGCCAGGGAATCAATGATTTTAGAAAATGATACCATATATGCGGTGTTATACCTCGATCTACGATTTTGGAGGTTGCTGTCATCTGACAAAAAGGGATTGGCCATTAAGCATCTTAAAAAACTCTTGCAACACGAGTTCTGAGTTCTTTAATCAACTTGATCTTTGACCTTGGTAAAGTCAGCCAAGGTCAAATGTACTGCATATATATATTGTTGTAAAGACCTTTTTAAAAGGGAGACACTGGTAATATTGGTTCCGTACTATGGCTATTATTCTTCAAGTTATTTCAAAATGATTTTTATTTTTGTCAATAACTTTTATTGACGATTTTTATTTAAAAAAGTTAAAGATAACAATTACTTTAAATGTTTTTGATTGCATTGTTTTTTGTAACTCTTATTTTTAATTTTTGGGAGAAAAAATTATGAAAAATCGTTTCTTTTAATTTATTCTTTTAAAAAATCCCAATAATAGTTATTTTTAATTGGAATGGAAACAGATCAAAAATAATACGAGTACTTACTTAATAAGTTTTTTTGGTAAAAATTCCCAACCATTTTTTCGGTGGAAATGTGAAAGGAAGAAGCAGACAAGTAAAACGGTATACTTAACATACTGACTTCATCATATTTTCCTAATGAATTTTTTAATGAAAAAATTGAAAATAACTCTTATTTCAGACCCCTGTTTCTACGTTTACTTTTCACGTACGTCCTACATACTATTTCAACTTTGACTTTGAGGTATTAAATCTCGTATGCGAAACGAATACAACCCGAGTTTATTTGGGTAGATCGCCTGCTCGTTTTTCTCTAAGTAAAATTTCCTTGAACAGATTTCGTTTCATTGAGAACACTTTGTAGGTTTCTGTTTGTTCGATCTTTTTATCTTCTGCTAGTATAACATTGCCATCAGGAAACATATGTTATGTATTTAAAGTGGTTTCTCCCTCTTGTGGTATATCAAGGGTATAATGAGATATATTTCCTTAAGGTACGCAGACTAGAATTTCTTGTTTCCGTGTCTGGATTCGGAAAGTCTATTCTGGAGATACGTTGACAGTATGTTAAAGGCAAGGCTAATCTTGGGCGAATCTTTCTTTCTTCAACAGCTTTCTCAATTACTTCTGTGATTCCATTCACACTCGTCGTCTTTTGTCAAACTGATTTCTTATTTGTGTTCGAAGCTCGGCTTTCATAGTATTCCAGCGCCGCTAACATTTCGAGTATCTGCTATCCTTTCAGAACTCTTACGTTATTGATTATTGTGCCTCTTTTAGATAGTAACCTGATCCTAATCCTGACCCTATGAGAGCATGGCATACTACGTAAACCATAGATTATCAGATATGTTGGGCAATCCAAACGATTGGTGACGCTGGATACTGTTCCCATTGTCACGGCACCATTTACAAAAACTCGCCTGACACTGATGACAAGTGGCAATCGCTATGTCATCGCTAAAAGCAAATATTGTAGATTGCTCGTCTTCAAATACAGCATTTCATTAGTACGAAATGAAGAGCACCAAGTTTGAACCTTCTGGAACTCCATACTTGATTTTTACGCGAAAGGTTTTTCCTTCTAGGTAATCAGCAATTTTCCTTTATTCCGGTTTTTTGGATAGCTTCGATCGGTCTTTTATCATCCAGTGCAGTTAAAAACTTTACTGAAGCCATGAGCTGGTTGGGCAGTTTTTTATACTTGGTCCACCTTCGGTTGTTTTTCCACCTTCGCATAGCTCCACGACGTCCCTTGTGACCCACATAGCAGTTTTCCTCGGATTTTTTCTATTACATTTTCGAGTTGGAGTATATTCCAATAATTTTTTTTCACCAATGTGTTAAAAAAGTGTACATCTTTCCATTTCTTCCAGCGCTGTGTCCCATTTCGTAGTTCTTATCTACTGTTTTACTTTGTTCGTCTTTATGATAAGGGGCCGTGTCCTATCATTATCGATTAGGTGCTGTTGTTGATTGTAAACTCCATACAAAGTCCTGTAATAATCGGATATGTCATTTTCTACTGTTGCTGAAAAATCTACTCCAGTAACGCTTTTGATGACGTTTGACAGCCCATGTGCAGCGAGCACTTCGCGATAGTTGAGGACCCTAATACATATACATACTCGTTTACGTATGTTATCATTAATGTTTATGATTATGGGGCCTAGAACTACTAGATCACTATTTGGTCTTTCCTTACTTACTTAGTTAGGTGGCGCTACAGTTCGAGGTGAACCTGGGCCTCAACTTACAAGCGTCCGGTTGTGCACTCCAAGTCGGTTGGGGTTCCTTTCTGCTTGTGCGCGCCACCTTAGGTGAGGTTGCCCTGTACTGCGTTGTCCCTCCGGGCTTGATTCGAAGACTCTGCGGGTCGTAACGTTGGTGTCCATTCGCTCTACATGTCCTAACCATCTCAGGGGACTGATGCGCAGTTTTCTGACTAGGTCGATATCGCTATACAACTCGTATAGTTCGTCGTTGAATCGTTCGATAGCGTCTGTGTTTCTGCGCTATAAAGTAGAACTGAGATGATCAAGGTCTTATACTATGTATAGAGACCCCTTAGTTTTTCAGGATAGGGCCTTACTACTCAATTGCCTTCTCAGCCCAAAGAAACAGCGATTGGCAAAAGTGATTCTTCGTTTTATTTCTGTTGACGTGTTGTTGGCAGAATTCATAGCAGATCAAAGATACACAAAGTCCTTACAAACCTAGCTGTCGATTGCGATGTTCTCTCCAATTCGTCAATGTTGTGCGTCCCTTTTTGTTGACCGCATATACTCGCACTTGGTTCCGGCCTAATGTACCGCTAAACGCATTTGGCAGCGTACGCTAGTAGTTGCACAGACTTTTGAAAGGCTGTGCCTCCAGTGTTCACTTGTGAGTTCTTGTAAGTATGATGTTAAAGAGGTGACATGATATCGGATCGCCATGGCTAAAACCTTTCTTGATATCAAAGGTCTCGGTTAAGTTGTTATCGACCTTGATGAAGCAGCGAGCGTTCTCCATCGTCATTCTGCACAGACGACCGGGTTTGGAGGGGATGCCAAAACTAGACATAGCTCTATATGTACAGCTCGTCTCTATAAATGCTGTCATATGCGGCCTCAAAATCGATGAACATATAGTCTGTATCTATTTGGACTTCTTGAGTTTTTTCCAGGATCTGGAGGAGTGTGAAGATTTGGTTGATTGTGGACTTTCCTGAAAACGCACTAATAGCGGCCAATCAGTTTGTTGATGAATGGTTTCAGACATTCACAGAAATATTGCAGATACTATCTCGTATATTTAGCCGAAGGCCTAGGATGCTCTGGCTAGTCTTACTTACTTATAATTTTAATTATAAGGCAGTAATACTCGTATAAATAAAATAAATAAATAAATCTCGTATGCGATGTTGAGGAGTCTTATGCCTCTATAGTTGGCGCAGTTGAGAGGGTCTCCTTTTTTGTGGATCTGGCAAACGATTTCGAGATTCCATTCATCAGGCATACAATCTTCTTACCAGATCTGAGAAATGAGTTGGTGTATGCCAGCAGGTTTGAATACCTTGGCCGGTAAGTCGTCAGGTCCAGCTGCCTTATTCGATTTCAGCTAAAATATTTCTATCCTTAGTTCGTATTGGTCAGGTGGACGGAAGTTTTGGCTATCACCATCTATGTTGAATGGTTTATTCTGTCTGACGGCAGAATGTTGAGCTTTGTCGCCGTTATAGAGTCTGCTGAAAAATTTGCTTCAGCACCGACCGTGATTCTACTATAAAGTTCCCTTCTTCATCTTCTTTTACCTGTCAATAAAGCGTTCGTACATTATTCCTAGAGTACAATCTCTCAATATCTTCGATTTCGTGCTCCTTTTCTTCTTCTGGAGAAGCCAATGTTTTTCCTGTGTTTTCTGCTCGGAGTAGTTCTCGTTCTTCGTTGCAGAGCCGCTTTATAGGCTTCTTGTTTAGCTTTGATAGTACGTTAAGAACGTTGTCTCTGGTCTTAGGTACTTGATGCTGGTGGTATAGGAGTTGTTGAAAGATTTTTGTATACGCGTTCGATGAAGATTCTAGCGGTTAAGGTAGTGCTATAAATCTTCGTGGACCTGGATCTGTTGCTAGATGCCTCCAGAGCCATATTCCAAGTTAGTTGAGGTTGCGATCCACTTGCATGCGTCACCTTAGATGCGGTCGTCAAAAGCTGCGCCGTACCTCGGGATTAGACTCGGAATCTCTTAGGAACAGAGCTGTAGGTTTCATCCGGTAACAAAGATTGCTGATTGCTTTATATTTGGCTGGAAAACCACAAGTAGCTATCGTTAGAGCCCTCCAGCACCTCAACGTGAATAAATCATTTGTGTCTCGAACCATAGCTCGTTACCGTGATACTGGCAGCGTTGCAAAACGCCATGGAGGTGGTCATAAAAAACAGCAATATCGGCAGAAATGGTTCGGAAAGTGAAGGCTCGAATTGAGCGAATACGCGTCGAAGTGGAAGAAAAATGGCCCGTGAGCTCAACATATCGTTGGAACGGATGCAACACATACTGGAAAATGAGCTTGCGCTCAAGCCATTGACGTTCAAAAAAGCACACGATCTTACACCGCAACAGGAAGAAGTTAGTCGAAAGAGCGAAGGAGTTGCTACGCTTGCACGAAAGTGGTGAGTTGTCGAATTTAGTTCTTTCCGATGAGTCGCCATTTGTTATCGAGCAATATGTCAAAAAACAAAATGACCGAGTTTACTTGTCAGAGAGGTCCTTCGAAAATTTACACCTTCGGAGGGCCACCAGAAAGCAAGCAGCACCGATGGTGATGGTTTGGTCCGCCATAACCGCCGATGGTCGCTCTCCGTTCGTATTTTTGGACCGTGGCGATCGTATACAGTGAAACTGTCTTAGAGGCAGTATTGAAGCCTTGGGCAAACAATCATTTCGGCCGGAGACCGTGGACATTTCAACAAGACTCTGCACCGTCTCACAAAGCGCACGTCAACCAAGATTGGTTAAAAAACAATGTTCCACACTTCATTTCTTCGACGCAATGAATTGCAAATTCTCCGGTTGGGTATTTTGAAGGCGAAGGTTGGCACTAAAAAATACCAAAGTTTGGACCACCTCAAACAAGCACTTCGCAGGGAATGGGCCAAAATACCGCAGAGCCACTTGCGTGCAGCGTGCGATACTTTCTTCGGCCGTCTCAAGGCCATTGTTCGCGCCAAAGGTGAACATATTGAAAACTACTGCTACAATTTGAAAACTGATGTATTTTCCAACACTTTTTGCTTGGGCACAATAAAATTTATCAAAAAATAAAAAAAATATAACATTTTAAAAAGTTGGAGTTCGAGTCATTCACCCTGTAGTTGTTCTCCGTGCACTAAGTACTAGTATTAGGGAAGTTGTTTAAGATTTTAAGTTTATATTTATCTGCTATACTTTATTCCCTCGTTGATGGCTTTTCTGCTGTCTCTTATTTCCTAGCGTTTTCATGGCCAGATCATGATGGCGTTTCTTTGCTGATCTTACTTTAAAGGTCTAAGGCCTTTTTTGCCGATTGGTTTCGAGTTTTCGTTTTGCGGCTTAAAGAATTTATTTCTCTCTTTTTGGAGCTCCTTGGCTATTTCACAGCCTCGATAATTAGCTGAGTGATTTCTATTTCAACTTTCCATACAGGTTTATCTATCTATAGTACTCCACAGACTAGAGGTGAAGTGCGCTTATTTTAGGTAACCATCCATATCGGGAGATTTTAGTTGTCTGAAAAATGTCTTTCGGGAACGGGTGGTATTGAACGCCGAACCATCCGACTGGGAAGCCAATACACTACCATTTGAGCCACGGCCACCCACGTGGTCATCTTCTTTTGGGCACGAAGTAAAGGGTATTTCATTAAGCGCTTCCTATTTTTAAATTTAAATAAAACAAAGTGTGTGTGAGATATCATCGAAATTTTTAATTCATTTGAAAGGCCTATCGATGCCATTATGTATGGACTATAACATCGCGAAATGTCCAGTTTTCTATAACTCTGGCGTATAAATCAGGCTGAATTTGACCGATGCATGGCATGGGTTATGTTGGCTGTGAGGGTCGCTGTGGTTTGCAGCTTATTCGCATAGACCTGCAACCTCAGAAAACCCGATAAGAAAAAGTCTAACGGGGTCAAATCGCACGATCTCGGTGGTCAGTTCATATCACCTCCACGTGAGATGACTGTGGCCTCGAATCGCTCGTTCAGAATTTCCAATGTGGCGTGAGCTGTGTGGCACGTAGTGCCGCCCTAATGGATCCACATATCGTTGGTGTCCATATAATCCAATTTAGGCCAAAATAATTTGGCGACCTATAGCGCTCGTCGTTGACGGTGATGGCCTGAGCAACGTCGTTCTCAAAAAAATATGGACCGATGTCGCCGCCGGCCAAAAACCCACACCAAGCAGTGACTTTTTCGGATTGCATTGGACGTTCTTGGATCTTATGTGGACTGGTATTGTCTTAAATTCGACAATTTTGTTTGTTGACGTACCCATTCATCCAGAAATGGGCCTCATCGCTGAAGATGATTTTTCGATGAAAATTAGGGTCAGTTTCTAACTGCTCCAGAACCCATTCAGCAAACACACGACGTTGTCTATGGTCGTTTACCTTCAGCTCCTGGGTCAGTTGAATTTTGTACGAGTGCAGGCCCAAGTCACGATGCAAAACTCGCAAAGTTGTGGCTTGCGAAAGGCCGAGTTCTTGTGAGCGGCGCGAAATCGACTGCCTCGGATTCAGCGGCGGACAGCGACGATGTTTTCGGCAGCTCTTGCGTTTCGTCGACGTACGGGTGTTGGTTTATCGTTTACTGAACCAGTGGACTCAAATTCATCCATCACACTGTGAATAATCCGCTCGGTAGGACGCTTATGGCGACCGTAAAATGGGCGAAGCGCGCGGAACGTTGCCCGAACATAAAACCCATTTTGATAAAACAATTTTATCATTTCCACGTGTTGTTGAATGCTTTGTCCCTCCATAGTGATTTGGCAAAACAGACTGAATAAATGGCAACCAATTTGACAGATGTAACTTCAACAATATGGCCACTATCAATTGCCAAATTTGGTAAGTCCCTATTGGAAGACCCTGTATATGGCCCTCTGGCTAAGTATTCCATTGTATTTTCTCTGCACTTAATGTAGTTGTCGCAGTCTTCGACGTTCATTTTATTTGTTTTGTTGAGCGATGTAATTCTATAATCGAATCGTATTAATGCCTTTAAGATGGTTTCGCAGTTGGCTGTGGTCCTCAATCCTGATCGCGTTGGCGACATCTTTTAGTTTTCATTAAAGTTCTTTGGTTATATGCGAGCACTTCCAGTTGTTCTTTGGATAGTTCACCAAGCTATTCTTCTTTATCTAGGTAGAGAATATTATCCTCGTTAGGCAAGGTGGGGTTTTTTAGAATAACAGTTTTGCGGAAACCTCGTCTTCCTTGAGGTATTAACTGTTTTGTAGGATAACGTCCGAAGTAGGGCACCATACCCTCATCGACACTGTAATTATCAACGACTGGGGCAAACAACAAGAACTTTTCCAATAGCATATCAAACAATGGCCGTACTTTGGCATAGCGATCATTGCGATTCAATTGCATATTATCGCAACAATGAAGTACTCGAAAGATGTGATCACATCTGTTTCTTGTAATCGATTTGGACACAAATAAATTCTGCGCATCCTCTTCATTTTCCCAGTACATCCTACGCCTCGAGACATTAGTGTAACCGCTCACCATCAGTACTCCAATGAAGACTTTCATTTCAGAGTCTTGTATATCAGCTAAGAGATTGTGTTGCTGATGCTAACATTTCGAACAAACGTGCATCACAAAAAGGGGTGAAAAGATACAACGGTGCCAAAGATGGATCCCAGTCGCAACTTTCGTACTTAAAATCAGCTAAGCTTTCCTGCAAATCTCTTTTTTCTCACGTACTCGTATATTCAAAAATTCGAGGTCTTTTGGTAAAGGAGGAAAGCGGCATATCATCTCCTTCATCAGCATTTTTTGATCTGGTCTATAGTAGTGTATTATCCCACTGTACCCAAAAAAAGGCATCCTCTAAATTACAACAAAATTTGGATTTTGTAAATAATATTCAATTGTTCAACAATTATTGACTATTGAACCGTCTAAATCCAAGGTTTGTTCTTTGTTGATAGTAATATAGATATTTTTACTTACTTTTGTTTTGACATGTTTTGTAATGAATAAGAAAACAGAACTTTAACTACTTACGAAAACAAATATTTGGAAATTGACAGGAAAATTGCATAACCCGCTTTGATAAGAACTTTACTGCTAAGAAAATAATTAAAACTGAATTTAAGAGACATATTTTTTTTTCATGAGATGTACCGTATACGGTACAGTGGGATAATCCGGGTTAAGTCACTCTAGCGAACGACAAAGAAAACACTGTACTTATCGTCCCAGTCCCAGTTGTTATTTAGATATGTTGGTCAGACTTTTGCGCCATCTTAGGCACAGAGGATGAATGGAAGTCAAAATACAACTGGAAGTTATATGAGCTGTGCCATAATGTGGAGGTCGTCTAATAAGCATAAACACTATCACCATTCTACGAGTAGCTTGGCTACATCGAGTGAGTATATAACACTGCTTCTGCTAAAAGAACATCCAAACCGCAGGTTTATAAAGACAAGGGTTACCGTACCTCTGACTTAAGATGAAGTCATTGTGAATTCCAGAAAGCTTGGTTTACAAGATTCGAAGCACAATGGTCAGGATAGTTCAGGTATGAAAAGTGCGCTATTCCAGTCAGGGAACCTTCACTTGCCTGCCTAGTAATTGAGCATATATATGGTATAGTTAGTCGATCGGATTCTCTATTTGTACCTCTGTTGATGACTTCAGTAACAAGCAGATGATCGACATGTTGACGGGCATCTAGCTAGAATCCAAACTATCATAGAATAAAAAAATAACACTGTGGATATCAAATACTAAGTAAAGCCCCTGTATATGTTGGCATAAACAGATCAGTTAGCAAAGCTGGGAAGTATGAAAACAAGTGGTTAAGTAATAAATAATGACCCTTTTATGTTCAAACACCTTTCTAGTGACTAACCAAACTACAAACATGATAAAAACATGAATTGCTCCGTTCCTTCGATTGCTGCAGTCTGTCCTAGTTTTTAATGACAAGCAGTTCACTGTTTTTCTTTGCTCAATTATGGAATTATTTGTTAATCTATTTTATTTTATAATAACATTAATTGTTTTGTTTGTATACGTGGTCAAACGCCGCCTTTCATGTGTCATATGTGTGAAATGGCAAAGGAAATCTATAAAAAGTTTAAAGGTGTTGCGCCATTCGGTAGATTTTATCTGTTCTTGAATTCGGCGATTATAGTCTGTGACATGGATTTAGTCAGAGCAATCCTCATAAAGGATTTTGACAAATTTTCGGATCGTGGTGCTTTTATAAATGAAAAGGACGACCCTCTAACTGGGAGTCTCCTTCGATTAAATGGAAGAAAGTGGAAAAGCTTACGTTCAAAATTGTTACAAACTTTCACTCCCGACAGAATAAAGTTTATGCTTCCAACGATATTGTCAGTTGGATATGATTTCATCGAAACAGTCAACACACAACTGCAGACGAGTGCAATTTTAGAAATAGAAGATATTTTAGCTCGGTTTATAATCGATACAATTGGGACTGCTGCCTTTGGAATTGAATGCAACAGTTTAAAAAATCCAAATAATCACTTCCGTAAAATGCGTGGAAAGTCGCATACTCATCATAGTGCATTTGTGACCAAAATGATAACAAGCTTTCCAAATTTGACTCGGAAACTGAGAATGCGTCATATTCACGAAGATATCCATTAGTTTGGCCTTCAAGGAGACGGTTGCTTATCGAGAGAAAAATGACATCAAACGGAGAGACTTTATGAATACGTATATTGATTGGGATGAAGAATTCAGAAAATGGTTTAACAATTGGAGAGGTTGCAGCTCAGGTATATATGTTCATCGCTGCTGGCTTCGAGACGTCTTTCACCACAATGGGATTTGCACTTTTCGAACTTGCTGCCAATCAAGCTGTCCAGGATAAATTGCGGGCTGAAATAAGTACTCAATTTGAAGCACACAATGGGAGGATTATCTACGAGTGTGTATTTGAAATCCCTTACATGGATAAGGTTATCAAAGGTAAGTTTTAAACTGGCCCCTATACTAAATATTTCTTAATTTTGTTTTTATCTATGTATTTCTATATAGAAACCCTACGCAAACATTCCATAGTTCCAGTACTCATGCGAAAGTCAAACAACAACTATCAGATCTCCAATTCGAAATATGTTATCCCTAAGGGTACGACGGTTGTAATACCTGTCGATGCGATACATCATGATCCAGAAATTATGTATATCCCAATCCAGAAAAATTTGATCCCGAGCGGCTTAGTTCGGCAGAGATAAAAAAACGCCACCTTATGACATGGTGACCATTTAGTGATGGTCCGAGAAATTGTATTGGACTTCGATTTGGAAAGATGCTGATGTGTATAGGGCTTATGTTGTTGCTGAAAAACTTTAAATTCCATTTTTGTGAGAGAACACAAAATCCACCAGAGATCGAACCTACAAATATTTTTCTGACGCTCAAGAATGGAATTCATTTACATGTGGAACGTATCTGAATGTTGTATGTGTACATGTATAAATGAAATTTTGTTCAATAAACATTTCGTCCAGGGTCGAAATCATCTGTATTTGTATGTTGTAACGCTTTCGATTTTGCTAGCGTTAAGGTGCAGTTTCATAAGTTTTGGGTGAAGTCTAGAGGCTCACGCTGAATTTTGTGCGGGAGAAGGAAAGAAAAAGAGAATAGAAAGGTAGATACCAATGCGCGTTGGTCTTAAATGTTTTCAGGTTATAATAACTAAAAAAGAGAGAACTCAGCAGGGCATTCTATCAGCGAGTTGCAAATCTTAGGAAGGAATAATAATATTTTAGAATACGCCCGAATATGGGCTTGAGGATAGACTGATTGTTTGAAGGGGCAGAATGCTACTGGATTTCGAGTGAGCACTTATGGCGAAAATAGTGATAGAATATGGTAAGGCATAAGACATTATATTGATATTTGAGGGTATCAATATTATCATCGCTTATGGTTTTTAGAACCACATAGCAAACGCAGAGCGGTCTTAAGAGCACCTGACCAGATTTGAGCATTGTACTTCAATTATGGGCAGATGAATGCCTTATTTGTATATTGACTGTACATCAGAGGCGATGAAATATTTCTTACATCACTTGACGAAACCTAAATCTTTCCCCCTTTTGTTTTGCGTCATCGAATGTGTGGTCATTTCAAGGTTGGTTGCCATTGATACATACATATATCGAGGACAGAAAGAATAGTATTTCCATTTCGACATTGCAAGTTCCATTTATGGATAATGGCTGGATATATAAATCCCGCTTTAACGACAACAGACACCAGAGCTGTCTGATGGGAGTTAATATCGGAATGGAATGAGCTTAGCATGAGTTCTGGAAGGAATATGAAAGGCAAAGGGTACTATCGTCGGTAAGGTAATATATTGGACTATAATAATTGGCAGACAAAAGATCTATAATAAAAATTAAAAAGATGTAGACTGCACTCATAGACTGTGGTCCCACTTTTCGGTGAGACATTCCGTCAAATCACCAGTGGACCTGCTTCTACGTAAACTGTACTGGGAGTCATTGAGAAATTTTGTTGCATGTTGCGAGATGTTACAGCACTTCTATGAGCTTAAAAAGAAGTAACCTAATCGCAATGGGTCTGAGAAAAGACAAAAAAAAAAAAATTCACCTGTTTTAGGGACGGGCTGAGAAAATGATATTTTTCGTTTACATACTCGAAAAGAGTTCCTAAAGAGTAGGTTTGATGAAAAAAAAACCTGTTCAGAAGAAGGAGGGATATACTATCTGGAGCAGTGAATTTGTACACAGATCTTTAAGTACTCTTGCTACCACACGAGTGCGAAATCCGAAATCCGAAATCCGTCCCATTGAATATTTGATTCACTTAAAAACTTGAAAACTATAGCCTACAAAATGAATCAATTTCCTGATTATATCTGATATACTCGCAGTTAGACGTTGAAAACATTACAATAGCGTCCAGATTTTAATGATCAACACTGACGTCACAGTTGACTTCTAACTTTTTTTATTCGGTTTCTGCGCTTTAGCGACCAGATAAGTAACGTCAACCCTTTTCATAGGTGATATTTCGAGCTAAGGGTACTTATAAGCTCAAACAGATACTCGTACTATACGAGGTATACCGTTGCAAATCCTTAAAATTTCTTTTGCTTTTTGGGATAATTGCTTTAAAGAGATTGTTTTTGTTACCTATAACACTAGCCCCGCCACACTATAAGGCAAGGAATAGGAAAGTTAAAGTGGCCTTAAGCTAAATTCCAACTTAACAGATGGGGCAAACGAGATGAAAATGCCATCGAAGGAATAACCAAAATCCACCGTGGTGGAGGCTAAATCTGGGGATATGATGTGATTTGTACAGATTAATCTCCACTAATCTAAGCCTGCTTCTGTTAGCTTACCAATCAGGAACTCAAGAATTCAGGAATCTTGTACGAGTATGTTGGAAACTAAGGTTAGCGGACAATAGAATCTTGACAAATAAAGTTAGGCCTGTTTTTGCGCGAAAGCCATTCCCACTTTTTTTTTTCAATTTAATTTCAACAATAAAGACATACTTGTAGCCATTGTGATACTTGTTTGGGAAATCTCCATTTAAGCCATATTTGCTGAGTATATCGTTATCGATGAACCTGCCAAAAGTGGCATAATCATAGACTTGCTCAATGCAATACACGGTAGCAAGGAAAGTTGGTAGAGCGTGCAATTTTACTAGGCAGATCTGGCCGCAAAGGAGTTTTTTTTTCACCTGAAAAAGACTAAACATCTGTATCAGTGAGCATGATCCCAAGCAGAAGCATAATTGGTAGCCAGACTCGGGCTATGTGAATGAATGGGAGGAGGAATATAATCTGTATCTGTTATGAAACGGACCTGCCTTCTCCTTTAGAAGAACAAAAAAAAAAAACTCCTTATGGTGGAGTTGGATAAATTTTCGGATCTTAATATTATCTTAGAAGCAGCTCTATTCTGGATTACTTCGCTAATGTAAGATTCTAAACAAGGATCTATTGATTCTGTTATTCTGGGGCTTGGGGCCCATTTTTTTTAAACCTGAGTGACCTCCTTGTACATAGTAAAATCAGCTGACTTTCTCAGCTTGAAATTTTTTGACTATGGGTATGCATAGCGTACTTATTCTCATTTTCCTTAACATTGTGATGCGTATGCTACCGCTGGATATACGACTGTCGCATATAAGAAACCTTTAAATTAAAGCGACAATTTCTAGAAGAAAAAACTGCGGAGATTTAGAGACTCAACCCTATGTGCCACATCGTCATCGCAATTTTGGTGACTAGCTGCAAAGTGTGGTAATGAGCTCTTCTATTGTACATATACATGTACAGGGTGAATGACTCGAACTCCAACTTTTTAAAATGCTATAATTTTTTTATTTTTTGATAAATTTTATTGTGCCAAAGCAAAAAATGTTGGAAAATACATCAATGTTCAAATTGTATCAGTAGTATTCAATATGTCCACCTTTGGCGCGAATAATGGCCTTGAGACGGCCGAAGAAAGCATTGCACGCTGCACGCAAGTGGCTCTGCGGTATTTTGGCCCATTCCCGGCGAAGTGATTGTTTGAGGTGGTTCAAACTTTGATAGTTTTTAGTGACAACCTTCACCTTCAAAATACCCCAGGCAGAGAAATCCAACGGATTTGCAACCGGAGAATTTGCAATCCATTGCGTCGAAGAAATGAAGTGTGGAACATTGTTTTTTAACCAATCTTGGTTGACGCGCGCTTTGTGAGACGGTGCAGAGTCTTGTTGAAATGTCCACGATCTCCGACCGAAAAGATTGTTTGCCCAAGGCTTCAATACTGCCTCTAAGGCAGTTTCACGGTATACGATCGCATTATACGGTCCAAAAATACGAGCGGAGAGCGACCATCGGCGGTTATGACGGCCCAAGCCATCACCATCGGTGCTGCCTGCTTTTTGGTGGCCGTCTGAATGTGTAAATTTTCGAAGGACCTCTCTGGCAAGCAAACTCGGTAATTTTGTTTGTTGACATATTGCTCGATAACAAATGGCGACTCATCGGAAAAAACCAAATTCGGCAACTCACCACTTTCGTGTAAGCGTAGCAACTCCTTCGCTGTTTCGCTCTTTCGACTCTAACTTTGTTCTGTTGCGGTGTAAGATCGTGTGCTTTTTGGAACTTCAATGGCTTGAGCCCAAGCTAATTTTTCAGTATGTGTTGCATCCGTTCCAACGATATGTTGAGCTCACGAGCCATTTTTCTTTCACTTCGACGCGGTTTTCGCTCAATTCGAGCCTTCACTTTCCGAACCATTTCTGCCGATGTTGCTGTTTTTTTATGACCATGGAGGTCATGGCGTTTTGCAACGCTGCCAGTATCACGGTAACTAGCTATGGTTCGAGACACAAATGATTTATTCACGTTGAGGTGCTGGAGGGCTCTAACGATAGCTACTTGTGGTTTTGCAGCCAAATATAAAGCAATCACACTATCACGTTTGAATTCAATGGCGGATAAAAATGTTTCAATACAACTGAGACGCAAATCCTTTAGAAGGCTTGTAAATAATAAAATTATCTGTCAAGTGTCAAAATTTGAGCTCACTGTCATGAACGGTTTGGAAATTATAGCAGTCTGAAGTTGGTTGCAGTTCGAGTCATTTAGGGTGTATATCCATTTAACCAAAAATGGGCCTCATCGTAGAACAGAATTTTGCGTTAAAAATGAGGATCAAGCTGAATCATGTTTTCGGCCCATTCACCGAACCTATGACGCTTATAATGGTCACGCGGTTTCAACTTTTGCAGAAGCTTTTAAGCCAATATCTTTCTGTAAAATCTGCCATAAAGTGGATGGCCATAGCTCCAATTGCTGTGACCGATGGCGAATCGACTCATTTGGATTCTCCTCAAGACTGCGCCGCACAGCGGCCATAACTTCTTCTGTTCACACAGTTCCGAATGGCTTGCTCAGATGGACGATTATGTCGACCGTAAAATATACGCAGTGCACGATAAGTTGGGCGAACCGAACCATGGCTTGCACAATTTGCACGCGTTGTTCTAGTGTTAATCTATTCATCGTAAAATGGCCAAACGTACTACCCACAAATTATCTTTCAACTGTCAAATTGTCAATCTGTAGAAACAGTGTTGCCAGTTTAAAAACAAAATCTCTAAAAAAAAACACCCTTTATGTTATGGTACCTGTCCCAATCTAAGCCATTTGGTCTAAGGATACAGAGGCCCAAATGGAAACATGTACAATGATGATTGAGTTTGTCTCGAATTAAAGATAGAGATCAATCTGAGGTGCCATGATATCATGCTTTGGGCACCGATCACTGATCTTTCTACTTTGAGGGTCCATGTAAAGCAAGGACTTGTCAGCATACCTAGCTGACAATCCACGGCTTCTTGCATAACCTTTCTCTGACTTGAAAGTCGTTTTTACATTTACTTTCAACATTATACATTTCTTTTCTCTGAAAGAAACGTTGGTCTGATGGTAATAAATAATAACTTCAATCATGATGTTGATTGTCATTAAACAAGGCAATTTCTAGTGTAAATTCCCCAATTGGATCCCATTTGGTTCAATTTAATTTATTTAGCTAATTGATACTTGATCTTGTTTCAATCAGTAAATTTGCGTATAAACACCTCAAAGGCAAAATTTATACCCGCAGGGTTCATATTCGTAATTGTCATTTGTACGAGTACATACGCATGTGGTTAGATGCGATTAAAGATGAATGAAAAGTCGTCAAAATTTATGAACAATCACTTGCCTACCAAATCCGATAGATACGAGCACTTTCTTTTGTTCGACCAATAAATGCCCAAGTACTCGTATGGACCTGAGAGCTCATCATCATCTCGTCTATTAAGGTAATGAAAGCAAAGTCGATAACCAAAAACACTCATGTCACGCTCGCACATCATTTCTACGAGACCGCAACGCGGCTACTTAAAGGTTTTATTTTCAAACATTGTTAGTAACTTGTTAAATCCACAGGTTGCTACTTGAATCGCCATGACTGTGTTTTTTTTTTGTATTTCTGCAACAGTTGGTTTAGTAAAAAGTGAAATCTGCAAGTTCTTGTACGAATAGATCGCGTAAAGGTGCTTGAAAATTGTAAGAAGCGCAAGTGATTTCGATTTCAATTTCAATTTTAAGATCGAAATCGCGGTTTTATTGGCCGTTCTAAAGAAGTTACGTATGAGGGTCATCAATCATTTAGCCATCCATGCCTATATAGGCACCGGTTACCGGTAAAAATCTTCGTTAACGTGTAAGGAGCGTGCAGGTAGAATGCTAATGAAGATAAGTTATATAATTAGAAACAGTATGGGCAGAAGAGACTTGACGAGTCTCGTAGATACTCAAAAGAGATTACCGATTTGATTTTAAAGGTTTGTAAAGTTGACAATGAAAATGTCACGTTTGGGTGTTACATGTGTTACGGTCATCTGGTTACATTAACATTTTGTTTGGCTGATTTTCACTTCTAAGAACAAATATGAAATGCATATGTAAATGGTGTGGCGGGATGTCCGGCGTTAATATTTTTCGTGATGGCGTTATTATTGTATTTATCTGCGGGTTAGACATGTCTTGTTGCAGCTTTTACTTTCTATTTTCGCATATGATCACCAAACTTTTCTTATGAGGTAATCAACTATAATCATTTAATGAAAGTTCGACTCTAATGTGTAACGAACGACAGAAATACAGAAATTATCGATGAGATGTTGATTGAATGAAAGCTACTGATCGGCGAGTGTTTACTGAAAGATATTAACGGATTGCGCAAAATATTTCAGTTACTTGTAACCAGGTTGTGTAATTAGAAATTCCAAAATAATTCATGTAAGGTTAAAATCAGTTAGCGATGGGAGTCAATGGCCTTTTTTTTGCAATGTACGCCGATTTGTCTTTTTGGCCAATTTTAGGTTGAACAATTAAAATTCGAAATCGAAGTTGTGGGTCCGTAGTTAATATTATGTTGGCTACCAGGATATTTTAATTTTTCTTCTTCTTCTTCCTGGATTGTACGATTGAGTATCGTAAATCATGGCTCTTTAAAACGTTAGCTACCCATCTTCAGGGCTGTTTTGCACTGCATTACTTACTTACTTAGGCGGCGCTACAGTGGTGGACCTGGGCCTCAACCAATAAGCCTCTCTAATTAGTGCAGTCTTTGGCTAACAGCCTCTAGTTGCGCACTCCAAGTTGGTTGAGGTCCACTTCCACCTGCGCGCGCCACCTTAGGCGAGGCCTTCCTCTGCCGCGTTATCCCTCCGGATTAGAGTCGAAGATTCTGCGGGCGCGCATTCGCTCTACATTTCCCAGCCATCTCAAACGCCCAATGCGTGGTTTTTTGACCAAATGGATGCCGCTGTACAGCTTGTAAAGTTCATCGTTGAATCGTCTCCTCCAGAACCTGTCAATGCGTCAACGCATTAGACTGGGATTAATAGGGTCTTATATAGAGTTTCCTTGGTTGTTCGGGAGAGGGCCTTACTACACAGTGGCCTTCTCAGCCCAAAGAAACAACGATTGGCAAGCGTTATTCTTCGTTTGATTTCTGAAGAGATGTCGTTTTCAGATGTGATAGCAGAGCCGAGGTAGACAAAGTCCCTCAAAGTTATAGCTGTCGACTGTGACATTCTGGCCAATTCGTTGACAGTATATACTTTGTTTTGTCGTCGTTTAACGCTAGACCCATTTTTGCCTAAATCCTTTTTTGACATCAAAGTTCTCGGTCAGGTCGTTACTGAACTTTGTCCATCGTCATCCTGCACAAGCGGACTTGTTTGGCAGGGATGGCAAAACTAGACATGGCTCTGTATAGCTCGTCTCTGAAGAGGCTGTCATATGCGGCTTTAAAATCGATAAAAATGTGAGTATCGATCTGAATTTCTTGGGATTTCTCCAGGATCTGCCGTACCATAAATATTTGATCAATTGTGGGGTCCAATCAGTTCGTTGACAAATATTTTCAGGCAGACAAGATCTGATATGCGATGTTTAGGAGACTGATACCTCTATAATTGGCGCAGTTTAGATGGTCTCCGTTTTTGTGAACTGGTCAAACGATGCTGAGGTTTCATTCATCAGGCATACATTCATCCAACCAAATCTTGGAAATAAGCTGGTGTATGCTCTCTACCAGGTCATCTTCTGCTGCCTTATATACTTCGGCTGGTAGGCCGTTTGACTTCAGTTTGGATATTGCTATCCTCACTTCATTTTGGTCGGGTGGACGAAATTCTTGACTTGCATCGTCAATATTGAATAGTTCGCTCTGCCTGACAGCGGAATTTGTGTCGTCTTCGCCGTTTAGCAGTCTGCAGAAATGGTTTTTCTATATCCTCGGCATCGGCTGTGACTCTACTACAAGGTTTCCTTGTTCATCTCTACAGGTTTCCGTTCGGGTCTTGTTACCTTGACACGTCCCTTTTATCATTTGGTAAAATTTCCGAACATTATTCCTGGAGTAACGCCTCTCTATTTCCTCGATCGGTCGCTTCTCATGCTCTTTCTTTTTTCTCCGGAGAACCCGATGTTCTTCCCTCCTCTTTTGCTCGTACAGCTTACGAGCCGCTCTTGTTCTTTGTAGGAATATTGTTTTGCTGCATGTGCTTACCGGCACTCTTCATCAAACCAGGGGTTTATTGGTGGTGGGCGGGTGAAACCCAGCACGTCATTTGCGGCATTTCTAACGGCTTCTCGGCATCTAAGCTACTGATCTTTAGCACTTACTGCTGGCTGCAAAGGACTTCATGAGAGCTGAGGGATACGCGATCGGCAAAGGTTCTGGCTGGTTGTTGCGATTGCAACCGTTCAACGTTAAATCTTCTCATAGCATTTTCCCACTGTTGTGGCGTCTGAGATATCGGTACCTTGGCTGCAACTATGTAGTGGTCGGAGTCTATGTTGGCCGCTTGGAATGTTCGGACATCTAAAATACTTGAGGAGTGCCTAACGTCGATCGCAATATGGTTAATGTGGTTAGCAGTTTGCTGATCTGGTGTCTGCCACGTTCCCTTGTGGATATTGAGATGAGAAAACGCTGCAGTGAAATCGATTAGCCTAAGTCCATTTCCAGGCGTGGTGTCGTGTACGCTATGTCTTCCGATTGTGCTACCAAAGATGTCCTCCTTTGCAATTTTGGCATTTAAGTCGCCTAGGACGATTTTAACGTCATACATCGGACATTGCTCGTAGGTTTTTCGAGGAGCTCGTAGAAACTTTCCTTGGTAGCAACGTCCTTTTGCTCTGTTGGAGGGCGAGCGCATATAACGCTGATGTTAGCGAATTTACTTTTGATACGGATTGTTATAAGGCGTTCACTTACGTGTCGAAAGCTCAAAACTTCTTGCCTATGTCAGCCGCTTATAACAAACCCGCATCCAAATAGACGTAGCGTCCGTTTCCTATAGCAATCACGTAGTAAACATCAGAGTTTTTCATCTATCTTTTTCCCGGCTCATTCCACTGCATCTGTTTTACAGCAGTCTAGCGCCTCCGCTAATTATTCGGCTGCATGCGGCTTGTTCAAGGTCCGAACATTCCAGGTACAGATCCGAAAGTTGTTGTCCTTTGTTCGTTTTGCAGGGTCGTAAACAGTGAATCGGTTCAATATTGGGCAGATTGCCCTACCCACAACTCCCAACCTGGAGGACCAGACCCTTTTTAGGACCCCTAAGACAAAAGGGGCGGACCAAACTCCGGAGCCAATAACCCGCTTTGGGGATGTGACTGCTGCCGTTGGCCCTTATTGAGGGCTCATTGGCCACCAACTTTTTTCCAACACCCTGACTTAGTGTTGGAGATTACTATAGACCTGGTATTCAAGTACGTTAAAGCAGCTTACATATATAGAGATAGACAGGATTACATTACAGCCGCGCAATTTGAGACAGCAGAGATGACTCGTTGCCACAATTGTATCCGAGGATAGCATACTTGGCCCCGGTTTTAGGTCCGGTTAATTCACAATTGAAGAAATATGACCATCTACAGCGACGGGCTCTAAAAACCACATCTAGTTTCGGCATCTCTGCCAAACTTATCAAATTGTTCAGAATGACGGAAGAGAACTCTTGTGACCTTGTTGAGAGCGGTATCTCACCGAGAATTTTGATTCAAAAAAGGGCTTAGATAAGGCGATGCGTTATCACGTAACATCTTCAACATCATACTTGAGAATATTGTGCGTAACTCGGAAGCCAACACCAGCAGCATAGTTTTCCAAAAGTCAGTGCAACTATTTCCATATACGAACCTATCACGAAGTAAAATTCTGTCGAGAAGAAGTGTACGCCCGATACGAATTCGGTAGGATGCCACAATGATCAGCTATAACTTTGAAGTAGTTTGGGATTTCTCTAGCTCATCTCTGCTATTTATTCCGATAGTGACGACTCAATTACTGAAGAAGGTAATATAATTGCGAAATGAAGCCTTACTAAGAAACATTTAGAACAATCCTTATGAGACCATAATCATCCAAGTCCCAGACGACCTGTGCAGGAAGAAATATATGTACATAGTATACCAAAATGACTTTTTCAGTTGTCGAAGATAGCTAGCACATGAAAGGAGAACTGACACCAAAGTTCCGATCTGAAGATAGATAATTCAGTAGAGGAAGGACCTTGCCTTTGATGTAGCACATACGTGGAAAACGCCTTAAACATTTTATAGTTACTGCGCAACTGGAAGCAGGATGTTACTAAAGATGTTTACTGGTTAAGACAGGGTCCACAACAGAGTGTATTGAACAATAAAGTCTACATGCCATCACTATGTAATTAAACAAAAAATTCAGTGGACCTACGATAGGATTTCTAGCTGAACATTGTGCCGATATACATGTATGATTATCCAAAAGGAGTTTGCACATGAGCTGGTGGTTGTGCAGTTTTTGCTCCAGAGGGGTTTAGATATCATATATCTTAGTTTATGTGCAGGACCTCCGCAAAATTTGAACATTTGTCTCATTTAAATTAGCAAATTATTTCTCGTCTACTATCCTACGAGTACTATTATCCTTTTCATACACAATGCCGTTTGTAGTTTGAGGCAATAAAATTCTTATTTTTACAAAGATACTCGTATCTTAGTTCAACTGTGTTACAACATTACGATGGAATTAAGAAAAAAAATGCATTCTTCCATTGCTGGTCATGTAATTTCTTTCAACTCAGTTCAGTGATAACCTTCAATGTGGATGAAGCTATTTCCAATTACGATTGCAAGACTTTCGTTATTGCAAATATGCATCTGATTTGCATTTAATTTGCGCATTGAATTTAAAATTTTACTTTAAGCTCATTACCGATGCAGTTTAATGCTGTAGGTTTGAAATTTGGCATTCGTTTTGGTTTCTTATTTAATTTGATTTTGGACAATTTGTGCAGTTGTGCAGTCCAACACTTTTCGCATTTCTTTTTTCTTTCGAAACTGAAAATAAAATCTGAAAAGTAATTAAAGAAAGGAGGTCAAACGAGTTCTTCCCAGTGAATATTAAAAAGCATTCACAAATGGAAATCAACCTTACTCGTATATTCAATTTGTTAGTATTGTTTCATTTAAGTCATGAACACTTAGTCTAAGAGAAGAGCGATTATGATAGTCCTTTGCTTACTACAAATTGACACGGGTTGGTATGGAACTATTATGCTTCTATGTTAATTTTTATGAAATTTCTCAGCCCTTGGTGATATTGTGACTGCAAATACAAAGTCTTCACAGTGGTCATGTTGATTCTATATATTGTATGTATCTACGTTTTGTAAGATAGGTACGAGTACTACTACTGACTCTCCAGCATCAATATGCAGGTTCGGGATGAAGTGCTTATTTCACTTTACAGTGCTATCTGACAACAATATGTATAAATCACCTTAAAGTTCTGAACTAGATAATGACAACGCAGATAGCTTTATTAATTACTGGAACGCCTATTCTGTTTTCAAAAAGATCACCATATTTAAGCACAAGACTGCCATAAATAAGTTGGGTGTTCAACGACGAGCAAGAAGGTTAGGTAAGGTTTGATTAAAATGAGATCAACGTGATCCTCGGAGAGGTATTTGGAATGGGCGAACTTAATATATTGAAGGAGAGTTTCCAGTTTAGCAATAAAATATAGAAGTACCCTTAACTATCCATAGTGAAGGTTTAATATCCATGCTCTCATTTCTTTTTGGCTTCCCTTTTCTTCTTGCAAGCCCATCAGTTCTTTCTGAGTCCTGATACCTATCATGGTCTTACTCAGTTCTGCTTGCGTAGAACCCTAATTTCAATACATTGATATCCTTACCAGAGACTGATCCCATCGCATCGCTTTCTGGTGAATAGGACTAGTTCCGTTTAATATTGAAAATACTTACTTATACTCGTATACCACCTTGATCAAAAAGTTCAGTATTCAGAAAATGATAACCACAAGTTTATTCATCTAAATCTATATTTATCTATCAAAGTAATTCCCATGGACTGCAACACACTTATGCCAGCGCTTGATCCAATCCTCGAAACATTTTTTTATATTCGGTTTTCGGTATGTCAATCAGTGCTTCCTGCGATTTTTCCATTACTTCCTCTCGGCTGCTGAAATGCGTTCCCCGTAATGGTTTTTTAACTCGATTGAACAGAAAGAAGTCACAGGGAGCCAAATCAGCTGAATTCGGTGGCTGTTGGGTGATATTTGTTGCATTTTTCGTCAAAAAATTACGAATAATGATGGCACTGTGCAACGGTGCATTATCACGGTGCAAAATTCATGAGTTTTCTGCCCACAATTCTGGTCTCTTTCGGCGAATTGCTTCACGCAAACGTCTCATAATGCTTTGTTCACTGTCTGACCTTCTGGAAAAAATTCATGATGCACTCCACCGTTGTAATCCATGAAAACCGTGAGCATTGCCTTCTTTTTTGACTGAAGACGACGTGGTTTTTTTGGTCTCTTCTCATTTGGTGAACGCCATTCGCTTGCCTAATGTCTGGATTGCGTGTTGTACTCATAAACCCATGGCCACGTCTCGTCTCCAGTAATGATGCTTTTGATGAATGTGGGATCGGATTCAGCCTCGCAAATCATCCCTTTTGCGACGTCAACACGGTTTCTTTTTTGCATGAAATTGAGGTCTTTTGGCACCAACTTTGCTGCTACACGACGGAAACCCAAATCATTAACCAAAATGTCTTGGACGGATCCATAAGCAATGTTCAAGTCCTCCGCTATCCCTCTGATGGTTAATTTGCGGTTATTGACCAACATTTCTTTTACTTCATCAATGTTTTAGTCGGTTTTCGATGTCGATGGTCTGCCACTGCGTTCATCATCTTCGATTGCCTCACGACCACTTTTGAGCCGCTCGTGCCACTGGTAAATGACCGTTTTCTTTAGAGAATCGTTGCCGAAACACTTTTCCAACATTTCCAACATTCGCGCACCATTAAATCCGTTTTTTACGCAAAATTTAATACGAGTACAGGTTCGTTGTTGCAAATTTAAATCCATTTCTAAAATTATAAAAAATCGCCAACAATGTCAAGCTATGACGCTAAGATTTAGAGGGAATATCAACAACAGATTTACCAACTTAACAAAATAACAGAACTCAAATCGGAACAATGGGAGCGCCACACGGTGGTGTCCCCCGGGAACTTTTTGATCAAGGTGGTATAATTATCATCAACATACGAGGGTTGCCTGAAAAGTTTCCGACCACAACGTAAATATAGCGGCACTCGTCAATATAAGCTAATGAATGCTAGTTATGCATCCTTTGACAGTTACTTACCGAAATTTCAGTCATTTTGGACGCGCAGTTTTTAGTTGACAGTCGTTTGAGTGAGTCGATGTGAGTGTTTTTTGTGAAAATGGAAAAAATTGAGAATCGAGCTGATATTAAATTCTGATTTTTGAAAGGCAATGCGCCTACGCAAATCAAAAATGAGTTGGACTTTGTGTATGGGCACTCGGCACCATCATTTACCACAGTGAAATTTGGGGCAGCTGAATTTAAACGTGGTCGCAAGAGCTTGGGAGATGATAAACGTTCGGGACGTCCAAAAACTGCAACTACTGACGATAACATTGCTAAAGTTCATCAAATGGTGTTAGACGACTGCCGAATTAAAGTGAGAGAGATAGTAGAGGTTATAAAAATGTCCAAGGAACGTGTTTGTTACATATTAAATCAAGATTTAGCCATAAGAAAGCTCTCCGCGCGTTGGGTGCCGCTTTTGCTTATGTTAGACCAAAAACGTGTTCGAATGAAAATTTCCAACGCTCTGTTGGCGCAGTTCAGCCGCAATAAATCCGAGTTTTGGCGCCGGTTAATTACTGTAGCTGTAACTTGGATACACCATTATCCGCCCGAAACAAAAATTCAGTCAAATCAGTGGACTACAAAGGGCGAGGCGGCTCCAAAAAAAAAAGCAAAAACTGTGTTTTCGGCTGGGAAAGTGATGGCGACTGTTTTTTGATAGTAAAGGAGTTATCTTAATCGATTATCTTCAAAAGGGAAAAACCATTACAGGAGCATACTACGCATCATTACTGGCCAAGCTGAAGGCAGAAATTGCGGAAAAACGGCCACATTTGCAGAAAAAGAAAATCCTGTTTCACCAAGACAACGCACCGTCTCACACCTCAGCGGTTGCCATGGTGAAAATCCATGAATTACAGTTTGAACTGCTTGACCATCCGCCTTATTCACCAGATCTAGCCCCAAGCGACTTCTTTTCGTTCCCTCATCTAAAAACTGCGCTCGGAGGACAGAGATTTTCGTCAAATGAGGAGGCAATCACCTATGCTTTCCGATTGTACTACCAAAGAGATCCTTCTTTCTTGGAGTTGAAATAACCTAAACTGATTTTAACGTAATGTTTGAGGCGTTCTT
This sequence comes from Volucella zonaria, assembly GCA_963966105.1. Taxonomy (NCBI): domain Eukaryota; kingdom Metazoa; phylum Arthropoda; class Insecta; order Diptera; family Syrphidae; genus Volucella; species Volucella zonaria. The sequence goes on along the minus strand of OZ014534.1, from coordinate 68,128,329 downwards.
CGTAATGTTTTGTTAAGGAGCTCTTAGTTATTTGGTAGAATTGCCTAAGGTAGCGTGAGTGCACATCAGACTGATGTTGCGAAATAATGCTTTAACGCAGATTGTTATAATACGTTTACTCAAGCGCCGAACGCTCATGACTTCCGTTAGTCTGCACGATTAAACCCTCCGGCACAAATTCCACTGATGTATTCACTCAATTTCAAATGGGCCCCTATGGTAGCAGTAACGAAGCAATGTTGCGTATTTTTTCATTTGCCATACACGAAAGACATCCCACTGTTGTGGCTGTACATTTGGAAAATGGTCAAAGAGTATACTTTACTGCAGAGAACGCATTACAACAAACTGACAGGCCGCCATCTACAACATTGGCCAGCTTTTTTGAAATGTGCCAGAATGATGACTTTGCTCAAACACTGCTTTACCCCGAAATGCCAAAATATTTTACCTGGAATCAATCGTCCAAAAAATTTCAACGAAACAAAGAAATCCAGTTCCAGGTTACCCACAAGTATTTTCCACTGATGCACGGGACGCCTTTACACAGTCCATCCGAGCCAAGAGTCAAGACGAATGTTTCTAAAATATTTGCGTTTACTGTTAGTCAATGTTCGTGGTTCAACATCATTCAAACATCTGCGAACTGTTAATGGTGAATATAGAGAAACCTGTCAACGTTTGGGATTGTTAGAGAATGATACTCATTGGGATCACACCTTCAGAGATGCTGTCATTTCGTGAAATGCTAAACAAATACGAACATTGTTTTCAATAATTCTTTCCACATGCTTCCCATCAAGACCCATTGATTTGTGGAACAAATACAAATATCACATGTCAGATGATATTTTGAATCAGACGCGTATTAGGACATCAAGTCCAGATATAGAAATGAGCGAGGAAATTCACAATGATGCATTGATTTTAATTGAGGACATGTGCTTGATGCTTACCAACAAGGTATTAACTCAATTAGGAATGACAACGCCTAATGGCCCAATTGACGATGCATTTAATCAAGAGTTGAAGCGCGAAATAGAATACAATTTGGAGGCATTGAGAGAAGCAGTTATAGAGATATGTTATATGCAACAAAAATATGCATACGATATACTCATGAAGGTGGTGAAGGATGGAACTGGAGGGGTTTTCTTCTTGGATGTTCCCGGAGGAACTGGAAAAACATTTTTGATACCATTGATTTTGGCAACGATTCGATCACCGCAAAACGCAATTGCGCTTGCACTTGCTTCCACGGGAATTGCAGCTACACTCTTGGAAAGTGGTCGAACAGCTCATACGAGTAAATGAAATCCAACTTGCAACATTTCAAAGAACTCTGCAATGGCGAAAGTGTGACAGTATTACATTCCCTGTCGATTTTTCTCACTTCGCCAAATCAAAGACTTCGCTACAACGAGAACGTGTTCCGAAACATTGCTTAAAATTACAAAAATCTCGTTTGGTTGAGCGAACGTGTTATACGTTGATGTCAACGAAGTTAATTTTCACATTCAAATGAAAATTCTGGCGAACTGATCACATATAAATCAGTTGATTCCGTTACCAGCCAAGATGATGTCGTTCACTATCCAACGGAATTTTTAAACTCACTGGAATTACCCGGATTACCGCCTCATAATATAAAATTGAAAATTGGATCGGTAACCATTATGTTGCGAAATATCAACCAACCATGTGTTTGTAAGAAGAAACTAATGAACAACGAAGCTACAATTCTTAATGGGAAATACAAAGGAGAAGATTCCTTAATCCCACGGATTCCGATAATTCCAACCGTCATGCCAAAGAGACGAAAAGCAAACGAAGAAGACAGTGGATCTGAAGGCGAAACCTCTAGACACTGAGCCAGGCGTAGAAACTACAAGACGTAAGGAGTGGACAAAAATGGTGGAAAAAAAGCCAAGCCAAGATAAGCGTTAAGCCGGATGCATTGGTAATTAAGAAGACTGGCGAAATATCCTATTGTGATATACTCAGAAAGGTGAAGACCAACCCGGAGTTAAATGGACTAGGCTCTAATGTAACTCGCATAAGGAAGACGGCTAATGGAGAATTATTGCTTGCGATCAAGAAAGCATCGAATGAGAGAACCTCAGAGCACCGAATAAAAATTGGACAAGTTCTCGCGGAAATTGCGGAATTGACGTACTTAACGCACGAGGTGCTTATTGAATGCAAAGATCTAGATGGCGTCACTACAAAGGAAGAGATCTGTCAAGCCCTGTCCGAGCAGTGTGAGGAACAGGCCTCAGCCATTAAATCCCTGAGGACAGCCTACGCAGGGACGCAAACAGAAGTAATCAGCCTCCCGATTAACGGTGCCACGAATATTGTGGAGGTGGGAAGAATAAAAATCGGATGGACGGCATGCCGAATACGGGAAAAAGTAGTACCACTACGATGCTTCAGATGCCGTAACTTTGGGCATCTTGCAAAGGTGTGTAAAAGTACTGTGGACAGAAGCGAAAATTGCGTCAAGTGCGGGCAGAAAGGTCATGTGTCCAAGAACTGCAACAATGACTGTCCTTTGTGAAGAAAGAAGAAGTAGCAATACCAAACACGCGGCAGGAAGTTCAGTATACCCTGCTGCAGTATACTGAATATACCAAGAAGCTGCAAAGGCCACCAGAAGAACATGAAAGTGTTACAACTTAACCTAAATCACTGCGAAGCGGCACAGGACGTTATGACACAAGCTGTTCGAGAGTTGAAGATTGATGTTGCCGTAGTAAGCGAGCAGTATAGGAACCTCGATGATAAAGTTTGGGCAGCGGATGCCTCAAAGAGGGCTGCTATTTGGACCTGCGGAGACTACGCATTTGAAAAAAAAAAGATGACACCTGATGATGAACCCCGTCATCCGAGCGAAGGTCGATGGGGTATATATATACAGTTGTTACGCATTACCAAATGGAACGCTGGAAAAATACCAGATGCTAGATAGGCTCGTGGATGATGCTAGAAGTCGTACTCTATCGATCAATGCTGGCGACTTCAACGCATGGGCCACTGATAGTGGCAACAAACGGACCAATACGAGAGGAGAGGCTCTGCTAGAAGCAGTATCGTCACTTGACGCAGTACTGCTTAATACGGGCAACGAGTACACATTCATCAAAAACGGCGTAGGCGCCAGAGTTGATGTAACTTTTGTAACAAGTTCCCTAGCGAGAGGATAAAGATGGAAAGTCAGTAAGGACTACACCCACAGTGACAACCAGGCCATCCTATTTGAAGTGCAAGCAAGGAGAGCAACTCAGAAGCGCCTTCTAAAGAAGGCACAACGAATGGAGTGGAAAACAAGCACACTAGACGAAAACACTATTTTCCTAATTTTTGGAGAATCCACAATAAACCCAGGAGCAGCAAACACGATGGCTGCGGAGGTTACTAAAACAGTATCTACGGCTTGTGACGCATCTATGGCACGGAAAACGTCAACAGACCGCCGGCCACCAGTATACTGGTGGAACCAAGAGATAACAGAGCTACGCAGCAAGTGCCATAGTGCTGGAAGACTATGCCAGCGATCCAGAGGTCAGCCTTCCCACCGGGATTTACAGGTGCAATACAAAGATAGGCATAGGGACCTTAAATTAGCCATTGGGAGAAGCAAAAACAACAGCTTTAAAGAACTCTGCGAGGAAACAGTGATTAATCCCTGGGGTACCGCCTACAAGACGGTTATCGCAAAACTAAAGGGCTCTAGGGCACCCCCACACTCATGCCCTTTGTTGATGCAAAAAATAGTGTCGGGATTATTTCCACCGCAAGCAACAACAGAGCATAAGAACCACCGCAGGAAGTAGGCGAGATCCCACCAGTTACGCAAGCGGAACTTCTGGATGTATGCAAACGATTTAGCAATAATAAATCACCTGGATTGGACGGCATACCAAATAAGGTCCTTAAGCTAGCCGTTAAAATAAACACAGAAGCATTCGCGGAAATGCAACGTCTTGTGCTGCTGCCTAGAGGGAATAAACCACCAGATGAGTCCTCGTTATACCGTCCCATATGCACGATGGGTAAAATACTGGAGCGAATAATATGCAACCGACTGGAGGTGTCAATTGATGAAGCGGGAGGACTTTCAAACTAGCAGTATGGATTTAGTAAGGCTCGCTCTACAGTAGATGCTATTCGGAATGTAACTACGACCCTAGAAGCCACTCGGGGCAGAAGATGGAGAGGAGGTACCAAAAAATACGGCGCCGTATTAACGCTCGACGTCAAAAATGCGTTCAACTCTGCAAACTGGGGGCTTAGGTCAATGATGGTGTCATAGTTTTTAATAAAAATTATGCTAAGCTACTTCGACAATCGGTTCCTACTCTACGATACCGACGATGGAGTAAGGCAGTACCACAATACTTGTGGAGTTCCACAAGGATCGGTACTAGGACCTTTCTAATGGAACAATATGTACGACAGGGTTCTAAGACTGGGAATCCCGATTGAGACTAAGATCATAGACTTTGCAGATGATATCGCAATCATTGTGGCGGCGAAACACCTGGAAGAAATAGAAGACATTGGCAACATTAGTCTTTGGTTTTTAACGTAAACCACCTGTCATGTAGACTTATGTTTACGGGATGCCCATACATCCATGGCAGCAAGGATACGCCTTGCCATCGCTCTCCGTCAATCCTTTGATACCAATTCGGAACTGTGCTATAGTCACAAGTTCCACCCTTGATATGAGTCGAGGCCGACCTAAAACCTCTTTCTGCTCTTAGGGTCACAGCACCCAGTACTTATTTGCAACTCTACAATCCTGTTAACCAACAGGAAGACCCTTTCCCGCGATTTGGGTTTAAACCACAGGGGGCCTACCTCAACAAGTCAGGTCCGGACCGAAATCCGGGGGGGCTCCTGACTCTCATGGTACCGTGATTTAAGTCCTGGTAGGGACTACCGGTGGTCCTGCCGCCAACAAGACCTATGACCGGCAACTTGTAACTGGTCAAAACGTAGCAACCTTTAGAGGAGTCATCTGAATATGTTTACGATAAGACCAGTAATATGCTCTGCCCCCGCTTTTTATTAGACAACGTCATTGATGGGCGAAGCCTTGATAATTGGGCGGGGGCTCGGTGGATGGCAACAGTTGGGTTAGAGCTGGCAGAACATAAAACCGAAGCAGTTCTGGTAACCAGTCGCAAGGAAAGAGAAATAATCACCATCAGGGTGGGCGATCAAGATATAACATCAAAACCGGTTATCCTTGGTATGATGATCGATGCTAGACTCACTTACAGGGAACATCTTGAAAGAACGTGCGACAAAGCCGCAAAGGTGAGCGCTGCCTTATCCAGAATAATGACAAGCATAGGATAACCCAGACAACAAATGAGACTAGTTTTGCCAAGGGTGGCCCAGTCTATCACAGTGTACGCGGCACCAATATGGGCGAACGCATTGAAAATTAAGTCATACGCAAGAAAGACTAACTCTGTCAACAGACTATGTACTCTGAGGGTTTGCTGTGCATATCGGACAGTGTCAGATTTTTTTTTTATAATTTGCGTGCGCTCAAAGAATTTAAGTACCCTTAAAATGCTTGCACACAGCGCGGACGAAGGAAAATCAGGGAGGATAGAAAGAGAGGTACCGGTGAACGTTGGTTTTAAATGTTTGAAGTTTATAAAGACTAGTAAATAAAGAGCTAGGCAGGGCATTCCATAAGCGAGTTGTACGGCTTAGAAACGAATATTTTAGAGTACGTCCGAAAGTGGGCTTGAGGGTATACTGATGAGCATTCATAGCGAGACGGGTGTTACGGTTAAAAGTTTGAATGGGCGGAATGCCCATTGGCGATTTCTACGGAGCACTGTTGGTGGAAATAGCGATAAAACAGAGTGAGACAAGAGACATTACGTCGGTGTTCGTGGGTGTCCATTGTTTGAGTGATATTAGTATCACCTATGAGTTTTATCGCTCGGTTTTGAATCCTATCTAGCAGGTGCAGAGATGTTTTGGGCGCACCCGACCAGATGTGGGAATTGTATTCCAATTTCGGGCGGATAAACGCCTTATATATTGAGGCCAGATCAGAGGAGGTGAAATATTTCTTACATCGCTTGAGGAAACCTAGACATTTCGCAGCATTTTTGATGACACCGAATATGTGATCATTCCAACGTAAGTTTTCATTGACACACATCCCGAGAATGGAAAGTTTATCGATTTCGACGATGCAAATGCCATTCATGGATATACTGGCTACTGAGCTACAAAGGACCTACGATGCCAAAGTTAGGGAACCCGGAGTTTCAATCAAAGATATCAAACTGGGAGAAAAGCAGCGCAGCACAAGTGCGTGGCAATAGAGATGGAACCAGTCTACAAAGGGGAGATGGACTACCGACTTATACCCGACACTCGTAAGGCTGCGGCAAAAATAATGAAGGAACTTTGGCGGTTAGAAATGAAAATCAAACCCAGACGGCATCTCTAATACAACAGAGAACAGTAAATACTGTACACAATGTCGAACCAGCAAATGGAGAAAGAAGGGCATAAAGTGCTTACCAGCCCCGCGAAGTAGTAATTAAAGGCAGTTCCGCGGGGAGAGTGGTAGAAGATTCCAGGTTGTGGGTTAGTACGTAGGCGCACCCCCGAAATGGAGTACTTGGGGTTTGCGAATCGTGCATGCTGATTGGGGTTTGCGAATAGTGCATGTTAGTATCTTTCGAAGATTGTCACATCCTTGGACGCAACCAAAAAAAAAAAAAAAAAAAAAAACCGACATGCCATTTGACTTCAAACGGTTGCAATCCCCAGCATGCATTCGCAATGTTGATAAACAAATCACACGGGCAGCCGTTGAGTGTTTTATTTTCGCGCCAGATAATCAAACAAAAAATGTTGTCTACCAAAAAGCACTCCAATCGACAAAATGGTAACTTTCAAGTGGTAAGTAAAATATGTATTTTCTCATAGTTAAGTTATTGTAACTTCAGATTTAAATTATTGGTCAACAAAATATTGATTCATTTTTATATATTCCAGATAGATACACTTGCTTAACATTACATTTTCACTTAATTTTTAAAATTCACTTTTTTTTCTACTTCTTTATCCAATCCTCATCCAACGAACATCCTTGGCTAAGACAGGACAACGTCTGTCGACTCAGCTACAATAGTAAGTAAAATCGTCCTTACTCCTACCAGTCTCAGTAAATAATCTTTTTTTTTCTTCAATAAATAATTATTCATTCCTAATAGCAGTTAAAACGTTTGCACGTGATTTTCCATATCTACGATGGTTTAAAATTAAATTCCACTAAATATTCCCAAAGGGTTAGAAAAATCAATAATGCAAGTGAGAGTTGTGGGTGCACATGGCGCCCGTTGAAGGTGTTTTGTATTCCAGTTCAACAATTCAAATTCCCATGACGATTTAGGAAGAAAAAACTTTAATGCTCATAGATATAAAATTTATTACCTCTGTATGCGGAGAGAGTGATTTATGTGATATTACGTGTTAGGACTATCGATTCAAATTCCGGTAGTGAGATATAAATTTCTACACACCATACACACCATACACTACCGTCAATCTAACGTTCCAAGGAATAGTTTAGCGGAACTTGTATGTTAATTTGTAAGTGTGGGAAAGTAACCAGTAAAAAAAATTAAAAAGATTTAACAGTCTTATGGTGTTAAGTCCAATAAGAAGGGAATATCAGCAATCGATTGTTGTACGTTTTTCAAAAATCTGAAGCGACAATTTCTACGACTTTTCGTCGAAAAATTTGAATCTTCTGATTTTTTTTTTGGAATCTCGCAGTTCTTTATGGTCACTTTAAATGATCAATCTCATGTATCTGATAATAAAAAACGAGAATATACAGACAAGAATGTTGCACTTTTATATTAAGAGAGATGGGGGAAATTTGAACTTCTGGGAAAAAGTTCCTGGATAACTTTAGTGATCATTGTCATCATCAAGTGTTAGAAATGTTTGCTGTCGGAAAAATAGCAACAAAATCTCTTCACAAGCTCATCGTAGACAATCAAGGAAACTGTTCATAAGAAATTGAAAAAAAAAATTGCTACACAGGTAGTAAAAGTTGTTAATCTGCTTCTGACGCATGATTAGTAGTTATTACTTGTACAAATTATACAAACATTATGTACAATTTTAACAAGATATATGAATGTTACAATAATATTTTTCTTTTTAGTTTTTAATAAAAAAAAACTCAATTAGTATGTATGGTATAACGAAAGTGAAATTAACCAGCCAATCAGCGCAAAAGAAAATATTTTATCTGTTTTTGTCGCAATTCCAAGCAAAGGTTTCAAATCTAACCATATAGAGAAAAAAAATTAAAAACCTCCTGCACGCAATTGTAATTGAAGACATCTGCTTGCTGAAACCAGTTAACCTTCATTCGTTCCACTATTTTTTTTCCTCCACATTAACACAAATGGCAATTGGTTTTGTGACAACTTTTTATCTATCGGAACCACTGTCGTTTATATTACCATTGAAATATGTAGAGCAAGATCTAATCCATAGAGAAGTTTTTAAGTAGCTTACTCGTACATATTTTAAACTCAGGTTTGTCATAAATTTCCTTTTATATCTTTATAAGTTACTTTTGAATTATTCTCCTTAAACAAGGTGTTGCAAGGAATTTTTTTTCAAATATAAATCCTTTTGCGGAATAGAAACAGCCAAGTCATCTCCGGTGGTAGATATTTCGCCGGGGCTGGCTCTAGTTGATGGTTTTAAAAAAAGGGCTGTTTTGTTTTTCTTTTTTTCTACCATGCTGTTGTTGTCGGTAGTCATGTTTAACTACTTTCATCGGTCACGTTATCATGTATGAGATGAACGACAGACGACTAAAGCAGACAAATGAACTAACTAATACAAATCATGCGGTGAATGGTTTTTCATATTTTAGATTAATTGCAAGTCAATTTGGATTGGTGAATGTCGGTGGTCTTTTGGAATTCATCAAACCATCATCATCTAACTTTATCTTACACTAACTGTCCTCAAATGGTCAAACTAAGTTGGTTGATGTCCCTTTCTACTGAAGCCCACCACGAAAAGCGAGATCTTCCTTTACCACATGGTCCTTTCAGGATAGATTTGATGATTTTTTGGGCAAATTATCTAAGCTGATGAATAATATAAATACTCGTATATACGCAACGCAAAGATAATGGCACTCGTCAATAAAAGCTAGTGAATGCTAGTTGTGCATCTTTTGACAGTTACTTATCGAAGTTTCAGTCATTTTGGACGCGCAGTTTTTAGTTGACAGCCGTTTGAGTCAGTCGATGTGAGTGTTTTTTGTGAAAATGGAAAAAATCGAGTATCGAGCTGTTATTAAATTCTTGTTTTTGAAAGGCAATACGCCTACGCAAATCAAAAATGAGTTGCACTCTGTGTATGGGGACTCTGCACCATCATTTACCACAGTGAAATTTGGGGCAGCTGAATTTAAACGTGGTCGCAAGAGCTTGGGAGATGATAAACGTTCGGGACGTCTAAAAACTGCACCACTGACGATAACATTGCTAAAGTTCAACAAATATTGTTAGACGACCGCCGAATTTAAGTGTGAGAGATAGTAGAGTTTATAAAAATGTCCAAGGAACGTGTTTGTTACATATTAAATCAAGATTTAGGCATGAGAAAGCTGTCCGCGCGTTGGGTGATGCGTTTACTTACTTTAGACCAAAACCGTGTTCGAATGAGCATTTCCAACGCTCTGTTGGCGCAGTTTAGGCGCAATAAATCCGAGTTTTGGCGCCGATTAATTACTGTAGATGAAACTTGGATACACCAATACACGCCTGAAACAAAAATTCAGTCAAAACAGCGGACTGCGAAGGGCGAGCCGGCCCCAAAAAACCAAAAACTGTTTTGTCGGCTGGGAAAGTGATGGCGACTGTTTTTTGGGAGTTATCTTAATCGATTATCTTCAAAAAGGAAAAACCATAACAGGAGCATACTACGCATCATTACTTGCCAAGCTGAAGGCACAAATTGCGGAAAAACGGCCACATTTGCAGAAAAAGAAAATCCAGCTCCACCAAGACAACGCGCCGTCTCACTCCTCAGCGGTTGCCATGGCGAAAATCCATGAATTACAGTTTGAACTGCTTGACCATCCGCCTTATTCACCAGATCTAGCCCCAAGCGACGTCTTTTTGTTCCCTCATCTAAAAACTGCTCTCGGAGGACAGAGATTTTCGTCAAATGAGGAGGCAATCACCTTCGTGAACAATTATTTTGCAGAGAAAAACGCCAAGTACTATTTGGACGGGTTAGAGAGATGGGAGCATCGCTGGGAGAAGTGTGTAGAGTTACAAGGAGACTATATAGAAAAATAAAAAAAAAATTGAGAAAAAATGTCTTGTATCATTGTTCGGTCGGAAACTTTTCAGACAACCCTCGTACACTCCGCTTCAACTGAATAGCTCATTTCTTGCAGAATTACAGTTATTCAAAAGCATTCTATATCGAAAAATGCATATTTTTTTTTTTTGCGTCAACAAATAATGAAATTACAAAAAGCTGTTAATGGAATGAAACAAAACAAGTTTTTCTTAAACAAAACATTTTATTGGTTAATTCTATTAATGGGTACTACCTCCTTTATTCATAATTACTTCACAAATTCCTTCCAACATGGAATCGTAAAGAGTCTTTAAGTAATCAAGTGAAATTTCTCTCCAGGCTAATTTAGTGGCTTCAATAAGAGATTCTCTGTTTTCAGATGGATGGCCAGACTCGTACACTTTCAGGTTCGGTGAGTACCCTGGCCACGGAAGCAATTCCTTATTTTGCTTTCTTAGCTCTCTTTTTAACTAACCGCGCCGTATAATTATGAGCCCAAAAATATCGCGAAATTTGGGGAAATTTCTTTCCAGTATTTGCCTGTTCGATATTGCAGTCATTTCTGCTGGTTGAAACTCAAGCTCAACAGTTCCATAGTAGCTAACTGCTCCCCATACCATAAGACCACCTTCTCGATAAAAACAAACTGAGATGTATTTTTGCTGGAGATTAGTGAAATTACGCCAGATCTTGACAGCAGAAAGGAACATAACTCACAAAGAAAACAAATTTTATGGGTTTGTCCCACAGTGTTTTAATAGACTAAATCAGGAGGGATATAACTATATTTATCAAAGACGACCGACCGTGTCTAACAAAAATATTGATAAAGTATTGGGTATATAACTTAATTGCGTGCGGTTTTTTTTTTCCAAAATTTGAACGTTTATTTAAGAAAAACATGTACAATAGTATTATTCAAAGCATTGTCCATCTGAAGCTAAGACTTTTTCCCATCTTTCTGGCAATTTGTGGATCCCATCCCAAAAGAACTGCCCCGGCTTGGCAGCCAAGAATGAATCAAGCCAATTTTTGATATTCTGCTCTGAAGTGAACCGTATTTCAGTGAGGGCGTCCTGCATCGACCGGAACAAATGGTAGTCAGAACGGGCAAGGTCTGGGCTATAAGGCGGGTGGGGTAAGACTTCCCATCCACTGTTTTCCAAATAGTTCTTAACCGGAATAGCAACGTGGGGCCGAGCGTTGTCATGATGGAAAATTATTGCCTCGTGTCTGGTCGCATATTCCGCTCCGTGGCGTTTTTCGGCCACTACTCTCTACAAACGGATTAATTGTGTTCGGTAGCGTTGTCCATTGATGGTTTCACCCGGTTTTAGCAGCTCATAATACAGCACACCCATCTGACCCCACAAAATACAGAGCATTACCTTCGCGCCATGGATATTCGGCTTTGCCGTTGATTTGGCTGGTTGGCCGGGTTTCACATATGATTTTTTGCACTTGGGGTTGTCGTAATGGATCCATTTTTCACCACCAGTAACAATCCGATGCAAAAATGACTTCCTTTTGTGGCGTTTCAGCAGCATTTCGGACATGCAAAACCGCCTTTCGCCTTTCGACGTCTCTCGGCTTGAGTGCATGTGGAACCAAATTTCCTTGCTTTTGAATATATCCAGCTGCTTTTAAACGTTTTGAAATGGCTGCTTGAGTGACACCCAAAGATTCTGCGAGCTCTTCTTGTGTTTGGCAACAATCTTCATAGAGTAATGCTTCCAGTTCTTCATCTTCAAACTTTTTTGGCTGTCCAGGACGTTCATCGTCTTCCAAGCCAAAATCACCACTTTTAAATCGTGCAAACCACTTTGGCACGTTCGCTCAGCTAGCGCATGTTCACTATAAACCTCCACCAAAATACGATGACTTTCGGCAGCAGTTTTCTTCATATTAAAGTAATGAAGAAGAACTCCCCGCAAAAACACTTTTTCAGGCACAAAGTTCGACATATTTGAGTGAAAAAAATTATTGTTGTTTGCGCTTCAAATGAATGACATATACTGAAATGACGTACAATGACAGTAGCTTTCCACCGCATGTTCCAATGGAATAAAACTTAGCTTAGTATCGTCGGTGTTTGTGTTTACTATGTTTGTTTGTGATTATGTCTAGGGAATTCAGGGTGGACGTAGCCAATATACGCGGGCTAAAAAGCAATCACTTTTCTGCGTACGTCCACGTCTTTAAGTACCGACCAGCTGTTTTGGCACTTAGCGAAACACAGGTAGATCCCCGCCCACACCTCTCAGACCACAATGATCTGAAGCTACCTGGCTACGAACTAGTGCCACTATTGTTTCCCCGTCGCGGTCTCGCCATTTATGTGAGTAGTGATGTAGCTTACCAAATTCCACCACAATGTAGTCCCTGTTCCAATCCGGAATTCAATTTCATGTGGTTAAAATTCCATCTCCGTAAGCAAATTATCCACTACTGCTTTATTTACAGAAGCCCCAAACTGGACAGCAACTCGACCTTCCACGAGTTTGATGCGCTGTCTGATTCCATTCAAAGAATTGTATCCCTGTATCCTCATACTGAAATCGTGATTACGGGCGATTTCAATATACACAATTCTGGTTGGCTTCGACATTCTGGACAGACAACACCCGAAGGACGGTGTGTTGAGATCTTCGCTGCGGAAAATAACTTAACCCAGCTTGTAAATGAGCCCACACGCATACCAGACGTTGATAGTCATACCGCCAACACCCTGGACTTGTTTTTAACCTCTCACCCTGACAAGTACTGCGTTAATGTACTCTCCCCTCTAGGCTCGTCGGACCATTGTGTCATATCAGCTAAATTCTCGTACACCCACCACACAGTTAGAGAAAAGATTCCTAAAAGAACCGTATGGCAATACGAGAAAGCCAATTGGAGCGGACTTAACAACTTCTTTAGGAATTTTAACTGGTCGTTATGTTTCCTCGATAACGACGTGGATGCCGCAGCTGACATGATCACAGAAACTATTCTCTTTGGAATGAGATGCTTTATCCCACATCGGATGAAGAGTATCAAACCAAAAGAAAAGGAATGGTATGATTCGAGCTGTAAAGAGGCTGTCAGGGTTAGAGAACTGTTTTTTCGGTCCTACAAGACCAACCCGACAGAGGAAAACCGAAAAAAGTTTAAACGAGCCAGAAATGACTGCAACGCCTTTCTTAAGCGTGTGAAATTCCAATATGACCAAAACCTGAGGCAAAAAATATTACAATGTCCCAAAGGCAGTAAAAATTTTTGGTCATTCGTCAAAAACATTAGAAATTCTGCCTCATCCTCCATCCCAACGCTCATTTACAATGACATTCCAGCTGTCAGCTCTTTGGACAAGGCCAATCTGCTTGCTGCACACTTTGCGGCTAGCTCAACACTCCCAGACTGTGCTTTGTCCCCGCCTACACTCGAGTGCGTCGAATCTACAATGGGACGAATCCACTTTCGCACTCGTGTAGTAGCAAGAGTACTCAAAGATCTCAACATGCATAAATCCGCTGGTCCAGATGGTATATCTCCCCTTCTTCTGTAGAGGTGTTCTTCTACGCTGGCAAAACCACTGCGTAAGCTTTTTCATCAGTCCTACTCTTTAGGACTCTTTCCGAGCAGATGGAAAACAGCATTTGTCCAGCCAGTCCCTAAAAAAGGCGAATCTTCTTCTCTATCCTCCTACAGACCCATTGCACTTACGTCCCTTCTTTCCAAGGTCATGGAAACGCTGATAAATCGTCAGCTCATGAAATATCTCGAAACACGAAAACTTCTCAATGACCGGCAGTACGGTTTTCGTAGCAACAGGTCCACTGGTGATTTGATGGCATGTCTCACCGAAAAGTGGAACCAAAGCGTACATCAATCTGCCGAAAGCAAGTTAGTTGCACTTGATATTTCTAAGGCATTTGACGGAGTTTGGCATCAGGCTCTTTTGTCGAAAATGCGTGCTCTTGGGATCGATGACTCTCTTCTTCAATGGATTAGAAATTACCTTTCGGAACGTTCAATTCAAGTCGTCTTGGACGGTTTCAAGTCTGATATTCACAAAATAAATGCTGGTGTGCCCCAGGGCTCCGTTCTGTCTCCGACACTCTTTTTAATCTTCATTAACGATCTCTTGTCTGCTACTTCTAATCCAATTTATTCCTTTGCTGATGACAGCACTCTCTGCTTCTCATATTCGTTCCCGGACTCACGCCCCTGCTCTTCGGCTGTAGAACGGGAACGGCAGCGTATGTTAAGCTCATTAAGTTCCGATATTAACAGCATAACCAACTGGGGAACTATCAACCGAGTAGAATTTAATGCTTCCAAAACTCAATGCTGTCTGCTGTCATTAAAGCGAAATTCAAATACCCAGCCATTATCCATGAATGGCATTTGCATCGTCGAAACCGATAAACTTTCCATTCTCGGTATGTGTATCAGTAACAACTTACGTTGGAATGACCACATATTCGATGTCGCCAAAAATGCTGCGAAATGTCTAGGTTTCCTCAAGCGATGTAAGAAATATTTTACCCCCTCTGATCTGGCCACAATATATAAGGCATTTATCCGCCCAAAATTGGAGTACAATGCCCACATCTGGTCAGGTGCTCCTAAAACATCTCTGCACCTGCTAGATAGGATTCAAAACCGTGCGATAAAACTAATTGGTGATACTAATATCAGTCAATCAATTGACACCCTCGAACACCGACGTAAAGTCTCCTGTCTCACTTTGTTTTATCGCTATTTCCACCACCAGTGCTCCATTGAAATTGCCAGTAGCATTCCGCCCATTCAAACTTTCAACCGTAACACCCGTCTCGCTAGGAATGCTCATCAGTATACCCTCAAGCCCATTTTCGGACGTACTCTTAAATATCGTGATTCTTTCCTAAGCCGTACAACTCGCTTATGGAATGCCCTGCCGACCTCTGTGTTTCCTGGTCGTTATAACTTGCAAACATTTAAAAACAATGTACATCGGTACCTGTCTTTTCTTCCTCCCTAAATTTCCTTCGCCCGCGCTGTGTACGAACATTTTAAGGGTACAAAATCCCTTGAGCGCCCGCCGATTATAAAAAAAAAAAAAAAAAAAATAAAACAAGTTACGACATCTCTTAGAAAACCGCACGAAGTTATAGACCCAATACTTCACCATTCCTAACTATAATCAATTTTGACTTTTCAAGTTTTCCAGTCAGATTCCATGTTTTGCAATATGTGTCTAGTCTGTTGTTCGTTAGCAGCATGGTATCTACTTTGTCAGTCAGAACGGCGATGTCATCTGCAAACATAAGTGTCGGAACCTTACCAAAATATATAACTACAGACCAATATCCATTCTGCCAGCTGTAGTTAAGATACTCGTATTTGAGGAAGTTGTATTCAAAAGATTCTACAATTATCTGGAAAAATACATATTTCTAGAAAGGAACCAGTTCGCTTTTCAGAAGTACAAAAGCATAAACCGACTAAAAGGAGATTTCGAAAATAGGCTTAATACCAGCGTCGAGAAAAATCACAACTAAGTTAGGTGGTATTGTTTATTGACTTTAAAAAAGCATTTGACACACTGAGTCCTGTACTCGTTAATATATAGATATTACTACAGTTATAAAACGTTGGAGTGCGAGGGTCTCTTTTATTTGAAAAATAGGAGTTTTAAAGTAAAACTGAAGGACCAATATAGTGACGAAGAAAAAACTGTATACAGACTTCCACAAGGCTCAAAGCTGGGTCCGTTTCTTTTTATAATTCACACTAACGATTTGCTTTCAGTGCTGAAAAAAGGCAAGGGATGTGCGTATGCTGACGATACTGCTATGGTAGTAAATTACAAAGAAGTCGAGACGGCAGAGATGATAATGCAACAGGAGTTTGGTGCAAATACAGCGTGGTGTCACGATCATGGAGTTGTGATAAGCTTCAAAAAGACAAGGACCATGCACTTTCGACCAACACATATTGCAAAACACAAACTGCATAAAAATGCATGAATACAGCTGTTTGTATCTAGAGTAAAGGATTATCGAGAATGTGTCAACGTCTTCATACGCGTTGGTTCACCTTAGTTCTTGTTGAACACCGGATGTCTTGCGCCAATGCTAGTTCGATTCCTATCTTAGATGTGATATATGAGTACTTGCCTAGGGTAACGCATCTCAACTAAATTGTCTTAAGTCTCTACATCTTCAAGTACAAAAAATTGTATACCGAATAAAACTAGCACCTCACTATGAAAGGCAACTGATTTCGAAGGATGTAAAAGTACATAACACTGGCACTGATATCAAATTTTCATGATGACAACACATACAAAAATCCAACCCAGCAATATATACTATAAATACCAGAAGACAAGCGCAAAACAGATACGAAATCCCACGTTTCTGGAACGAATACTGCCGAAGAAAATACAATGTAGCTGTCCCAACGATATTCAATGACATTCCTCCAGAATTAAGAAATGTGCCAAAAAACCAACCCAAAAATGTTACATAAAGTTCTAAAATTAAAATCAAATTAAAAGGATGAGTAAATAGGAATACGAAATACAAAATTATCGAAATCACACATAACACATGGGTTGAAAAGTCGTGCCGTTTCTAAGAGTTGGCACCACTTGAATTAAATCCATACCATTTTCAGTTAGTACCAACCTTCAAAAGATACGTGTATAAATTTGACAGTTGTGGGACAATTAGTTCTCGAGATATAGCTTTGTGAGTGAAGCAACTTTTGTTATTGTGAAAAAAAATGGATTCAAAGCAATTTCGTGTGTGGATTTATCATTGCTTTTTGATGGGAAAAAATGCAGCCGAAATGGCTTGATAAGTGTTACCCGGACTCTGCACCAGGCGAACGAACCATTCGCAAGTGGATTGAAAAATTTAAAAGTGGTCATACAAGCACCGAAGATGATGCACGCAGTGGACGTCCAAAAGAGGCTGTTTCAGATGAAAACATCAAAAAAGTCCACAAAATGATTACGAATGACCGTAAAATGAAGTTGATCAAGATAGCTGAGGCTCTGAAGATATCAAAAGAGCGTGTTAGATATATCATACATGAATATTTGGACATGCGAAAGCTCTGTTCAAAGTGAGTGTCGCGTTTGCTGACAGTCGACAAAAAACAACAACGTGTTGATGATTCAGAGGAGTGTTTAAAGCTGTTCAACCGCAATAAAGCCGAATTTTTGCGTCGTTATGTGATAATGGATGAAACTTGGCTCCATCACTTCACACCAGAGTCTAGTCGGCAGTCAGCTGAGTGGCGAGCAGGGGACGAACCTCGTCCAAAACGACCAAAAACTCAACAGTCGGGGATGCACATGGAATAATTTTCATCGACTATCTCCAAAAGGGGCAGACTATCAACAGCGACTATTACATTGCGCGTTGTTGGAGCGTTTGAAGGACGAAATCGCAGAAAAACGGCCGCATTTGAAGAAAAAGAAAGTGCTGTTTCATCAAGAAAATGCGCCGTGTCACAAGTCGATGAAAACAATAGCAAAATTGAATGAATTCGGCTACGAATTGCTTCCCCACCCCAGCGACTATTTCCTGTTCGCAGACCTCAAAAGAATGCTCGCCGGAAAGAGATTTAAGACCGAATCGCCGAAACAGAGGCCTATTTTGAGGCCAAACCAAAATCGTACTACAAAACTGGTATCGAAAGACTGAAAAATCGTTTCTATCAGTGTATCGCCCTCGAAGGCAACTATATTGATAAATAAAGTTGAATTTTGGAAAAATGTTGTGTTTTACTATAAAACGGCACGGACTTTCTAGCCCATGTGTTACATTTATATCAATATTGTTATGTAAATAGTGTTCTGCAGACAGGCTTCTCAAGATATTATGTAAAATTTTTTGTGGATATGAATGACATGCGGGTCTGTAGCCGTTCAATAGTGCGAATTTTACTTGTTGACAAAGCCATTTAGCCAGAAATTAGCTGAAGATAATTTTGCAATGTTCGACGCTTTAAATGTCCATCTGGTTTTAGATCTTGAGTCAGTGTAGGCCAAGCTCCTTTCGCAAAATTTGGCAGAATGTTGTTTAGCGAGGCGTGGAATAGATTGATTTGGGTCGCTGTTAGCAGATGCACTTACGGCCTCAATATTTTCAGCACTCCTTGCATTGTTGACTCGAATTTTTGCACCAAATTACGAATTGTGAGTCGGGTGGGGCGATTAAAACGATAGAAAATTGGCATTAGTGCTCTTAAAGTTGAGGCCATCGTCTTTTTGGTAATAAATTTTAATAATTTGTAAACGTTGCTCGTTCGAGCACTGAACCGTGACTAAATGGTAGACATTGACAAGTAAAATATTAAACAAAAAAAATTTATAGTTCTTAATGGGAAACCTTGTACAATCTATTAGTACTACACAACCCAGTTATCGATAAAAATATCTTCACTACAAGGCAAATATGTCACTAAAAGATGTGACTTTGATGCAGATGTACTGGCAAATGCTCCTAGTCTTGATGTTCATATCTTAGATATCAGCAAGTTGACCCTATGGACTTTTCTGCGGCTAGAGTTTCAGAGTCAGGAAAGTAATGTAATCAAAATGGCATGAAACTGATGACCGATACTATTGTATGTTGCCAAGTAACAAGCTTGGACTTCGTTCGGTAAGCATGCAGTGTGCGGTGATATACACAATTGTAGTCAAGTTTGACTTAGTTTGAATACGTACACATCTTTTAGAACAATCGAAAAGTCATAGCGAGATCCTGGGTCAAAACTGAAACGATGATCAAATCGCCGATTAAATTGGCAAGGTAAGTTCAGAGGAGAATTTTTCAGAACATGGGTTTGCATTGTGTGTACGAGCATGACAAAGCGAATAATAGAATGAATTTGAGAGACTACGCACTGGGATCAGGTAGATGTCTTGTGGGATTATGTAGTTTTAAGTAGAATTTGCTTCCAGTTAGGCGACCTAGGGCCTTAGTGCACACATATACGAGTACATCTTATTGCACGACGATGATTATGATAGTAGACGGCATCACAGTACATTTATTACAAATTTGTGTACATACATACCTCTTACAGCGTGGATGAACTATCACTGTATTATAAATAATATGGTGCATAAATTATTTACATGTATAAACTATATGTTTACATGGTTTGGGTTTGGGTCAAAGATCTCTGTAAAATGTTAACTGCATTTAATATTCCCCTTAACAATACTAAAGACATATGTCGGTTCTTTAAAATGATGACTTAAAACATAAAAGGTCTTATAACTTTCCTTTTTACCTCACAATTTATTTGCCACCACTTTTACCAGTGTTTATTACCGTAAGGGTCATATAAAAATGCTTAGGTATATAATTTAATTTCACCCCTGTTAAAGCAGATGGTTAAACTCCGCTCTGTTACTCGTATTATAAATTAGCATGCGGTAAGATCATTATGTCATATCATTTATTCTGGTGTTTAGCTTACCAATGTCAGAGTTGAGGAGGCAGACTTTTTTATTTAAATTAAAAAGTTAAATTCTAGTTACCACAAACTTGCATTACAATTTTTATTATTAGCTCTTCAGTTAGCATCTTAAGCACTTCAAGTGAGTAAATCGGTTTTAATTATATATATATAAGCGAGCTTGTGCACAAAGAAATATGGGTGTGTATAAACAATATATATATACGAATATCCAACTCTAAAACAAGTTCGTATGTCAACTCTTTTGTTTTCAAAAACACATCTCGTGGACGCAATGCAGGAATAGTCAATCTCAATTCAACAAAAAAATTGTGAACAACACAATGGTAAGAGTCAATGAATCAGTGGATTGTTGGCTTCCATCAACTTTTTTATTTATCTTTGTCAAGAAACAAAAAAAATTCTCTACATACGATTCACAATCAATTAAGACATGCAGGAGCATGGGTGTTGGTGAAGGCGGATGAAGATATTCTAAGTCATTTTGAACAAAATATCCGTCGAAAGGAATACGAAGAAGGAACACATCTCGCCTTACGTGGCGCGTAAAAGTAGAAGGGGACTACAATCATCTTAGAGTGTAAAACTGCAAGCAAATGACTGAAGACTGCGCTAACTGGAAAGGTTTACTAGTTGAGGTTGAGGTATACCTTGGATTTCATCTAATTCAAATTATATAGCTAAGGACTGAAACGAATAAAATTTGGAAACTTCAAAGTAAAAAAAAATATTTTCATAATTCATGTAAATTTTTTTTATTTGCTTTAAAACTCTGTTTTTATTAAATTCATTTACAATTACAAAAAATAAAAAAAATTATATGGGTTCCCATTCTTTCCTCAACTTCTTTCGAATGTCCTTCATAAGGTTGGTGACAGTTACATCCGTGATCTTTTTGGACTCTCTTTTCCATTTAGCACTAAAATCTTTTACAACCTTTGCACACTGCTCACTTTTCCTCAATTTAGCTTTGACCAAAGCCCAATGCCTTTCAATGGGACAGCACTGTGGAACATTGGGTGGATTCATGTCTTTTGGGATAAAGTCGACATTTTTAGCAACAAGAAAGCTCAACGTCGCATGAGCATAGTGAGCTGAAGCTAAATCTGGCAAAAATAATGTTGAACCCTCGTATTTGTTTAAGAAAGGAATCAACCGTTTTTTTTATGCACTCGTTAATGTACACTTCTCCGTTAATTGCTCCCGTTGTAATAAACGATGGGCTTCTGTGTCCACATTGGCAAATGGCCTGCCAAACGAGATATTTCGACCCGAATTTTTCCATCCCAATCGATGCTGTTGATTGCGGAAGAATCTCAGCTTCAAACGAATTGTAAGACTGCGCATCTGGAAGAGTAGTTAAGTCGGCTTTGACATAAGCTTCTTCATCCAAAACCAAGCACGCTTTCTTGTCGCCGATCAACTCGTATAGCTTTTGGGCTCATGTTTTTATGACTTTTTTTTGCTTTTCAGTAACTTTTGGTATTTTTTGTTTTTTTCGTGTTTTTAGACCGTTACGTTTTTTAGATCTTTGTACCATTGTTTGATTGGTATTACATTTGCGAGCAACATCTGTGGATGACATAGTCCGGGTTTTTACGATGGTATCCACTATTTTCCTGTCCAAATTTGCTCCAGTGTGCTCCACTTTTAGCTCCACTTTTCTGTTTTCGCTTGACAGTTACGTCTCTAAATATCGTTTAATAACAGAATCCACTGTACTGCGTGCTATGTTTACATTTTTTGCGATGAAATGGTTTGGACGCGAAGTATTTTTGAGCCATTTGTTGATGATCTTTTTACGGCGTTCCTCTTGACTCATATTTTATAAATATTTTAAACCGCACCGAACTATAATCAATAACAAAATGCAACTAGAGAGTATACGGGCTAATTTGGGTACAAAATGGGATTGCAATTTTTACGCATTGGAAGTATAGCCCGTATTAAAATTTACAGATTTAATTCGTTTCAGTCCTTACTACGGTTTTATTTATTCTTTGGTTATCTAATCTTATCTCATTTAATTGAAACACTGAAAACACAATGAAGCTTGTAGCATGGCGAAGAGTATCGACAAATGCATGCAGCAAGGCAAAAGGCATACAAGGCGGCGCTGCAAAAAAAAGACACGAGAGCTATGAGCAAGGAAGACGGGAAACATCGCCTTCTGAGAAAAAAAGGAAAAGAAATGCTCCATCGAGGTCTGCTTCTGTAAAAATTATGTTAAAATATTCTATAAAGTGTAAAGAACTAAGACACAAATACCGAACAGAGATAAGGATGGGAACTTCATAGTAGAGTCAGATTCGATGCAGAAAGGACGAATTCTGAAGACTATTTTACTCATCTATTAAATAGGATCGGACGAAAGCATGCCCAGTGCATATAATCCCATCAGAGTTTGCTCAATTCCCGAAGAGGGAGACCATCTAAACCAACTTAACATCATGTACACGTTTTTATTAGTTGTACTATGTCAACGTTGAAACTCTATATCAATAATGAAATAGGTATTCATCAGTGCAGGCGTGATAAGTGCACCATCGACCAGACATTAACCTCAAAACAGAACTTTTTAAATCGGTGGAACTCCAAATCGATGTCCATCACCAATTTTTTGATTTTTGATTTTAAGACCGTATATGAGAGTACCTATATAGGCGAGTGTTGGCCAAAACTAAAGCAACTAAAATCCGTGTTTTGCGATACATTTCATATAAATTTAGTCCAAAGCCAAAAAAAAGTTGCCAATAGCATGGAATGAGCAGCAATTTTACGGCATTAAAATGAAATACAGACATCCAATTGAATTCACTTTACTTTTCAGCTGGCCAAAACAAAAGCAATTCAATTTGCTCCGTAATTTTTCCTTAAAGTTCTCCGTCCTAAAAAAAACCGTTATTTTGACTAAACTACTCATATCTGAATTGTCAGTATTAAAAAAAAAGATAATTGACTAATTCGCGTGCATTAGCCTGCTGCAGCAAGATTTAAAGATCTTGTTCCCTAAATTTTATCTAAAGTGACCAGAAATAAATACTCCAATGACCTTTTTCTAAAGACATTTGTCATTATGAAGATTATGAAAAAGAACATAAAGCGTTCCGCAACCACCTAAATAAAAAAAATACAGAGTACTAAAATGAATTATTTCAAGCAACAATTGTTAAATGCAAAGAACAATCCAAAGGAGACATGGAAGATCATCAATTCAATACTTGGCAAAAAAGTCATAAATCTGGATGATCTGTTGGCTAAAAACTTTACTACAAACAAGTATGATAATCTCGCAAATCATTTTGCACAGAAATTTCTTTAGATATATGCGAACATAAATCTTACTCGGGTCCATCCAGCAGTATTCAGCGATCAATGTATATGAATGAAGTTAGTACTGAAGAAGTACAAAAAATTCTTAAATTACTTAAAGACAACAAATCAGCAGGAGAAGACGGTATATGACCAAACGACTTAAGAAATAATGCAGAGGTTCTGACTCCGGTTTTAGCAAAACTTATAAACTTGAGTCTGGAACAATCAAAGGTCCCCGAAAGACTTAAAATATCCGTCATTCGACCGATATACAAGGGTGGCCCGAAAAACGATATCGGGAACTACCGTCCGATTTCAATCGGTAACGGATAAAGTCCTCGAAGAGGTGGTATTCAAAAGACTTACTGAATATTTGGAAAAGTATAATATAAATATTGTCAAAAAATCAGTTCGGCTCCAGACAGAAAAAAAGTATAAATCGGTTGATCGGTGATTTTTTAAACCAAATTAACCAAAATCAAGAAAAAAACATAGCACCATAGTACTTTTTATCGATTTTAAGAAAGCCTTTGACACGCTATGCCATAAAAATATTCTAAAATAGATGGAAAGAGGGTATAAGAGGACCACTTTTGTCATGGTTAGAGGGCTACCTAAAAAATCGCAAATATAAAGTCAAAATTAAACAAAGCCTAAGCAAAGAAAAATCTTCAAAATATGGGGTTCCACAAGGATCCAAATTAGAACCGTTAATTTTTATTATATACATGAACGATATGCTTGCAGCTCTTAACAAAACACAGCACAGTTTACGCATACGCAGACGACACGGCAATTATCGTTAACCACAGGGACGTTGAAGCAGCTGAAAAAATCATGCAGAAGGAGTTTGATATAGTCACAACATGATCTCACGACAACTGCAACGGCCTGATCATAAATGCAAAAGAAACTAAAGTAATACGTCCTCCGCACATCCTAAAACACAAAATTTTAATAAAAATGCAAGGTTATGATTGCCTACATAAGGTTAACAGTCATCAACTTCTTCGAGCTGATGACAACTGCTCGACGATCCTGGATAATGTATCTACGAGTATATACAAATATTTAGGGGTCACCGTCGATTACAATTTTAAGTGGAGCTATCATGTTGAGGCACGAATAAATAAACTCAGGGGATCCGCTGCGCCTCTTTTCCATCTTAGCTATCGATGTCCAGCAGATGTTCCTCAACAATGCTATTATAGCCTAGTGGAGTCTCACCTAAGGTACGGCATCTTAGCGTTGGACAACACGCCATAGCTCCAGCGGCTAAACTCACTGCATGCCAGCATACAAAAAATAGTTAAGAAGTCAGAACGACATCATGACATAATGACATAAGACAATTCCTCACAATAGAACAATTGTATAAGATGGACACACTATCAACTTTCAAAGATGATAACAAGCAGTTAACACACGTAGACGGCAACAAAATAAGTTTTTGGTCCCAAGATTCTGGAACGAATATGGACGTAGAAAGTATGCAGTTGCTGTACCGGCAATATTTAACGAGCTTCTTCTTGAATTCAAATGTATAAACGATAAACAGTTTTTTTATGTACGTGTAATGAATTTGTATTTTGGACTCAACATAATGTAATGTAATTAATTTTAAAGACCAATCTTCTGCAGACAAGCCCCCTGGCTTTGCAGATTCACATTCATATTGTATTGAATGTCATTCTTTTAGAACAAATAAAAATTCAATTCAATTCAATTCAATTCTTGTTTTAAAAATTCTAAGCACTTTGTTTTTTACGGCTTTTGAAGTGGTTTCTGTTTTTCCCCGTTCGTCAACGTTTCCATGTTCGTTAAATCGTTTCACCCACTTCCTCGCAAAATTCTCTGACTTTCTGAGATACTTTGCTGCAGCTGTAACGGATAATTTTGACTGCGGACTAGAAGATGAATAATTCTAACGGAAACCAAAAAATTTTTATCGTCTGCGACTAAAGGGTTAATTTTTACGAGCCACACGCTTTTGTCAAACACACTGTAAAAGTGATATTTCACAATCTGAATTATCCAAAAAGTATTCAATCCCAAAATCGGTGATAAGCCGAGGTGATAGGCCAAGATTTATCTCATACCGGGAACTCAAAATGATCATTAGGACGATAAAGAGCTATCCCTTTATGTCATCAAGGGAATTACAAAACGACCTTAGCACAAAAGTTAGCGCCAAGACACTTCGTCGGAAAGCTGTTGATGGTGGTCTTTCATCATTCAGGATCGCAAAGAAACCATTTATTTCAGCCAAAAACAAAAGAGCTAGACTGGAGTTTGCAAATAACCCTATTACGTATTTCCACACAGTATCGAAGCGGAAAAGGGTACTATTTTCCGACGAATCCAAGCGGCCAGATGGCTTTCGCAGGCCAATCAATGAAGCATTGGATCCTCGATACTTAAAGGGTATTGTGATGCATGGAGGGGATAACATTATGGCTTGAAGATGTTTCTCTGGACATGAAATTGGTGGAGTAGATGGAATTGTGGACCGACTTATTTATAAAGGTATTCTTAAAAACAATATACTGCCACACGCTGAGGAGGAATTGCCACTGAAATGGTTATTTCAGCAGGATAATGATCCGAAGCATGCTTCAAAAATAGTTCTAGAGTGGCTTGGGGATCAGAAAATCAATGTTATGGAATGCCCAGCCCAGTGCTCTGATCTCAACCCGATAGAAGATCTATGGGAGATTGTAAATCGGTGAATAGTTCGGGAGAAATGCAGAAATAGGGACAAGCTTTATATTTAACTCCAGGCTTGAAAAAGACATCCCAGGCTCTATAATTTCCAATCTGAACGAGAGTATGCCAAGAAGGTGTAGTTCAGTAATCAAAAACAAAGGTTTCGTCGCGATGATTACTATTAAATGTGAAAATTTACAATGTAGTTGCTTTTGTTTTGGCCAGCTTAAAATCGACATGGGTACAGTATTTTTATTCTTCTTTTTTTTCTGCTTATGAACAATTATTTTTATTTCTTTTATTTTGTTTTCGAATATATTTGCTTGTTTTGTAAAGAAAAACATAATAAAATATCATATATTGAAATTCAATCAGTTTTACCGCAGAATCTTGTGCTTATGTAAAAGTTGCTTAAGTTTTGGCCAACTTTGTATATAGATAGAGCCATGTCAAATTTTGCTCTCCCTGTCAAGAAGTGTTATGTGATTTTTTTAACACCATTCCTAAAATAATTGCCATCATGCCCTATACGGATTGTAGCCCCACATTGTATCGCATTTTAGGGTACCAATAAATGGTCTCCTGTACCCGAGGAGATATCTTAGAATTGTTTTTTTCAAGATACTTCGGAAAATAGTAATTTATAAATAAAGTTTCCGTTTAGAAAACTAAGCCAAATAACATAACATATATCCTCCTTGTTGGTTCTCATTTTTCAATATACCACAATAAGAAGCTTTCTCATTTGGAAATTCTTTCACGGGATTGAGACTTATGATGAAAATTATGCGGGGTGAGCTCACAGACAGACGTGAGTCGCTGCTTTAATAGATATTTTGTTATTATCTGTAAAGTGTTTTTACTATAATAATTATAGAAGTCTTTCAAGACTCAAATTCAGCACATCTATTTCCCATATCGAACTAAATGCCAAAACAAACGTTACATAAGTAACCATACGGTAAAGCTAAATCATAATACACCCTTTATAAATGACCAAGTACAGTTCTTCACATAACAGCTATTTATAATTTTAACTGCAAAAGTAACATCAACAATACCCCACAGACTTGCTGCTGACTGCTGACTTACAAATACTAAACACATCCTCCCTGGTGTTCCCCAGAATTCACTGCGGGCAATTAAAAGTATAACACTCACAATCGAGCAATTATTAAGATTTTTTACCCACGCTTAAGTGTGTTCCCAGATTGTTAACACAAAAATTACAAAATAAAAATTCTACCAAAGTCCACCGAAATGAGAGCTCTGAGCTTGAAGATCCTAAGAGTGCAAAGTATCTACTCAATGAAATACAAAAAAAAAAAAATTAAAACAATTCAGAGAGCCACGAGAAATTTCACTTCGCTTTTTATTGCCCGCGCATATTCGTATAAACTCGTGTCACCGCACCTCTGCAAATTGTATATTTATCTGATCTATCTTCTTACTCTTTGATTCGGAATTGTTTGTCTAATTTGAAATCGAAAACTTGTGCCGCCGCAATACATTACATATATTACAAGTAGAATGGATGACGATACTCGTAGTCGTATTCGTATCTGCACCTACTACTCGTACTATGAGTCTAAGTTTAAATTTGAGTTAAAGTGAGACTAACGTCGAGTCTCGAACCCACTGAAGAGATACTAGCTGCTATCTAGGAATACCTACTCTAAACCAGACTGCGTTCCACCACCATCTCGCTAGTAGCACTACACCGGATCGGTATAAAACTCTTTCCGTATGCAAGTCGTGGCTTAATTTTACCTTGAACTTGCTACCGTTCAGACTTTAGTTTTAGTCGGTGAAATAGAGAAGCCACAAAACCGTTGGTATCCGATCGCGCCCGTGTTTCCAGTATCGGGATGGTGATTTGAATCGTTGAATAAAATTTTTTTGAAATTTTTCGAGCCTTGAAAGTGTACTCGTGGTACTGCAGAGTAATGAGATAAATTTGAACATTTTACCGGAAGTTGATGATCGGTCGTCAAGTTGTGTGAAAGTGGCAATTCATTGGTTTTATTAGCTTTGCTTCGAGTTCTATTTCTGTTTCTACGATTTTATCATTTCGATAAAAGTTTGGCGGATTAAAATTTCGCATGCGAATCCAACGGGATTGAGGTGAAAAACAAAAAGATACAAATACAAAATGAGATTCAATGCGTTGTTACTGTGTACATTGTTATTACTGCTTTATGTGAAAGCGCAACAATCTAAAGGTAAAAATCGCTACACAAATACACAAATACGAGTAGATACATTTTACTATTTGTTTTTGTTTGTTCTTTAAATCTGCAATTGAATTTAAGTTGCAGGCTATAAATTTAATAATTGAAAGACTGATGACGTGAGTAGAGAATCTCGTGCTCTGATTGATTGAGATACGAATACGAGTTAGTTGTGTGTTTTTAGTTGAAGTGAATTTATGGATTTAGAGGAAAGACTACATTGTGTTAGATCCAATTCAGGTAACCGTTCGCACGGTGGGTTCATGAAATTAATATGAGCCATGCCATGAGCACTGTAGCAATATGGTTTACTATTTTTGTGGTTTGGGTACCTTTTGCTAACGGATTCCATAATATATTCAACGTGTTGGATTAAAACAGTAACCGACAAATGTTCCTATTCTTAGAACATGTTTTTAAGAGTTGACCCCTTTTTGGAGACTCTTAATTGTTCTACATAAATGTTTGTTTTTGTAATTTTTTTTTTCCACTGACGATTAAGTAGTTTGTGAGGAAAAATTTTGCGAATAAAGATATCACGCGGTGGTAGATTATTTTGAAATGCAAATGAATGGAACTGGACTGCTTCACGAACTGCGTTTTAATGCAAATGATTGGAGTATGTTATTTTTCATTGGAGGAATGAATATACTCGTACATATCTGAAGGATAATTAACTTTTTGTGAATTTTTTCAACAAATTTGAGCCTTAACGATATATTGTAATATTTGTTTGGTGCATTAGCTTTTCCGACGTGATTTTTTTCATTTAAAATCCTACCAAATGTTCCCTTAAAAAACGATATGATACTGCTATAAGATATTTATAATGGAAGCGTCATTAGTTGACGTCTTGTTTATATTCGATTATTCAACATGTGGCAGCTCGCTTGTATCTTCCTAGTAGCCATAGGTTTGCTTCTACATTCATTTCATGGGGATTCAATTTTGAGCTTCCAAACAAATCAGTAAGTCGCGATATGTTAACACTAGAAAGACCAGAGTTTTTTTTTTCCAACTATAAAGACCAGAACCGTCAATTTGACGGTTATATTGAAAACGCATTATTTTAAGTGCAATAATATCAAAAGAGCTGTAAAACAGGCTTAGAAATATTACTTTTTATTGTTAAAAGATTTATTTTACATAGGTTGACATTTGACACATATTTTTCTTACACTTTTGACACATTTTCCACACATAACTTTATTATATTCTTCACAGCTCTCTGATGATCGATTTTTCTTACAGTTTGCATTGATTTGACACTGTTTTATTTTGTATTTTGAATGACAAAGACAACAGGAGCGGTTTGTGATGGTCCAGCAGTTGTTACTTCATGTTCTGCTACAGATTCACTTACTTTTGTCAATTCTTGAACAAGTTGGAAAATTAAATTTTGACGAGAAATATTAGATTTCGTAATTTCCTTAGAAATTATCCAAGAATCGAGGGCAGCCGTATCTAACACATTGTCCAGCACATGCATAGGCCATCTAGTGCTAGCTCGGACAGAATATTGTCTAAGCATTTGATCGAACACGTCAACTCCATATTTTGTATTGTTGTAAAAGGTTACTGATTCGGGAAATTTCTTCGGACCAGTTTCAATTGTCACACCTGGATGTAAAGTCCTAGCACCTAATGTTCTTTTCAGGTTATCCATGGGAAACAGTCAATGTTGTGTTGTTACTGCTTTTTGATATAAAGATTTATATCGATGGGGACGAATAGATTTGTACTCTTTGGAATTTCTTTTCGAGTCTTTCATATGGTTCCAACCAGGCTAGTTCTTTTGGCATTTCATTTTTCTCCTAATTTGTTTGACGTAAAAAAATTGTCCATTGTAATGTTACGTCCTTGATTCAAAAAGGATTCTGTTAATTATAGAATTACATACACAAGTATTTTGAGTTTACATCCACCAGTAACAAATATTTGAAACCAAACTTATATGATTTGTTTGCCATATATTGTATGGATGGGCACCGTGTTTTACAAGGGTAAAGTTGCTCATCAGCACTTGAGTTTTCTTCTGGTGTATAATTTAATTGACAATTATCAATAAATTTATTCCAAATGGTGGATGCTGGAGCAAATTTATCCTCAAGTCAAAGCGTAAACATTTTAAAATTTCCTTGAATCTGTTTTTTGCCATTGTCTTATGAAAGATTGGCGGTCCCCATTGTGTTGACCGCATAAGATCTAAGTCTAATGAACTTGCATTATAAGCACTTCTAGCACAGACTAATCCCAAGAAATTCTCTAACTTACAAAAGACAAGGTCCAGTTCTCATTTTTGGTTTTCTGCTTGGCTTCAATTTCTGTGCAAAGCTTTATACGACGTAAAATTTGTTCGTCAATGTAAAGGGTCCGCCATCTAACGTTTTTTTTTTTCAACTAGTGCTTATTTCGTGAATGGTAACACTTAGCTCATGTCTGATTTGACAGATAATTAGTTTTATCCTTCCACTGAACGAATATGGTTGTGTATATGCTTGAACAACGCTGGGAAATATTGCGACATTACTTTGAAAATCATGGTAATGTTGCAGAATGTGTGCGAAAATTGCGTACGGATTTTGGAAGAAGAGAAGCACCGTCAGCTCCGTATGTTCGTGAAAGAAACTGGCATCCTCATCGATAAACCAAAGCGTGAAAAGCCAAAAACAGTGCGTACACCCGAGAATATTGCTGCTGTGGCAGAAAGTGTGCGTGAAGCGCCATCAACATCAATTCACCGTCGTTCTCAACAATTGAACATTTCGGAGACATCATTGAGACGAATTTTGCATAAAGACCTTGGTATGACGCCATACAAAGTCCAATTGGTTCAGGAGTTGAAGTCAACTGACCATCCATTGCGTTTTCGCTTCGCTAAGTGGGCCTGCGATCGACTTAGAGAAGATGCCGATTTTGCCAAAAAAATCATCTTTTCAGATGAAGCTCATTTTGACCTCGGCGGGTATGTAAACAAGCAAGATTGTTGCATTTGGGGCACAGAAAACCCGCACGCATACATTGAAAAGCCGATACACCCAAAACGAGTCACTGTTTGGTGCGGATTTTGGTCCAGAGGCATAATTGGGCCATTTTTCTTCGAAAATGAGCAAGGAATGGCCGTTACAGTCAATGGCGATCGTTATCGGGCCATGTTGATCGAATTTTTGTTCACAAAAATTGAAGAGGAGGATATTGGCAACATTTGGTTTCAACAGGACGGCGCTACGTGCCACACAGCCGAAGCTACACTCGATGTTTTGCGCCCTGTTTTTGAAGATCGCATTATCAGCCGCAGAGCTGATGTCGTTTGGCCACCTCGGAGCTGCGATTTGACACCGTTGGACTATTATTTGTGGGGTGCCGTAAAAGATAAGTGTTACGCCGACAAGCCAAAGACAATTGACGCTTTAAAGGGCAATATTCGTGAAGCCATTGGTGAAATACAGCTGCACACAATCGATAATGTGCTTAAAAATTGGACCGATCGTGTAGGCTACTGCATGGCAGCCATTTGAATGAAATTATTTTCCATTATTAACCGGAAGGATTGTACTTTCAAATAAAAAAAGAAATTTGAGAAAATATTCAGTAGTTTTTTTTATAGCATTTTCAAAAAAAAAAAAAACCCTATATAATTTCCATGCAGTTAGTAATTTTTTATTTTCCACGTTCCTTTTAACATGAGCTTTGGGTCCAGGAATTACTGTCAACACATTCTGCTGACTTCGGTGTCCTCTTTGTCCAGATGTATTTGGCTAAGAACTGTTTGATATGCAAATCCATTCAGTCCTATCCACACCAACTGCTTTGTTCCCAACAACAGGAAGTGTAGAAAATCTCGAGCTTCGTGGTTGAGAAATATCAGGAACACTAGGGTCTCCACCGCAGCCTCTGATTCTTCACTTGAATCACTTGCTGTAACTGTAGGTAAAAAATCAGGATCCTGTACTGGGTCGTTACCAACTTCGTCCTTAGTCTCACCGCCAACTTCTTCAATAGATTGAAGTCTGCAGAGTAGTTGAAGTATTTCTGATTCAGTACAAAAATTTTGGTGGTGGGCCATCATCAAATCAATGACACTATGAAAATATAAATAAAATAAACAAAAATGAACTCAACAAATTCAATATAAAAACTCAAAATTCGAAAATAATTTTACTTATACTCGTACCACACGTCAATTCACAATAAAATTTTCCAAAAAAACTGACTTTGGTCATGGATGTCGTAATTTAGCCCCATGTAAACACTTCAAATAACATAAGATTGTATATAGCCGTCATCTTGACGGCATTGGTCTTTTTAGGTAGAACTTACTTTATCTTAATATCAGTTTAATCTCGCAACGTGATATTTTGCAAGAACATACAAAATAATGAAATAATTCAGAAAATGATTTTATCACAGAGACATATAGTAGACGTATGAAAATCAAAAACCGTCAAATTGACGGGTCTGGCCTTTCTAGTGTTAATGTTCCTTCAAAATATTGCAACATTTTTGGAAAACTAGTTTAGTTAAGCATGGTTCAAGGTAATCCAGAGGGTCCTCTGTCTTCCTTTACATTGCATAGATATAAATAATAGAAGTAAATCGTACCTAGCAAGCATACGATCGGTTTTAAGTAATTCTCCAATAGATTAAGCAACAATGATATCTTGTCAACATTCATCACGCTAGTAATTATGCTGCAGATTGCACCGTTAATGGCTGTAGAAAATCTTGTGCAGTGAACTGGATGCTTTCTCTAAGCACCTTACCATTTTTTGTGCGTAAACTTACGTAATAAACTAAAACCGTATTGATTTGGAATTCCTATCATGGCAGTCCTACGCGACTTGGATAGCTAGTTTCTTTGAAAGTCGATAATCAGGAAAAGAGAAAACCTTAGTTATTTGGTCGAACTGTAGTTTGAGGGACTTCATTAAAAGTGAAGATACGAGTACTATAAAGCTTTTCCACGTTCTTATACAGGGTCTTCTAACTTTGACAGTTGATAGCGGCCATATTGTTGAAGCTATATCTGGCTGCCATTTATCCAATTTGTTTTGCCAAATCACCATGGACGGACATAGCGTTCATCAACACGTGCAAATGATGAAATTGTGCGCTATTTGCAGTGTGGTGGATAAATTTGAGTCCACTGGTTCAGTAAACGATAAACCAACACCTGTATGTCGACGAAAGATCTGCCGAAAACATCGCCGCTGCCCTTGAGAGTGTGCAGGAGAATCCGAGGAAGTTGATTGGCTTGGGCTTGTACCCATACAAAATTCAACTGACTCGGGAGCTGAAGATAAACGACAATAAACAACGACGTGTATTCGGGGAATGCTCTCTGGAGCAGTTGGAAACTGGCCCTAATTTTCATCGAAAAATCATCTTCGGCGATGAGGCCCATTTATAGATAAATGGGTACGTCAACAAACAAAATTGTCGAATTTGGGATGATGCCAATCCACATGAGATCCAACAGCGTCCAACGCATCCCCAAAAGGCCACTGTTTGGTGTGAATTTTGGGCTGACGGCGTCACCGGTCTATATTTTTTTGAGGACGACGTTAGCCAGGCCATCACCGTCAACGGCGAGCGCTATAGGCCGATGATTACCAACTTCTTTTGACCTGAATTGGATGATATGGACACCAACGGCATGTGGTTTCAACCGAACGGCGCTGCGTGCCACATAGCTCATGCCACATTGGAAATTCTGCACGATTGGAGGCCATGGTCGTGAGATACGTGGAGGTGATGTGAACTGGCCACCAAGATCGTGCGATTTGATCCTGTTAGACTTTTTCTTGTTATTCAAATGAGCCAAAAAGCACAGCGGCTCCATTGAAATCGCCAATAGCATTCCGCCCATTCAAACTTTCAACCGTAACACCTGTCTCGCTATGAATGCTCATCAGTCAAGCCCATTTTCGGACGTACTCTAAAATATCGTGATTCTTTTCTAAGCTGTACCACTCGCGTATGGAATGCCTTACCGATCTCTGTGTTTCCTGTTCGTTATAACTTACAAACATTTAAAAACAATGTACATCGGTACCAGTCTTTTCTTCCTCCCTAAATTTCCTTCGTCCGCGCTGTGTACGAACATTTTAAGGGTACAAAAACCCCTTGAGCACGAGCTCAGAGTCATGGAAAATTGGACATTTCGGATACACGCCACCCAGAGAAGCCGTGGTGGACATTTGAACGATATTACGATCCATACATAATGGCATCAATAGCCTTTCAAACGAATAAAAAATTTCGATGATATCTCACACACACTTTGTTTTATTTAAATTCAAAGATAGGAAGCGCTTAATGAAAGACTCTTTACTTCCAGTACCTTATATGCTACTTAGCCTATGTAGAGTTTAACCGATTCCCATACTGCTTTATAACTCCTGCGTACTGCTATAACCATTTTTCATACAGATTTTGAAAGATAATAGTTCTGATATTGCTAATAACTCGCATACAATCCCTTCAAGTATAATATTGAAGAACTCACATGACCCCCAGTAACTATCTCGAGAAATTCTCTGTGAGCCATTACTGAGCTTCATAGGGGACCAAAGCATTCTTTATTTTTACCATTTTTACCATGCATAGGCGGACGAGCTTCCCAGAGATGCCAAAACCCGGTATGACTATACATATGAGTGAATGAATGTATTGTATTTGTAAAATTGTCTTAAAGTCACATTGATGAGGACTAACCTGCTAGTCGACGAAGAATTTTATGACAGGTCGAAGTGTCCCACAGGATTTTGTAGGCGATATCGAGGAGGGCTTACATTTCTCTCTAGTTCAAGGAGACGAGCCACAATACCGAAAAAGGAATGAACTACTATTCATACATCTATTCTATAAATGAGTTAGTGTTTCCTTTATTGATACTCGTAGACTTATGTTTGATTATGGGGGTAGTTGACGACGAACTGGCTGGAAATGGTTCGACTGATTCTTTCGCCGGTCCTGAGTCGTTCTGTAATATCCCAAATTCTGCAATTAATTCATCAATGAAGAGTTGGGAGAACAGAATGTATATCATCAGGCTAAAAGAGACATCAAACCCTTTCACAAAAAATCAAGAGAATCCCTACAACTCAAAAGGGATGATATTAAAAGAGTTAGATTTCTAACTGGACACTACCACCTTCAGTATCACCTACACAAAATAAGTCTTATTCAGGAAACTGAATGTTGTCTTTGTATGGAAGACGACGAAACTCTGGAACAAATTTAATGTGAATCCATGGCTCTAAGTGCTTTAAGGAGACGACGTTGTCTTAGAGAAAATTTAATCTCCACCAGAGAGATTTTCGATTTCATCAAAAGAGTTGAATTTTTATTTATTTTTACAAAAGATGTTTTAGTTCATAGTGCCCCCACAATAGGCGTATCAGGTTCCTTACACGAAAAAAAAAAAATGTAAGTAGTCGTTTCATTAACTACGATTACAATTCTGGACTTGGCGTTAGAACTACCTACGTTGAAGCAATCTTTGGAAACATAAACTTTCGCTTTTGAGAACACATGACATTTAAATTCTTACCCTTGTCTTTTTCTGGAGAAAAAACGAGATTTTAGTAGGCAGTCCTTCTACTTATTTCAGTAGTCACACTAATAGCACCAAGATTTTTTATCTTCCTTTTGCCATTTTAATCCAATTGCACGAGGCAGTGATGCTCGCTTTGTAGTGGCCTCAGTAGAATTTTTTTTATTATCCCAGGCACCTTGTAATTTTCGACAGTAACACCGATCCACCCCGATGCCTCAACCTTCTACTCCGTTATCTCAATATCTTGGCTAGAGAAAAAAAAAACCCTTATTTAACACTGGTAAATGGTTCAAGGAAATGCATACCTGCCTAAATATTTTGCTACTGCCAATTAAATACTTGCAGGCTATATTCATAAATGCTCATTGTTGTGCCCTGAGCCGTACATGGTAGATACGATACATTAGCAGCTATTATTCGCTTTGAAATTAATTTATTCTCTTGTGATTAAATAAATGATATAAAAGATCTAAGTAGATTAACTCGGTCAATGCATGCAGCACTCATAATCATTTATTGCTTTACGTCAGTCACGCCAAGTGATCACCAGCTTGATGCACACACTTGAGCTGGTTTACCAACTGCACGGTGCACTGAAGTATCTGTATCCATAATTGCTACAATTTATAGGTATACGAGTATTGTGCGGGAAAAATATTTTCCGCGCATTTGCTATTTTTTTTTTAGAACTTCTTCTCTAGTGTATCTAACGTATCATCTCGATATTATTGTATTTTTATTTAATAGAGTGTCTGTTGTAATGTTTATCTGTTTTTAATTTAATTGAAAAAAAATAGTCTTCGAAGGCACTTGGCTCTCTCGAGTGTTTTTATAGCCATCATGTAGCAAGTTATTATAAATATTTCTTCAAATTCAAATTTGGTCTATATAAGCAATCCTTTAGAAAGAAAAGGATTAGTTTCTTCATTTCTTGTTATATTGACAGGGGCTCTTGAATTAATATATAGACGGTAAAAGTCAAAAACGTTCTTAGGGTCTAGCTATTTATACACCTTAAACGATTAGCGGATAAAATAGGACGTATAGACCGAAGTATAGACGGACAGAAGGACATAAGCCATCGTATAGATCAGCAGAGAAAGAGGATATAAATGATGATTTTGTTAGAGGTATACAAATTCATTATGAAATACAATAGAATATTTGAAGCTAATGTTAATGTTTACAATATTAGCTTTATTTAATAGATAATTTTATGCCATTAGTGTTTAAATATAAAAAAATTCCTGTGCGTGCCACGGCTAGCTCGAATGAAGCGCTATCGTGAGGACCCATTTTCGACAACTTTATCGAGTAACTGGAGCCGTATATCAGCAATAACATGGCGAATGGTGACTTCAAAATCGTCCAGCGTCTCTGGTATATCGGCATAGACTAGTGACTTCACATACCCTCAAAGAAAGTAATCTAAATCTATGAGATTACAACATCGTGGAGGTCCGTTCACAGGTCCATTGCGCGAAATTATGCGCTCAGCAAATGTTTCCCACAATAAATTGATGGTGTTGCGAACCGTTGGGCTGTTGCGCCATCTTGTTGAAACCGAAGCTCTGTCACATCAATGCCATTTAACTGAGGAACGAAAAAGTCAGAAGTCATATTTCTCCATTGACGGTAATATTCTGGCCGGCATCGTCCTTAAAGAAATATGAGCAGATGATTCCACAAGCCTATAAAGCACACCAAACAGTGAGTTTTAATGGTTGTAAGGGCGTCTCGACAAAGGCTTCTGGGTTTTCTCCACTCAAAATTCCGCAATTTTGCCTCTTTACATATTCATTTAATCAAAAACGGGCTTCATCGGAGAACAAAATTTTGCGTTAAAAATGAGGATCAAGCCGAATCATGTTTTCGGCCCATTCACCGAACCAACGACGCGTATTATGGTTACGCGGTTTCAACTCTTGCAGAACCTGGATCTTATAAGCTTTTAAGCCAGGATCTTTCCGTAAAATCTTCCACAAAGTGGATGGGCATAGCTCCAATAGCTGTGCACCATGGCGAATCGACTCATTCGGATTCTTCTCAACACTGTGCCCCACAATGGCAATAATTTCTTCTGTTCGCACTGTTTGTCGTCTTATCCGCTAGAGTGTACGTGGTGCGGAAACGATTCATCGTGTTCCGAATAACTTGCTCAGATGGGTGATTATGTCGACCGTAAAATGGACGTAGCGCACGATAAGTTTGGCGAATCGAGCCATGGTTTTCAAAATAAGTTTGCATAATTTGCTCGCGTTGTTCTGGCATTAATCTATTCATGGTAAAATGGTAAAACGTACTAACCACAAAACAACTTTCAACTATCAAATAGACAATCTGTAGAAACAGTGTTGCCAGTTTAAAACCAAACCTCCAAAACAAACACCCTTTACCTACAGACAGATCAACTAAAGTTGCCCTAATTTGAATCATTTCAGGAGGAAATGAAGGAATGCAAGGATGAATGCCTTCGTCTTTTAGGATTAGTTTTTGAGAACTCGATCATCATGAAAAAATGGCAAAAGCAAGCTTTGAATAAATAAATGAAGTCAAGATTTTTGCCGTAAAAACTTCCATGGATGCAAGGCATATGACAGGAGCATAGGTTTAAGGAAACACTAAGGTTGACTTAGCATGTTAATTATAAATTTGTTAATCTCCGATTTTTAATTAGCTTTTTGATTTGCACCGATTTGGATATGGCTAAGTCTGGATTTTATGGTAATGGGGAGCAGTTAAAAACTACTGGAAGAAAAATTTTCTGGTTCTCACTTTCCCGGGTTCGGACTCCTCTCTCACTGTGGATCAAAACAGAAAGGCGAAGAAAACAGTGAGTGGGTGAAACTTGGCGTTAGTTCACATACAAGTTGGTTTTTAACAGTGCATATGCAGATATGCTTTGTAAAGTGATGTTTTGTCTTGAATCTTGTCAGTTAGATTCACTACATAAATAACGTGAAAGATCAGTGAAAAAGAATTTGATTAAGGAGATACAGCTCTTACATTACTCGCTAGTCTTCATAGCTTTCGCTTGGTGTTAAAGTTGAATTACGCTGAACTATCATACCACTTAGGACTTTGTGCATCTGTAATGACACCGATTTTGCCTAAGTTTTCTGCGGCCAGAAAATTCTTTCGTTAAACTCACTGGTTACAAATAACATCTGCAGCTATTCCTGTATTCGCAGAAACCTAGGAACTTTAGGGACAGAAAATAATATGATACGAGTACACGTATTAGATATCTGTTAAATGTCATCGATGTAATAACTAGCTAAAGTTCTACGGGGTAAATGACACTAACTCTAACATTTTAAAATGCCATCTTTTTTTTATTTTTTGATAAATTTTATTGTGCCAAAGCAAAAAATGTTTTAAAATACATCAATTTGCAAATTGTATCAGTAGTTTTCAATATGTCCACCTTTGGCGCGAATAATGGCCTTGAGACGGCCGAAGAAAGCATCGAACGCTGCATGCAAGTGGCTCTGCGATATTTTGGCTCATTCCCGGCGAAGTGCTTGTTTAAGGTGGTCCAAACTTTGGTATTTTTTAGTGCCGACCTTCGCCTTCAAAATACCCCAGACAGAGAAATCCAACGGAAATGAAGTGTGGAACATTGTTTTTTAACCAATCTTGGTTGACGCGCGCTTTGTGAGACGGTGCCGAGTCCTGTTGAAATGTCCACGGTCTCCGACCGAAATGATTGTTTGCCCAAGGTTTCGATACTGCTTCTAAGGCAGTTTCACGGTATACGATCGCATTAATTTTGACGCCATGGTCCAAAAATACGAGCGGAGAGCGACCATCGGCGGTTATGGCGGCACAAACCATCGGGGCTGCCTGCTTTCTGGTGACCGTCCGAAGGTGTAAATTTTCGAAGGACCTCTCTGGCAAGTATACTTGGTCATTTTGTTTGTTGACATATTGCTCGATAACAAATGGCGCCTCATCGGAAAAAACCAAATTCGGCAACTCACCACATTCGTGCAAGCGTAGCAACTCCTTCGCTGTTTCGCTCTTTCGACTCTAACTTTTTTCCGTTGCGGTGTAAGATCGTGAGGTTTTTGGAACTTCAATGGCTTCAGTCCAAGCTCATTTTTCAGTATGTGTTGCATCCGTTCCAACGACATATTGAGTTCACGAGCCATTTTTCTTCCACTTCGAAGCGGATTTCGCCCAATTCGAGCCTTCACTTTCCGAACCATTTCTGCCGATGTTGCTGTTTTTTTATGACCACCTCCATGGCGTTTTGGAACGCTGTCAGTATCACGGTAACGAGCTATGGTTCGAGACACAAATGATTTATTCACGTTGAGGTGCTGGACGGCTCTAACGATAGCTACTTGTGGTTTTCTAGCCAAATATAAATCAATCACACTATCACGTTTGAATTCCATAGCGGATAAAAATTTTTCAACACAACTGAGACGCAAATCGTTTAAAAGGCTTGTAAATAATAAAATTAATTGTCATGTGTCAGAATTTGAGCTCACTGTCATGAAATTTTTGGAAATTATTGCAGTCTGAAGTTGGTTGCAGTTCGAGTCATTCAGGGTGTATTCTCGTTGTTAGTTTCTTAAAATTGTTGACCTGAGAGTGCCCCTTCAAACATTGATGATCCTTTTTTTTAAATTTTTTTAAATTGTTTTTGGTTCTGGTATTGTTATATTTTTGTCAAAGTTTCCAATGAAAAGTCGCAGGTGGAAGCTTTCTTTCTTTTATTCGCTTTCTTTTAGATTTGATCCTTTCTTTTTGAGTTTGCAGATCGACGTTTTGATCTTTGGAATCTTTGATGATCTACGACCTATCATGTATTCTTCTCTTGCGAGTTTATCCATTGCCCTTTATGTGCTTGTAATCAGGAACCCAACAGAAATTAACATTGTGTTGGGAGCCAAGTGCGTTAAGCTTTATTGAATTTCGTCGCAGAAGGTATTTCTATAATAGAAATTGCTTTTACAGCAGTTGCTTTGCTGTCAGTGAATCATCGGATGGTTCTGTTGTTATTGATACTATAGTGGCTGCCACTTAACACCCCAGTGAGTAATACCCACCTCAAATGCTTGAGT
The DNA here is from genome assembly GCA_963966105.1 of Volucella zonaria. Lineage (NCBI taxonomy): Eukaryota > Metazoa > Arthropoda > Insecta > Diptera > Syrphidae > Volucella > Volucella zonaria. The sequence goes on along the minus strand of OZ014534.1, from coordinate 68,087,572 downwards.
ACGTGTTAAGATTTTAGGAAAATGGGACAGAGAGATAAAGAAAGATTTTTGGGCCCAGGGCTTATTTCCCCCTGGGTAGCATCCAACATTTAAATGGGGAGACCAAATGTAATTGGACTTGCTGTATTCTATGCAACCATTCATCTTGTATGAATTTAGTTGCCTGAAAAAAAAAAATGTCTTTCGGGCACGTCTGGTATTGAACCCCAAACCGTCCGATTTTTAAATCAATACACTATCACTTGAACCACGGTCATCCACTATCACTGTCAAAACATTAGTCTTAAAAGCACTGATATTCAAGCACAGCTAGATTTTTGCATAACAGGTAATATCATAAAACCACCCTTACACTTAATTTGGAAATGTTGCTTCACATTGCTATCGACATATTGGCGAGCATTTTTCCCCAAGGATTGAACTTTACCTTTGGGAGGTTTTTTACTGGAAAAGCAAGCATTCTACCTAATATAGCCTAACCCAGTTGCATAGTCTCTCACTCTGCTATTTCACTACTATTTATGTCCAACGGAGAGTGCAGGTAGATTCCCGACTTCCAACGCTGGAGTTGGATCGGTCTTATATTTGTAGTACTGGTGGTACCGACATTTTAGAATTGTTTTGGTAACTTGAAAACTTTGAAACCTTGGCTCGTTTGCTCTATCTGCGAAGACTCTCTTATGGATATTCAGTGTAAAGACTAGTTTTTGTCATTTTGGACCATCGGCATTCTTGTATGATGTATGATTGTATGACCTCGGATGATTGGTATAATATTGAAATTCTTGGAAGGTGGGCAGCACTAAGCTCCATCTCATCTATTTGCTACCAATGTGGTAGTTTCGCTCATAGCATTCAAGAACGCGGAATCGACACTCAGAGTTGCGAATATCCAAATCGGTGATACCTAGTATTTATGTGAAACACTTTGTTTTACGAATCGGCAAGGCAAGGCAATTATTTGTCCAAATTAAGTCCATCTGTGAAATTTGTGTGGAAACACGAAACGCGTTAAAAGTGGGGAAATTGCAAAAAATTCCGCTTCATCTACAATCATATTTAGTCGCTGCCAAATGTCAGCTTCTCACCCATTTGCTAATGACCAATATCCTGTTAGTTCCCAATTTGTTACGAGAAAATGACTGCTCTTCTACACTGAGCTTAAGTGTATAAATAAATTGTAGATTAATTATTCAGCAAAGCTACTGATATGCACGAGATGGTATTTGATTGCCGGTACCGATTTAAGGTTACCTTCAAACATTTCCATTCCCCGCCGGCCTTATGACATAATTCAAAATTTTACACAAATTTCACATTCCCAGACACAGGCGTATCCAAAGTCGGAGACATACACGTACTTGCTGCAACTATTTTTGGTATTTCATTGAAATTCAACTCTGACGCACATTTGCAGTTTGGCCATTGGGAGTGGTATCTGCCGGGTTAAATTGTGCCATAGGCTCGTCAATTCCAAGTGATGGAATCTCATAAATTTTTATCAGTGAAAGTAATTTTCTGATTATCTGATCAATTTGGCTTCTTTATCAGGTACACATTGCAATTTAACAAATTCCTCTGTCTATTTCCATTCTATGCAAATCAGAGAGATGGCAAACGGACAACTCTGCAATGGTTATGTAACTCTGATTTGTCACACATTTTCTATAGTTGCTTCTTCAACTTTTCACCAGTTTTCATTCATCTAATAGTCACAAACCAGATTCTAAAGAGAAAGTTGTAATGGAAAAAAAATTTGAAGTCGACTGCGAGTATATAAATTTTATCCAAGCACGCGAATACAACGCAAAATGCATGCAGAAAATGGAATTTTGATTTTATTTTCTATCAAAACATCTAGAAATCGAGATAAGACTCTTTCTTTTTTTGTTTTTCTCTTTAAACTGAAGAGGGTAGACATAGAATACTAAGTAGGTTAAGGTAATTGGATGATTGGTTTACAAGGAGTTTAAGTCAAATGATTTTTAAAGTCGAAGTAAATTTTCTGACAAAATGAGCCGACAATATGATTAAACTAAATCATAGGACCAAAAAGCTGTTTCATTCTATTATATTATTCTCCAGAAATTCCATGAAAAAAATCGCGTTTCGGCAGCGTATATAGTTTTTATGTTATGACAAGTGAGATTCCGAACCAGCACTTGGAAACAATTCGAGTCTTTTTCCAAAAACCAAGTTACGAGAAGTAATCCAATCTTTGCGAATATTTTTTAGAGAAACTTACATATTGTACAAGAAATATGGAGTAACGCCTTTATCTATCATACTTGCCAATCTCATGGTGCTTCGTCATATCTGAGAAACCCTGATACTGAATTCTAATCAATTGATTCCTTAAAAAATAAAGATCCTTCTATAGCTTGGAGCATGGAACTTCATTGTAGGTACAAAGGTTTTCACCATCTCTTGTCAGCTGCTCTTGAAGTTAGGACAACGATAAACTTATACAAAAGTAGTGGCGCCTATTTGTTTATTTGTCGATGAATAGAAATGCAAAACAGTTTTGTCAAAAATGGATAACACAAATGGAAACAATGAATTGTTAGTCAACTTAGATTGTAGGGTAATACATGGTTTTGACGGCATAAATATTAATGAATTAAAAAAGAATAATTGCTGTTGTTTATGTTTTAATATCAGATTGGAATAATTTCTGTTTAAGTATAAGTCACTTTGCAAATACGTTAAAAATAATTGCGCTCGTTGAAACAAACATTGAAGATGCAGAAAAGGGTTTCTATAAAATAAATGGTTTCGAGGCGGAATTTTTAAACCGAAACAAACGTAGAGGTGTAGGAATCTTGATGTTTATTCGAGATAACTTAAGCTATAGACGTACCACCTTGATTAAAAAGTTCCCGGACAGGCAAGTGACTACCCGTGCTGTACCACCATTGAAAACTTTCGCCAATTCTTTCTGATGTCCCTAGAGGTCCCAGACAAAGGCGTCCTAAACAGAATGGTTTCCGACTTTTGAATGTTAATTTAATTTTACCGAAGTCACGTTGCAAAAATATATTAATGATCTCAATCCTTATACCTGATCTGTACGCGATTAATTCGTCTGCGTAAGCTATAGCATTGTGAAGTGAACTTATCAGATCACATGTGTAAATGTTGAATAGGATCGGCGAATTTACCGCACCTTGTTGGAGACCGTTTTTAATATGAAATGTTCCAGCAGAAGTCACATCGCCATTTTTCACGATGAACTGTCCATCTGTTAACATATTATAAAGAATATACAGAAGTAGTTTACTAATGCCAAACCTGTCCAGCTTGAAAAAGACTGCCTCTAACCATAAGGTGTTGAAGGCTTTTTCCAAGTCAATCAGGCAGGCTCCAGTACTCTGGTTCTTGCCTTTGTTCCATTGGATATCAGAAACCAGTTTAGAGGCGGGATGAATGACATCATGCCCCGCCTTGATATCGAATTGATTATCCGGAACTACATACATATATTCTAGTCCTCAACTCACTTAATCAGGACTCTATTGATCACACCGTATGATATTGATATTGAGAACGAGACTGGTCGACCGGAGATACGCCGGATTGGATCTGTCTTTATCCCTTTTGGGGATGGGATGTACCACCGCAATTTTCCAATGAGCTGGATAATGGTTATTAAATAGGTTGGCATATATGTCCACCGCTTCTATTGGGAGATGTCGAAGCATAATGTTCGGTAGTTTATCGGTTCCCACTGATTTTTTACTTTTAAATGATTCGAAAATCGTTTGGTGCTTTTCCTTCGAATTGAAGGGGGTAGTACCCTATCGTCGGCGATGATATTATTTGCCATATTCTCGTCACTGAACTGGGTGAAACCCGAGCTGTCGAATCGCCAGTTCACTATTTCATTTCGAAGATAGGAATTGTACACAATAACTCGATTTTCCAGGTTGCAGTTCGGGCCAATGATGTCATCATCAACGGCCTCATTTGGATAAGTAAGGACAGGACAGTGTAACAACTTTGTGATATATCACCTTGATCAAAAATTTTCCGTAATTTATTTAGAAAATTGAAAGTTTATTCATCTAAATCTCTATTGTCCCCTTCAAAGTAATCCCTATCGACTGCAACACACTTATGCCAGCGCTTGATCTAATCCTCGAAACATTTTTTATATTCGGTTTTCGGTATGTCCATCAGTGCTTCCTGCGATTTTTCCATCACTTCCTCTCGGCTGCTGAAACGCGTTCTCCGTAGAGGTTTTTTTAACTCGATTGAACAGAAAGAAGTCACAGGGAGCTAAATCAGGTGAATTCGGTGTCTGTTGGATGGTCTTCATCCAAGATTACAGCATGAATTGGATGCTACGATTTGACCAGTTACAAGTTGCCGGTCATAGGTCTTGTTGGCGGCTTGACCACCGGTAGTCCATACCAGGACTTAAATCACGGTACCATGGGAGTCAGGAGCCCCCCGGATTTCGGTCCGGGCCTGACTTGTTAGAGGTAGGCCCCCTTGTGGGAGCGTCATGGTGGCTGTGGTTTAAACTCAAATCGCGGGTACGGGTTTTCTTTTCTGTTTACCCATTGTAGAGTTGCAAATGAAGTACTGGGTGCTGCGATCCTAAGAGCAGCAAGAGCTTATAGGTCGGCCTCGACTCATACCAAGGGTGGAACTGTGCCTCCAACACAGTTCCGAATTGGTATCAAAGGATTGACGGAGAGCGATGGCAAGGCGTATCCTTGCTCCCTATGGGTGTATGGGCACCTCGTAAACATAAGGTCTTATGACAGGTGGTTTACGTTAAAAATCCAGGTACGTTCTGTTGGATGGTATTTGTTGCATTTTTCGTCAGAAAATTACGAATAATGATGGCATTGTGCGAAGGTTCGTTATCATGGTGCAAAATCCACGAGTTTTCTGCCCACAATTCTGGTCTCTTACGGCCAATTGCTTCACGCAAACGTTTCATAATGCCCAAATAATACGAGTACTTTTTGTTTACTGTCTGGCCTTCTGGCAAAAAGTCATGATGCACTACACCGTTGGAATCTATGAAAACCGGGAGCATTGCCTTCTTTTTTGATTGAAAACGACGTGGTTTTTTTGGTCTCGGCTCGTTTGGTGAACGCCATTTACTTGCCTGATGTCTGGATTGCGTGTTGTACTCATAAACCCACGGCCACCTCTCGTCTCCAGTAATGATCCTTTTAATGAATGTGGGATCGGATTCAGCCTCGCAAATTATCTCTTTTGCGACGTCAACACGGTTTCTTTTTTGCATGAAATCGAGGTCCTTTGGCACCAACTTTGCTGTTACACGACGGAAACCTAAATCATTAACCAAAATGTTTTGGACTGATCCATAGGTAATGTTCAAGTCCTCCGCCATCCCCCTGATGGTTAATTTGCGGGTATTGACCAACATTTCTTTTACTTCATCAATGTTTTAGTCGGTTTTCGATGTCGATGGTCTGCCACTGCGTTCATCATCTTCGATTGCCTCACGACCACTTTTGAACTGCCGCGCTCGTGCCACTTGTAAACGACTGTTTTCTTTAGAGAATCGTTGCCGAAACACTTTTCCAACATTTCCAACGTTCGCGCACCATTACATCCGTTTATTACGCAAAATTTAATACAAGTACAAGTTCGTTGTTGCAAATTTAAATTCATTTCTAAAATTGTAAAAAATCGCCAACACACACAGAGATGGGCGCACTACGTAACTTTTGCAAATGTCAAGCTATGACGCTAAGATTTAGAGGAAATATCAACAATAGATTTACTAACTTAACACAGACAACAGAACTCAAATCGGAACAATGGGAGCGCCACACGGGAACTTTTTGATCAAGGTGGTATACCTTCGCAAGCTGTATCATACGAAAATAAAAAAAATTAGCATACGGAGGAAACTATAACAACTTACGTCATTGGTATATACAGACCTCCAGGTTTAAGTAAAAGACGTTTATTGAAGAATTGGAGAATAATCTCAAAGATTATCTGGAGATGTTAGCGTCGTTGAGACTTATAAACGTCATTACAGAATTTACGAGGGTGGAACCAGATAATAGAACTAAGTCTGTAATTGATCACATCCTAGTAAGCAAAGCAGATAACCAAATCAATTCTTTAGTGATCGAAACCCTTTATTCCACAGGTATTAAAACAACATTAGGTGGTGAAGTTGTTAAAACCACACGCGTAAGCGACGCAAAAGTTAACCACCATATTTGTGCAACAAACTGGGATGAGGTACTTAACGAAGACGATGCTGAGAGTCTCTATACAAAGCTATCCTAGAAACTAAAAGACATTTATAAAAGATCATCGTACATGGAACCAATTGACCGTAAAAGAAAAAATAACCCCTGGTTGACACCTAACCGAATCCAGACAAAGAGAGAGACTCTACAGAAGGTGGCAAAATAATAGCTTAAACAAAAGTTACGAGGTTGAGTACAAAATTTTTCGAAACAAACTTAACAAAATAGTAGCAAACAAACAGAAATCAAATTTCTATAAAAACCAATTCATTCAATTTAAAACTAAACCGCGCAAAACCTGGGATTTAATAAGCCAAATACTCGGTACAAAAAAAACTAAATATTGACGAAACCATGGTAAAAAATTTTCCAACAGAAATGATCAGTGAACTACCTAATGAATGTGCAGAACTCTTTTCGACTCAGATCTCAAATATTGTTCATCAATTATCTAAATGCAATAGTAGATTTTACAATCTTTGCAAATCCCACAAATATCTGTGAGATGCACGGCATCATAAATTCATGAGGAGTTGATAAATCGCCGGGAATTGACGGAATTCGAGCAATTGATATGAAAAGACATGTAGATATTTTTGTTAACTTCAGTCTTATACAAATAAAAATTCCGATAACGCTAAAAATGGCTATAGTAAGACCCATCTATAAAGGAGGAGCTAAAAATCAAATAAGCAACTACAGACTGATATCAATTTTACCGGTGGTAGAGAATTGCGTTAAAGGTGTAATTTTTAAAGGACTATAGAGTTTTATTGATAAGCATTTTCTCATACATAAAAGTCAGTACGGATTCCAAAAAAACAAAAGCACAGGCAAATTGCTGGAAGAGTTCGTTAACTGCATCAACGAAAGCTTACATAAAAGCCATCATGTCCTAGTCTTGTTCATGGCTTTTAGTATAGTTTTTGACACAATAACTCACTCTACCCTCTTAAAAGCGGTGCAACGGATCGGCATTCGAGGAGTTATGGCGGACTAGCCCAGGGATTACTTGCATAACAGGTTGTTTTGCGTCAAGATTAAGGACGTTTTAAGTGAAAAAAAGAAGGTGCAATTTGGAGTTCCTCAGGGGTCGAAATTGTGTCCGATCCTCTTCATCTTGTACAGTAATGAACTACTTTGCATCTTGCAGCGATTTTTGTTAGTCACAGGTCTCTGGAAACAGCGACTAACATGAAGCAGGCGGAGTTTAAAACTGCAGTAAAATCGTGCCACGACAACGGATCGTTGATCAACGCTTCCAAAACGAAGATGATGCACGTCCGTATAAATAACATCCCAATATAAAATTAAGTACACAAATGATGGCTGTCCTACTACTCCAAACCATACTATTGAAGTCGTAGAAAACCTTAAATATCTGGGAGTCATCATCGACTCACATCTTCTCTGGGATACTCATATTGACAAATTATGCTTGGATTTGAAGAAGGCCTTATACGCACTAGCACACCTGCGATACCATCCCATGGTCCCTGTCTTAAGGCAAGTGTATTATGACCTTGTTGAATAAAGGCTGCGATATGGGATTCTAGCGTGGGGCAATGCGGCTTCAATTCACATCCAAAAGCTGCAAAAACCCCAAAACTCGGAGCTTAAGATAATAAATAATAATAATACGCGACGTGAGGAAAGAAGGTTTAACGTTCTTTAAGTCGAACAACTCTTTAAAATGACACTAATTCTGGAGTACTATGACCACAACCGTTTTATTCGACCAATCGACCATGAGATGAATACCAGACGACGAGCTCAGGGCATACTTCAAGTGCCCAGAAATTACAATACTCATGGCAGACGTCAATTGAAATACAACGTGTTCCTGCTTTAATCAACGAATTACCTCGAGAACTTACAACCATAACAAATCATAAAACCAGAAAAAAAAGTATTCAAAATTTATTTTTAAATGCTAATATTAGTAATTAAATTAATAAATTAATCTTTGAATTTGAATCCGAATTAATGAATTATCATTCCTATAAAAACTAAAAAATAAGCTTACTTCAAAATTAAATTTTGTTTATGAAATGTGTCCTCCTGCAGAAAAGCCAATACGGCTTCGCGGGAAAACAAATATTGTAACAACATTGAATTGTACATACATATTCCAAAAAAGAAATAAATATAACAGGCAATGCGGCTTACGTTTTCAGCATAGTACAGGGTAATTGCTGCGAATGTTTCGTTTGCTTGCTTTTTATCCACACCTCCTGAAATAGGATAAAGCATTTGTTAGGTTATTCCCTGTGGTTATTCATAAAACGTATCTTTACTGACGTTCTGTTAAAATTGTCCCTTTTAAGACATCTGTGACCTTTATTGATTAGTTCTGAATTTTTGCTTCCCATGCCGTTGCAACTACCAGCCCCGACTACAGATTTTTACTTTTTTCACTATTGAATCTTTTCTTAAGCCCTACGGAGGTAAGACTCCACTATTTTACAACGCCAATAGCTTCTACCTTGAGAAAATCTGGATTGTCTAATAGTTCCCTTCAAGACGTTACATCTTGGCTGACCCACATCGGTAATAGAGATTCTATAGATACACATTATACTAGATGGAGTGAAAAGTGACCGCCTTGGGAATTAAAAGAAAAATTTAGTTTGATACACTTATTCTATCGATTTTTCAATTTCTTGATCCCGTCCGAAAAGTAATTTTTCGGAAGGTCTGCAAAATACTCCTCCGTGGCGTCGATGATTTCCTCGTGAGCTGAATTTTTTATTGATGAGCCATCTTTTGAGGTTTGGGAAGAGATAATAGTCCGAGGGATCCAAATCCAGTTACCAATCGACGCCAAAAGCCCGCCCGATTCCGCATCAGCAAGTCCAAGCACTCTTTCGAAGTGCTCTCGCCTTCGTGTTTCTGGTCATTCGCGATACCCAGTGGCAGGATAACTTTTTTAGATGAAGAATATTGCCCAAAATATGGCGTGTGCACTCGGTACTAATCTTTGTGGAATCTGCTAGCTCGCGTACCTTCACTTTCCGGTCAGCCAACATCATTTCATGTATTTTTTTGACATTGTCCTCTGTAACCACATCGGACTTGATCGGTAGTGGAGTTGCGGCCACCCCGAAACTCTCGAAACCTATATTTGACGGTGTAATCTGACGGAACATTAGCCCCATAATATTTATCCAACTTTTCTTTTGTTTCCTTCGCCGTTTTGCCTCTCAAAGAATAATGTTTTATGAGAGAACGAAAATCATTTTTGTCCATACTCAACATGATGCCAAACACGTTAACAATAATCAGCTGTCAAAACAAAACTAAAGACAGTATCGCACTGAAATTTGGCTTATCTGCCTAAATATGAACGGATTTCAAGGCACCATAATCTTTTTTGCAGTAACAGCCCATTCTGGCGGTCAAGGAGGTCACTTTTCACTCCATCTAGTATAAACAGGCACCAGATGCAAAACTTGGTCATTGTGAATTCTATGAATGGATTGGCTTAGTAAATTATTTTTCACTACCTGTTCAGTTAGTTCTAGCAAACTGTCACTGGTAGACATAGCAGCGGGTTTATAAATCTCATCAATGTCTTACTAGATTTTTGATACTTTTCCGTAGCAGCACGGACAACCGAATCATTGTTGCCATCAGATTTTTGGTACTCCATATAAAGGAATCTCCCTGACAATGCTTTCGTATGGAGTTTCATGGCAAAGCCATTTGCCTTTTCTTCTTCTGTCTATTTACAAAATTTGGCAGCTAGTAAAACTACTGCCTAAGGATCCACCTCTTGCCCGCTATGATTGGTTATGACCATCTGTTTTCTGCGGATGACTTTATGACTGTTGTCCTATCGGGATGCAACAGACTTGCCATCTAGCCCCTCATGTTTCATTTTTTACGATCTTCTGTCGGTTCCATCAACTTATTCTCAAGCTCTTCATCCTAGAAATACGAATACTGTACTCTTCTTTCGTGTAGAATTGTAGTTAATACGTTGAACTGGTTCTTGATATTTTCCGTGTATACGCGTGAGAACTATAATTAGCTCAATTGTATGTAAAACCCTAAATCTACTACTACGAGTAATAATCCAATTCAGCTGTAAAAAATGTTTAGGACTTATAAGATCACTTCTTTAAGGTGGATTACAATCCTCGAGAACGAATACCCGTTTATCATTTATTAATATACTCGTATTGTACCTACAAACCATGTAATAATGTACTGTCTATCAATCCTCGTCTATTCTTTGCTACAAAAATTGGTGAGGTTCCTTCTCCAGACAATGTATAGTAAAACATACTACAAGGTGGCGCAAAAGTCATTACCTTATCGGAAGATGCTATAATTTTTGCAACGGTGGTGTTGGCGCAGCGTGAATCTCTGCGCAGATTTCCCGGTCATCCGACACTAACTGGTCAAATACTACAACGTTTAGCCGCTCGCCTAGAAGAGTATGGGACAACATGAAATGTTGGCAGGTCTGTCAGGCCCCGGAGCAGCCGTACTGCTGAGAATATCGCAGCTGTAGTTGAAGATGAAAACGCCGCGGGTCAAACGACTACTGTGGACGGGGAACGCTACAGAGCCATGTTCAACTATCTTCTCAATTAGATGAATTGGAACTGGAGAGTAAGTGGTTCCAACAGGATGGAGCAACGGCGCGTACTGCACGAGCCACAATCGAAATTCTGAGGGCTGCTTTTCCGGATCGCCATATCTCTCGTTTTAGCGATTTGCACTGGCCGACAAGATCGCCTGATTTAACCGTTCCAGGACTTCTCTTTGTGGGATTTTTTGAAGTCACAAGTCTATGTCAACAAGCCTCAGACCCTTGAAGTCATCAAAGAGAATATCTGTCAAGAATGCGAGGACCTATCGCCGGAAGTTCTGGCAAGGGTAATAGAAAATGCCGCAAATCTGGCCCGAAGGGTCATCAATTCTGACGGCGGCCACTTAGCCGATAGCATTTTCTCGACTTAAAGGAAAAAAATTTAAGACATCAAATAAACATAGTCCAGAAGCAAAACCAATGTTTTTCACTAATAAAAAAAATTGCAGCTAAAGGACATCGGGTGACAACTTTGCGCCATCTTGTATATGCATAGTTCTGTTTTCTCATCCAGCCCGTTTCAAGCCAGTTCCCTTACAAACATCTACTGTAGGTAGAAGACGGCATTTATGATCACTATCTACAATATATTATTTCCTTTAGATATCCTTGTATGACATGACATGATGTTGATTCTTTGGTATTTATTTGGTATCTGTAAGTTCCTGGTATCTGGTGCTACACTATTTTATTGAAATTATAATTTAGTTTTGTTTTAATAAATGATAATAGTAATAGTAAATATTAATTAATATCGCAATGACAAAATAAAGTTTGAGGTAATTTTTTGAGCAGGTCAGAAACAGCAGATATTCCTATTTACGTGTATATATTCGAAAACTTTTATTGACAATCCTCTTAATATTTTATCACTTCAATTAATGTCACTTTCTTTTGCTGTTGTTTGTTTCTTTTTCTGTTGGTTTTTATTTTTATTTTATACTCTTACTCACATTAAATTGTCGCAAATGAGCTCACAACAACGAGATACAGAACTTTTGAAAAGCTCATTCAGATTTCCGGATCATTTAAGATGTAAGACAAAAAAGTTGACGAGCCAGTCAACTATATATACCCGTACGTATGTATGTCATGAGGTCTTTTGGTATCTTCAAATTTTGATGTTTTTCTGTATAAACAATAAATGTATATGCAATTCATGCGCGACATCATACGAGTATATGAATCAAATTTGCAAATGATTTAAAAACGCTGACCTTTAATCGAGAGAGGTTCTAAAAAAGTCAATGTGGGCTTCAGTCTGAGTGGACAGACCGAATGAAATTTCTCTTACTCATATTCATTCGACTTGAAATTTTTGTAACTTTGACGAAAGGTATTTATGACATCGATGTAAACAGATAAACGTGCACGTAATAGCTTCATATGACTCATTGATTCTTTCTTACATGAACAGTGAAATAAAAGTTATGAGTCTAAGTAGTCTTCCTTGATGTACTTCAGCAGTTAATTTTCCGCTTCGAGATTTTTTAGAAGAGAATAACCATACAAAAATGCATTCCTTTCTGGTTTTTGAGATTTATCTTAGAAATACTAATGTTTTTCTAGTGGCACATATGGTTAGGTTAGGTTAAGTTAAAACAGGGGTATGATGGATAAGCCATCACACAGACATCAAGCATCAAAACAGGCCCACCGTGTCTATAGAACCAGTTGAATTTATCTTCAAAGAGCAAAACCCCAAACAATATCCCTGGTGAAACATCCAATTTCTTTGCAAAAGCCGTCTGTTTCATCTAGGTTTTTGAAAAAATGTTTCCCTAAAAATTTTCTCGACTACGCGATATTGCCTCGAATTCACTCAGTAAGTGGGTTATGTCCTCAACAGCTTGCAAATCACCGCAGAATATGCAAATATCCGTGTCTGATAATTTGAGCTTCTTTGCGTGTTTCCGCAGGAGACAGTGTCCTCTCAGGATTCCTATCACTATCTTAAGCTTATCCTTGTTTAATTTTATTAACTCCCTTAATCTTTTGCAGTCAAAAAGCGGCCAGAGAGCCTTGGATAACCAATGTCCTTCAAAACTTGATCGCCTTAGGTTGGCAGCCTTTATGATTTTTTTCCCCGATAGTGCCCCTCACTATGCAGAGGGGTGGTTTGATGTTGGCAACCTCACTATTGTCGAGTAGCCCTCCCTTTCTTGCAAGTTCATCCGCTTGATTATTTCCCTTATCACCGCTGTGTCCTAGCACCCAGTACAGTCTCACCCAGTTCTGACTGCATTTAGCCTTGAGCACTGTGCGACAGCCTATGACTGTCTCAGAATTGATGTTGGTCGATTCCATTGCCTTGAGTGCGGCCTGGCTATCGATGTAGATAGCGATATCTCTTTCGGATACCGATCTCATCCGCATTAGCTCAGCCGCACTAAGGACAGCCAGAACCTCTGATTTTCGTGTTATCTGTGAAAATTGCGATTTCATTTGACCTGATTATTGAATTTTTTCGCCAGTCCTCCCTCTCCGGGTATATTACATCATACGGAATGTCGAAGTCGAGCAAGGAAGGAATTTCATCCGTTAGAATTGGATTTCCTGGCAGTAGCTCCGCTAGGACCACCGTCATGTCCGAAACTACTGCTCTTGAAGTAACCCAGATTAGTGAGTCGTATCGCACTGTTGCCAGCAAGTTTTTTGATCTGTAAATCAAGCGGTGTTAGGTGCAAAAAGGTGCCCAATGCTGGCGTAGAGGTGGCACGGAGAGCACCTGCAATGGCTATGGAAGCCGTTCCTCGAACCGCCGCTAATTTTCTTGTTTGTTGCTTTCCACCATACTAGTGTGCCGTATGTAAACATACCGTATACAGCCAGTACACCATAGCAGCTTTTAAGCCCCAAATTTTTCCTACCGTTCTGCATATAAAAAGAACATTACATTCCTTTTTGATTCTTTCCGCTGCGTTAAGATTCCAATTCAGTTTTTTGTCTAGAATCAGCACACATATGGTATTATCACGAAAAATATATGAGTTGTTGGTTAGAGGTGGTTATAGGTGTTTGTGGTCTCAGTTCATTAATATTTCTAAGGTACATTCAAACGTATTTTTAGGGAATTATATCACAATTAGAATATTTTCGAAAATTTTGTATAAGTTATCTAAAAAAGGACACAAAAGAGCGAAATAGTAATTTTGCACATCTATCAATCTTTTAGTTTTAGGACAGTGCCGCCCCGTATAGTAACATTCTTGATTATGCCGGATTGATGAGATTCATAAACGAAAATCGATTGGCCTGAGACACATCAATACCATTATGTCTATAATTTTTAATGGGGAGATGGTATAAGAGACAAGACATTTGATATTTTTGTAAAAGCACTATCTTGTGTGTACTGTGTACCGATTTTCCTTAAAAGTATCAGCATTCTCTACCTTTGTCTTGTATATTGAATATCGATGTGTCTACGAACAGGTGCAGGGTTTTGACTTAGAGTGTTTATATCTTTCCAAGATCTGCCGTAATGTGAAAGACTAGACGATGATGCAGTAACTTGGCCAAATCCCACACTGCTACAGACTTCAAGTCGCTAAAAAGCCTGCCGATATATACTCGTAGTTTTAGTCGTTCACAGAATACGGTAGATAGTTCATTGTACCTGATATTGAGCTTTAAAATCTGAGCTCCAGTAGCTTTGACCATCTCCATCATTTTTCAGATGAACAGAATTGCTGGCACTATTCATTAAATTAGAAATTGTACTAGTCGGATGAAAACCAAGAGATCAGATGCATGGAATCTGATGTCTTGCTAACGATGATGTCCTAACATCGATGCTGGCATCATAGGACTTTCGGGGAAACTCAATCGGTCGCTTGCGATTCTAACTGTTCGACATTATTATTTTTCAACTTTCTGGTGCTTAGTGCATATAATATCCACATTTCTACCTTGTTTACAACATGATAGTGGTCTGTTTGGACATCTCTAATATTGGATCTATGACTTGCGTCAGTCGTAAAGTTGATGGATTTTTTGTGAAAAGGGAACTGATGTGCAAAATGCATACTAAATATATTCTTGATGTTGGCTGCAATTCAATAAGTAGCCTATTTTCATCGTGCGGGCTTTGTTTTAAAACTTTGCCGCCAAAGATACTGTTATTTGATTAACGACAATGGACCAGCTATATTCTTTCTCTATAGCAATGACCAGATGCAAAGTTCCTTGGTCTTGTTTGAATCGTTCTATTCCACTTTTTGCATGGCAACGATAAGCGCCTTCAAGCGATTTTGAATTGCTATTAACTAAGGGTGAAGTGGAACATTCCACCTACATAGCCTAAAGTTGCTGCCTTATGTTTGTTTACCTAGGTCTTCAGAAGCTAAGTCTTGCACATTTGATTGTATTCGTCTAGTGCACATAAAGTGTAGACGTTTACCTGGTTAGGCAGTTACCATGACTGCATCAATATACGCTAACGTTTACTCGTATTATGTAAGTTTAGCTTTGCTTGCACTTTTCCTAGTTATACGTTTTAAGGATCAGACGATTTTAGAAAAACTGTTAATTGCACTATCCGGATTTAGTCGATTAATGGAGGAGTTGTTGCATTAACGGTCTAAGGCCATTCCTTCTATTGAAAGTTCCACATATTGAGTTGCATATGAAATTAGGATACTAATGCGTTGAATGTGGCCGCTACATCAGGTTATTTGCAAGGTGTTCGGTAATCTTAATTTCATAAATGTAAAGGTTGACAGCTTTAAATGAACGTGGAATTAGTAATAACTATATACCATGGTTGTATGGTAGATAGTCAACAATTTATAATCTCCTTGATTAACGAAATCTAGCTAATAAAGGAGTTGCGTCTTTTTGCGTGCCAATAGCAATGTCCATATACGTATGTTAGCTTGTTCTTGTCGGTGATTTGCAGAAATTTCATTCTGTTGGTAGAGAGAGGATTCCTTTTCCAATTTCCTATGGAAAGGAGAATCCGAGGCAGTCGATTTCGCGTCGCTCACAATAACTCGGCCTTTCGTCGACCACAACTTGGCGAATTTTGTGTCGTGACTTGGGCCTGCACTCGTACAAAATTCAACTGACCCAGGAGCTGGAAGTAAACGACCATAGACAACGACGTGTGTTCGGTGAATTAGCTCTGAAGCAGACCCTAATTTTCATCAAAAAATCATCTTCAGCGATGAAGCCCATTTCTGGATGAAAGGGTACGTCAACAAACAAAATTGTCGAATTTGGGATGATGCCAATCCACATGAGATCCAAGAGCGTCCAATGCATCCCGAAAAGGCCACTGTTTGGAGTGAATTTTGGGCTGACGGCGTCATCGGTCTATGTTTCTTTGAGAACGACGATGATTACCAATTTCTTTTGGCCTGAATTGGATGATATGGACACCAACGACATGTAGTTTTAACAGGACGGGGCTACGTGCCACAGAGCCCACATCACATTGGAAATTCTGCACGAGCGATTTGACGGCATGGTAATCTCACGTGGAGGTGATGTGAACTGGCCACCGAGATCATGCGATTTGACGCCATTAGACTTTTTCTTGTGGGTTTTCTGAAGTCGCAGGTCTATGCGAATAAGCCACAAAGCACAGCGGCCCTCAAAGTCAACATAACCCATGCCATCTGTAAAATTCAGTCAGAGTCATGGAAAATATGGGAAAATGCCGCGGTGGACATTTAAACGGCATCGATAGGCCTTTCAAATGAATTAAAAATTTCGATGATATCTCACACACACTTTGTTTTATTTAAATTTAAAGATAGGAAGCGCTTAATGAAAGACGCTTTATAACTGCTTGTGTATATGTTTGTTTTTTCTCTTCGTCGACACATGGTATTCGCGGAATCCAAGTTTAGACAAATTTTATTTTGTTTGATTATCAGAGGATGTGCGTTCGGATATCAGCAACATGAAGATATTTCCGACCCTCTATGATCTGATAAATTTATCTATTTCGTGGAAATATTAAAAAATGATTGAGTTATAAAAAGTTAGATACCATTAACTTCAATATTTTCCTCAAAAGAGTTCTTCTCGTTGGAGTGTCCGGAATCCAGAATTCTTTTGTTTCAAAAGATAGTTTCTCTATTGATTTACTTGACTTCTTCCCAGGAAAATAGATGAAAGTTTCAGACCGTTATGGTAACAAAGTGAGTACATACTTTGAAACGAGTACTTTTGCTAATTACTTAAACCAACGCCTGACTCAGTTAGACCTTCTCATCTTTATGTTCCATAAGAGAAGCAATACAGTCTTCAGTTTCTTATTTGTTATCTTCATCTGGCTTTTAATACCCAGTATTCGTATCAACCCAATGAACAAACAAATAAATGTTTTAGTCCATTCATTAGAAACTTTCCAATAGACCGATGACGGAGTCAACTCTTGCCAGCAACATTCGCAATGTATCTCCAATCAAAAACGTTTGTAAGATGAGCCAAAATATGCAGCCGCATCAATCTTCTTGCTGTCTGATTGGAACTTGTTTTACCAGCAAGAAAAAATAGAAATTCCTCCGGACCAATGTTGTTCCTTGAACCACTTGGAGACAGTGCTATCCATAATTGGCTAAATTCACAAATGTACTTATCCAAACTATGTACGGATGTCGTTTGCCAATGACAACATCATACATCTATGAGTACTTGCATTGTATCTATGGGAGATTTGTTTGCTTAAACGAAGACTGTGTAAGTACGAGTAAGAAAAGAAAACAAGAAAGCCTTTCACTTTTAACACAAACTGGCGTAATACATAGAATTGCGGAAGGCCCATCACTCCATGTATGGTTCAATGAGATCTTTTTTTATAACGCCAAACTTTCAGTGCTCAGAAAACTAACCCTGACTCGATTTGCATTCCAGGAGCACAAATATTATGCATTGTTAAACTTTTATTAGATGAATTGCGAGACGTTTTATAGTGTGAAATCGTCACGATCTTCAGCACGCGATTATGATCGCGTGGGAGACACAAAGTCGCCAAATAACAGAAGACAATTTCTTAATTGGAAAGACACACCATACTATCTAACCTGCTGGTGCTTCGAGAAGATACATTTCTCATTTCGTCGGATGGGTTAAATCGTGACAAGGGAAAACGAGGACGCTTTGACCTCGAAAATTGTTTGTCTGGGGATGCACGTGCGCATCTGCCACTCAGCGAGGAGACAATAAAATTGATGTCATCAGTGGTTGTGTTGGGTTATGGCCACCATTAGATAGCGAAAGTTTGTTTCTTGTTTTTTTTCTATGAGTTGCTTCAATATTTGGATAGAAGCTAACCAGAATGGAGGAGAGATACCTCATTTGGTATTTCAAATGAATACGGGTACACTATCCATATCCAGTGTCATTTGGTAAAGCCACATTGAGTAGGGGATCTTAAAGGTTTTTCTTGCCTTGGTATGCAATGGATTAATGATGAACATCGGTATAGTTAGTCAGAGTCAATTGATTACCATCTTGGGTGAGAGGATCTACAAGACAAGTTCACATAGTAAGGAAAGTTGGAAAAATTACATTTCTGGCTGGGAAAGTTAGTGGATATGGCGGGTTGCATTTTTGTTGGGGGGAAATGTTCCAACAGAGGAAATGGAGGAACAAGACAAGTGATTTGGAGGTGTATAATTAATTGCGCTAATTCACTTAGGAGTGTTATTTTTCTCTCACTCTCTCAATGTCCGATTGATTAAAAAACTTTGAATGAAGGGAGACATCCTATAAGAAGATCTTCTCTCCATGAGCTTGAGACTTTGTCTTCTTCATCAGCTGTTCCATCTTCTAATTAGTTGTGGCAATGAAAAACGGTTGTTAATAAAATCGAAACCGGAACCATACGGATTGGAGTGGAGCAGATTGCTGAAGCTCCTTGGTTCAACATACGATGAAAGAGAAATGATGCAGGTTTGTGTATGGGTCTAAGGTATAACAAAATCTATGGTGGTATCTGATTTGATTTGATTTGATTTGCGGCCCGGGTTAACCCCGGACAGATTTATTATTGCTTATTGCAAGCTTATTCTTAGAACTAACAATTTTCACTTAAAACTAAAGATAAAAAAAACTAAAGGGTGGGAGCGGTTAAAAAAAGTTAGGATGTGAGGCATAGGTGGAAATAAGAGTGTTTTTAAGAGAGAGTTTGGTGAGATGGTAGTCGAAGAGAGGCAGAATATCGTTAACTTCACGAAGCATTCTAGACATTGGCTCCAAGTGTCCGTAATTCGTTCGGTGAAGATTGAGCCGGAAAAGTGGCACAGACCTAAGATTGCGTGGGTTGGTATTAAAAGAAATAAGTCGAAGTAAAGAAGGACAATCGATATTCCCAACTAAAATTTGATGAATAAAGAGAATGTCGGCAACTTTTCGACGTATAGAAAGGGGTTGTAAATTTATAAGTTTCAGCCGGTCGGTATAAGGTGGTAAGTTTTGGCTATCATCCCAGGGAAGACCACGTAAAGCGAATCGTAAAAACCTGCGTTGAACAGCTTCTATCCGGAGGATGTGTGTTCTGTAGTAGGGTGACCAAACTTGGCTTGCATATTCAAGAAGAGGCCTAACAAAGGTTATGTAAAGAGATTTGGTAACATAAGGATTGGAAAACTCCTTAGACCAGCGCTTGATGAAGCCAAGGGCAGAGTTGGCTTTCTTTATTATATTATCAATGTGAGAACGGAAATTGAGTTCCTTATCACAGATAACACCTAAATCACGCAACTCATTCACTAAGGGAACAGGCAGATTAAAGATTAGATAGCAGCGAGGTGAAGTAGGGGGCCGCTTACGGGAATATGTTATAGCCTGACACTTATTGACGTTAAGCTCAAGAAAATTCTTCTGACACCAAGTACAAAATCTGTCAAGATCATCCTGCAGTGGTAGGCTGTCTGAGGAAGAGGATATATATCTAAAGATTTTCATATCGTCTGCGTAAATAGATATGTATGAATTTTTAATGATGCAATCAACATCATTAATGGCCAGAATAAATAGTAAGGGGCCAAGGTGGCTGCCTTGAGGGACACCAGAGGAGGCTTTAATTGGGTCAGAAATCATGGACCTAAATAAAACATAGTATTGTCTTTCATTTAAATATGATTGAACCCATGTTATAAAGTTTATTTGGAAACCAAGAGCTTTTAATTTCAGAAGGATTATATCATGTGAAATCCTATCAAAGGCTTTGCTGAAATCGGTGGCAATCACATCAACTTCATTTCCAGATTCCAGTGCACATAAAGTGCTTGATACGAATTCCGTTAAGTTGGTGGTCGTAGATCTACCTTTGAGAAATCCGTGCTGGTTTTGGGAAACAATAGGTTTACAATGGAAAAGCATTATATCATAAATAATGCTTTCGAAAAGCTTAGGTATGCAGGACAGCTTAGCAATTGGTCGATAGTTGGAAATATCATCTTTTCGGCCTTTTTTATGTAGGGGAATAATAAATGACCTTTTCCAGGTCGAGGGAAATAATCCCTGGGTGATAGAAAGCTGAAAGAGAGTTGTAAGAGGTTGGGCTAGGTGCATTTCACATTTCTTTAATTCTCGATTGAAAAAGAAACTAAAATTGTAACTAGTAGAAAGCGATTTCATAATATTTGTCGGAAGGATCAAGTTAATGAAGACTTAAGAACGCTAACTGGAATTGTATCCCATAGAGAGCAATGGAGAGTGCTGTACAGCTTTGAAAGCAGCGTGAACAGGGAAGAAAAATAAATTTTCTGGTCTTGCATTCGTGTTCAGGCTTTCAACGTTCACATCACTTCGCATTATCAATGTAGTCCATTAAGTTTTGAATATAGTATACATAATATATAGCATATTCTTGTAGATCAAACACGATTGCTAGAGCTAACAATTCGAAGATGTTCGCCGGTCAAGACACCGGAAAAGAGAGAACGCTATTTCTCAGGTCATGTCAGGCTCAGGTTCCTCTGAGTGCAAATCAAATCAAAAAACTTCAGTAACATGCGATATCTTTGAAGGGCACGTGCCACGAACTTATTAAGTACATAACAGTCCAGAAATGCGCTTCTTGTTAACTCTTTGAAAGGCAAGACAATAGTTTATATTACCTCCTTAGCGGCTCGTCCTTGCAGTAGACAAATTGTTAATACTATTTGCAATTAGTATGTTTGCCGATGTTAACTACTACTGCAATAGTTTACGCTTTTTATAAAGCAACAACGCTAACACTATGTTGCTAATAGAGTCCTTAGCCAATATTAGGGCTTCTTTCAGGAATTTTTTTCTTGCCATGCTATTTGTATTAAACGGCGTTTTAGCAGCTAACAATACATATCAATATGCTCCTTCTTCGAAAAACACATTAAAGCACACCGAGAGCTGGATAATAAGAAGGAAAACAGCTGTATAGCTACTGTGTAAAAACGCATATGACGTTCTAAGTATAAGTCGTTAACGTCAACCACCTTGCCACGGCTTTTTCATTTCTTATATCCTTCTACAGCCTTCTTATTATATCCCTTCGATTTAGAAGGGATACTCTGGACTTCGGCTGTGTCTCTTATGCCTCTTACATTCAGATGCTTAAAATATGTTACATAGCATTTCGAAACGAAGACAGTTGGCCACATTGCTTTTCTGTTTAAAATATTTGGAAGAATTTGTGTATGCTATTCTTACACTTAAGTGAATGATCCAAAATAACTAGACATTTTCACACTCTACAAGGACGACATTAATGTGGTCCAATAAGTACGTTGGATAAGTTCAGGACTTCTTTAAAAATAAGCAAGGTCACATCTTTAGTAGCCATCAGGATTTTCAAATTGTACTGGGGAACTTTAATGCAAAACAGGTAGGGAATATATTTTTTGTCGACGTTAACACGATTATGAATAGCTCCAGATTCCCTTATAAAAATAGATTTGATTCCAGAGACTCACTGAGAAGGCTCATTATCGACTTAGTGTATTCTCTTGTTGCCATCATTCAGAGCTCGCAGTCTTAAGGAGATCAAAATAGGAATAGAAATGAGACAAAAAGTTGTATACAAATGCTAAAGCACTGGTATACAATTTAAGGCCATAAATTCAGGCTTTTAATATTTGTGAGGCTAATAATGTTACAGGTCCACACGGAGTTCTAGAAACAAACATGAAGGAAGTACTTTTGGCAGCTGCTCAATGGTATACTACTAAAAGAGAGAAACCGAATTCGATGAAGTAGTAGTCGCGACATTTAAGAATTTGTTAGAGCCGTTAACAAACTAATAATTTTAATTAATAAGCTAAAGCTTTGACGGTCACTGTGCTTACTTTTAGACTATTTGCAATCCTGTGGCGGACAGGGCACACAATCATTCGAATACCATTTATCAAATTTGGAAGGATGAAAGGCTGGTCTATGACCAATTAAAAATAACTTCACTGTACACTATTTTGGATAGAATATTAATGTAGACACCTGCAACTTTGAGGACGTAAGAGAGTTTCTGTACATACCTG
The DNA here is from genome assembly GCA_963966105.1 of Volucella zonaria. NCBI lineage: Eukaryota > Metazoa > Arthropoda > Insecta > Diptera > Syrphidae > Volucella > Volucella zonaria. The sequence goes on along the minus strand of OZ014534.1, from coordinate 68,065,250 downwards.
GACCGACCTGATCATAGGACTACGCAAAGGCCTGGAGCCAAATCTCTTAATTCGAAGGACAAGAATCTTGTCTGCATGATAAGTAAGATAACTCAGCTATTTTCAAGCGCCTTATAAAGGGATATACTTTGTTAGATAATTGGTCCTACTGTCGAAGAATGAGAAGAACTGACCGCGAACACAATGAGTTGTCAAAAGTTACAAATCGGTCGACTATTGTGGCTCAGCTGCATCGAGCGAATGGGCAGCGGTCTATGACGGTTTCTATTCCTTATTCACCTGCAAAATTGAAACTGGGGTTCGAAAGTAAAACTATCTAACTAGTGAGAGGAAGTTCTGGAAGGGCAGTGAAGAAATGAAAAAGGCCCTTGTATTCGACAAACATCAACATAAATAACATATAAGAAGAATTCTTCCTGATGTAAGATTAGATTTCCCCTTGAGTATTTGTTTTTTTCTATGGTTTCGCGATCTACATATTATATGTATATTCTATTCAGCAAAGCTTTCCAATATATGCGCAGCAGTTAAATGCGACAACCATTGCGTCAATGAGTTTTAATTGGAATTCCCACCGAGCAGTTGTCAATCTTCCAATATCAAGTGCTGAAGCCCTGTAGCTCGATGTCAAGAAGCAATCATAAACGCTGCAACTGATGTGTTGGGTTTCACACAATCACCTTTATTAAACCCATGATTTGATGAAGAATGCTTGTAACATGTAGGGAAACAAGTCGCATATGAAGCACCACTGCATGGAAGAAGTAGGGCGGTCCGTGAGCTCTAGAAGTAAAAAAAGATGGAAAAACATCGGCTTCTTCGGAGCAAAAAGAAAGAACATTAGAGCAATAGAGAGGTGTTATTCCATGAGCAACATTCGAAAGTTTTAGCAAAAAGTAAAAACAACGCGTCAAGGCTACAAGATCCGAGCAGAAGCCTGTATAGAGTAATACTAGGTCACAGTCGGTATTGATGATATGAAAAACCTACTTCTGCAGACTGTTAAATGGCGATCACAATGCAAATTCCGTTGTCAGGCAGAATGAATCATTCAATCAAATGAAAATATCCAAGCTATCCAGCGGAAGATCACTTGGTAAAGAGCATACACAATCTCTTTTCCAAGATTTGGTCAGCAGAAAGAATGCCTGAATAATTGAACTTTACCACCATTTGCCCGATCCATAGGAAAGAAGATCCTTTTAACTGCGCCAATTGTACAGTTTCCTTTACATCGCACATAAGATCCTATCTGCCGTCTTATATGAATGCTCAGCAATATGATTCGCTACTCTCAGTGCGGTTTTAAGCCCGTTACTTTCACAATCGACCAAATATTTACACTATAGCAGATTCCGGAGAAAGTCCAAGTATTCCAAATCTGTACGCACCACCTCCTCATCGATTTTAAGGTAGCATAACACAGCATTTATAAAGACGAGCTATACAATGCCATGTCTAGCCATGTCTAGCACTGCCAACCTTTGTCAGGTGAGAAAGAATCACTCCGGGATGTTTGATATCAAAATAAGATATAGGCATGGTAACGCGCTGTCATGTAACTTTTCCAAAATAAATGCCAGATGTACAGTTTTCCAAAAGTTTGTACTTGTACACGCTGATGACATTGACATCTTTGGCAGAACTCAGCTAGCTGTCACTGGTGCATTCGTAAGTATTGGAACAAATGAGTTTAATCTCAGAAAAATAAAAAGTCGGCGGGAGTGGACGGTATTACGTCGTATTAAGACACCTGCCCTTGGAAGCAGTGGATATATTTACTACGCTATTTAACAATGCGCTGAATAATGCATATTATCCGTCGCATTGGAAAACAGCAGTGGTACATCCAATCCCGAAAAGGGACAAAGTTAGAACTAACCCAGCTAATCTTCGGTCAATTAGTTTGTTTCTGAATATTAGCAAGGTATTTGAGAAGGTGGTTAATAGAGCGCTGTTAAGGTGGGTTGAGGAAAATAATATAATTCCGGAAAATCAGTTTGGTTTTAGGGCGAGCCATGATACTATTTATGCTGCGTCAAAGCTGGTCTCCGACATACAATGGAATAAATGCAAGAACCAGTGTACGGGTGCCTGTCACGTTGACTTTGAGAAGGCCTTCGACACCGTATGATTAGAGGGGCTTTTCTATAAGCTGACCAGGATTGGCATGCCGAAACCCCCGCTATATATGATTTACGACATGCTTATGGGCGAGAAGTTCGTTGTTAAATGTAATAACGTCATTTCAAACAAGATCTTTGACATTAAAAACGGCTTACAACAGGCGGCTGTGATTTCTCCGATACTGTTTAACATTTACACAAGTAATCTAGTAGGTTCCCTCAATCATTCCATAGCGTACGCAGACGATTTAGTGGCGTACAGATCAGGTCCAAAAATCGATGTCATTAACACCCTTTTGGGTGGAAATTGAATATCAATTTTCAAAAGTCGGAAACAATCTTGTTTAGAACTCCATTGAGATGGGCTTCTAGGGATACCAGATATAACTGGTGAAATTTGGCCATCATTGGACAGCACGTACTGCCATTAGCGGTGAGAAGCGTAGTGAGATACCTTGGTATCTGGCTCGATAAGTATTTGTATTTTGACAAACATATACGAGTAGATGCCTGTCTTGCTGGGGCCAAGAAGGCTTTAGCCCTGACAAGAAGGCTATTTCACAGCAGTCAACTTGTCTCCAGGGTGAAGGTCGTATGCTATGTGGCCCTAATTAGGCCAGTTATCGCTTATGGTTGCCCCGTGTGGTTCAATGTAGAGCGGTATCAGATGGAAAGAATTTGGGTGTTTGAAAGGCAGTGTCTTAGGACCTGTCTCGGCTTGTACAAAACACCAGAATCAGAGTACAAAAAATATTATACCAATAAAGTACTTTACAATGGGGCTAATCTGAATAGGATTGACAATTTCCTGATTAAGGTGATGCGAAGACACGTTGCACGAGAAATGACCAACGATAATAGCCTGATCTTTGGGGCTTATTACCCCAATGAAATGTACCACGAGAGCACGCTTCTATCGGGCTTTATCCCGCTAGAGGAATTTTCCATATTGATGCTGTCCGCGATTGCGGACAGGGATCGGGTCGATGCCGAGAAACAATACACCGAATTCTGGTGGCTTCTAGAAGGGCAGAGGGTGGGTTCGCTTTTCTAGGTCGGTACGTTACCAAGGTAACACACTCCTCTTAGTTGTAAGTTTGATTAAGGATAGTTAGGGGGATCTCGTGGAGAGACCACGTTCGTCAACATAAGGCGGCACCGCTGAGAAGTGACCGATGCTTTATGGCATCGGTTAAATCCCGGGGATGCTTATGCACGATGTTGACGAATGCTAGGCGCCCGAAATCGCAATTGGTATGGTGACCACTCGGTGCGAGAGGCTACGAGTGCTCACTACACCGATTATATTTAAATTAGATTTAATCATTTTCGTCTAGAATGTAAATAATAATGAAAGAATCAATAAAAATGAATTTAAAAGTAAAAAAAAAACAAATGGGTTTAATCTTGGAATAGGGAAAAAGTAAGTATATAGTATGCCGTCAACAAGATGGGATACACCACATCGACGAATCGCTTTTAATTGTTAATGAAATTTCATCAAAAATCAAACGGAGAATTACTTTTGTCTTGTTTGTTCAGCATTAGAAGTCAAATGAGTTGTCATCACAGTCTTGTGATACTGTGATACAAGTGGGATACTTGGCCGTTTCGAACGCAAAATTTTTCGATTTATTTTTGGTCTGGTTTTCGTTAACAAGGTTTGTAGGTGCAGATTTAAGGACGAACTTTACGAACTGTACAATGACATTGACCTAGTTAGAATGGTCGCCTAAGATAGCTAATATACATATATAGAGCAAACGAACAGCAACGCTCTCGAAGAGCTTTCGATTCCAACGCGGAGGGGGATAGTATTTTCCGTTGAGCACCTCACGCAGGTCAAATGCACTTTCCTACTTCCTTAGTTAAAATTAGCTCAGACTGATTATTTTGACGATTTTAACTATTCATTGGTCATCGTCATTATATAGTAATTGTTCCTTAATAAGCTGGTTACTAGTCTTCATGGATCAATTCCTTTGAAGTAATAACCCTAAGTACGTATGAGATACAAACCTGCGGTAAGTCCATTGTACAACTCTTTACTAGTCTCCCTCACTTGTTATATTATTCAGAGTTTGGGTAAAAATTCTTTTCTTCGTGTGATATCACAGGGCCAAACCAAAACAAATTTGACCTCGATTTCAACCCTCTGAAGAAGTTTTGGAAACATCTGCTGATCTAAATCAATCTAAAACCGTTCAAAATATGGGCAAGACACATAACCACTCTTTAAATCGCTCAATTGGAAGCTGATGAAGGCCGCTTCTTCTTCAAATGCATCTGAATGGCTAATTGGTTCATTGGTATTCTGAATTTAGTATTTTCCTTTCAACAAAATTAAACTTCACTACTTGTCTCGTATCTTAAACCAAAACCGTTCCAACAGTGATTGGCCCACGAAGTAAATGGCAACCTCTTCCCCCTTTATCTCATTTTGTCTGCATTTGCATTTATTTTTCTGGTACAACTTCAAACGAATTTAACCAAAACCCTAGAGTTCCTTTGATGTATTAGCACCATGACTGCCATGTAATCTTTCAATGATGTGACATGTGAGCGGCGGGTACCTTTCTAACGATGCATATCTTAAATACCATTACCCAACTATTGTTGCATAGGCACGAGTACTATCTAGATGACCAGCTTCTACTTCTATGATATTTCCCACAGTGGCAATGAAGATCTAACAGCAGATACCTAATTATCCGTCATTCTAACTGTAGTCAAGTGAAATTCTTCAAGTGACGTACGAGTACAAATGTACACCTGTATTCGTATTGTATCTATGTTGTAATAAGCGTGCTCCAATTATTTTCAATGGCCTCGAAGCCCGAATTTTGTCTCTTAGTTCAAATTTAACGGAAAATTTATTCCTCGTAACTCTCGGTCCTAGACTCGCCTCATTACGACGAGCACAATATTTTCGACACTTTCTCTCGTTGGAGATACGAGTACTCGTCACTCGTACCTTACAGCAATTCCCTAATTAAAATTTATTATTCCGTTCTTTTGTTTTTTTTTTCTTATTTTCTTGTTCATTCATTTTTCTCTGTTTTATTTTCTTTCAGAAGTTTCGCCATACATAGATCTAGTTTTTTGTCCCGCTCGGGAACAGCCATGGAGTTGTGCGCGGCAGCAGTCTGGACGCATCTTAGATCTCTGGAACGATCGATTGGATTCCGAATGGCAAAGATTGAAAGGTGAGTGTTGTCACTTGTCTGAATCGAATCTCGTGTTGTTTTAAATTAAAATCATACGCGCGTAACGCGTGTTGGCCTTTTCTTCACCTCCTTACGGGTCTTACGACATTCATTACACCGGAGATGCAAACGATACCGAATTGCATTGCAGCGTTACCTACCGTCTGTATTTGTGTCAGAAGAGATTCTTAAGTGGTGTACGCACCGTGTAATAGCACTACACGCTCAGTGCCACAAACTAAACCGTCAACGGAACTTTTGTCAAAAGTGGCACAGGCAATTGGCCGCGTTTGGGTGAATAAAACTGACTACGATGGCTCTTAACGATTCAAGTTTTGTGTGTAATTAGAGTGCAAGTCTAGGTCCCTAGGCACTTCAAGGAATATGTGCTGTATTTGTGACGCCACAACTGGAACCTGTATTCGTATTCGACCAACAAGGTTGTCCGTGATTTACTATCGACTTGTGAGTAGCGGAAAACTAGGTATGTATGAGTACTCGTAGATACTTTTATTAGCGCGAAGCAAAGTAGCTCTTATTCAAAAAGGTTGCCGTGGAATACGATTCGGTTGTTGTGGAACAGGGTTTATGGAGATTGTCACCTCTAGTGTCAATAGAATTTGTGTTTCGCATGCCGAACATGAAGAAAATTTCTTCCACTCCATGGTGATACCAAGTGAGCTCAAGGTTAAGGTCAGGTTCAAAGCTCAACGAAAAAGTCACTGTCATCACCGATTACACATCACCAATCTTCTTATTTGTGGGAAGAGCACGTTCACTTACATACTCGTACATTGGAGTTGCCAACAAGTGATTGTTGATTGTAGTGGGCTACTTAATAGTTGTTATTGATTACCCTCATGTGCAACGAATGGGGCACCTGTGAATTGAGTTCTATTGACGTGACGCCAGCTCGTTAGTATGGTGTCTATCGAATTGTTTTGAGATCTCTACATACTATATATCAAATTTATTAAAAAAAAAATACTTTCTCGGAATTTATGCGGGCTTCAACAGGCTGTATCTCTGTATGAAGTTCTATCAAGTTTTGCCCTCCTTGAGGATATCAGTATTAGACAGTATGACACCTTTACACGAATATCACTTCACTATTTCCTTGCTTGCCATATAATCTGAACGCAATGTGAATATGTCTTTAGAAGAAGACTTATTAAGGTTCATTAATGGGGTCGAATAGCTTATGATACAAGAAGGCAGATTCTGCTTACGAGGAATTACTGGGCAAAACGTATAAAACATAAATAAAGGCCAAGTTGCAACTATATGTGGATAGTGTGATAGTATGAGACTATCTCCGATGGTAAATAAGCTTCTTCTGGTTTATATTTGTTATTGCCTTCTGTGGCCAGTATATCATTGCTTCAACTAAGTGTTTACAATATTCTTTAAAAAAAACTCCACTGTAACCCAATTTCTACACCACCTTTGCTATATGAACATACTTCTAAATCGTGTGAAGTACGGGTCGGACATATTACTTTACATTTGAAGCGATCCATGGCCGCATCTTGGGTTGCTAGCTGCCTCAAATTATGTAAGCCGAGCAGATTGAGATTCGCTTTCAACTGGAAGTGTCCCTTTAGATAGAATTTTCTTTACTACTGATTGGCTCACTGGCACGGATTGGAAGACTATTCAAGCTGAAGTACTGGTGTTTATGCGCTTTACATCGCCATAAGATCTTATGTGCTGTAATTCTTCTTTCTCTGGTCGAGATAGGGATTTGCAGTCTGCAAGATTTATTCTTCGCCAATTTTACCACCTCAAAATTGTAGTTCCGCATTGTTGTGTTCTGTCTACGACCCGGGTTTTAGTTTTCCTTTTCTGATAACAGCATATATTTTGTGGATTTGAGATTAGATATTGCTATCCATGGTCGCTACAGTCTTCATCCGGGTTGAATATTTCATCCTGCTGGACAAATGTATCTTCATCATCTTCCTTGTTAATGACTCGGGAATTTAGGGTGGATATTGTGGATAAAGTAATCACTTTCCTGCGCACGTCCACGTCTGTAAACACAAACCAGCTGTTTTAGCACTTAGTGAAACACAGGTAGATCCCCGCCCACACCTCTGAGATCACTCTGATCTGAAGCTACCTGGCTACGAACTAGTGCCACTATTCTTCTCTCATCGCGGTCTCGCCATTTACGTGCGTAGTGATGTAGCTTACCAAATTCCACCACAATGTAGTCCCTATTCCAACCCGGAATTCAATTTCATGTGGTAAAAATTCCATATCCGTAAGGAAATTATCCACTACTGCTTTATTTACAGAAGTCCCAAACTAGACAGCAATTCAACTTTTAACGAGTTTGACGCGCTGACTCTATTCAAAGAATTGTATCACTGTATCCTCATACTGAAATTGTTATTACGGGCGATTTCAATATACGCGATTCTGGGTGGCTTCGACATTCTGGACAGACAACACCCGAAGGACGGTGTGTTGAGATCTTTGCTGCGAAAAGCAACTTAATGCAGCGTGTAAATAAGCCGACGCGAATACCAGACGTTGATAGCCATACCGCCAACACCCTGGATTTGTTTTTAACTTCTCACCCTGACAAGTACTGCGCTGATGTGCTCTCCCCTCTAGGCCCGTCGGACCACTGTGTTATATCAGCTAATTTCTCGTACACTGTGTGGTCACAGTTAGAGAAAAGATTCCTAAAAGAACCGTATGGCAATACGAGAAAGCTGACTGGAGCGGTCTTAACTGTCCCAAAGGTAGTAAAAGCTTTTAGTCATTTGTCAAAAAACATCAGAAATTCTGCCTCATCCTCCATCCCAACGCTCATTTACAATGACATTCCAGCTGTCGGCTCTTTGGACAAGGCCAATCTGCTTGGTGCACACTTTGCGGCCAGCTCAACACTCCCAGATGACCGGCAATATGGTTTTCGTAGCAACAGGTCCACTGGTGATTTGATGGCATGTCTCACCAAAAAGTGGAACCAAAGCGTACATTAATCTGGCGAAAGCTAGATAGTTGCACTTGATATTTCCAAGGCATTTGACAGAGTTTGACATCAGGCTCCTTTGTCGAAAATGCGTGCTTTTGGGATCGATGACTCTCTTCTTCAATTTATTAAAAATTACCTTTCGGAACGTTTAACTCAAGTTGTCTTGGATGGTTTCAAGTCTGATATTCACAAAATAAATGCTGGTGTGCTCCAAGGCTTCGTCCTGTCTCCGGCACTCTTTTTAAATTTTATCAATGATCTCTTCTCTGCTACTTCTAATCTAATATATTCGTTTGCTGACGACAGTACTCTCTGCTTTTCATATTCGTTTCCGGACTCACGTCTCTGCTTTTCGGCTGTAAAACGGGAATGGCAGCGTATGTTTAGCTCATTAAATTCCGATATTAATAGCATAACCAATTGGCGAACCATCAACAGAGTGGAATTTAATGCTTCTAAAATACAATTCTGTCTGCTGTCGTTAAAGCCAAATTTAAATATCCAGCCATTGTCCACGAATGTCACTTGCATGGTTGAAACAGAAAAATATTCTATTCTCGGTATGTGTGTCAATTACAACTAACGTTGGAATGACCACATATTCGGTGTCGCCAAAAATGCTGCAAAATGTCTAGGCTTTCTCAAATGATGTAAGAAATACTTTTCCCCTTCTGATCTGGCCTCAATATATGTACATATAAGGCATTCATCCGCCCAAAATTGGAGTACAATGCTCACATCTGGTCAGGTGCGCCTGACATTTGACATCTCTGCATCTGCTAGACCGGATTCAAAACCGTGCGATAAAACACATAGCTGATACCAATGTCGTTCAGTTAATGGACACCCTCCAACACCGATGAAATGTCTCGTGTCTCACTTTCTTTTATCGCTATTTCCACCACCAGTGCTCCATAGAAACACCAGTAACATTCCGCCCTTTCAAACTTTTAACCGTAACACCCGTCTCGCTATGAATTCTCAGCAGTATACCCTCAAGCCCACTTTCGGACGTACTCTAAAATATCGTGATTCATTCCTAAGCCGAACAACTCGCTTGTGGAATGCCCTGCCGAGCTCTCTATTTCCTAGTCATTATAACATTCAGACATATAAAACCAACGAACATCGGTACCTATCCTTCTTCTCTTAATAAATTTCCTCCGCCCGCGTTGTGTGCAAACATTTCAAGGGTACCTTAACCCCTTGAGCGCGCGTTAGTTTATAAATAACAAAAAAAAAAAAAAAACAGTGTCTATTTTCAAATCCTCACCCCAAAATGGTCTCTATTACGATATTCCTGTGGTTGTTTTTTGCGGTCTTCGTGGTTTGCTATCTCGATAGGCCCTTTTCATATTGAGTAGTGAAATTTCCGGATATTTCCAAAGTTGATGTTTGTGTTTCCTCTTCTGTTCTAAACATAAACAGCAGCTCTCCTCTCTGTCCTAATCAATCCTTGCATGCGATGTTGCACTATACTCCTCCTGCTTGGCTGGAATATGGTCTATGGCATTCATTGTCGAACCATTAGTTCCTTGTAAAACCTATATCACTTAAGACCGCATTTTTTGTGGCTTCCAAGAATCATTGTCACTGGTTCTCCGCACTTGATGTTGGTGATGTAAGGCTATAAGAGAAGCAAAGGAAAAAGCTCTGGCGGTATAAGTCTTTGGCTGGCATCCCCGAATATGCATGTGTATAGAATACCACTGCGTGTCTTCCGTCCACTGCAATATGATCAATCTGACTTACCATGTTTCGGTCAGGTCATGTGCCCATGTGTTGTCGTTTTCATTACGCGAGTATTCTCTTTCGCTTAGGCTTGTGATTCCTCAGGCGAACTAAGGCCTAGGCTTTTTATGACTTCTTAGGCGCCACCTATGATAAATCGCAGTAACCAGGCTTAATAGCATTGATATGTACAATAGACGGATTACTACTGCAGACTGTTAAAACATCGCTGTTTGTCCAATGAGTCACTTAATAAAATTAAAGGCTATAATCCGCTTTCGATAGAGTCCATGCTTCTGCGACATAAAGTAGGAATGGGATGATCAAGGTCTTATGTAGAGTTTCCCAAGTTTTTCGGGATAGGACCTTACTACTCAATTGTTTTCTTAGCCAGAAGAAATAACGATTGGCAAGAGTGATGCCACATTTTATTTCTGCTTAGGTGTTGTAGTCAGAATTTATAGTAGAGCCAAGGTAGATAACGTCCTTTACTACTTCGAAATTATAATTGTCTATTGTGGCGTTCTGTCCAATTCGTTGATGTCGTGTGTCCCTTATTGTTGATAGGTTTTGTCCTCATTTAACAATAAATCCATTTTGGCAGCTTCCGCTTCAATACTAGCGAACGCACCTGAGACAGCCCGTTGAGTTCTCCCAATTATGTCGATATCATCGGCGAACGCTAGTAGACAGACTTTTGACAGATTGTGCCTCCAATGTTCGCTTGTGAGTTCCGCACAATTCTTTCAAGTATGACGTTAAAAAAGTCACATGATAGCGCGTCACCTTGTGTAAAACCTCTTTTGACATCAAAGGTCTCGGTTAAGTTGATACCTACCTTGACGGAGAACCGAGCTTTCTCAATCGTCATTCGGCACCGATGGACGAGTTTGGCAGGTATGTCAAATGCGGCCTTAAAATCGATGAAAGGATGATGGGTATCCATTTGGACTTCTTGAGTGATTTCTAGAATCTGCCGGAGTGTGAAGATTTGATCGATTGTGGACTGGTCTGAAACCGCACCGATCGGGACCAATCAAGTTGTTGGCGAAGGGTTTCAGACGTTCACAGAATATGGCGGATAAGATTTTGTATCCGATGAAGAGACTTATGCCTCTATAGTTGGCGCAGTTGGGGCGGATCTCGTTTTTTGTAGATCGGGCATAGGGTGCTGGGATTCTACATATTCATCAGGCAAACACTCTTCTGATCAGATCTGAGAAACGAGTTGGTGCATGTTCCCCACAAAGCCAGCAGCTTTAGATATTGCTATACTCACGTTTTGGTCTATCATCGTCTAAGTTGAATGGTCTATTCTGTCTGAAGAAGCCTGCGGGGCTTCTTCGCCTTTATATAGTCTGCAGAAAAAGTTTTTCTCAGCATTAACTGTGACTCTATTACAAGGTTCACTTTTTCATCTCTACAGGCGGACGCGTCTTCTTGCCTTGACACGTTCCATTTCCCCGGTGGTAAAAATTCCGTACGATATTCCTAGAGTACAATATCTCACAATCGCTCGCGTCTCGTGCTCTTTTTTCTTCCTCTGGAGAAACCGATGTTATTGCCGTCTCTTCTGCTCGTAGACCTCACGGGCAGCTCTCGTCCTTCGTTGCAGCGCCGCTTTGTAGGCTTCTTGTTTAGCCGCATGTGCTTGCCGGCATTCTTCATCAAACCAGGGATTTTTTGGTGTTGGTTGGGTGAAACCCAGAGCAGGAATTGCAACGTCTCTGATGGCGCGTTAACAGCATTGTCACTAGATTTCGGTGCTTGGTGCTGGCGGCATAGGAGTCGTTGAGAGATTTCGGGATATGCGTTCGCCTTTGAACATTGCTCAAATGGCATGTCGAGGAGCTCGTAGAAACATTGCTTGGTGGCATCGCCTTAGTCTTCCGTAGGGGCCTGGGCGCATATTGAGATTATGTTAGGGAATTTAGCCTTTATTCCAATTGTCATGTGTCGGAAGCTCAAGACTTCTTGCCTAAGTCCGCCGCATGTGATGAATCTGCAATCACCATGGTACCTATATGTCACAGTTTTTCATTCTCCTTATGTCCGGCCCATCCCATCGCACTTTCTAGATGGCGGTGATATATGTGTGATAGCAGTTAAAGACTTCTGCTAATTGTTGGGCTGTACGTGGCCTGTTAAGGATCCGAATATTCCGAGGCCATTAGTGTGCTCGTCACATATTTTATTCCTTCCGTATAGGGTTGTGACCCCAATGACGGCGTAGGCCAGTATAAAACTACAATGTCCTTGCCATTTAGCAGTTACCGGGCGACACCACTGGGAGGTAAGGCAAGCCCTTTGCTATGAATTTAATTGTTGCGCTGCTGGATCAGTCCAAGTTATAGGACACTCAGCAGTTTTTCGATCTATCGCCATGCAGATCCCCTGACTATGTTGATTCTCTTTGTTTTTATCTGTATTCCTATTAAGTAGCACTTTAGTAAAATGTAGTTAGCTGAGGATAATGGAATCCGAGTTAACTCATCCGCTCACATATGTTATATGATTCGATTACTTTTTCTACAATCTCTTTCCTGTATGTCGACAACAAATTGAATTTAAATTGCATTCCGGAAGTGTTTTTCGTGTGTGTTTCATGACAATATCAGTGAGTTGGATGTACATTTTTCATTTCCGACGCGCATTAGCTTAATACTTCGATCTGCATCTTAGAATCAGCATCACTTTAAATGAATCCATCATTTCTACAATTTGTGTCAGGTACTGTTTGCGATCTTATGTGAGACTTCTCAGGACTTAGTCAAAGGCTTTTCCAGGACGACGAAAATAATGCGCTTTCGCACCGTTATGCACAGTGGGTCGAATTTCCTTCACAAAAGCAGCAAGTACACCGCATTCATCCACCAATTCACATCTAATTTATGCATCTGCAGCTGTTACACTTTCTCGTGACGCGTTTGCTCTTATATTGTTTCGCTAACTTTATCTTTTTTAAAATATGCTTTTTAGCCTGTGGCTGGACGTAGCACCTCCTTTAAACCTTGTTGTATATAAAACTGTCCTTAAAAAGCCTCTAGGGCTATAGCGTGTAATCCGTTCGGAGCAGTTGGTGCTGAAAGAAACTGTCTGAAATTAAGTCTACCAACAAGTCTACTTTGTTTGTGGCTATCATAACACAAAGTTATATCCTACAGATGATATTTGTTACAGTGTAAGCATAAAGATGACAGCAGGACTACTTAAAACTCTTAAAACCGTTAAATAGGGTCAAATACAATCGTATACAGTGTACACAACATCAGATAGGTACTCTCTCAAATATCTAATGCCTGCAAATTCACAACCTCTTACAAAGATGTCACTATAATTTACTGCTGCCACAATACGAGTAAGTCACTGCGATTGGGGTACTACATATGATCTTCTGTTGACAGCGGATGTATATTTTATGCCAGCCTACAAGATACACTGTTTGTCTTGTTGTAACTAACGTTAAAGGTCATAAGAAACTTTTTCCTTTAATGTCTTGTTAAGACAATCTTGGGATTCATTTTGCTCGGCCATAAATAATAAAGATGAGCATACAGTCAGACACCGAATAGCGAAACGAAGTCATTTATCATACTGTAGATGTACATGAGCAAGGTGCTCTTCGGCTCTATGTTCATACTTTTATAATAGGTAATGGTTATATTTTACTGACAGCAACTATGTACTGTTAAGGTTGTTGTAGAGAGAATTATTATTATTAACTTTTATTAGCACGTAATTTAAACTATACGTGATAATTTTAAAATTAAAGAGCCTAGCTGCGGCTCTGCCTCTATTATAATTAAATATAATGAAATGCATCATATTGTATAAAGTTATAACGTAATAATATTTGCGAGTGAGTTCTCATCACTCATTTGTACTGTGTTTGTATGTTTTCGGCGTTTTAATGCATCATAAATTGAGATATCTTTAAATATACTACAAATTCTAATAAATGGGGTAAATCTAATGCAACATTGCAGGAATAATACGAGTATATTGACGGGTTATTTTTAGTTAATAGATTTTGATGATTTTGGTTTTAGTAACTGTCATGGGATGGGTGGCATCTTTCATAATTAATTTTAGTTCAGTGGTGTTGATATGACTTCCATTCAATTAGCTGATTAGTTTTGTTGATTTTTTTAAAGTTTTTTAAATCTAGATTCGTGTAGATATTAAATTTATACATTGGTGCGTTTCTAGTATTTATTTCTCTGAATACAGGCATGTCCTGACACTCACTTAATTTTGTTTGGGGATTTGATAAGTTGTTTTCTTATATCAGCGATAAGCTCAGAGTTGTTGTTCGAGTTGTGAATGAACTTGGCACACAGATACTATCGGGTCCTTGCGTTGAATGTAAATTCGCTGATAAGGTTCGAATGAAGAACCACACTATTTAAGTTGCTCAAAGACCAAGTCCTTGACTTGGTGCTTTTAGTTAGCGAAACAATGCTAAACAAAAAGCACAAAACGAGGCGCACAAAATATAAAATTGCAAGAAGAAACCGACCAAACTCTGTACAAGGAGGTGGTATTGCGATCTTCACTAGAAAAGGTTTTCGATTTAAAAGAGTGTATAACCGTGTAGTGCGAAGGTTCCAGGTTCCATAGGCATGCATCGTTTATATCCCTCTTCGAAGCGGAATACACCTAAAGCTACTCAATCCACCTAATTTATCTGAGAACTCGAGAAAGAGAACTATTTCATAATCATCGGAGATTTCAACGCCAAACATAGAGATTGGGGAAATAGGACACCAATCACTAGAGGGAGCCTACTAATCAGTTGGTCAGCATAGTGTTATGTACCGACTCGGTCTAAAAGCGACGGATACTCCGTCGTTTCCCAGACACAGATTCTATCTGGATCTCCTGTTGTTCGACACACGGATACACCTGACAACAGACCACGGAGAGCAAATCGGAGCAATCGACATTGAATACCCTCGATGCGGGAAACATGGACTCGGTGAAAGGGGGACCAAGCCTGACTGGCATACTCAAGCAGGGGGCGAACAAAGGTAACATAGAGAGATCTGGTTACATACGGGTTGGAAAATTCCTTGGACCATCGTTTATTAAAGCCAAGTGATGAGTTGGCTTTGAGGATCGTCTTATCGATATGCGAACGGAAATTATGCTCACAGTCGAATAAGCCAAGGTCTTGTAAGGACTGACCCGGGTGAATTGGTTGACCATAGATAAAATAAAGCCGGGGAGGAGACGGGTTGCATTTACGTGAGAATGTTATAGATTGCCATTTGGCTATATAGTCTTAAGTTTTGGGCAGTTTTTGAGGCACCGGATTGAAAACCGATCAAAGTTTTTTTTGAAGAGGGACAGAGTCATGGGGAGAAGAAATAGTTTTCAAAAATTTTGTGTCGTCAGTGAAAGGGAGAGGGAAGAGTGTTTAATGACCCTCTCAACATCGTTAATAGTAAGAATGAAGAGAAGAGGACCAAGATGACTGCCTTGTGAAACTCCAGATGAGGTCAGGAATGGAACAGTAACGGCAGATCTAAACCGAACACTGTAACACGAGCTTAATCAGGTAAACCCATTTTAATAAAAGAGGCTCAAAGCCGAGAGCAGATAATTTGAAGAGGATCAATTGATGAGGTATCTTAACAAACGCTTAAATGAAATCAGTTGCGATAACATCGATTTCTTTGCCATTTTCTAAGGCTATGAGAGCAAAAGACACGAATTCAACTACTAGGTTTGTGGCAGTTGATCTGCCTTTTAGAAAACCATGTTGTAGGGGCGAAATAAAAGGCTCACATTTGAAACTTAAGGCTTCGTATAAAATGCTTTCAAAGAGTTTGGGTATATGAGAGAGTTAAGCGATAATTGGTAACTTCATGCTTAGATCCCTTTTTGTGTATCGGGATTATAAAAGAGGTCTTCCCAATCTGGTGAAATTCTCCCTGTGTAAGGTCGGAAAGGGCTAGAGACAGGTTGGAAGGGCATTTTTTAGGAAAAACGGCGGGGACTCCATCTGGACCAGGTACTAATTCATCTTTAAGATTTAGTAACTTTTCTTCAATCACTGCAGGAACGAAATTTTGAGTGAGAGGGATATGGTCCGAAGGAGTTGTTGGCAAATGATTGTTTGAAAAATGTGGCAAAAAATAATTGGCGATGGTAGGAGGATCACTTGAAAATTTGGTTTCGAAAGCGAGGGCGAAAGAATAACCATCAGCCTTACTTTTGCAATTGACAAATTGAAAAACGGACTTGACGTCATTTATAAGATTGTCAGGTAGCGTTGATAGAGAGAGTTATAGAGTTCAATAAAGAGCGGAGTCTACTATTATACTAAGAAGGGGATATAGAAGATGTTTTGTTGCGGGAATATGGCATGACGGGAGATAGATTGGTAAACTCGAAAGAAGCCCTTCTTAGACGGGTATTGATTTTACGGAAATTAGCTTTGCGAAAATTGTAGAAGATAGAACTGCCGGGGGAGGCGACTGGAGGGGAGAATTGTGGAATAATGAAAGAAGAAGTGGAGGGTGAAAGTTATCAATAGTTGAAAGTGATAGGGGACAACACGACTCTGAGGAGTTGACGGGAACAGTTTTGAAGATAAGGTCTAATTGCTTTTCTATGTAGTTGGAAATGGCACTGACTTGACATAGACCAGAGGCTGTTGACAGGTCTAAGAAGAGGCATTCCTTAGTAGAAACGGGATTAGAAGCGATGAAAAATGATAGGTCTGCAGATGGAGTCCACTGCAGCTGAGGCAGATTAAATTCGCCGAAGATAATGATATCCTCAAGCGAGTCTGATAAGTCGATCTAATTGTCGATTGCCGCAATAGCAAGTTGGTAGGATTCGATAGGTTGGGCCGGAAGAACGATTCAATTTTATTTTTATTTTTCAAAAGATCGATACAAATAAATTTGTAAAGTCCGGGATTTTACGCCGAGGTACTATGGCCCAAGTGGCGTTTTTTGTCAGCAGCACGCGGTGTACCGAGTTCCCATGTTGTCTTCCATCTAGGTACTTACCGCGCCCAACACTACATGATTTCGGTGATCTAGTGGGAACCGATGCTTTCAGTGTGGCGAGCCCGTTAACATCGTAAATTTACAAATGCCTTATTCTCACAATGTAAAATGGGATATGTATGTATGTACTCGTAATTTAAAATAAAAAAAGCGAATGTTGCAATTTGGGAGATCCTATCTCGTTGGCTGGTCACGCAAGAAGAAAGAAATATAGAAAACGGAAGTAGGAAAAGTCCTGCTGTTAAGATGGCGGGCAGAGTTTTTCCCATCCCTATTCATCGCTAGCGCCCTCTAACTTATTTTTGATAATTTAAGGAGGCGCTTGCATTACATTCTGTACAAGTATATGAAGTGAGCCAGGATAATAATTTTGATTTTAACACCTTGAATTCCTGTTCAACTCCGTCCGACTTCTTTAACATTTCTCTTGTTTCTTAGGCAATGGCTAATAATTGTCTTTTCCTCTTCTTTTAGTTGAAGCCGACCAACAATTCAACGCAACACTCGAGCGAAGAGGCTACAGTGCGACGGAGCAAATCACCAAAGAAAAGCCATCGACGATTCTGAAGAAGATCGAGATAGCGACAAACTACATGAAGGACTACCTTGCGGAAACCTTCGATGGGTAAGTAATTAAAGTTTCATAGACCTCCTCCAGCAGCTGCTCAATAATTGACTATCCTTTAACTACATAGATTCCTTGGACGTCAGTATAGCTATGGAGCTATTGAGGAGCTGGAAGAACCGGCCAGTGATGAGTTTCTTGATGTAGAAGGTGAGAGTAAGAAAGGGAGTAAGAAAAAAAAGAAAAAGAAAAAGAAAAAGAAGAAGAAAAAGAAAAGGAAGAAGAAGAAGAGGAAAAAGAAGAAAAAGGGTCAGGAAGAGGAGGGTTATGAAAGTTACGGTCAAGATTATCAGGGTTACAAGGGTCCACGTCGAAAAAAGGGTCACAAGGGTCAGCAACAACAGTTCGAACACGCCACAACGCCAACAATTCTGTTTGTACAGAATCCGGGTATAGGTGGTCACACAAGTGGCCTCAATGTTCATAACTTCGAGCCACAGCAGCAACAGTGGCACGAGGAACCAAAGCCACAGCAGGTGTTTCTGATTCAACATGGTGCGGAGCATAGTGATGAAGGTGGTCATGGTGGTAAGAAGAAAAAGAAACGCAAAAGGTTGAAGAAGAAGAAAAAGCCACAATCTACGTTCGGCTTACCGGCTATACCAGCGTTGCTAACCTCGAAACCAACCCTCCCAACACTGTTGCTCCATAAGCCAGAGGACGATCATGACTACGAGCCGGAACATGAGCCATCTGCTCTGAGTGTATTGGGTTCTCTTGTGGGTGATTACCTGGAAGACGACGATGACTATGAAGAGGAGCAAGGATACGTAGTGATCAAGAACAAAAGGAAGAAGAAGCGAAAGAAAAAGCGGAAGAAAAAAATCAAGCAGCCGATTAAATATGGTAGAGACTTTGGAGGTGTGTTGGCGGTGGTGCCTGTGGCTGGATTAACAACCCTCTTCATGGTTTCAATGGTTGAAAATGCGAAGGGGGAGGGAATGACGATTTTTCTTTGGCTGTTTTTTTTTTTTTGACTTGCCGATCGTGAGCGCCGATGTAAAAAGAAAAGGAGGATATAGAAAAATGCGATGTTTTTGATCTAGTGCATGTTTGGTTTGTGCATAAGATAAGTCGATTAGAGAGAACATTTTCGGTTTGTGTCTAGCATGCCAACTATAACTGTATCACCGACTTGGTGATAGTGTAGTTTTATTTTTATCACACAGCCTCTTCAACTATCGGAAGCAACTTCATTTTCTGAACAGAAATTTTTACATTGTAAATAGTAAAAGTGCGAAAATCAACTCTTCCTTCTTCTTTTCGGGTGTCGACGAATTTTATAAAATAAAACAACTCTTTCTATTTTATTGTAAATCTAAGTATAAATATTAGTCTAAGCTAGTGATTTAAAATTGTGAACGTTGTATGTATGATTTGTGTGGTTTTTATGAACAACAAGCAGAGTAGTTTTTCAACGCACCAATTTCTCAATCTATCCAACTGTTGCATGTGTATTTGATGTTTTAAAAACGCATTTAGATATGATGTAGTAGTTCTAAGATCGGAGTTCGTTTATGTTCTTCAATCAAGACTCGGTTTGTTATCGTTGTTGCTTTTACTTTTCTGTCCAAAGAATTTCAGATACCACCTTGATCAAAAAGTTCCCGGGGGACACCACCGTATGGCGCTCCCATTGTTCCGATTTGAGTTCTGTTTTTTTTGTTATGTTGGTAAACCTGTTGTTGACATTCCCTCTAAATCTTAGCGTCATAGCTTAACATTTGCAAAAGTTACGTAGCCAAGGGTACATCTATCTCTGTGTGTGTTGGCGATTTTTTACAATTTTAGAAATGGATCTAAATTTGCAACAACGAACTTGTACGAGTACTAAATTTTGCGTAAAAAACGGATTTAATGGTGCGCGAACGTTGGAAATGTTGGAAAAGTGTTTCGGCAAAGATTCTCTAAAGAAAACGGTCGTTTACCAGTGGCATGAGCGCGGCGATTCAAAAGTGGTCGTGAGTCAATCGAAGATGGTGAACGCAGTGGCAGACCATCGACATCGAAAACCGACGAAAACATTGATGAAGTAAAAGAAATGTTGGTCAATAACCGCAAAGAGAGATAGCGGACGACTTGAATATTGCCAATGGATCCGTCCAAGACATTTTGGTTAATGATTTGGGTTTCCGTCGTGTAGCAGCAAAGTTGCTGCCAAAAGACCTCAATTTCATGCAAAAAAGAGACCGTGTTAACGTCGCAAAAGAGATGATTTGCGAGGCTGAATCCGATCCCACATTCATCAAAAGGATCATTATTGGAGACAAGACGTGGGTTTATGAGTACGACATGCAATCCAGATATCAGGCAAGTGAATGGCGTTCACCAAATGAGCCGAGACCAAAAGAACCACGTCGTTTTCAGTCAGAAAAGAAGGCAATGCTCACGGTTTTCATGGATTACAACGGTGTAGTGCATCATGCATTTTTGCCGGAAGGCCAGACAGTAAACAAAGAGTATTGCGAGTATTTGGGCGTTTTGAGACGTTTGCGCAAAGCAATTCGCCGTAAGAGACCAGAATTGTGGGCAGGAAACTGGTGGATTTTTCACCATGATAACGAACCGCCGCACAGTGCCATCATTATTCGTAATTTTCTGACGAAAAATGCAACAAATACCATCCAACAGCCACCGAATTCACCTGATTTGGATCCCTGTGACTTCTTTCTGTTCAATCGAGTTAAAAAACCACTACGGGGAACGCGTTTCAGCAGCCAAGAGGAAGTAATGGAAAAATCGCAGGAAGCACTGATGGACATACCGAAAACCGAATATAAAAAATGTTTCGAGGATTAGATCAAGCGCTGGCATAAGTGTGTTGCAGTCGATGGGGATTACTTTGAAAGGGACAATATAGATTTAGATGAATAAACTTGTATTTTTAATTTTCTGGATACATTCCGAAAACTTTTTGATCAAGGTAGCATATTGTAAGTGTGAGCCAACAGCCAGTGTGAAAGTTTTTATTAAATTAAGTACATAGTTATTGTGAAATGAATTTAGAGTTTTATTGATTAATAAGGACCGCTCTATGGCAATTATAAGTAAAATCCAACATCGTTCATGTGACCATCATGGCTTCTGTTGCAAACGACCATCCAAAGGTCTCAGTTATCGATGACTTTTTGAAGAAAAAGTGGGTCAATGGCCGTAATTTCAGTTTGGATGTTATGTTTGAGGTCCTGAATCGTCGCTGGGTTATTGACATAAACCTTATTCTTCAAATAACCGCACAGGGAGAAATCTAAAGGTGTCAAGTCGCATTACCTGGCCTCCAACTTCTTCCCTACCAAAATACTGCGATCTTCAAATTTCGTACGCAATAAATTGATTGATTGATGGCTTGTGTGCGCGGTAGCACCATCCTGTTGAAACCAGAGATCGCCAATTCATTCAATTTTGGAAAAAACTAGCTGGTCAGTATGTCGTTCTCCATTCACTGTAACTGTCTCTTATCTTCGAAAAAATACGGGTCAATGATGCTGCCAGTGACTTTTTTGGGATGCATTGGTTTTTCGTGAACATCCCCAGAAACGACAAACTTTTACAGATCACCCATTTTCGTAATAAAATTGAATAACAAAAATGCGTTGTTGCGTGGTAAATTACTGCATGACTAAAGTTTCCAAAGATTGTATGACATCTGACAAAAAGATCAACCACATTGAATCCAGTAATTGACAGCCAACATCCACACCATCTGTTGGCTCACTCTTATTTACAGGTTAGGTTGATGAACTGTTCAGTAACTGCTGTGCGTTTTTATGTCAGATTTTTGACGATTAGAATGACTAGAATGGGAAGAGGATCATTATTAACATCTTTGGCAACTAGCTTCAATTCGGCCAACTGTTGGAGAAATGTTTTGTACTGACTTAACAATGCTCAACCTTCCCAAGGCTGTCGTGATAGAGACCTAGATAAAATAGAAATTTTATTTATTTTTTTCTTTTATTTTATAACTGGACTGTCAATAAATTTCGCCCATTGGATTTCTAGCCAATTTTGTCTCCTTTGAACTACAATCTTTAAAATATGCGCCTTCTTAAGGATTCATTCATATTATCTGTATCAATCCGAGCGTAATCCTATAGTTTTGGCAGCATTATTTACCGTGGTAACTTTAATCTCCAGTTCTGTTTCGGAAACGATAAGAAGTATCTTTTCAGCAAAGGGTTCTGTTGAACTTTATAGCTTTATTTATTTAAAAGTAGTTTTATAGTCTTTACAAAAGAACCAGCGTGAAAATCACTCGAAACGTTAAAATTCAAAGATGACATTAAAAGTATTGCTATACAAAACAAGATAACATTACATAAAGAATGCTGCCAGAGCGCTGGTTGAATTATTGATCTCGCACGCCTTCCTCAAACAGCACGCTTTAACATGCTATCATCCCGATTTCTCTCATACATCGATAGTGGAAGTGGCTTTCAGATGGAGTGTGTATGATGGCTATTTTTCCGTCTCTTAACAGTTGACGTACAAAATGATATGTGGTTGCAATGTGCTTCGTACGGGAATGACGTTATACCAGCCAACTCAAGCAAATTCATTTCAGTCATCAGGTTTCGAAAATACGTTGCTTCTCTGGTTGATTCGGATAGTTCAACATATTCTGCTTCCGTTGTCGATATAGCTACTGACTTTTTCTTCTGAGAATGACAGGTGATTGCTGCTCTACTTATCTACTTAGCGTAAAAACGTATCCAGTGTACGATACCCTGTCTATCTCATCGTTCGCATGGTCAGCATCTGAAAATCCTCGAAGACCAAGTGCATCCTTTTTGTACAATAACCCATAGTTCTCTGTACATCGCAAGTAGCGTAGAACACGATTCGAAGCTGACCAATGCAAGTGTTGATAACACTCGTTGAGCTGTGCCAGTCGATTCACGATAAAAACGATGTCCGGCCTGGTCGCAATTGCAAGGCACATAAGAGACCCGATGAGCTGACGATATGGTTTTTGGGCTTGTTGTCCTTAAGTACGACGCTCTCCATTTGGCAATTATGCCTTTGTATCGTTCGGTGCGCTTATCGGTTTCGACTGCTCCATTTAGCTCCTTGACGTATGCCTGCTGCCTTAGTTTGATTTCACCGTCTGCTTGAATTATCTCGACGCCCAAGCAGTACCGTGCTAATCCGAGATCTTTAACTTCGAAACTAGTAGCAAGTCCCCTGAGGATGCTGTCCAATGTCTTCTGACTTCTTGATGAATACAAAATGTCATCGGCATACGCTGCAACAACTGTGAATTCTTGTTCCTTGATCCTTGTTTGATCTATAGTAAAGACATGTATCGTTAGACGCAGGTTTCAGGTCTAGATCACGAAGAGTTTTATCTAGCTTCTTATGCCACTGACGCCCTGCCTGCCGAAGACCATAAAGTGCTTTTCTCAGACGACAAACGCTGTTACCTTCTCTGAGCTTCTGGAGCATCTGTTCGGCCTTTCTTCTTGCTCCATCTTGCCGCCCATCTTCTTTTACTATCATCTGCAACGCCTGCTGAAAGTATTCTGGAGGGTCCATGTAAATCTCCTCCTCTAGGTCGCCATTTAAGTAAGCCGCAACTATGTCCAACTGGTAAATTGCCAAGTTTTCACGAACAGCTAATACCATTAGGAGTCTGATCGATTCAAGACGAGCTACAGGTGCAAAAGTTTCTACGAAATCTGTTCCTTGGCGTTGCAAAAATCCACTGGCAACAACTCAAGCTTTCTTCCGATCCAGCGATCCATCCGGTTTCAACTTATTACGCAGAATAATTTGACTGATCACAACAGCTCTATTTGCGGGTGCGTGACCAAGCCCCACGTATTCTTCTTGATAACCTCTCTAACCATCCTTGTGTCTCTGTTTCAGACATTGCATCTTTGAGTGATAGCACCGAATAGAAATGATCTCCGTCATCTGTTTCCTCTTTCTCCTCGCCTTTGTTGTCTCCATCCAGGCTCTGTTGTTCGGATTCTTTTGCTCTGGTGGTGATATGTCCGTTGAGCCTCTTTGTTCTGCTCTTGGAACTTGGAACTAATTGTTGAAACTCGCTTATAACATAATCCTGTGGTAAAGTCCCTTCCTCGGGCTCTTTATCTTTATCTAATCGTTGCATAGGTATCTGAATTGAAGTTGATCCGTATTCGCTCTCAGATTCTTCACCAGAAATTGCAAGATATTTTTCTTGACGCTCAACGCCGATCAGCTCGTTTTCTATAAACTTGACGTTCCTGGTAATAACCATATGTTATTTCGTTTTCCAGGAACCCACACTCGGTAGTATTCGACCATGATCCCTACAGTTGAGCGCGCCTCAAACTTTCCCTTAGCAGGAGGTTTGTCCAATTCAAATGCTCTTGCTCCAAGCACCTTCAGATGACTCAGGTTCGGCAATCTTTTGTTTCAACATTCAAACGGTGTGTGGCCATCCAAACTGACGGTTGGACATCTATTTCTCAGGTAATTTGACGCTGCTACAGCTTCTGCCCAAAACTCGTTTCCAGTACATGATTGAATGAGCATGCACCTTGCCATTTCAACGAGAGTCCGGGTTTTGCGTTCCGCCACCCAATTTTACTGTGGCGTGTGTGGAACTGAAAGTCGTCGTTTTATACCATTTCTTTTGAGGAACTCGTCCAACTCGTGGTTACGGAATTCTCGCCCATTATCCGACATCAAACATTTAATTTTGCGACCAGTTTGTGTCTCTACGCGAGCTTTGTATTCCTTGAAAGCGCTGAAAACGTCACTCTTTCGTTTCAAAAAGAAAACTTCGCACCATCGGCTGCTACCAATAATGAAAGTGATAAAAAAACCTCAATTGCGCCAACGATTCTGTCCTGGAAGGTCCCCAAACATCAGTGTGCACCAAATCCAAAAGCTTTCTACACCTCTTTGACTTCCTGGGAAACGGCAATAAAGTCATTTTTCCACGAAGACAAATGTCGCATGATTCACGCCTTCTGTCTTCGATGATCTCTAGTCCAGTCACCAATTTTCTCCGAGACATGTCCAACATATCTTGTCCGTTTAAATGGCCGAGTCAGCGATGCCACAACTCAAAATTCGATGCCTTCGGACTGACCACGCACTCCTGTGGAGTGTGTCCTGGACATAGTACAAATGTCCAATTCGATTCGCAATCACCTTGATTTTGCCATGATTTCCGCGAACAATCGCTTACTCCTTGTTGAACGTGATGGTATTTCCGTGGTCCGTTATCCTCGCAACAGAAAGAAGATTAGTCCCCAGGTCTTTTACTAACACAATGTATTTTTGGAGTTTTACTGACCTTTCAATCTTCCCGTCTGTAGTGACAATCGCAGCTGTTGCTTTTGCCTCGACCGTCGCACATGCATCGTTTGCCAGCAGCAGCTTTCCTTGCACCATCAGAGATGACGATGAAAAAAAACCTTCGTCATTGCACATGTGTGACGTGCAACCACTATCCAAGCACCATCGTCCTCTGTCGCCACTCTTCAGAATCCCCAAAGTCTGATCTTCCACTTCGGCTGTGTGGAAAGTACTTTCTGCCTTTGCTTACGATTCATATTTTGAGTAGCTCCGTGGTTTCTTATTTTCCGGACAGACAGACACCTTGTGGCTCACTTGATGGCATCTGTAACACTCATACCTGAACGTTTTGTCGCCTTCACTTGCATTACCATAGTTTTACCTATGTGGAGCACCTCGTTCAAACTTTCACCTATTCGGGCGTGTGCCTCAATGGACATGCATCGCTTCTGTATCACCGTCCGCCTTGCGTTGGTTTTGTGCATCGTTCTTCTCAAGGATTTTCACCCTCAGGGCTTCAGGTTTCGGCAAATTGTCATGGGATTCCATAGCACATCGGAAGAACGCGAAGCTAGGTGGAAGTCTGTTCGGCAGAAGTATGGACAACAATTCTTCGTGTATATTAACAGCTATACGCTTTAATTGTGAAACTGCGTCGAGGAACTCCATTAGATTTCTCTGCAGATCATCACGTTCCTGCATTTTGTAGGTTGCCACACGCTTCAGAAGTGTCGCCTTCTTGACTGGTCCCGTGAAGGCGCTCCCTTGGACACTGCAGCAATAGACTCGGATTGATAGCTATTATCAAATCTGATTTTGTCTTTGCAGTCTTAAACCTTTCCTTAAGTGTGGATTCTTCTGTGTTGCTAGGGCGGCTGGTTCAGCTCTGAGAGGCAGTTAGTTAATTTGTACTTCCAAATGGCAAAAGACTTTGAAACCAGTCATCAAATTGAAGAAGACCTCAGCTCTCGATAGCGCCGAAGCTCACTCAGATGTTTTCTTATAAAATCCTGCCTCTCAACGCCAATCTTTGCTTTTGCGATAATAAGCCGAGCGCCGGTTTGGGAGAAGTACAGCAATAAGTCCTATTAAATTGAAGAAGTTGGTTTAGACTAGATCCTGTTGGTCATGGGTAAGCTACAGTGTCACAATTGCGATAAAGTCACTCTGATCTATTATCCTAGGAAATAATTTAGTGTAACTTATTTCGTGTACAAGCTGGGCAATCTTCTGCGTAAAGTTACATTTACAGAATTACACGCAATGCAGTGATTTTTGCGATTTTCGGACTGTTGCTCTGTTTCAGGAATATCACATGGGGCTCTAGATTCCATTTTCATTTTTGTGCTGCGGGCGTGATGATCCTGGTTATATGTTTCCGTAGCTCTCGAGTTGACTGATCTTCGAAAGTGGCGGAGAATATGATGATGTGCACTTGCAGCCTGGGATATGTGTCCTGTTGACGAAATTTGAGGCCCACATCCACTTAAATTTGAAAACTTTTATTGGTCGACAAGTTGATATACGGCGGCGGATCAATGAGCGACTGAAAATGGAAACAACGAACATTTCTTCCGGCAAAAAACATTTTTTTTTCAACATACTTAATCTCCTCTTAGCTCGATACACGTCATCTAGGGTTTCAATATTTTTATGCCCTCCAAATAATACGATATGTCGAGGCCCTCAAAATAGTCATTTGTTTTATCGATGACCTCTTCATTCGACCCAAATCTCTTACCGCCGAGACATTTCTTCATGTTTGGTAACAGGAAATAGTCGCAAGGCGCTAAATCTGGAGAATATGCTGGAGAAGGGAGCAATTCGCAACCTAATTCATGAAATTTTGCAATTGCGACTTTGGACTCGTTCGCCGGTTCGTTGTTCTGGGGAAAGAGAAGTTTTCTCCTCACCAAATGCTTTTTTGCATGCAAATCGTTTTTGCTTCAAATCGGCGTCGAGTCAATCCAATAGCTCTGCATAATAGGCGCCAGTGATCGTTTTAGCCTTTTCAATACATCGATGTGAATGACGCCACGTGCATCTCAAAAAACTGTCGCCATGACCTTGTTGGCTAACAGACGCACCTTGGCCTTCTTCGGCTTCGATACACCAGGAGAAGTCCACTGTCTCGACCGTTCATTGGTCTCTGGTATGTTGTGGTGATTTCATGTTCCGTCCATGGTTATGAAACGGCGCAAAAACCCGTTCGGATTGTGATTAAGCAACGCCAAACACTCCTTTGAAGTTGTCAAACAATTGCGTTTGTTTGTCAATTGTGAGCAAACGCGGCACCCATTTGGCGGATAGTTTTTTCATATCCAAATATTTTTGTAAAACTGAAATAGCCGATCGTCCAATATATTTTATCGACCATTTCTGGAGTGATGACCTTAATTGACCGAGTAAACCAATGGCGGATGGTTCCAATCGATGGTGAAGAGTCCCCAAGCTTCTGTTCGGTTTACGTGATGACTTTTTTTGTCCAAAAAATAGTGCTCATTTAGAGCACACGAAATTCCCTCTTTTCTATTTTTACAAAAATTCTCGTCTGTTTCAAATGGCTGTCACAACAAAACTATTTGACAGATCTGTCTAAGTGCTTCTTGATAAGCAAAATATTGAATTCGAGCTGCAACGCCATCTGTTTTAATTTTGGGGGACTTATTGACCCACACTCTAAGTGTATCCGTTGGCTAGTTTTTGGATCTAACAAGATTTGATTTTATTTGATGGTAGGGTCAAATAATCCTTCAGCTTCATTTCACCGTGTAACGTGTTGCTTCTGATAAATGAACCGGTTTCCAAGCAATACTAAATGTTTTTTTTGTTTTATAATAGAGTTTCATTGCTTTTCAAGAAGTCTGTCTTATCAATCCAATTTTGGGCTTAGGGCTCTGATCACCAATAGGACGCTGAATATTGGTCTCCAAAGCCTGCATAGTTTGCGGTTTTAAGCATACTACAACCACTTTACGTAACCCCGCAAACAGTAATTGAGTGAGGTCAAATCTCACGAAGGCTAAAGTATTGGTCCGAGTCTATAGTAAGGCAATGGTTTCATGGGCAGCGTAGCACTTAGAGCGATTCTTCTGATATAGTCCTGATCAATGTTGTCCATATTTTCAGAGAAATATTATTATCCGGCAATATTTGCCATTTACTGTAACGCGAACTCCGTCCTCATCTTTGAAAATGTCCGATGATGGCATTACTGGAAATATCACACAAAACAGCACATTTTTAAGAGTGTAATTAAATTTCTGATTCCAGAAACGCAAACCAGGGCATTAAGCTTCATCCCAAAACGCAATTCTTGGATAAACATGAATAAGCATCGATTTCAAGCGGGTCAAGTACCAATTCTTGTGACCTTCCGTCGAAAGCCATTGTCTCGTGAGTTTAGTTCCTGCATCAGCTGGGATCTAGGTGTTGGCAGGGATCTCATTAGAAA
Source organism: Volucella zonaria (assembly GCA_963966105.1). Classification (NCBI taxonomy): domain Eukaryota; kingdom Metazoa; phylum Arthropoda; class Insecta; order Diptera; family Syrphidae; genus Volucella; species Volucella zonaria. The sequence goes on along the minus strand of OZ014534.1, from coordinate 68,036,804 downwards.
ATTGTTCACATTGAGAATGGAAGTAGGCCAAAATGTTGTGATTAACATGTAATTGAGAAATCGGGACACATTATTGGCATTGCCTACATTTTTGGAGAGTGTATGTAGAAAATTGAATGATATCGAAGCGTTTCTCTGATATAAGCTTATTCATGATGATTTGTCAAAAAATTTTGAATATAAATGTCAAAGGATTCCCAAAAATTACAGCACTGTTTCAAAGTTATCCGTATTGGAAGATCTATCAGTAGAAGAAACCCTTTGTCTTATATAACATAAATCTGTAATGTTAAATAAAACAATACTCGTACTTCGGATGTTTAACAAACTCTAACACTAGACTGATAAGGTACACGCGCGTTGGATAACTTCTAGCGAATGTATTCTCCTCGTGGCTGCCATAAGGTGGATGTCTGACAGATGTCGCAAAGCAGACGTGTCAAAGATCTTTTACACTGTAAGGGCATGTTTCTACCCACCTCTCATCTCTCTTCTTCAAATTACTAAGTTTGACGCTGCGGTGGTCTTACCACTCTTCCAGATCTTGTTGAAATAAAACCGGAGCTTTCTGAGGGATTTGCTACAACTGGTTGTGGCTGCTGTGCTGGTGATACTTCACCCATTGGGCGGTCAATTGTTGCTGCTGGTGTGTCAGTCTCTGCTAGCGTTTCGTTTGAGCCTACCGCACTACTGAGACGCCGTCTTATAACTGCCTGGGTTTGTTGTAATGTTTGCTGAATTCCTTTGATATTGTTCTACTGTGCCACTCTTTCTTGTTAATTATGATAAGTATGCGCTCTCCTTCCTGCAGCAGACGATGTTTGTTTGCTCCCTTATTAGCATAATAAGCTTGACGATCTCGCTCCTCTTTCATTAGTGTCTGCACGTCATGATGTGGGGTACCTATGTGTAAAAGAGACGACACTGTTGCCGGAATAACTGACTTGAGATTTCTGGAGTAAAGTCTCTGCGCAGGTGTTCCGAGAGCACCTCTCTGAGTAATCATGAAATTTAGTATGCCTAGCAGAAGGACAGAGTTGTTGTAGTCGCATTTTTTGCGGTTTGGACTGCCCTCTCTGCCAGTCCGTTTCCATTAGGATGCATGAAGAACTGGTCCTTTGCTCAAATTTCCACGCTGACGAAAATTGTTTAAACGCAGCACTTGAAAATTGAGGACTATTGTCACTCTCTAAAATCATAGGAATCCCATGAGTGGCAAATGTATTTTTAAGAAATTTGACAACATTGACAGTGGTTGCTTTTGGTAGTACCTCGAATTTAAGATAGCCCGAATAAGTGTCAGTAAGAATTATATAATCGTTTCCTTTATAGAAAAATAGATCACAACCAACAATTTCGAAGGGGAATTTAGCGACTTTTTTGTCTCCCATTAACACCTTGTTGTTGCTTCTTTGGTGAGCTTGGCACGCTGCACAATTGTTGATATAATTTAAAATGTCTTTGTTCATTTGTGGCCAAAATACAAATTTTTTAGCTCTGCATAACTAAAATGTCCGTGGTGAATATACTTTAGCATATCTGGGCTCATATGTATGGGTATAACAACCATATGGACATAAATAACTCCGTCGTACACGGACAGCTCGTCTTTGAAGGTCCAGTATGCCCGTAAAGTGATTGAACGGCCATCCGTATATGATGTAATTTATTAATTTGTTTGATGTATCATCACTGCTAGTTGAGTCTTTTAAAGGTTTCTGCTCTAAATCCGAAATGGCAAGAACCACTTGTACTTCCAATTCGGATGTCTGTTCAACTACGACATGATTATCACAGTCTCGACTTAATGGATCTGCCATAATCATTTGTTCGCCCTTTTTATAGACGGCTTTCGAGTTGTAATTTGATAAGCTTAAGCGAATGCATAATAGTCGAGCTGGTGACAAATGGATTGGTTTCTTAAAAATCGTTTCAAGGGGTTTGCGATCAGATTCAACAACTAGATCTTTCCCCCAAACGTACTGATGAAGTTTTTCGCATCCAAGCTGGATGGCAAATGCTTCTTTTTCTAGCTGCGAATAACGTTGCTGGCATTCTGTGAGGGACATTGAAGCGTAAGCGACGGGTTGACCACTCTGCAATAATACAGCACCTAAAGCTATCGAGCTGGCGTCAACTTGCAATTTCACGTCTTCGTTTACGTCATATAATTTTAGTCGAATGCTAGTTGTTGTGGTGTGTCCCATACCCATGCAGTTGATTTCGCCAGCAGTAAGCGAAGAGGAGCTGTAATTGACGAAAATTTTGCAATAAACTTGCTCAGATGAGTAAATTTACCGAGTATTCGTTGCAGTTCCTTTCGATTTGTTGGTGGTTTCAATCTGGAGATTGCGGATGTTTTCTCTGGATCAGCTGACACACCTTTTTGGCCAGTCTATTTTCTTTGATGATTTTCAAAACTTTTTCCGTCACTCGGCAAAGCTCTGCGATTGTTTTAGAGTGGACAAGAATGTCATCCACAGAGATTTTCACATTCCGAATGTGCGCAAGCATTGACTTTATTTTGTTTTGGAAAACTTCCGAAACTGAAGAAATTCCGAGTGGAAGTCGCTTGTAGCTATACCTGCCCCAGGGGGTCGCGAATGTCAATATTTTTTTTCTTCAGTCTGACAGATGGACTTGCCAAAACCCTTTTTTGCAGTCTAAAATCGTGAAGTACTTGGCGCCTTTAAGTTGGGCGGCGATTTCTTCTATTGACTGCATTGGATGGTGATGGCGGTGTTTTTGTTTACCGATGTGGGATCAATGCAAATCCGTATTTTATTGTCTTTTCTTACGACCACCATTGGTGACACAGAGAGGGTAGCTTCAGAAGTCGATTCTATTACACCAAGTTGAACCATTCCATCTAAGCCCTATTTTACCTGGTCCCAGATTTTGTAAGGAATACGCCGAGCCGGGGATTGGGTACCAAATCTACACAAAATTGTTGATGCAGCCAAGGCCTTCAAATAAATCATTTTCCATATTCATCATATCAATGCGGTTTATGACGCCTAGCTTAACGCAAGGATTTGCTCCTACAATGGGTTGGATGTTTGCATCTACGACTTTAAAAGCGATTTTACATTCTTTGCTGGCCATTTCAAAAGGTACTGTTACTTCTCCTAGAACGAATAAACGGTAGTTAGTAAATGAGATAAGGTTTTTTACCTTACAGGGTCGTATCACTGCTTGACATTCCTCGGCAATTTTTTTTGGCAGAACATTGCATTGTGCACCAGTGTCTAACTTGATCTGGTAGTTTTTTGCCGATATAGAGATGGTCTCAGAAAATTCGTCTAGTGAACACCTCTGGGTTTCCTGTGTTATGGACCCGATCGTCAATGAACTGTCGTCGCTGTCAAATTCTTCAAACATATCCAATTTTTTAGAGCTCTCTGACTGGTGGTCATGTGTTGATGTCGACGCAGCGAAGCACGTTTTTTCGAAGTCGCATGTTTTTGTGCTTGCTCTGTGGACTGACATATTGCAATCGCTTTAGCCAGTGTTATGTCTTCCGAGAGCAACTTTGTGCAAAGGTCATCATTGATAATCCCGAGAATGAGCTGATCACGTAATATGCTTTCCAGAAGGGTTTCGAAAGCACAATTTTGTGCTTGTAACCGCAGCCTAGTCATTAGTTCATCGATGGTCTCATATTCTTGTTGGGTAATTCTCTGGAATTTGTACCTTTCGAACGTAGTATTCAATTTGGTAGTGAAATAAGCTTGGAACTAGTCTTTTACCATGTCAAGCGTGACTTCACCTCCTGCATGTGGAATTGCAAAGGTGTTGAAAATCTGAATCGCACAGTAGCCGATCGCAGACATGAAAGTTGCAACCTGGATGTTATTTGGTTTATTAACCATGCCAGTAGCTATCTCGAAATATGAATACTGCTGCTTCCACAGCTTCCATTCTCTGGCCATGTCCTTATCGTGTTCTACGAGAAGAGGCTTCGGTGGAGGCTTCGAATTTTACAATTATATACATAATCATTTATATATAATTTAATATACAGGATGGTCCCCTAATTCGATGACGATAATTTGGGAAATGATTCCTGGGCATATTCTAAGAAAAAAATCGTTCTACAGTAAGCGTCCAATGTTGACATCATTTATCGAGGATGTAAGAAAAGGCTTACTTTGGTGTACCCTGACCCATGTTAACGGAAATTGCTCTGCTACTACCAATGGTAAAAACTTCATGTAGGACTTTATTTTTAGAAGAAATACCAGCTTTTATAACGGCGTTTAAATAAAGTTGATATCTTTTTCGAGTCTTTAGATATCCAATTTTTAAGCCTGTTCCATTTTCATAGCCCATGCTAATTTTCGACTTTGAGGTCACTTTTCTCCAGAAATTAATGCCTTATTAATGTAACGTTTTATTATTTTTTTCTTATGAAAGTAACAATAATAAAACAGAAAATCATCACCAAGTTTGCAGAAAAACCCACAGATTTTATGATACTTGGAAAAACCTGCAGCAGTTAAAATTTATAAAAAAAGGGTTTTTTTTGCTTTAAACTCCAAAGGCTATGAATAAAAAAAGATTTTGGGTGGTCTTAGGTTAGTTACAACAGGTGCTCAAAGTGTCCTCCTTGTTTTGTATGCATACTAGAGCTCGTTTTTGGATTGCACTGCGAATGTTTATTGATGCTAAATGCTGCCTTACTTTGCCGCTTCGAGAATACGATCTTCCAATTCAATTAAAGTTACTATTTCGGTTGAATAAACAAGTTCTTTCATTCTTCCCCATGCAAAAAAATTCAATACTGTAAGGTCAGGAGATCTTGCCAGTGAACTGGTCCATTTCTTACTATCCAACGGTTACCGCATCTTCATCTGGCCAATCCTTAACCTCACAACCGTAGTGGGCTGGAGCACCGTTGAGAATATGATGAAGCTAGTTGAATCAGTGGAATTTCCTCCAATAGATCTGGTAAATCATTTCGTAAAAACTCTAGATAGTTTGTAGAATTCAGCCTAGGTGGTAATTTGAAGGGGTCGATTAACTTGTTTCCAAGTACACCTGCTGAATTTATATTGAAATGATTTATGTCTCATTGTATGTGGATCGTCCGTAGCCCACGTATGAAGATTATGAAAATTTGTGATCCCATCTCTTGTAAATTGAGATTCGTCCGTCCAAAGAATTCTGCTAATGAAATGATTGTCATCCAAGCTCCGCTCCAGCAACCAGTTAGAAAACTCAAGACTCTTTTCCAAATCATTCGGAAGCAGTTCTTGTACAGGTTTTACCACCATACATAAAGATGATTTTCTCCATGCAGTATATTAGAAATTGTATGCCTGGAAACATTGAATTGCCAAGCTAAGTGTCTGATGCTGATTGATGGATCATTTGTTACAGCATCCAGTATTCTTTCATCAGCCGAAGTCCTTCTTGCTTGTGGATTTCCCGCATTCGGTCGTGTATTCGAAACTGATCTCGTTTCTCGAAGCCTTCGATACGTATTTATAAATACTCTTTTATTAGGAAGTCGTCGGCTAGGATAAAGTTCATGGCATCTTTGTCGCGCCCTAGTTGAACTTCCATTGAGCAGCCTATTAACGTAAATAATGCCTGCGTATTCTGCCGCAGAATTTGAATGCCGAGGTTTATTTAGATTTTTTGGAGAACCACTTACCAAATTTATTGGAAGACGTGCTACTAAATATTTATGCATGTATGTGGTATCAGCAAGAGAGTTCCTCGATCGGGAATACTCCAACAGGTGGATAGAGCGGTCTGGTACAATTTCGTGGCCAGCCAGTTCACCTGATTTAAATCCGGTCGATTTTTTTTTACTTGGGAGCAGTAAAAGAAAAAGTTTGTTCTAAGCCGATAGAAAATTTAAACGACCTGCGACAAAAAATTACAGAAGCCGTTGAAGCCGCTGAAGGCAAACAGTTTGAACATTTGTTGTAAGATACAAGATCGGTAGATGGTGATCCTGAGAGTATACACCAAGAGGACGTAGTGTTCTGTGTGCTCTGGGACGGGAAAAAAATTAAATGAAATGACAAGGGTGGTATCTCTATCTGTTTCACTCACACTAGTCTCAATCAAAGCGTCTCTGTCTGTCCTGCTCACACTTGGTACTCATTTTAATTTATTAAAATGAATTAACTATGAATCGGGTTTCTTTAACAAAATATTTTTTTTGTCCTAAATTAAGCGTTAGTCTAGCAAGTGTCATACCATTTTGGAATTCAGACTAAATACGCCATCTTTTAAAGTCACTTGCCAAAATGGCACAGTACATTTATTTGTCAGTACAGTCAGTTCAAGTTAGATGATTAATGATTTTCAGATACATGGACGGACGAAAAAGCAATATTTTAGTTAAAACCGGTATACTCGTACTTAGTTATGTTTCAATTTTGGAACGTAATTTACAGAACAGTTACTCAGGGTTACGTGACAACAAAAAAATCGAAGAAAAGTAAAGATTTGTGGTCACAGTACTTGAAAGATCGTCACAGAGTGTCAGATTTCTCGATTTTTTTTGAGCGCCAATAATTTTAAAAGTACATGACTTAGATTTTTTTTTATAATTTTGTGATAACCGGCACCACTTGACCTATCACCCGTTTCCGGCTTGACGTTGATTTTTGGGACGCCCCGTATATAAAATATTTATATATAATTATTTGTAAACCGGGTAGAAAATACCTTGGCAAGCTCATTTTTAAAACAGACGCAAAACTGATATACTACTTAGGGGACATAATCATGAAATCAATTACTCTACATCCATTGAATTGACATGCATTTAAGTAAACTTTTATCTTTTATTTGTTATTTATTTAATTTTCTTTTACTTATAGACTTTTTTTTATTTTAATTTAATTCTTGATTAAAACGTATGCCTTCGTTTTTCCTTTTTTCTTCTTTTTCTTTTTTTTTTATTTCTAAATCAAATACGAGTAGATAGAAAATGTGTAGTATTCTTGTATGTATCTTTCGCTTTCAATAAAAGGCTTAAAGTTAATTTTAAGCAACAGTATTTTATCCATGCGAAGTTGTATGACAAAACGATAATTAAAATATATGAGTTTCCTTATCACATGCAGTTTTGCGTTGTCGTGATGAAAGACTAAAGATGGACATTTGCGCTAATTTTCTGTGACAAAAATTACAAGCCAAGTATAATAATGGTTAGCATTTAGCGCTTCATTTTTGGTTTAAGTAGCCAGACCCTTACAGTCCCACCAACAACAGAGCACTACCTTCTTCAAGTGCACAGCAGTGTTTGCTATTTATGGCGGAGTTGCCTTTTTGCAAGTACTGAATCTTTTATGGATAACATTCTTATAAAATATCCACTTTTTATTTACACTTACCAGCGGTCCAAACCTGATTACATTTTTCTTCGCTAAATTTATGCGAAAAGTTTGACACAAAACCAAGCCTTGCGAGTCAACGCAATTGTCCAATTCACTCCAAGTTTGATGGCCACGTCTACGGAAGTTATTGTAGGATTTGTCCGGATTATATTGTGTACTACTTCATCAATAACATCCGTCGGTCTTCCTGATTGGGCTTCGCCTTACAAAGAAAAGTGACCCAGACGGAATTTTGAGAGCCATCTTCCCCAAACACTCGAGACAAGTATTTTTCTGTCTGCACCGAGGTGCTTGATCCAGATAAAGTGACTTGCTTTTTATTTTTATCAAGACGTCCTTTGGGAGCTCCTACAGTTCGTTTCTGTTTGTAGATATATTTTTATTATACTCCTCGCCAATGAGATACTACTTCTGTGGCGTAAGGGGTTGCAGTTCCTTAACCAGGATTAGTGAGATGACCAAGTTTTGCTCTGGCCAAATAGGGCATATGCTTGTCAGATTCGTGATATAACACCAATGCTATCCTGTGTCTAAGACTGACACAACATGGAAATTAAAAAAAATATGTTTCTCGTTTCCTTTTACTTCTTTTTATCAGTTGACTACTTCTGGTCCTTTTTGAGGTGTATGCTTATTTCTGTAAGGCAACTTCTAAGATGCATTTTCACTCCCTTAAAACTTTGCATGTGTGTAATAATTTTTAAGTCTAAGGTGTGATTCTATTTGTCACTAACCCACAATAAACCCTATTTCCAACTTTATATTTATATCCCAATTTTCTTTGAACAATTTATAGTAACTCGTGGCAAGAAGAAGAAGAAGAAGAAGGCTCTCATGAAATTGGTATTATTGGGAACGTTCTTGAAAGCAAAAATTGAACTTTTACTAAAAATTTTCGGTGCTCATCTACAAGTGAAATTCCTTGCCATAGCTGCGGCCGGCCTTCTAATTAATCTTGCACGGTTCTGGATTGACTTGAAGCGTGGAGGTGCACCGCAAAAGGTCTGTATCTATTATTCCGATTTCACTATTTACCCCAAATAACTTAACCCTTAACACTCTACGTTGTTTTTTTGTTTTTTTTTTAAATGTTTACGCACTTTTCAGCATTATTATCACTGGCATTAATTAAGACACAAAGAAATTAAAAAAAAAAAAAAATAAAATCATAAAAAAATGATTCCGAGCGCTATAACAATAGAACACATTTGAAAAAGCTTACATTCCCTCTACCATATTCAAAATTCCAAAATAGGTATTTTATTTTTTTGTTGTTGTAGCATCCACTGGTCCTTGTGCATGTGTGATTTTGATGCACTGTTTAAACTAAAAGAAGAGAATGGTAATCCTTGTACACTGTAGAAATTTTAGATTTAAGTTTCTGGATATTGCATGGATGGATGATTTTTTGAAAAAAAAAAAAACTCAGGATATCAGCATGATTCTTTCGAGGAGATGTAATTTTTTACGACCCTCTGATTTTTCTATCAAATTTGTTTTACGATAATAGTTAGAACTCTTCTTACTAATTTCAGGCTATTGTTTACATACTTTTTAGTTTTCCTTTCATACCTTATGACCAAGGACAACAAACACAAAATAAGAGACTTTTTCTTTAAATACTGTCTTTTCGAAAAGATACATCTTTATTTTTCATTTTTGATTTTACCTTATATTGCCCAAGATAGCAGGCCAGAATTTGTTCTGCTGAAATCTGCAGTTAACCTATCCATGACATAAAACTTTATTACGACATTGCATTGAAATAAGTAAATAGAATAAATTAAAAAGTGGGTCAGAAAATACACACTTGTGGGTTACCATTAATTTTGGTCAAATATCTTATACTTTAAGGGCCCTCGCTCTGATTAATTTTTTTTCAGTAGTTGAATTTCGCAGTAGATTCATTAAAAACGCACAGTAGATTCATATTTTTCGAAGTAGAAAACACGATCATGTTAAAGATTCAAAAACAAAATTTGAATTTCAAATTATCAATTTGCAGTAAATTCCGAGCCCTGCGAGATCCTGTCAAATACCTTTTAAGTAACATATTCCAAACCAAATTTTTCTTTTTGAGTGAAAAATTGGTTGGAACACTTTTTTTAAGCGTGTACAATTCCAATAGGTACGACCGGTCATTCGTCAACAAACATTAGAAACGATGGTTCAAGCTTCAACTTAACGCTCATTTATAATCACATTCCAGTTATCAGCTCTTTGGACAAGGCAAATTCGTCAAATCTTCACTTTTGCACACGTGTAGCAGAAATAGTACTCTGATCTTAATGGAAATAAGTCCGCTGGTTTATACACTCTTTCCGAAGAGGTATTTTTCCACGCTGGCAAAAGCCTGCCTTTTCATCAAGACGGATAACATTTAGGCCAGTCCCTTTCTAGAAAAGGCGAATCTTCTTCTATCTACTTCTACAGACCCATTGCACTTACGTCCGTTATATTCAGGGTCATGAAAACGCTGATAAGCCGTCAGCTCATGAAATATCTTGGGACACTAAAACTTCTCAATGACCGGCAGTAAGTTTTTGTAGCAACATTTTCACTAGTGATTTGACGGTATGTCTCACCAAAAAGTGGAAGCATAGTCTACACCAATCTAGCGAAAGCAAAATAGTTGCACTTGATTTTCCTAAGACATTTGGCAGAGTTTGCTATCGAGCTCTTCTATCGAAAATGTGTGCATTTCGAAGCGGTGAATATCTTCTTCAAGGGCTTAGAAATTACCTTTCAGAACCTTCCATCCAAGGTTCACCCTAGATCACAAGTGTGATATTCTATTGTAAAAACAACTTTTCTTTGATAAAAGAAACCATTTTTCATTATAGAGGAATTTTTGGAAGAGAATTTCTCACTTTTCTATACCCTCAATTAGTTCGGCGCACTATGTATACAAACTCAATAAATAATAAATAATAAATGCTCCACGACTGATGACACGTGCTAGGGATACTCTACAACATTGCTACTCGTAATCCCCATATAAATTCTCATGAGAACTCGCCATACTCATACGAAGCCAGGCATGGCTCTGTGTGTCTATACTCGGGTCTATAGTATGGACACGAGATGTAGCGTCGGTATTCCATGCGCGAACTATGTATTTTGTACAGCTCTTACAAATAAGACAAAACCTACCTATTTGAATAATGTTTTTTACTTTAAGGTCTTTCCGACTTGTTATCTTAAACTAACTTAGCATAATTCCTAGAATAATAAAAAACATTTTACAACGAAGAGTTGATAGCTAACAGTTAACAGTGTGTATTGGCCACACAAATGGGTATAAATACACTTATACACAAAGACGTTTGGGATTAGTGGAATTCAAACAACAAACCTTCCGATTTAGAAGCCAGTCCACTACCACTTGAGCCACGGCCACCCACCACCGGTGGGTGTTGATGATGCTGTTTGATGCCGATGCTGATGGTGTTGCTATGCACGTAACTCTTACATTGTGTACTCACCCACGACGCCCCTTTACTGCTCATGGCTTCCATCCGAGTTAGTGCCTTAACACGCCCGTAACCCCCTTTCTTTTCGTTTCATTCTCTTTGTCAAGTACCATTCTTCATGCGCTGACTCCCGACGAGCGCTACTTCTTCCCGTTTCCTGTCGCTTTTTCGTTTCATTTTAGTTTTAACATTCACAAAGAAGTGGGTGTTAAGGAGATTTGAAGTGGAAGAACTTTATTGGAAAATACGTAAAGCAAGGAATAATTTATTCTTATAATATTAGTGTCATTTACAAGTACAAGCTGGTGGAAAAGTGATCACCCGATGTTCTGTGGCTGTAATTTTTTTTATGAATGAAAATCTTTTGTTCTGCTTTTGGGTTTTGCTTATAATTTTTTTCCATTAAGTCGAGAAAATGATAACGACTAAGTGGCCGCCGTCAGAATTGATGACCATTCGGGCCCAATTTGTGGCATTTTCCATTACTCTTGCTAGAACTTCCGGCGGTAGGTCCTCGCATTCTTGGCGGATATTCTTTTTGAGGGCTTCAAGAGACTCGTGACTTCAAGAAACCCCACAAAAAGAAGTCTGAAACGGTTAAATCAGGCGATCTTGCCGGCCAGTGCAAATTCCAAAACGTGAGATTAGGCAACCCGAAAATACAGCCCTGAGAATTTCGGTTGTGGCTCGTGCAGTATGCGCTGTTGCTCCATTCTATTAGAACCACATGTTCTCGAGTTCCAATTCATCCAACTGAGGAAGGAGAAAATCGTTGAGCATGGCTCTGTAACGCTCGCCATCCACAGTAGTCGTTTGGCCCGCTTTCATCTTCAACCACAATTGCGATATTTTCAGCAGAACGGCTACTCCGGGACCGGCCACACCTGGCAGCGTCTCGTGTTGTCCCATACTCTTCTAAGCAAGAGACTAAACGTAATCGTGTTTGTCCCGTTGGTGTCGGACGACCGGAAAATCTACGCCGAAATTCACGCTGCACCAACATCACCGACGAATTATTCCGCAGAAAATTCGTAACAATTATTCCGCGTTTGTTAGGAGTATAGCGATTTTGAAATTTGACATTTGCAGGCATTTGCAGAAATTATAGCACTTTCCGATAGAGTGATGTCTTTTGCACCACCTTGTATTATCGCACAGTTTTGAATGCCATCTGGTGGATGCAAAAGGGTCTAAATACTCGTTTAATTGGAGTTCGGAATTAAAGCCCAACGACCAATGAGAAGTTTTACTTCAAAAAAAAATCTAAGTCCAGTCTTCGTTAGAATTAAAATAAATCAAGTCTAAAGTATATTCCAAATTAATGTTCAATAAAATGCCAAATATTGACCTATTTGATAGGAATAGTTCTTAAAAATTGTAGTATTCCTAGTTTTAGAGGTTAAGCACAGTTTAATTGTCCTCTTCCTGCTACGCTACGGTAGTTCCTGCAAAAATGGTGAGAATTTCGCGGAACAAGTTCGAAAAGTTAAAAGTTTTCTTGGTCGTGAAGCAGCTTCACGCAATTGTGAAGTTGGTTCAGAAATTTTGGAAAACCTAGGCCAGTCGATTTCAATACTCCATCGAATTTTTCATAAAGATTTGCGGCATAAAGTCAATAAGGTTCGGTTGACGCAAGATCCCCAGACTGTCTAGCATGAATAGCGTAACTTTGCCAATTGCTCAAGAACTTAACCAAAAAATCATTGTGAGCTATAAGGCACATTTCCATTTTCATGTCTTTGTTAATAAGCAGAAAATCGATGAATGATTATCGAGCTCATCTGGCTATTCGCAACATGTTATTGCTTAGTGCGGTTTTTGGGTAACTTTGCAACTTATTTCATCGAAAATTAGGAGCGTGTGGGTTCTATCGTGAGTGAATTGCGTTATTGGACTAAGATCCATGAGGTGTTATACTCGTAGTCGGGACTTGAATATATGAATATGGGTGATCACTGAACAACGGGGCGTTACGCTCTTTTACGAGACATTTATCAAAATATTGATCAAAATTGACATCCGAGATCATGCGATTTAATACCATGCGACTTCTTTCTTTGGGGCCATGTTTACGTTTAAGCAGGTTTATCTTATGTTAATGCTTTCCGCAATTCTGCGAAATGTGATGAATAGTTTTATCAAAAGAACAGAGGCCATTTGTCTGATATTGTTAGATATTTTGCTAATAAAACTGCACTACTTCTATGCACTGTAGCGTTGTCTAACTTACCGGCCTTAATTTTATTCTACAGGCCACTATATTTTAAATCTAATTATTATTTCTTCAAGGCTTTGTTAAAACACGAGCTTTCGGAGTTCTTTAAATAAATACTTACCAACTGATACACTTAGTTTCGAGTTGGTTACTCGGAAATATGGTATAAACGTGAATTTTTTTTAAAAATGGTAGCATTTTGAAAACGGAACTGAAGTCATTTTGAACTAATCAGTGTAAGTCTTCAACAGAAAGGCTTGCATAACATTGAAAACTATACATTGAACACGCATTGTATTCCAAAAATGTATCTTCACCACATATATATATGTATATAACTTAAAAGTGCTGTTTTTTTTTCAAAACTTCAACGTATTATAGTATTATTCCAAGTATTGCCCATCTGAAGCTATGACTTTTTCCCATATTTCTGGCAATTTGTAGATCCCATCCCAAAAGATCTGCGCCGGCTTGGCAGCCAAGAATGAATCAAGCCAATTTTTGATATTCTGCTCTGAACAGTGAGGGCGTCCTGCATCGAGCGGAACAAATGGTAGTCAGAAGGGGCAAGGTCTAGGCTATAAGGCGGGTGGGGTAAAACTTCCCATCCACTGTTTTCCAAATAGTTCTTAACCGGAATAACAACGTGGGGCCGAGCGTTGTCATGATGAAAAATTATTTCCTCGTGTCTGGTAGCATTGTCCATTGATGGTTTCACCCGGTTTTAGCAGCTCATAATACAGCACATCCATCTGATCCCACCAAATACAGAGCATTACCTTCGCGCCATGGATATTCGGCTTTGCCGTTGATTTGGCTGGTTGGCCGGGTTTCACATATGATTTTTTGCACTTGGGGTTGTCGTAATGGATCCATTTTTCATCACCAGTAACAATCCGATGCAAAAATGACTTCCTTTTGTGGCGTTCCAGCAGCATTTCGGACATGCAAAACCGCCTTTCGACGTCTCCCGACTTGAGTTCATGTGGAACCCAATTTCCGTGCTTTTGAATATATCCAGCTGCTTTTAAACGTTTTGAAATGGCTGCTTGAGTGACACCCAAAGATTCTGCGAGCTCTTCTTGTGTTTGGCAACAATCTTCATAGAGTAATGCTTCCAGTTCTTCATCTTCAAACTTTTTTGACTGCCCAGGACGTTCATCGTCTTCCAAGCCAAAATCACCACTTTTAAATCGTGCAAACCACTTTTGGCACGTTCGCTCAGCTAGCGCATGTTCACCATAAACTTCCACCAAAATACGATGACTTTCGGCAGCAGTTTTCTTCATATTAAAGTAATGAAGAAGGACTCCCCGCAAAAACAATTTTTCAGGCACAAAGTTCGACATATTTGAGTGAAAAAAAATTATTGTTGTTTACGCTTCAAATGAATGACATATACTGAAATGACGTACAATGACAGTAGCTTTCCAACGCATGTTCTAATGGAATAATACAAGTTACGCCCTCTCTTAGCAAAACGCATGAATTAAGTTATATATTCTATGTATAGATAAATTCCCTAGAGATGACTATCTAACGCTTTTTTTAGATCACTATAATTATTCGTTGCATAAAGCCACATCGTAGGTCGATTTGCCTACTCCAAATGGCTGATTGCTAGTTGTTACAAGTTTTCGTATCTCCTTTGCTTTTATATACATAATCGTATCAGATAGTGGAAAGCCTTGCTAATAATAAATCGTATTTCTAACCATCTAACATACCATGGCAAATAGTTCTTACAGCTCGTTGCATGTCAAAAATTAAAAGCGATCCTAAATTTTACTTGGAAAGAATCTAAAATGGCACAAGCAAACAGTTCCCCTGATTTCAAATCCTCCGTTCTCTAACAAGAAAAAAAACTTTGGAAGTGCATTGGTGACACGTTATACGAGTATGATGCTGATACTTGATGCTGGGTTTTTTCGAATTGTTTTCAAATGTCCAGTGCAACTGCCAACTGGATTTTATACATGCCAAATTCTCTATTATACGGCGAAAATAAATGTCATTCTCCAGTTAGCACGATCTTGTGGCAGCAAGTTAGGTGAGGACTATTTGAGCGTGTTATTTAAGCCTTCTTTTACCAGGCTATACACACTTTTAAAATATTTGGCTGCAGATTGTGTCCTTGAGGTTTGCCCAATACTTTTAAGTAGGATATTGGAGAAATCATATGGCAACGCATTATCTTGTCAAAATCCTTGTTTTGCATCAAAGGCCCAATCAGGACCTGGGTATTTAGGAGACGAATACCTCATAGTGGTTGTATTGCAGTTGAGAACGTCTCTTTTTAAGCTATACTAAGGTTCTATTCATCCAGCATACTTTCCTCAAACCAAATCTTGGAAAAGATGCCAAGTCATCTCTCACTGAATTTAAAGGCTCGACGAGTAGATTATCCAGTTTAGTAGCTTCGTTAGACTGAAGAACAGATACTGCTCTCCCTACTTGATTTCGGTCGGATGGACGAAATTCTTGGCTTCCATGGTCAGGTTTGAATTGTTCATTCTGTGGTTTTTGGGTCGTCGTCGTCATTTAACAGTCTGCAGAATTTAGCTTTCTATATAAACAGCACTAGCTCTGACTCCACTACTAATTTCCTTCTTCCACTCCACAGATTTCTGTTTGGAGCTTATGGCCTTGACATATTATTTTTATACAATAATTTGGTAAATCTTTCGAGCCTTGTTCTGGGGAAGCACCTTGCTTCTCATGCTCTCTCTAATTTGGATAATTTGACGTTCCTCTATCCGCTTTTGCTCGTACAGCGAACGATTCCTAAGTGAATTGTCTTGTACAAGTGCTTGCCTCTACTCTTCGCCGAACTAGATGTTTCGTAGGAGTGGTCGGGCAGCAGATTAGCATTGACGCCACAGATCTTAAGTACTTGACGCTGACTGTATGTATATGACTTGTCGGGGGGTTTATTGATACGTGGTAAGCAGAAATTATCGCGCTTTGGTGCTCTGGCAGCCATTCATTGTTGAATGAATGTCTCCATATTCTTAGACGCAATTTGGCTGTACCTATGTAGCGGTTTGAGTTTATTTTGGCAGCTTGGAATATGATGGCTGGGTGCCCTGTGCCCATTTCCTATTTCTGTTAAAATAAAATTTAACTTCATGCTTAGGACATGGATAGCACTTTTTGAGGAAGAGCTCGTAGAAATATTTGTTTGTGGCATTGCCGTTTTTTTCTATGGGGGAGTCAGCGTATCTAAATAAGGACTGCTTTTGTTGTAGGTAGAAATTATATTTCTATCAGTTTAGGTCAGGAGTTGTGCTTGCATACACCTATTTGTTTCAGGGTTATTGCAAATATCATTTTTAATAATGCCATTCGCTCCCTGAATAACAAATATCAATCAACTCTTTCGGGGAACTTGCTATTTTTTACAATACGCCATCTGTAGCGAATTCGAATAGTTTTTAACCTGTCTTTTTCTACAAATACCATTTTTTTTCTTAGTATAGAACCTTGCAGATATTGCAGTTTTTCGTTTATGGGCCTTTAAAGGTTGGTCAGTTGCTAAAAGGAACTATAAATTATGAGGAATTTTTTTTTCACATGATCACTGGACAATGACGCACTCTTGACAATTTTAGAAAACTCTTTTTTTTTTTCAGCTTTACTTCCTGTCATATCTGTACATAACCATTGTCAGTCATATTATGAATGTTTCGCATGCTTATAATCTTAACACTGCATACCATGAAAAAGAAGTTAAATTTGCTAACCAATTGTGATATATGTATTCCCTCAATCTAACTATCCGTATCCAGGGTTTTTGTTTTATACATAAATCTTATTGTGTATGTAAAATAATTTCCCCGGTATCCTTTGGTGTCTCTCAAAATTATCACTTCAAAGAATAAATGTTTTTAACGGCAGGTTGTCTATGTTGAACATGCACATCATCAGCATCATTACGAGGATCATGGAGACGATTGGGGCGAACAAGCTGGCGGTGGCTATTGGAAACGTTCCGTACAAACCGATCCTGTTCTGGATCAAACATCCGAGAATGTTGGCTCATATGTAGTGCCAACATATGATTCGCACTACATGGCCTACCAATCCCAAATACCATAGAACCGTGGACCGACCGATCCAGAAAATCGTTGAAAATCACCTGAAATGTCCCAGTCCCACCCGATATCTGGGACAAATGTACTTTGTATGATGTTTAGTCTATTTTAGATGCAAATTGTTTGTGTAATTTATTTTCTATTATTTATTTTGTATATTTTTTTCAATTGATGTTATTTATTGAACAAAAGTAGAATTAAAGAAAACAACAAAAATTATTTATTGAACGAAAAGATACGAGTACATCTTTTTTCTTCTTCTTTATTTTGCTCTTTTAATTGAATTTAATGCAGATCGTAACACGTGCGAGTAATAAATAATTTCCAGTTGAAATTAAAGCGAGATCGTACGATAGATACGAGTACAGGTGAGTACAAATAGGGCTACGGTGAGTGTGTATTTATACTTGTATCTGTAGAGCGTTTTATTGCGAGTTTTTTGTCTTTATAAATTATAGAAGTGCCATCTGAATTTGTTAACAAGCATGTAAGCCATTTTGGTGATTGCTCGACATGGTGACTGATATGGCTACTGAAAATTTGCACCTAGTTAAGAAAAGTATGTATCTATGAAAAGGAATAGCGGTTGGATGAGTATGAATAGTGAATATGAGCAGCGAGTACTTATTCTGGTGGTAAGTACCACAGGTAGTAGATGCAGATACCTACTCTGACTCAATTAACATAAATAACGAATTTGGAAAATGGAGTGTATTCACCTCGCAGAGCGTGTACTTGGCATTTTTATGCGAATCTCAAATGAAATTGGGCTACCCCAATTCTGGCCAGTTGGTGAGTGTTTCCTCGTCTAAATTGTTTTGCATTTGAATTGGGAATTTTGGTTTATGTTTCGTTACTTGGGAGTGGAATAGGTAAACGAAAGTAGGCCAAACACATAGAACAGGTATTTGGGTTAAAATAGACTTTAAAGATTTGGGAGTAGCACAAGCGGTTGGTAGATAAAAATGTATGATACTCATATCTAGAAAATCAAGAAAAACGGCTTGGTAGTCGGAGATATAATAATGGATGGAAGCACAATTTAACAGTTGTACCTCGGAAACTGTTATAATATTTCATAATTAAGCTATAAATTGTACCCAGAATCAAGTGGGAACAAGTTCATGAGATGGTGCGGGCAATGTCAATATCAGCGGCGTACGCGCGTAACATGATACTCTATTAAGAGATACGAGTATTGTAGGAGATCCTGTTGTTAGTGGCACGGATTATTATTTTCATCATCAGGATTGCGAAGACTCATCACTTCTCTTGACGATTCTGTTTCAAATATCTTCATAGGCCGTCAGCTCCAGCAACTTAATTTGACGTAAGCTAGAATATGAGTATCATTAATTTGTCCAGATTGAGTGGACAGATTTGTTGGTTATAGTCATCTAGATTGAAATGGTTGATTCTTAGAGGCTGGTGATCTAGGACCATGAAAAGACTCAATCGAGTTCTTTCGATCGTGGTCATTCGGTGTCAAATGCCTTGTGACAGTCACTATCAAGGACTAAATCCCCAATATCTGGCTAATATGCGCTCATGTTCTTCAAAAGTGAAAGAGCTCGCTCCCAAAAATCTTTACTACGAGCTCGATCACTAACTTACTAGGGATCTTATTGCTAATATACCAGCAGGAAAGTAGGACATCTTTGGTAGTGCAGTCTAAAAACGGACTAAGGCTAATTGACTCTGTTGCGAGGGCGTTTATATAACCAGCATACTGTTTTATTATCTCAATGTTCTGAGGAGCCACTGTAGACCCGGATGACTACCTAGTTGCAGTCATGTAGGTCTACGCACTACTTAATAAGTACTGAGGAGATTTAAAGTTGAATGGCTCCGTATCCTACAAAGTCTTCGTTACGCCTAACCATCTGGATGAAGCACTGGGTCTGGGCTTGTCCCGAAAACGGGCATGAAATCACGGGTTTAATGAACAGTGCAGGCAAAAGAGCAAAACCACTTGCCAACTAAGCGGTGCTGCTTAAAAGAACAAGAAGGTTTCGTGCATTTTATGAGCAAAGGAGGACGGAAACACACAGGCTTTTTTTTGAGAAAAAAAAAAAAGAATTTGAGAAGTGAATGATCGGGAAAATAGAGATGCCACTCCAGTAATAACATTCAGAAATTCTACCAAAAGGTAAATGAAGACTCGAACCGAAGTCTAAAGAGATGGGTAAAAAATATTTGGTAATAGAGGCTGAGGATATGGAGAAACCACTTCTGTTAAACGTTGACGACAACCTACATAAATTCTACTTACAGGGAGAACCAAACAGTTTATGGAAGGAAGTGATTGATTCATTGGAACTATAAGAAGTGCGAGTTTGGCGTCTTGATAGACCCTCCTTCAATAAGCGGTACCAGTTTAGTCCTTTCCGATACAACAAAATATTTGAGCCTCATTTTTGATAGGAAACTAAACTCCAAACCTAACATTCAAGAAAGGGTCAATAAAGCTACAGTAGCTTTATTATTTTGCAAAAAAGCCATTGGGAATGAATGGGGCCTTCAACCTCGCATAACCCACTGGCTATACATCTCGGTCATACGACCGATACTCACTTACGGGGTTGTCGTTTGGTGGCGGCCTTAGACAATGCAGTCAACTGCAGTAAAATAAGCAGAGTCCAAAGAACACCATGTCTATGCATAAGCGAATCCTTACGGTCAACTTCCCTTGCTGCGTTAAATATTCTGTTTCATTTGACACGCCTCGACATTTTCAGCAGGCAACTGCGACTGCAGCTATTCGCCTTAAAGCGACTAGGTACACAGTGAACAAATAATTCATTTGACCACGCTATTATTCTTAATACATTAGGAATCCTCACAGAGAACACCATACTTAAACTTTGGTTTGACAAAGACGTCCTCTAGATCATTCTGGGAAGAAGATGCTTTCATGGATCTAAAACCGATAGCGGTGTTGCTGGCGGTGTTTTCTCAGATAAGGTAAGTCTAAGCTCCTCCTTCCGTCTTCCAAATCACTGTGGCATGCTACAGGCGGAAATTTTGGCGACTAAAGAAGTCCTCCTCTGGCTGAAGAAAAACGTGATATCTGCATCTTTTCGAATAGCCAGGCAGCTATCAAGTCCCTGCAGTCTGTCTCACTAAAATCGAAATCCGCCCTTGAATGCCAATCATCCCTTATGGAGATGGCAGAGCAATCCAACCTTCACCTTTGCTGGGTGCCGGGCCGCAGAGGCATTACAGGGAACTGTAGAACCGATGATTGCGCCAAAATTGGAACCACTCTATCTATTCTACCGGAAAAGGGCAGCATGGGTATACAATCGCTATGTGCAAATTAAAATTAAAGCTGTATGCCAATAAAAAAACAGACCTTAGGTGGACTGTTGGACCAACATGTCTAGCGACTGAACAGATCTGGCCAGAACTTAACACTCAAGTGGGTATGAATACACTTATAATGCCTCAGCATACTCGTATGTTAAGTATTTTTTGGAAAATAGGATAGGGAGAGAAAGAAAGATGTTTGGGCTCCGTGGTTATCTCGCTCCATGGGTGGCATCAAACATTTAATGGGGAGACTAAATTGTTAGTGGAAGTTGGCTTGATGTTGATTTCTAGTCAAATACTAGTCTTACTTGATTTTCGTTAACTGAAAAAATGGATGATATGTCTTTTGCCGAGGCTGGAACTGAATCGCTGTAAAAGTCTGATCCTTCTAAATTGGAAGCATCTCAGGAATGATCACTGAACACTGCCTCATAGGAAAGCACACAAGAAGGCTTGGCGATTTTACAAACGATGTCTGTAGAAGCTGCATGGACGAAGAAAGAGGAGACAATCCTCCACCTACTCTGTACATGTTCAGCTCTCTCCCATTTAGGAGCTTTCTTCTACAATGACCTAAACGCTCTAAAAAATATAAACGCAAACAGTCTCCTACGCTTCATCGAAACTCAAACTGATTTCATTAGTAAGAGGATCATAGATCCACGTGGCATCACTTATGGCCTAAGTGGGTTGGTGTTTCCAACAGCCTCTCTTACCTACTTACCTTGGTGTCTTGAAGAGAAGAAACATCTTCGAAAAATTTTCCATCATCAGCGTAGAGGTATAAGGAGAAATTTTAAGCAGACCGCTTATACTATAGTAAGTTTAAAAAGAAGAGTACCTCTGCTTTATGGAACACCAGAGGTTGTCACTAAATGGCCAAATATGGCCGGATAGGAAGGTTAATAATATGGGTTCAAAGGCAAAGGCAATTTGAAAAGGATCAATTTGTGAGATATCTTACCGAAAACTTTAGTGAAATCAGTTGCAATAATATCAATCTCTTTGTCATTTTCTAAGATTGATGCCCTCTCATTATCGAAGGACACGAATTCAACGAAATTTGAAGCATTTCATTTAGCCTTCAAAAATCCTTTTTGGTAAGGGGAAAAAAGATACCTTTCAAGAGTCCAAGGGACTAGGGGAACGGGGCATATAGTTACTGAGAGCAGCAAGATCGCCTTCTGCTTTTTGGGCAATATGCCTGCCTGAAAAAATCTCGTGATACCTAAACTTGTTCTCAGGAAATATTTGCCACGAAAGTAAGACAGAAATTCATCGACTTAACGGCAAACATAAGTACGCTAAAGAGATTACCGGCTAAAAAGTAATGTCAATTGCTTCCAGGTCAGACTATAGGTACATTGAATTTAGAATAGGATGGAAGGACTCTACCTTGTTTTTGGAAACGCTTTAGGGAGGAGCTCGGCTAATTCATCAATGCTCCGGCTAAACTCAGAACACCCAGTTGGCAGAGGAGGCTGTTAAGAACCTGAAAGATGCCGCACGAAATATTTTGAACTAAAATGATGTGGCAGAAAAAACTAGAGAAGATCGCCAGTCACACGGTGGAATGAAAATTTGCAGCTACTATATAAGGCGACCTGACTTTTCAACAACAATCCTATTGATCAATGTCCTCAAAAGTAAAAAATCAGCTACTTATATAGAAAACATTTAGAAAATCTGATGGCACTGAGTTTGCATTCCGCCCCTTCAAACCTTCAACCGTAACGCCCATTTCGCTATGAATGCTCATCGGCATGCCCTCAAGCAGACTTTTAGATGTACTCTGAAATACCGTGATTCGTTCCTAAGCCGTACAGCTTGCTTATGGAATGTCCTGCGGAGCTCGTTATAACTTGCAACTATTTAAGAGCATTGTAGATCGGTACCTCTCTTTTCTTTTTCCCTAAGTTTCCTTCGCTCGCGCTGTGTGCAAACATTTTAAGGGTCCTCGTAACCCTTGAGTGTGCGCTAATTATATACAAAAAAAAAATCGAAGGGATATGCTCTTAGCATCGAACTCACTTCACAGAGATCAGAACGGCCTTACAACCATATCTGATCACTTAAGCTACAAGCAAGCTGGGTAACAACCCCTATATCTCGTATTATGTCATCGATCATGGTGACAAATGAGGGAATTAAATATGTTGCCACCTCCTTTCATGACTTCAAGTCATGCATTGGTGACATATATCTAGTTACTGCTAGCATAGATATAGACCAGTTGCTAGCAACTCTGAACAGAACTTTCACTGCGAACGTGTGCCACTGGCATACAAACCGAACCCCAGGTGAAAAAAAAGAAGGGTTTGTGGCGACAATCGGAAAAGATGACTACATACTCGCCAAGACCTTCAGACAATCAGTCGGATTCCTGGCTCCTGTGTTGAAGAACCACCATAATGCGGAGAAAATTCTTGAAGAATGCGATTCAAAATTTGGTGGGTAAAATTTGAAGTGGGTTTGACAAGAGGAACGAACGCAACTTTTGACGGCATATGGAATTCGGCAAGAGAAAAACGCTTGGATGAATCACTTGCTTTGTGAATTAAGGGTGAATAGATGCTAGATTGCGGCCAATACGTTGCGGTACCAGGGGTTGGCAGTAGGGCGACATCCTGTCTCCACTGCTATGGCTTATGATTTTTTTTTTTTTTATAATTTACGCGCGCCTAAGAAGTTATGAATATCCTTATACTGTTGCCTGGGCGCGGTCGGAAAGATAGGAGGAGGAGAAAGGAAAGTTTGTGATGTAGTGGTTTGAAACTCAGGTGTGTTTGGTTGCGATATTGACTCTCCAGGGGTGGGAGTCCGAATAGGACGGAGAGATTTTTCTTCTCTCGGAATGTGAGGTTGTGAATTTTAACGGTTGTTTTGTGCTTAAAAAACCTTACAACAGCCAAATCTACATGTCACTGTTATGCCTTCACACGCAGATTTTTCTGATTGAGTTCCAATTACACAAATGAAAACTTTCCGTGGCTAGGATTCGAACCTTGACGCTCCGAGTGAGAAGCGATAGCTAGTACCACTACACCATGATGGTCGAATCCCTGTTAAACGTTCTCAACAGCTCACGGTACCTTCTGTTTGATCACGCTATTCGCTTTGCTTTAAAGCATAGGCCGCACTAAACGTGATCGTCGATTTGTGCACCAGAAATGAGTTTTCAAAAAATCTCTCAAAATTGAATTTGTTGTCGTCTCGAGAACGAGGGAGCTAAATTTGTTGGCTCATCTCATGCCAAAAGCCATCACAATTCGTTTTTCTAATAAAGCTAAATGCCAGGGCGCCATTGTGAATAAAAAGCTCGTTCGGACTAAATCTGTTGTGTCGAAGACTGTCGGCTTTCTTGCAGAATAAAGGAGCTTCTATAGTGCTTGACACCAAGAAGGGTCATTTAAATCTACACGGCCATGTTAAAACCAGTTACAATACTCGTACATCTCATGTTTTCACCAGAGTCCAAAGAATGGTCTGTCTCGGTTTGGCTGTATGGGGCTTCCTCTAGAATGCCTGACTCTGCTATAGATGAACTGATGAATCTCTTTCCCCTTGATATTTTCGTTATGGGCAGCTCTTGCATTTAGAGAGTCGTCTGATGTTATGATACCAGAATTCCTTTTGCTGCAAAAAAAAAGAAGTCGATTTTCCCAGTGGTCCTGATGGCAATGAGGAACCCCTAGAAGGGTCGAATTTTCTGCATCTGTAACGAAAATCAAGCTGAGCTTATGCCCCTGCTGAAACATTTCACCGCTTCCATGTTACTTAGTGAATGTAGGACTTTTCTTAACACAGCCGGTGTTGGTACTGCAGGCACCTTATGACCCCTCGAGTTGCCATCTGAAGTAAAGCAAAGTAAGTTGGTTTTGGAAATGAAAAATATCCTTAATGTGTAAACTAATGCATTTCAGTTTTTTTTATTAGAAAAGGAAGCCCGTACTCACTAATAAATATTTAAAAAAAATTCGAAACAGTGCTCCACATTGTTATATGTACGAGTACAAACAAAGTTGAACATTTTTACGTATCTCTTAGTATTTGTACTCCTTTATCCTTATTTGTAAAAGCTTTCCCTGTAATTCATTTTGACCTGCATGGTTTTGTTTATACCCTACGATCTGACTGCTGTTGAGCACTTTACGGAGTTATGTTGGTCCTTATTAGCTAGACATCACATTTTAGGCGATCCGCTTCTCCCCTCATTATTCCTCAATTACTTACATGAATGGCGCTATAGTCCGAGGTGCAGGTCTAAGACAACAAGACTCTCCGCATCCGCATTAATTTAGGGACTCCTATATGGTTGAGGTCTTCTTTCTGTTTTCCGTGACATCTTATCCATCCCAGGCGGTTGATGCGTACTTTTCGCCGTAATATCAAAATTCAAAGCATTTGAGGCCAAGATTGTTCGAGATTGAATATTCAAAACAAACAAAAACCGACTTCTTCTTTTTCAATTCTGGTCTGGTTCTCTCCAGGTTGTTGGCTTATGGTATAGCTATTCCCGGTTGATTAGCTTTTGTGTAGGGTGAAGCTTGGTTTGGTAACCTCATCCAGGTCTGCAATGTCTATCATATTCTTTATGTCATAATAAACTTTGTTCCTGTCTTAAATGTACGTAGCTTTTTATACTCTTGCTTACTTCCTCGGTATTAAATAATTTTCAAAAGAATCACACATGTATGGTGTAGTTTTTAATTCTTTCACCGGTGGTCAGATGCGGAATTGTAGTCGCAGGACGATCCCTAAGATACAAGAAGACTCATTGCCTCTACGGGGCGTAAGCCTGTAGTATTGAAGGGTATTCTAAGTGCATGTGTTCTACAACCGGCTAAAATAAGTGACGAAAGTGGAACAGCGAGCACCGAGGGATGCAAAGGAAAGAGAGTGCTTAGCCTTTAGTTTGCGAACTTCGGATACCAGGCGACCTCCTATTTAAATCCTCTGCCTTCCTTTTAGTAAAATGGGCTTTGCTGTTTTCTATCCCGATTACTCGTGTGAATCACAACTCATCCATTAAATGAATTATTTATAGAGACCAGTGTTCCGATTAGAGTTCTGTTTCTTTTGTGAAGTTGGTAAATCTGTTGTTGACATTCCCTCTAAATCTTGACATTTGCAAGAGTACATCTATCTCTGTGCGTGTTGGCGATTTTTCACAATTTTAGAAATGGATTTAAATTTGCAACAACGAACTTATACTAGTACTAAATTTTGCGTTAAAAACGGATTTAATGGTGGGCGAACGTTGGAAATGTTGGAAAAGTGTTTCGGCAACAATTCTGTAAAGAAAACGGTCGTTTACCAGTGGCACAAGCGCAACGGTTCAAAAGTGGTCGTGAGTCAATCGAATATGATGAACGCAGTGGCGGACCATCGACATCGAAAACCGACGAAAACATTGATGAAATACGAGTAAAAGAAATGTCGGTCAATAACCGCAAATTAACCATCAGAGAGATAACGGAGGACTTGAACTTTGCCTATGGATCCGTCCAAGACATTTTGGTTAATGATTTGGGTTTCCGTCGTGTAGCAACAAAGTTGGTGGCAAAAGACCTCAATTTCATGCAAAAAGAGACCGTGTTGACGTCGCAAAAGAGATATTTGCGAGGCTGAATCCAATCCCACATTCATCAAAAGGATCATTACTGGAGACGAGACGTGGCCGTGGGTTTATGAGTACGACACGCAATCCAGACATTAGGCAAGTGAATGGCGTTCACCAATTGAGCCGAGAACAAAAAAAAACACGTCGTTTTCAGTCAAAGAAGAAGGCAATGCTCACGGTTTTCATGGATTACAACGGTGTAGTGCATCATGAATTTTTGCCAGAAGGCCAGACAGTAAACAAAGAGTACTCGTGTTATTTGGGCGTTATGAGACGTTTGCGGGAAGCAATTCGTCGAAAGAGAGCAGAATTGTGGGCAGAAAACTCATGGGTTTTGCACCATGATAACGCACCGTTGCACAGTGCCATCATTATTCGTAATTTTTTGACGAAATATGCAAAAAATACTCGTACCATCCAACAGCCACCGAATTCACCTAATTTGGCTCCCTGTGACTTCTTTCTATTTAATCGAGTTAAAAAACGACTACGGGGAACGCGTTTCAGCAGCCGAGAGGAAGTAAGTGAAAATTCGCAGGAAGCACTGATGGACATACTGAAAACCGAATATGAAAAATGTTTCGAGGATTGGATCAAGTGCTGGCATAAGTATGTTGCAGTCGATTTAGATTTTAGATTTAAATGAATAAACTTGTATTTAAAATTTTCTGCTTACATTCCGGGAACTTTTTGATCAGTGCAGTATATAAAATCCGGTAGCACGAAAGCAGCCTTAGACTCTGAGAGCGATTTACTAAAATCTACCGGATACTTTAGACTCAGACCTTCAGAGGGGAGCCGGGTCAAATAGGCCTTGAAACATGATAACTCTACGAAACGTGCTCTAGAAATTGCCACTGCCGAAGTCAACAATAACGTCACAGAGGCTAAATGAACCCGATCCAGCTACTCCACTCCTTCCATGCCAGAAGCTGTGAGAGTCCGACCAGGAAACGCTACAGTCAACAAGTTTCCCTATAGCAATATATTGGGCTGTGTTAAGCTGGGCGTAGTCCCGGAAGACATTAATCTCATCCTCCTTAGCGTTGAACAAAAGGCTCTAATACAAGATGGGGTTATCGATGTTTCGATTGAGCTTTCGGACGAAGAGGTGAAGCGGCGTTTTAACAGCTCTACAATTTGCTATGGCTGGGTTGTGTTTGTTTATTCCAAAGAAGTCACAGCGCAATGGCTGAGGAGTAACTTCCTGAAAATTAAAGAGAAATACGGTTTAAATGTAATGTTAGTCATTTGCGAATCCACACATCATAAGAGGGCTTTTTTTTAGCAAAGCATCGACCTAGCTAGCGAGAAAATTCTGAGGTCTTAACACCAGATTATTCCAGGTATCTATAAAAAGTGGAAGAGGCAGATCTCATTCGCATGGTCTTTGCGATGAAATGGCTCAACGACCTAAAAAGTCAGTCAAGTCAAGGCATATGGGACAGACGGAATCTTCCCACCACTGATTCAAAAAGGTCTGGTTAGGTCTAGCTCCAATTGGGGATACATCCCGCAAGCCTGGAAGGAGGTTACTTAGTGAACTACCTACATCTTATCGAACCATACATAAGTCTTACTTCGTTTTTCTTTTTTTCTGAAAGCCATGGAAAAACTAATCGACGTACATATCAGAGACCTTAACTGAAACTCACCTCTGCACCCTCACCAAAACACATAAAGGAAAGACAGATCGACGGAAGGTGCTCTACTGAAACTTGTAACACAGATTAAAGAGGCCTATCAACAAAAGAAGATTCTACTATGTGCCTTCCTAGATATTGAAGTTGCTTTTAATAATATTGGATATGAATACATTTCGGAATTAAGGGTATTGACCATCCTACTGACAGTTGGGTTAGAGCGAAGCTCGAAAACCGAAGAATCCCCACACCTTCTAGTGCGACTAAAATCCATGTCTCATTGTCAAAGGTTGTCCACAAGGAGGTGTTTTCTCACCGCTCTTATGGTCACTGGTCATTGATGACCTACTAAGTAGTAAAACTTAGTAATCTGGGCTATCAAACGATAGAATATGATGATGACGTAGTCATTATAGTGAAGGGTTTACTGCGGAAGTTTTAAATGCGCTAAAAATCAGGAATAAGCTTTACAGCAAATGGAAGCGAAATCGTTCTTCTTTTAATTGGGTCGCTTATAAAAACGCTCGTAATACAGCCACTAGCATTGTGCGTGATTCGAAACGAAATTACTATTCCTCTAAACTTAGTATGTCTTTGCCCTCAAAGGAACTGTGGAGGAATCTTCGGCAAATTGGTGTTAGCAAAGGAGGGAATGATAACTGTTCGTAAAATCCAAATGAGCTAAATGCACATTTTGTAGACAATGCAACGGCTGGTGGTATGTTTGATTTTCATCCAAACACCTTTACATCAATGCAAAGGCAAGCCAATTTTGAGGTAACAACTGAGACTGATGTAATTTCAATTATTTCCTCCATTAAGTCAAATGCAATCGGTGAAGATGGTATACCAGTCAAATTTCTAAAAATAATTTTACCCAGTATTGTAAGCCATATAACTCATATAATTAATTCGTGTATTATGACATCTACCTTTCCTCAGGTTTGGAAACATGCACGGGTTATTCCGATTGCCAAAAAATCGAACGCAAGTTCTGTCAACGATTTTAGGCCAATAAGCATTCTCCCATGCCTATCAAAAGTATTTGAAAGAGTCTTATCCCGCCAGATCAAATGCCACTTATCCTTCAATTCTCTATTGACTTCTTCTCAGTTAGGCTTTCGAGAAGGGCATAGTTGTCAGTCGGCAATGGTGAAGATTTTGGATGATGTAAGGCAAGACTATGACAAAGGGCTCGTGGCATTACTTTGCTTTCTCGATTTTTCAAAAGCTTTTGACAAAGTGAATCACAAAATTCTTTTATGGAAGCTTAAACACCTTTTCGGGTTTAGTGAAAGAGCTGTTAAACTTTTGCAAAGCTACTTGTCGAACCGATTTCAAAGGGTCGTTGTTGGTGGAAGAATTTCCTCTGTTTTGCCCTTATTACAAGGTGTTCCTCAAGGTTCCATCCTTGGACCGATTTTATTTTCCATTTTTGTCAACGATTTGCCATTGGTATGTGTACATACGAGTACTTGTATGCATATGTACGCAGATGACGTTCAATTATACATGTTTTTGTTCTTTTTTCTTGTCTAATCGTTCATATAAATTATATTTTTAAAAATGCTAACCTTGCTTATTTCAGTAATCTTATGAATTATTTTTACTTTTGAAATCTTACATATCTTTAATTTAAACATCTAATGTAATGGAATTAAGTTCTTATTTTAAATATCAAGCCTAAGTACTATAAGAGACCAATGTTTTAATGTACATACCATGTTATCTAATAATAATAATAATAATAAAAATAATAATAATAATAATAATAATAATAATAATAATAATAATAATAATAATAATAAAGGGTAAACACCTTAAAGAGGTTTGGTATAAGATGCAGGTTGCTCTACAGATAGTAAATGACTGGTGTGCTGGAGAAAATCCCTCAATCAACCCCAGTATACTTATACTTGTTCTCTTCGTTCGTAAAAGAAATCCGGGTCTTGACCAGATCTCACTTAAGGGTACATAATTGTGCACTCCAATGAAGTAAAATACCTTATAATGGGTCTCGAAACTACATTGGATAAGACCTGGGGATCAACTCCAAAAGTTACCCATTGGATATATACAAAGATGATACGACCTATCATCACCTAGTCATCAGTAGTATGGTGGAACAAAACAACGCAGGAATCTGCCACACAAAAGCTGCAGGGGCTACAAAGACTTGCATGCTTCGGCATCGCCGCACAGTGTGAGAATTCGCCCATCTAGCGGAATTTAATTAAAAAAATGACTTGCACAGATTGTGATGTAAAAACCGGTTTTGCTTGCAGCTTAAACCTTCTACTAATCGATTATTAATGAACTGTTATGTGGGAGTCATGTAAAACAAAAATAATTGGTCTTGAAGTTGGAGTTGCTTATAATTTCAGTGAAAATTGGCTTGTGAAGGTAGTTTTGATTTTATTTTTTTTACGAGTGCTTAGTGTGTTATTTATTGAAAGTTTTGTTTGTATTTTATAAAAACGATATCAAGAAACTGGAAAGTAAGTAAAATTATATTCCATATGGTGTTTATATTATTTTTTTTGTTAAATTAAAAAAAATTATATTTTTTTTGCCATTTTTTGCATTTATGAGAGAAAAACTTTAAGTGTTCAGTGTTGTTCGGATGATAGACTATATGCATTTTAAAGCTTGATATCTGTTCTATTATTTAGCGCTTTAAGCTGCTGCGTATAGGTGCGACGCCTATACACTTTGTTTTCACTTCCGACTTGGCTTTGATACAAAAGTGTTACCTACATTAAGTAACAGTCGTACAAAGTTTCAGGCTTATCTGTTTTAAGTTAAGTGAGATGTGGGCCGAAGGTGGTAGGCACCGTGACCGCTTCGAAAGCACAAATTCTTCCTGTCTAAATGAAACCATAACTCTGCCACACAAATTTTTAGATGAATTTCCATCTTCGTTAAATGTTAAAAAAGTAGGTAGACCAAAAAAAAAACTTAGAGGAGTGCTGCGAAAAAATAAAAAAGAAGAAAGTACAAGGCTTCTTGGATTCATTTAGTTTTGAAGAAATTGAAACCGCTTATGAGAAAAACTTAAGGAAAATTGGAAAGAGAGATACTGCCGCTGTAGTCAGGAAATTGTCACATAGTTCTCCAAAGAGAGGTTTGTTTTCAATATTGTATTATTTAATGTTTTATTTACATTTAACTTAACTTAAGGTACGAATTTAAAGACTGACAGTGTCGCTTGATCAAATATCTTTACCTGCTGATGAAGCGTTAGCTTTGATCGCGGATTCGCAGTTATCCACTCATCAATATGAAATTATACGACATAAAATAAACAAAGTCGTTCGAAATTTACTGCCCTCATACGATAAAATTAAGGTATCTACAAAAGTGTGTCAGACTCGTCTGCCATATGTGATCTTCAGAGCTTCAGTTGATCATAGAGTAAGGCGTTTATTTTTGGCTCAGAAAGATGTATTAAGCTCTGAAGAATTTAACACAGAACTTAAGGAATTATCTTTGCTTTTTAAATGGGGATGTGACAGAGCTTAGCAAAAGACATTTAAACAAAAATATACATCTGAAGAATGTTTCGACGAAAACCTTTTCAGCATTTCGATGGTTCCGGTTCAAATGTACTTTTTTTAAAAAGGAGCTTAAGACTATACTTTGGCAATATCCTACCCCCTCGCTCACAAGATACTGCCGCCCCATTAAGCTTGTCTTTGCAAAGGAAATAAGAGACTTGATAAAACAGGAAGTTGATCAAATCGTTGAGCAAATACATGCATTATCAGAATTTCATATTGCAGTAAAACTAATTTTTTTACCAACAATGGTAGATGGCAAAGTGTGCACTGCCTTGTCATCTATGACTTCATCATCTCAAACATGTTACATATGCGGCGCAAAGCCATCTGAGATGAATAATGCTAGTATTATTTCCAGAAAGTCTGAGAATCTGTTTTCAATGTCCTTTGGGCTAAGTCCTCTCCATTCTTGGATTCGATTCATGAAATGTATCTTTCACATTGCATACAGGCATGATGTGAAGGTTTGGCAAGTCAAAAACCAAGAAAATAAGGAAAAATGCAAAGCCAGAAAAAACTTATTCAAGACAGATTTAGGAAGGAAACTGGCTTACTCGTTGATATGCCAACCCAACAAGCTGGGAATACGAACGATGGGAATACGGCAAGGCGGTTTTTCCGACACGAAAATAAAACAGCTGAGATAACTGGTATTAATATAAAGCTTATAAAAAAGTTCCATATTATTTTAGAAGCTCTGGCGTCTGGGTTTTCGATTAATTTAGATGCTTTTAACATATATGCGACAAGGACTCGGGATTTGTATCTTGAGAAGTACGGGTGGTATTATATGCCAGTAAGCGTCCATAAATTATTGTTTCATGGCAGACAAGTGATTGCTTCTTGTATTCTTCCGATTGGTCAACTTTCAGAGGAAGCGCAAGAAGCTAGAAATAAAGATAATAGAAGATATCGCTAACTATTTACAAGAAAAACTTCGCGGTTGGACACAATGACAGATCTTCTTCATAGACCGTTGATAACTTCAGACCCTTTACTAGCAAGTCTTAGGTGCATTCCGAAAAGGAAGAAAAGTGTTATTGAACACGAGTCTGTTTTGCGCTAAAATATGACTCGTAGACACATTATATTAAAGTAGGGCGGTGGGGAATCGCGATAAGAGGGATGTCGTTCAGCAGCACCAGCATTTCTGGTGGTTGAATGATGGAGAAGATGTTTCGTCGTCGTTTCCGTCAATTACGGACCAGCCTCACTAATGAGGCAGAGCTGACCAGTCTATTTGCTCTGTAAATAGCGATGGCCAGCTTGCATAGGTTTAGGTTAGCACTTAAGAAATATATATATATATATTAGTATATATAAAGGTATATACTAGTATATGTATGTAATTGTGTATAATGTCTATGTGTGTGTATGTGTGTATTGTATAGGTAGGCTAGGTAGACTAAGGTTTGTTTTAAGTTAGATATTAAGTTTTTATAAAAAATATTGGGTCTGCAAGTAAGTTTCCAGCGTTTGTCAGAGATGGCGCCACCAGTGGATCCCGGGCAGAAATGTCAGACCCCATGTGTTTTATTTGTAGGTTTTGTATCTGTCAACAACTTTGCAGCGTTATATTTGAGCAGTTCTATCGGTGTCGTACATTTTATCGAGCAAAATCATGGCAAGTTTCCAGCCAAATAAACGTCATTTGCGGGAAGCGCTGCTTTTATTCTTTAATATGAAGAAAAGTGCGGCTGAGGCCTATGGGGCGGAACGTATTGGTGAATTGACGTGCCGCGAGTGGTTCAAACGGTTCAAAAGTGGTGATTTTGGAGTTGAAGACAAAGATCGCCCCGGAAAACCGAGAAGTTTTGAAGACGAGGAATTGGACGCTTTACTGGATGAGGATCCGTGTCAGATTCAAGAAGAACTTGCTGCATCATTGCCCGTCACGCAACAAGCCGTTTCCCTGCGCCTAAAAGTACTGGGATTCATTCAAAAGGTTGGAAACTGGGTGCCGTACGAATTGAAGCCAAGTGACGTCGAACGGCGATTTTGCATGTCCGAAATGTTACTGCAGCGGTATAAAAATAAATCATTTTTGCATCGTATTGTCACTGGTGATGGGAAATGGATTTATTATGTTAATCCTAAACGCAGAAAATCGTATACAAAGCCCGGCGAGCCCGCCCAATCGACGCCGAAACGAAATATTCACGTAAATAAGGCCATGCTCTGCATATGGTGGGATCAAAAGGTGTCGTATACTACGAACTGCTTCCGTGTGGTGAAACCATCAAAGGACCATTATATCGAACCCAACTAATTCGTTTGAAGCGGGCATTAAAAAAAAACGGCCAGAATATGAGACCAGGCATGAGTCCGTCATTTTTCATCACGACAACGCTCGGCCACATGTTGCGGTTTCGGTGAAAAACTATTTGGGAAGTTGTGGATGGGAAATTCTGCCTCACCCGCCTTACAGTTCAGACTTGGCACCATCTGACTACCACTTGTTTCGTTCGATGCAGAACGCTCTTACGGGAATACGCTTCAGCTCAGTAGAGGAAATCAAAAATTGGCTCGATACGTTCTTGGGCTCGAAAGACGAGAAATTTTTTTGGTCCGGAATTCATAAATTGCCAGAAAGATGGGGGAAAGTTGTAGCTTCCGATGGACGATACTTTGAATAAAGCATTGTAACTATGTTTTCATAATAAAACTTCAAATTTTGGAAAAAAACGCTGGAAACTTACTTGTAGACCCAATACAAAATTATGTCCATATGCTAAATTTTTTGTTAAATTCTTTTCTTAGCCTTAAGCACAGAAAATAAGTATATATAAGTATCAAATGTAAACAAAGTCGAAAGACATAGATGTAAGAGTTTAGAGTAGCTTAGAGTGCCTGTGTGGGGCCAGTAAGTTAGTGTAAGATTGTTAAGTAATTTTAAGCTAGCATTTAAGCATTTTTTGTTAGTATGTAAGAATTAATGATTTAGAAAATAAAATGCATTTAAAACTAAAACTAAAAACTGCGCTAAAATATGAATGATTCTTTACTTAATGTATGTATTTAATGATTATTTTTAATAAATGTTAGCAAATATTAACACCAAACTTTTCTCTGTGAGCGTTATTAATTTTTAATTTTTTCTATGTGTCCACTTATGGGCAAAAAACGTGTACTTTCAGAACTCTGTTCATCAAAAATTTGGCAATATTGTAGTATATAAAATATTGTAGTTTAATTTCATACTTAATGAATCATAAAAAAAAAAATTATCAAAAAGCTTAACTTGGAAGTGGAATAATTTAATTCCACTAGATGAGTGAACTCTCACACTGTGCGCCGTCGGAATGCACTCATGCCCCACAGCAGCTATAGAATCATTTATTGGTTTAACGCCACTCCTTCGCCTTATAAAAAAATTTGGCAATTCGCAGCACGGTCAGCCTACTACAAACAGGATAGATTAATCACTCAGATCACATGGATCAAATGAATCTGCTCTCCGAAATCCTCCAGCTTGACATGATTTGCGACACCAGAATATCGCTATCAATGGGAAAAGTTCCAGTGTATTTCAAGCCGAAGTACATGCAATTTAGGTGTGCGCCAATCTCATGTTCGATAAGGGAATGAAGGGTGTCCCCATCCATGTGCTAACGGACAGTTAAGCAGCCATTAAAGGATTAGCATTGACACTACTTGAATATGCTATAAGATCTCTCCTATAAGAACAAAGTGGGTGCCTTGTCATAAAGGTATTGTTGGAAATGAAGTAGCCGTCGAACTGGCTAGTAACGGTTCGGCTGATACTTTTCCAAATTCTGCAATTATCTCAACAACAAAGAGTTGGGAGAACAAAATGTATATTTCGCCAGCTAATAGAAGAGCCGTCACACTGTTCCACAACAAATCTAAGCAATCCCTACAAATCAAAAAGGAATGATATCAGATGACTGGTTGGATTTCTAATCAGGCACTGACACCTTCCATATCACCTACATAAAATAGGTTTTATTCAGGAAACTGATTGTCGTCTTTGCATGGAAGCCGACGAAACTGCGGGACACATTTTAGGTGAATGCATGGACCTAAATGCTTTAAAGAGACGATACTTCCTTAGATAAATTTTAATTCTCAATTTCACCAAAAGAATTGAGCCTCTCTTGGCTTTGTAATACTAAATTTGTGGTCCAAAAGATCTTTTAAGTCGCAGCGCCCCCGCAATTGGCGCATCAGTTCCTTTTAAGAAAAAAAATATCATTCTCTGGGAAGGATCTTTTGGTTCTGCACATCTATAACGCATTAGCAAAGTCGCACATAGTTGTGACCATGTGAATCTCAGTCATTCCACCGTTAACGTGACGTTAGTATACCCTCCGTCATACCAATCTCAAAGCATGACTACAAAAAATGGATTAAAATATCTTTTGCACTGCAAGCGAGGGGAGTACATCCCCAGACCTCACTTTTCTTTCACACGTTTGGATATTGGATTTCTGGGTAGATATTCCAATGACTTTTGCTAAATCAAAATAGAATTTCTTATCAACACCTCAATCTTCCTGCCAATTTAAATAGACGCCAATTTTTCCAAGGTTCACCTTCTACATAACTGGATCACACGTTTCTTTACGCCCATCTGAGTTTCAGCGCTGAAGATCCAAATCCATGCGACAAACATGTCAAAGTGACACTTTTAGAACTCCGATTGCTTAAAATAGACTCCATCCACTTATCTATCTCGTCAATCGCCCCAAATTACCTTTTTTTCCCAGTCATTCAGGTGTTGGCCAGTTGGCCAGTTGTCCAACTGTTCTATTGGCCACTAGCCAGTGCATTTATTTCCTACTTTTCCCCTTTTACGTTTGTTTCGCTCCAGTTTAAGTGTGAAAAGTACTTAACTATTCTCGAAGGGTTCCTCCAAATCAATTACCCATGAATCTACTGCATGGTGATAGTAACATACATGTTGGGCAATCGAATTGATCACAAATGCACGAGTTTCATGCGGGTTTTGTGTTCAATCTGACACCGCTACCGACCGACGTAAAGATACGCGGCGGTATGCGGCGCGTGCGTTACCTGCTGGCTTCCAAAAAAAAAAAAAAAAAAAAATCGAAAATAAAATAAGGAAACTCTAGTATCTTATATTTTATCAATGCATCGATGTGACTTAGACCTTTTCGAGGACCGCTAAAAATGCATTCTAGAGTGTCGGCATATTAGCTTATTTCGGAAGTGTACAAAGTGGCCGGTTTAATCGCATCGAAGTATCTCATTGTCTTCGGCACACCTAACTACAATGGCTGACCTACTTTCTAATTTGGTAAACTTGTACATGATCTGGTCAAACTAGAGCAGGGTGCAAGACCAAGTGGTTTCCCTTAAACGCATTCTTTGGCGGGACGTGAACTTTGTTCAAAATATCCGTCAGCGCTCGAAAGAGAAATTGAAAAGCGCTCCGGCTTTTGTATGAATATGAATGAAGGGCTTATCTGTACTCGTATCTGTATGACTAATGCCGTGTGGAACCCGAAGGAATAACACACGTATGACAATTGTTCCGGGCAAACCAAGACATCACATGATTGACCATCACTATGGACGGAGCTCTCTCCTAACACTTCATAGGTGTTCGTATTCGTTACGCAGAGGAAATAAATTCAAATTAGCCAGAATACTAATTATAATTATTGCCATCCGTGGTCATTGTGAATTTTTGCAGGAAAAAGCAAACGCAGTAGATTTCTAGGAATGACAGTTTGAGGAGAGAAGTGCATGCAAGCAAGAGTTCTACACATTGTTCAATCGGGACAAGGAAGATTCATGTGAACGTTTGTTGTGAACAAAACGACAAATCCACAGGCACGCACTGAATAACAAAATCTGTGGAGTCGCAATTATTATTTTAAACGTTCGGTTCCGTTTTGTAGAAAAACCATATGCACGTGTAGGGTTTGAGAAGTTTATTTAAAAATAGATCCCTGCATGTAGACACGTATCCTTGATACAAGTTCGTTGACAGTTGTTGTGAATTAGTATCCTGTAGATACGAGTAGCTAGATAGTTGAACGGTCTTGTAAGCTTTCAATGGTCTATGAAGTCTATAAAATTCTAGATAACTAACATATGCTGTTAGTTTTTGTCTAGATCCAAATTAAATGGTTAAATCTTGATGTCCCAGCCTAACAATTCTATCAGACTACTTCGTTTATTTGGCTTGTATGGAAACAAATTGGACATCTTCTAGTCGTGTTTGGTTTTATTGGGTGCGCCTTGTTAACTTATGGGCATCACTGCTTCTATTGAAGGCTATTCTGACGTCCCTAAGAATGATGGGGATTCTGTTAGATGTGTGTGGAAATGCAGAGCGCTTTTGCGCTGGATAGTTGAATGGTGTTTGTGCGCTAATTACCGGCGAAAAGCTGGGTGTGGAAAGCAGACTACGTTATTTGAAAAATTTGCACCGGACAACAGCTCGTAAGTCCAATGCTCTTTGAGTGGGATAGACGTTGGTTTCCAAGCCATTAAAGGCAGCAACTCGTGTATTCCACAGCTAGCTATGCAGATTGAAGCTAGTCTTTGAATTTATTTGAATCCGTGATGGATTCGTCAGCCTTAATCCAACAGATGATTGTATTGAACTTTTTATGGTCCAACAGAAATCTCTGGTATTTAGCTTCCCGTGAAAATTCCAAAGTCTCTGCAAAGTTTGACAATTGTCATTTTTGGGTTAACATAGAGACAATCCTTAATGCACCAGTAGAAGACGGTGCGAACTATGTCATCAAAGATCTTATTTCTGTAATGCCATTATTATTTAGACACTGGACTGCGGATCACATAAAGGGTGAGAGGCTACCCCCTGATTTCTTAAAAAAAGCCTTCAAGACCATTGGTTTAGTCCGAGGAGGGTGTGTGTTTTCCCGCTGGCTGATTGACCGTCCACAAAGATAGACAATTCTGAGGAGATAAAGTTCCATGAGTAGTACTGCTTGTGCAGCTTTACGAATGGCAAATATTTCTGCCTGAAAAATACTGCAATACATTCGTTCGGAATCTTGAGTCCTGAATCTGTGGCATTTCATTGTACACTCGAACCCAAACACCTTGCTCCATTTTGGAGCCGTCCGTGTAAAGGTGGAGTTTCCTCTTCCTGGTAGCAATGCTAGATAACCAGTCATGTTTGGTAGCAAATGATGTAAAGAAACTCCTATCAGAGTCCACGCTTGGCACTGTGAAGTCACTATGCTTCGTCAGTTTTGATGAGTCGTACTCTTGTACTAAAGACGCGTTTCCATAGGCCTGATTCCTTCCTGCTTTTTTGGTTCTTCTTTCTTCGATGTTACGCTTCCAACTGAGCTTACTGCCTACGATGATTCCTTGATATTTCGGATAAAAGTTGTATCCTAACAGCATTGTTTCTGGGAAGATTCAACTTTTCTAGATTTTTTATTCTTTTGAACAACACTAATTCGGTTTTTGATGGATCCCTAAACCGTTTTGTGTTGTCTATTTTGCGAGTGTATTCAAGACCGACTTCATTAGTTCGCTGATCGTTGGAAGATATTTTCCTTCGATTGTAAGGATATCGTTTACCAGAAGAGGCCATAGAAGGGGAGAAATCACTTCTCCTTGTGGAGTTCTTCTTGCAATCCTTTTCCTGACTGTGTTTCTCTCAAATTTTGAATTGATAATCCTGCTCTTTAGCATGTTCTCAATTCCTTGTGCTATCGTTGTTCTACATGGAGCTCGTTCAAGACCGCCCTTACAGATCCAGTGCTTACATTATTAAATGCTCCTTCGATATCTCGTATACATTTTTTTACTATGGTAGCTACAATACTGCCGTCCTACGGGTTTTCCTTAAGCGTAAGCTTAAGATAACCGTGGTGAGAAACGCTTAGGTTGTGTTTGTTGAGTTTTTGTCCTATATGAGGAGTCCCTCCAGTGTTTTTAACAGAAAATAGCAGAGACTTATGGGTCTTTAATCCTTTGCGCTTGGGACGTAGCCTAGCTTTAGACAGCTGATCAAGATAAAGTATGATGTATGAAGAGTGTGTTGTAACATGACCGGGATTATATCGTCTGTTCCCGCCGATTTTCAGGAATTGAACGTTTTGACCGCCTATGTTATCCTACTCCCTGTGATCAGGCTATAGATTACGGGTTCGTTCAGCAACATCGTTACACCCCGGGGAGCGGGTTTCCATAAGAAGCAATAGTGATTCCCGGCTGTTCTTTGTTTAGACTCCATTGGAGTCTTTCAGATATCCTGGGGCTATTGGATCTTTGAATAGGACTTTCCTTAATCTAACTGATTCGTTGGTATTTTCTATCGCTTCGAAAAACATAGCATAAGATTGTTCTTTAGCCATTCTTAGGTTTTGTGTGTACGAGTTGAGTTCAGAGCTATATTTGGTCCAATCCTCCTTACTTCTAGTGTGTTTGGCTAACTCTCTGAAGTTTTTTGAGCTCTGTTATGTGTGTTTTTAGTACGCTTGGGCACCAAAGGGTTTTGTTCTCAATGGCGTGGGAAGGTGGAAACCTTGCATTGGTAGTGTCAGATTCTTACTGACTAAAACCACTTCCTGGGGAATCTTTGCGTTTATTCAGCCGCAGAACTACCGCTAAGTATTACTTCGCGAGGGACGGATTTGAGCTTCTTTCTTCATCACGAGGTGCTTAGCGAATTCGCGTTCCGTTGCTGTTCTAAATTCCTTAGATCGCACATTATTCGTACTGCTGCATGGTTCACCGCAGTCCAAAGATCTTCAGATTTCAACATATATGTTATTGAACTATGACTTCCGGTGTTGGCCGTTCAACAAATTCTTCACACAATATAGCTCTTTCGTTTGCATACCGCGCACATTCGAAGAAAACGTGCTCCACGCTCTCTACCGCGATTATGCAGCGAGGACAGGACGTACTCGAATCACGGTTTCGCTTGAATAAATATTCCCGGAAACAACCCTGACCCGTCAAAAAATGTGTAAGATAGTAATCCAGTTCGCCGTGTTTTCGTTTTACCCAACTTTCAATCGTTGGGATTAGTTGGTGCGTCCATCTCCCTTTTTGGGACTCGTTCCATTGTTGTTGCCATACTTCTATACTGCAGCCTCTTTCGAATTTCTTCGCTTGATTTATGGATGGCCCGATTTGCACGCGATTTTCTTAAAGTCGTCTAGCTTCTAAAGCTAGGATATGGATTGGTACCATAGAGGATAGTACCAATATCGCGTCGTGGGATACCGTTCGAAATGCACTGCTATATCGCAGTGCACGTAATCTGTACACAGATTTGAATTCCTTCATGTGTGTCTTTTAATTCATGACATCAGGCCATATTTGTGCCCCGTACAGCTGTATGGAGGCTATAACCCTTGCAAGCATTAATCGTTTGCATTGTTTCGAGCCGCCAATATTCGACATGAGTCTCGAAAGAACGCCTATCGCTTTCGACGATTTTTTGCCAGCGTATGCGAGGTGATGCTTGAAATTAAGCCGAGCATCAATCATCACTCCCAGGTATTTTATAAACGGGCTGGAAATAATGGTGTGCTCTCAGACTTTTATAGTTATCGTCTCTAGCGTCCTTCTACTCGTAATGAGAACGGATTCCGTTTTATGCTCCGCGAGGTCTAAACTCATATCGCGTAGCCAGTTTTTTATCAGTGATATTGCTTCGTTGCAGTACAACTCGATTTCTTCAAGTCGTTTCGCTACAACTACAACAGCAATATCGTCCGCGAAACCTATAATGGCGGCTTCCCTGGGGACTGAGAGTCGTAGAATGTTGTCATAAATCACGTTTCATAGGGACCTAACACTGATCCTTGGGGCACGCCCCCTGTAATTTTATATAATTTCGTCCCGTCGTCGGAATCGTTGAGGAGCAATCTATCGGTAAAGTAGCTCCTGATCAATCCTAATATGTACTTCGGTGCATTTAATCTTTCGAGGCATTGTAAAATACGCGACCAGTTCACGGAGCTAGAAGCATTTTTCACGTCAATTGTAACCTTTCCATCGTCTACCTTCTATGGCCGATTCGGTTTTGTCTATTACGACTTTAATCGCGTCGATTGTCGATCGGCCTTTTCTAAAGCCGTATTGATATTCCGCGAGTCCATCATTTACTTCAATGATAGGCTATAGTCTGTTGCATATAATTCGCTCTAATATTTTGCCCATAGTGTCGAGCATACAGAGCGGCCGATAAGATGAGGGCTCCTCTGGCGGCTTATTTTCTTTTGGTAATAATACCAACCTTTGGTATTTCCATTGTTCCGGAAATATTCCCTCGCTTAAGCATGCATTGTACATGCTAACGAAAACGTCTGGGCGGGCCTTCATCGCTATTTTTAAAGCCCTATTTGGTATGCCGTCTGGACCAAGGGCTTTCCGATCTTCTACCCTCTCGATTACAGCATTGAGTTCATCGGTTGTTAAGGCAGGAATGTGTTCACGTAGTTCTCCGATCTCGCTTAGTAGACCTCCGTCATGTTGAGAGGGAAACGGGGTTTCTACGATTCTGCTGAGAAATAGCGGGCAAGTTGGTGCGGGTCTCTGAGGCGTTTTGAGCTTCGCGGTTATGATTTTGTACTCTTTGCCCCATACATTTTCGTTCAATTGCGTACAAAGATCCTTAAAGCACTGTCTTTTGCTAGATTTAATGGCGGATTTGAGTGTAGCGCGTGCTTCTTTATACGCTGTCCTCAATATCAA
Organism: Volucella zonaria; assembly: GCA_963966105.1. Taxonomy (NCBI): domain Eukaryota; kingdom Metazoa; phylum Arthropoda; class Insecta; order Diptera; family Syrphidae; genus Volucella; species Volucella zonaria. The sequence goes on along the minus strand of OZ014534.1, from coordinate 67,994,837 downwards.
ATGTCTATCGGTATCACGTCTAGACCATTGGTATTTTCTTCGTGCCTTAAGATAGGCTGATTGAAATTCCTTAATGTCGTCGTTCCACCAATATGTTGGATGTCGGCGGTTTTGTGTCCCCGTTCGAGCCATTGATATATCGCAGGCAGCGTGCAGTTGTCGCGTTACTTGACGTACGATCTCGTTAGCTGTTCTCCCTTCAACTAAAGCTTCAGCGATTGCGTACTCTAAGAGCTCCTCATCTAAGGTGTTTACGTTCCATTTCGCCTTGCTAGTTTGAGACTGGGTGTTTCGAGGTCATGTAAGACTATGGAGGTCGATTATAATTGCATTATGGTCACTGTGGGTGTAGTGATTGCTGACGCCCCATGCCGTATGCCTAGATAAGCTACTACTAATGAACGTAATATCAACAATCAAGCCTGCAGCCGCTCTACTAAACGTGTTCGCATTTCCCATATTAGCTACGACGACGTCCAAACTAGAGAGCGCTTCGAGTAGAATGGTTCCCCTTTCATTCGTTAGCACGCTTCCCTCTGTGTGACCAACAATTTGTAAGAAAATGCAAATGGATGTCCTCTAAATCTTCTCAAAACAGAGTTTGAGTAACTGGATGGATTCAACTAATGTTGAAAAGTATCTTAATGCAATTTTAAATGAAATCAAATAACTGGTTGTAATCCTGATAGTACTGCCAACTATAGAGACACACGCTAGTTCTTCGATATAGAGGACACAAATAGTCAGAACCAGAGTATTCAACGTTCCATTTAAGGACATTTTTATCAGATAACAAGGACAATTTGTCCTTTTCCCTCTAAAATAGAACGTTGACAGCAATGGATTTCTCCGGGTATCAGGCAAGTATTTGCAGACACTTGAACAACTTTAACACTTGAACTGCGTCCAGTATTAACCTGACCATGACCAGTATTAAAAGACCAAATCTTTTGTAATAAAAACCACATAATCCCCTGATATTCCCCATCCGCACAGAGGTTCCACTTTTAATTTCTGAGCCAATATTAGGTATTCGGGATTAAAGATTGACTGGCAGCTAAGAGTGAAATAAACGTCAAGACGTGACCTGAAACTATGACCCCCGAAATATTGTATTGCTTCCAAGACAAAGTCACTGCTATCTGGCAAGATACTCCCCGTAAATTGGCGGTAAATATTATACATATATCGCATGACGTTATTGTCTACACCTTCACAATAACACTCATACAGCTGAACTAAAACAGGGAACCTTGCAAGTGAAAAATACTAGTATGCTCGTATAACATACACTGTGTACTATCTACAATTGCCCGAATTTCAATATACAGGGTGAGACATCCAAATTACTCGAAAAATACGCGATATCGCGAAAAATGTTTCAGACAAAAGTCACAAGGTTCTGAAGGGGACATAAGATGTTGACCACGCGTTTGACCTTGAGACCCATTTTCAGGTCAATTTTGATTTTTCAAATGATAATTCCTGATTTTCATTGCTCAGTCGTATTGCTCGTGGGCTTGTCATTTGTTTTTACATACTGCGTTTAGCATAACCCAGAAACAACGACGTGGACGTAGCAGTATTTTGTTTCCTTCGGGGTGATTAATTAGAGTAGGTCCCCTTGCCTCTCACTGTTGAATCATTGAATTCTTCCCATTTCGACGTTTATTTCCCGAGACTATTTCAACACATGCTTGAAAATGTGACCAGTCACTTCAATACACTTGTCTATCTGCGCTCTAAATGAACCAACAAAACTGAGAAGTATTTCTGGCGTAATCTTCCGGCAAGCTTCAGTTATTTGTCTTTTCATGTCCTCACGTGTTGTTGGCTTTTTTCTGTAAACCTCACTTTTTAAGTAGCCCCACAAGAAGAAATCAAGTGACGTAAGATCAGGTGATCTAGCAGGCCATTGCCTCGGACCCCCTCGTCCGATCCGATCCGATCCGATCCGATCCGATCGTTGATGGTAAACATTGTTTAATTCGTCCCGGGCTACTTGGGAATAATAGGCTGGACAACCATCATGTTGAAACCACATTGTTTGTCGTAACTCCAATGGCAGTTCTTCTATTGGGTCTATAACTTAATTCGCGCGGTTTGCTAAGAGATGGCGTAACTTGTATTATTCCATTGTCATTGACGTATTTCAGTATATGTCATTCATCTGAAGCGTAAACAACAATAATTTTTTTCCACTCAAATATGTCGAACTTTGTGCCTGAAAAAGTGTTTTTGCGGGGAGTTCTTCTTCATTACTTTAATATGAAGAAAACTGCTGCGAACGTGCCAAAAGTGGTTTGCACGATTTAAAAGTGGTGATTTCGGCTTGGAAGATGATGAACGTCCTGGACAGCCAGAAAAGTTTGAAGATGAAGAACTGGAAGCATTACTCTATGAAGATTGTTGCCAAACACAAGAAGAGCTCGCAGAATCTTTGGGTGTCACTCAAGCAGCCGTTTCAAAACGTTTAAAAGCAGCTGCCGAGAGACTTCGAAAGGCGGTTTTGCATGTCCGAAATGCTGCTGGAACGCCACAAAAGGAAGTCATTTTTGCATCGGATTGTTACTGGTGATGAAAAATGAATCCATTACGACAACCCCAAGTGCAAAAAATCATATGTGCAACCCGGCCAACCAGCCAAATCAACGGCAAAGCCGAATATCCATGGCGCGAAGGTAATGCTCTGTATTTGGTGGGATCAGATGGGTGTGCTGTATTATGAGCTACTAAAACCGGGTGAAACCATCAATGGACAACGCTACCGAACACAATTAATCCATTTGAAGAGAGCAGTGGCCGAAAAACGCTCGGAATATGCGACCAGACACGAGGCAATAATTTTCCATCATGACAACGTTGCTATTCCGGTTAAGAACTATTTGGAAAACAATGGATGGGAAGTCTTACCCCACCCGCCTTATAGCCCAGACCTTGCCCCTTCTGACTACCATTTGTTCCGGTCGATGCAGAACGCCCTCACTGAAATACGGTTCACATCAGAGCAGAATATCAAAAATTGGCTTGATTCATTCTTGGCTGCCAAGCCGGCGCAGTTCTTTTTGGATGGGATCTACAAATTGCCAGAAAAATGGGAAAAGGTCATAGCTTCAGATGGGCAATACTTTGAATAATACTATTGCACATGTTTTTCTTAAATAAACGTTCAAATTTTGAAAAAAAAAAACCCACGAATTAAGTTATATACCCAGTAGTAATACTAGGAGATGGTCCCGCAAGAAGAATATGGACCTATTAATTTATCCCCAATAATTCCCGCCCAAACATTAACATTCCAAGGGTGCTGGCGTTCAACTTGTCGCAACCAAAAAGGGTTTTCGGTAGCCCAGTAATGCATATTATGTCGATTGACCGTACCGTGATTGGTGAAAGTCGACTCATCAGAGAATAACACCTTGACGAAGAAAAGGGGGTCTCGTTCAATTTGCTGGAGTGCCCATTGACAAGAGAAAACCCGGTTGCGAAAATCCTCACTAGAAAGTTCTTGATACATTGAAACATGATAAGGATAGTATTTATGACGATGTAATATCTTTCAGACAGTCGTTTGAGAAATTCCTGATTCATGACTTATTTGGCGAGTGCTAATGTAAGGACCGTGTGCAACGGCAGCTAACACTGCTATTTCATTGTCCTCAACAACCACCCTATCTGACCGATTCCTTTTCTTTGGTTGCACACTTCCTTCACCAGTGAATTGTTGGATGACCCGATAAAAGGAAGCGCGCAATCGTATCTGATCTTTGAAACGTTGGGCGTAAAGAGCAACAGCACCATCGATGTTCCTTCCACTTTCTCCATAAATCAATATCATTTCAATTGTCTCTTGAATTGAAATAGCCTGCATTATTAATCTGGAAAACATTACTAATAATAACACTGGTCAACAAAAAAAATTTTTATTTTTTACTCAGAGATAAAATTATGTGATTCGTAATCGTTGGAGCTTATAGAATCAGGAAAACTATATAAAATAGCCAAGTCACGTTGGGATTTTGTGAGAAAACGCTTTTTTGAATTTAAGAATTTAACCAAAAATATTACCGAAAAATGTTATTTCTTGTAAAATTTTGTTGTTTTTTTGGAAGCATCTGCATTCCGTTTATAAGAACGCCTCGGAGTCTCTCTTATAAGCGACCAGCAGTAATCTGCCGACATTGATGGCTCCCATTTTCCTTAGTACGGTTGCTCTATTGCAGCAATGTCTTGGTGGAATCTCTCGCCGTGCTCATCGCTTTCATCACCCATATTTTCACAGGAAAGAAATTGAGATGAGAATGCAAAAAATGAAGTTTTAGCGACATGTTGCATCCCATTTTATGATAAGCATCCAGCATTTCCTTTACATCATCTGCATAACCTGTATTGTTATTGTTACCTAGGAAGTTTTCTGCTACTTTCACAAATGAACACCAGGCCTGTTTTTCTAATGAATCCAGAGTCGGAATGAAAGCTGGATCTTTTATAAGCCTTCTAATGTCTGGACCCACAAAAATAACTTTTTTAATTTTTGCTTCGCTTAGTGATGGGAACTTTTGTTTCAAAAAATTGAAAACAGGTTGGTCTTTCTTCATCGCCTTTACAAAGTTTTTTATAAGACCCAATTTGATGTGTAATGGTGGTAGAATAACACACTGTGGTTCGATCAATGAAGGATTCCTTATATTTTTTTCTCCACAAATAAAGTTTTTTCTTATAGGCCAATCTACTCTCACAAAGTGCTCCGATCGTGCTCTACTATCCCACTCACATAAAAAACAACAAAATTTGGTGTAACCTAGTTGTAGTCCAAGAAGTAGAGCAACAACTTTTAAATCCGAACATATCGACCAGTTATATTTTTTATATTCAATTCTTTCCAATATAAATTTCATAACATCGTAGATTTCTTTTAAATTCGCACCATGCGCTAGAGGTATTGAAGGAAATTTATTACCATTATGAAGCAATACAGCTTTCAAATTAGCCTTTGATGCGTCGATGAATAGCCGCCATAACCCAGTGACAGCATTAAGCCATTAATATCATTACAATACACTAAGTTATTGGCTTTCGAAAAATAAAGAACAAATTCACTTTGTCGCGTACGGTACTCTGTAATTTTTACCTCAGGCTTGAGCAGATTCTACTGCTTTAACCTTGAGCTCAGTATTTCAGACTTTTGTTTTGACAAATCCAAGTCTCTGACGAGGTCGTTAAGCTTTATCTGACTGATGAGATGTGGTGCATCAGAAGATGTAGGGAGCTCAAATTCGGAATCATCCATGATTTCTTCTGAACAATATGACGAACTTATTTCTGTGTCCGAAAGGCGTCCGGAAGGTGGCTTTGGAACTGGCAGAATTTCTGTATGAGGTGCTGGTCTTGTTACAGAACAGACATCTGCATATTTTATGGAATGCTTTGATCTTCGAGAAAATCCCTTCACATTGGTGCAACAAAAGTAACAATCTGTGTGACTCTGGGGCTCTCTCCATATCATAGGCATTCCAAAAGGTATTGCAGAAAATGGCCCGTTAAACCAACCAGTTAGCTGTCGGTGACACCTAAGACAGCAAATGTGTGGTGCCCAGAGTTTATCCTGATGGTTTATTTTAAATTTAAAATAAGAAAAGTATCACTTTCCAATGAATGGTGTTATTTTCTTTTTTCGGAAACTTGGTGTAAATTCTCCACAAATATAGCAGACTAAATCTGGACAATTAACACAAGATCGTGGCATTTTATCACTTTAATGCACTTCTAATATTCTTCTTACGCAAATTAGTTTATTTTTTAAAATTACTAACAGAAAAACCGATTTAAACGATGTGCGATTCTATTAGAACTGACCTCGTTCGATAAAGATGTAAAAGTGTGTGGCGTTAGGTTGCTATACGCGACCTGAGCAAAATATTATTTTTCCCGTTATCTACAGGTGGAGTACCATAAGAAACATTATTCAGTGTGTCCGAGTATTTTTCATTGTTGCCCAGTGTAATCAGTTCCTCAAAACAAATATCGAACTTCTAAATGAAGTACAGTTCCGTTCAAGTAGCAAAAAAGGGCAGAGTGCACATCATACACTCTCAGATAAGTTTAGGACCATTTGTCTCTATCTGAAATTTCATTGAGTTTTAACTTCACTCGAGGCAATAATGACTTCCTCAAAACAAATCTCGACCTTCTAACATCCTAAAAACGTTGGAAACCGATTAATGATTTAGGCGTGCCAGTGCAGTGCTATCTAGCACTGAATGAATAAGACCTTTGAGACAAAGTCTCATTTGAAAAATCAAAAGTGACCTTCGTTTGACCTTGAAAATGGGGCTCAAGGTCAAACTCGTGGTCACCATCTTATGTCCCCTTCAGAACCTTGTGACTTTTGTCTGAAACATTTTTCGCGATATGGCGTATTTTTCGAGTAATTTGGATGTCTCAAGTTAAAAAACTCACCCTGTATAAATCTCGGGCTTCGACTTATAATTCGTTGGTCTCGTTATGTTTGATTTGCCGATCGGAAGTCACACTGGTAGTAGCTGAAAGATGTGGTGATATTCACATAGTGTCATTTGACAGGATTGCGTAGTTACCAGCGATACTAGCATTAATTAGACATATGTATGTATGTCTGCGTAGATCTTGCTAGGTATAAAATTCATTCAATTAGGCATAAACTGCTCGAATTCCAGTCCTTGCCATAGACACAAAACTTGTTTGAATAGTTTAAGTTGTATCTTTTCCTCGAAATCGATCTGGAAAGAACAACTGCTATCAATTGATAGTTAATGTTTGTACCTACATATGAATGTATGCCTATCCAATACAATACACATATTGCTGTCATGTGCGAAATTGCTCTATTGGAAAATATTACCTGGCCTCGTGTCATAGACTAACAATTAACAGGTCGTAGATGATTTCGCCACCGGTTCTGGGATTAAAGCTGTCATGGCGGCTTGTTTCTCCATCGCGCAATACCCATTTCGGTATCCTCATCGTCAGCTCTTATAAAAACGAGGTTGAGAATTCCATTCCTTATCAACATGTCCTTCAAATATGTACGACAACAATTAGTAGTTCATTTAGTACTTCGCTATTACTGGAACTCTTGTTGCCGTCTTTGATTGTATTTTGTGAATTTCTCGGCTCCCGTCAGATTAACAGATTGGTGTCAAAATTCGTCGGGAAAGTCGCTTGCTGGATGCCTAAATAATGCAGGTTAATGTTTAGTAAAGGTATAAGAGCCCAATCGTATATGTGTTTTAAATAAAATTCATCTGATTCCTCTGCAATAGTACGAGTACACTGTCATTTCTTTGTCATTTCTGCAAAATCGACTTACGAGTAATTTGCAAATTTCTACTTTTCGTTCTCCATTAGCTGGTATTCACGTTAGTACATCCGCAGACCAAGGCGTTCCGAGTATCTACTCGTAACTCGTAAGCCTTAATCGAATTCTAGTCAGGTACAAAGTCTACTTACACGTTCTTTCCATAAATATTTCTTAAAATAAAAACGACCAAGCAAAAAAGATGATCGACTATCATAAGTGCAATGTGGTGACTCTACTGTCACCGTCATACCACCGTACTGTACCGTAGTAAGGCTACCGGCAACCACCGCACAAAAACGGTTGACAACTTAAAATTACGTTGTTCCTCATGCCGACGAATGGTGTGGCTGCTCCCTTGACGTCTCTCAACTAGCTCCACTCCTTTTAGTTAGAAATTTCACAATAAAAATTCATTCAGGAACGTATGGACAGCACCGCAAGCCGCAAGCGCTACAATTCAATTTCACTTACAGCAAAAGTCTAATCCGAAGAATATGAATGAGCTGAGATTTAGATACTTTGAGTGTGATTTATAGGGGTTTTGGGAATTCGCATGAAGAGCACATAAGACAACATGTCTCAGATAAATAATTGTGGGAAGAGTATTTGCAACTCTTCCACTGGGAAAGGGACTTTGATAAAATTTAGAAGCTGGCGCTACTGTAATTGGTCGTTAAAGTGGTTGATAAACTGGTAGGATGCACTGTTTAATGCGATCCCTATTAAACGATAATACATAATATGTGCATACAATATATACAAAGGGCATGCGAGTTCTGTTTTGAATGGCACTATACCTTAAGTTCGGACTACAAAATCTTTAGAAGTTGTTGAATCTGCCTCATCAGGCATTTATGCATGTTTACTCCCACTGGGCAGTACCGACATCAACGATAGAGCTGAGTCACTTTTTGATGTATAATAAGTACCAACCTTATTGTTTGCAACATTGGAAATGAGCCCACTTTTATAACAAGAGACCCACAGGAAGTTCTAGATATCACGCTTGTCTCCGACAGCAGCATCACTCAAATGCTAACGAATTGGATGGTATAGTCTGAACACCCATTTTTAGACCACAGATACTTCCAATACAGCTTGAGTGATGCTCTTCCGAGCCACCCAGAATTCCGGAATTATCGGAAAACTGATTGGTCAAAATACAGAGAAATACTGTCAGAAACAATATCCTCTGAACCCTCATGTCCCCCGCGTGACACCAATGAGCTTAACATGAAAGTCAGGGAATTCACCCTGGCTCTCAATCAGACTATGGCCGCTTCTTGCCCTCTTATTCAACCTAGAGGTAAACTTGTGGACACCAATACTAGAACTGCTTAGAAACACTCGCAGAAAACTTTTCAACTGGGACTCATACAAAGAACCCCTCAAATTATACAAAAAATAACTGAGGAAGGTAAAGCGACAATCCTGGAGGTCATTCTGTAAAAAAGTTTCAGAAACCGGCTAAGAAAAATCCTCTCTACAAATCCTATGATGCCTAAGAAGCTGTTTGAAAAGAACCGATGGCTCTTGGACAACCTCAAGTGATGAATCACTCAACCTGCTACTGGATATCCACTTTCCAGGTAGCTCCTAATTCGCGGCCAGTAGCAACCCAAACAGGCCTACTGCAACCGGGACCAAAATTCATGATCTGATTACAAGAGACAAACTGCCCTGGGCGCTGTATAGCTTCAAACCATACAGGTCTGCAGGTCCTGACGGTATAATACCTGCCGAGCTACAGAAGTCCTCAGATATTATCTTGCCTACGCTAGAAAATATTATGAAGAGCTGTGTACAACTGATCAACATTCCACTGTCATGGAGAGAAGTCAATGTAGTTTTCATTCACAAAGCCGGAAAATGTTCTTATGTTGTCCTAAGGAACCTCAGATCTATATGTCTATCATCTTCCCTTCAGAAAACTCTAGAACGACTGATTGATATCCATATACGAGCTAAAATTGATCCAAGACTTCTGTCAATGGCTCTAAAACCGATAGCGGGGTTGGTGACGGTGTTTTCTCAGATAAGCTCAATCTAAGACCCTCCTTCCGTCTTCCAACTCACAGTAGCGTGTTCCAGGCGGAAATTTTGGCGATTAAAGAAGCTCTGTTCTGGCTGAAGAAAAACGTGGTATCTGCAAAAGATATCAGCATCTTTACGTCAGGCAGCTATCAAATCCCTGGAGTCAGTCTTACTAAATTCAAAAACTGCCGCTGAATACCGATTATCTTTTACGGAGATGGCAGAGCAGTTCAACCTTCACTTTTGCAGGTATACCAACCGCTACGTGCAAATTAATATTGAAGCTGGATGCCAATAAAAGAACAGACCTTAGGTGGACTATTGGATCAACATATCTAGTGACCAAACAGATCTGGCCAAAACAGGATCTGAATTGCTCTAAGTGCCTGATCCTTCTAAATAGGAAACACCTCAGCGGCATCATAGGTGTCATCGCTGAAGACCGCCTCATAGGCAAGCACGCAAGACGACTTGCCGCCTTTACAAATGATTTCTGTATAAGCTGCATGGACGAGGAGAAAGAGGAGACAATGCTCCACCTTCTCTATACATGTCCAGCTCTCTCCCAGAGAAGAAAACTTCACTTAGGGGCTTTCTTACACAATGACCTAAATGATCTAAAAAATATAGAAGTAAACGGTCTCCTACGCTTCATCGCAAGCTCAAACTGGTTTCATTAGTAAGAGGATCATAGATCCACGTGACATCACAATGGGCCAATAGGCCTAAGTGGATAGCCCGGGCTATCAGAATGCACGATTCGCAAACCCCAAGTACTCGCTTTCGGGGGAACGCCTACGTACTAACCCTGCAATCTTCTACCACTCTCTCCGCGGAACTGCCGTTAAGTACTGCTTCGCGGGGCTGGTAAGCGCTTTATGCCCTTCTTTCTCCGTTTGCTGGTTCAACACAGTGCATAGTATTTACTGTTCTTTGTTGTATTAGAGAGGCCGTCTGGGTTTGACTTCCATTAGTGGTCTCTCCGACTCTTTCCAACCGCCGAAGTTCCTTCATTATTTTTGCCGCAGCCTGTTTCACGTTTTCAGGAGTTAGTATCTCTACAATTTTCTCCTCTAGTTCTCTGCGCTCTGTTCTGAAGTATGGGCACTGGAAAAATACGTGCTGTGCATCTTCCATGGCCGCTCCGCAGTTTAAGCGGAAGGGAGATTCCTTCAGACCAAACCTGTATAAATAGATATGATTGAAAGCAGCCATATCCAGTTAGGAGCTGGCTTAAGTAAAAATCTACTTCTCCGTAATTACGTTCTACCCATTTACGAGTGTCTGGTATAAGTCGGTAGTCCATCTCCCCCTTGTAGACTGGTTCCATCTCTCTTGCCACGTACTTGTGCTGCGCTGCTTTTCTTCCAGCTTGATATCTTTGACTGAAACTCCGGGCTCCCGAACTTAGACATCGTAGGTCCTTTGTAGCTCAGTAGTCAGTATATCTGCTGGTAGCATTCCCGCAATATTATCTGACACTGTCCGATATGCACAGCAAACTCTCAGAGCACATAGTCTGTTCACAGAGTTAGTCTTTCTTGCGTATGACTTAATTTTCAATGCTTTCGCCCATATTGATGCCCCGTACATTATGATAGACTGCACCACCCTTGACAGAACTAGTCTCATTTGTTGCACTCACCTTTGCGGCTGTGTAGCACGTTCTTTCAAGGTATTCCTTGTAAGTGAGCCCAGCATCGATACCTAGGTATCCGATTGCCGGTTTTGATGTTATATCGTGATCGCCCACCCTGATGGTGATTGTTTCTCTTTCCTTGCGACTGGTTACCAGAACTGCTTCCATTTTATGTTCTGCCAGCTCTAACCCAACTGTCTAACTTTTCGAATACCTTCATTGCCCGTGTCTTCTATTTCTTACAGATATTTCGCCGCCACAACGATTGCAATATCTTCTGCAAAGCCTATGATTTTAGCCTCAATTGGGATTCCAAGTCTTAGAGCCCTGTCGTACATAATGTTCCATAAGAGAGGTCCTAGTACCGATCCTTGTGGAACTCCACCAGTATTGTGGTACTGCCTTACCCCATCGTCGGTATCGTAGAGTAGGAACCGATTGTCGAAGTAACTTAGCATAATTTTTATTAAAAACCATGGCACCATCATTGACCTAAGACCCCAGTTTGCAGAGTTGAACGCATTTTTGACGTCCAGCGTTAATACGGCGCCGTATTTTTTGGTGCCTCCTCTCCATCTTCTGCCCTGAGTGGCTTCTTCTAGGCTCGTAGTTACCTTCCGAATAGCATCTACTGTAGAGCGAGCCTTTCTAAATCCATGCTGCTGGTTTGAGAGTCCTCTGGCTTCATCAATTGACACCTCCAGTCGGTTGCATATTATTCGCTCCAGTATTTTACCCATCGTGTCTAGTAAGCAGTCGGTTGCATATTATTCGCTCCAGTATTTTACCCATCGTGTCTAGTAAGCAGCATATGGGACGGTATGTCGAGGGCTCATCTGGTGGGTTATTCCATTTTGAGCAACAACACAAGACGTTACTTCTTCCATTGGTTTGGAAAAACCCCTTCTGTTAAACACTTTTTATGCATTTCCACGAATGCTTCTGTGTTTATTTTGACGGCTAGCTTAAGGACCTTATTTGGTACGCCGTCCAATCCAGGTGATTTATTATTGCTAAATCGTTTGCATACACCCAGAAGTTCCGCCTGCGTAACTAGAGGGATCTCACCTACTTCCTGCGGTGATTCTATATACTCTGTTGGTGCTTGCGGTGGAAATAATCCCGACACAATTTTTTGCATCAGCGAAGGGCAAGGGTGGTGCCCTAGAGCCCTTTAGTTTTGCCATGACCGTCCTGTAGGCAGTACCCCAGGGATTAATATCTGCTTCCTCGCAGAGTTCTTTAAAGCTGTTGTTTTTGCTTCACCGAATGGCTAATTTAAGGTCCCTACGCCTGTAAATCCTGGTGGGAGGGCTGACCTCTTGATCGCTGGCATAGTCTTCTAGCTCTATGGCACTCGCTGTGTAGCTCTGCTATCTCTTGGTTCCACCGGTATACTAGTGACCGGCGATTTGTTGACGTTTTCCGTATCATAGATGCGTCGCAAGCCCTAGATACTGTTTTAGTAACCTTCGCAGCCGTGTTTCCTGTTCCTGGGTTTATTGTGGATTCTGTTTACCTACCTACTCCCACTGGTGGGAGTGGTCCTATAATCTCCGGCATTTGTGATTTAAGCTGCGATTTTTTACGGCTGTATGTACTAACACCTTGGTTATACCACCTTTGAATTTATCCCCGTTAGTATGTTGTATGCTGGAAGAGCTCGTAGTACCATTTTCCAATTTCTCTTGAATTTCTTGGACATCGGAACTAAGGGAGTAGTTAAAAGGACAACTATTGACAACTATTTCTTTCCTGTCTCTCTGCGATCTCATTGCTTCAAGTCGTGCATTTGCCGTGTTTTAAGCTGTGTCCTTTAACTCTTGGTAGGGGGCTTTGTAGCCGGCCAGTATAACTTCTTCTGTTTTCTGAGTTGAACTTGCAGTAGCAGCACGATGATAAGGCACCTCTTCAGTATATAGAGCTGTATGATAGCCTAAATCGGTTGATAGTTATAGTGCACATGTTAGGACCTTCAGAATGCTTGCACCTATCGTTATTAATCTTCAGTGTGATTTGTTCTCTTGGATGTTCGGAGTTTCCAAAGATTCGATAGTCATCAACTTAAGCTTGTCTGCTTTCTTCAAGGACTTTGGGATAATCTATGATGAAGTTCACAAGTCATGCTAACTTTTTGTGAACTGATACCCTAGAAACATAATTTTTCTCTCTAGATCAGGCGGTTAGATACAGTAATTTAGCATTTTTGTAGAGCCACGTGAATCCACCAACATTCATTAATAATCAGAATTTCTCTGCACGATATAAAGCTGCATTCATGTTCATGTCTACCCCATAACATAATCGCATAACCTCTTTCTACAAGCCCTAAGAAGTCAATTGTGTACGGTTGCTCTCTGATTTGATATACAATTCTTATCATGTCACATTATTATACAAAGTAGTTTGAATTCTTTCGATTGTCACATTTTTACAAAACGTTTTCATTAAATCAAATATTTGAAAAGCTCCCATAAAATGCAGGCCCCACTTCGCCATTCATGTCAAAATTCGTCGACATTACCATAAATTACGACCCCAAAACAATGCTGCCAATTGTAATTCCAATGTTCAGTGTTCAATTTCCATGCATACCATCAAACTGGATTATCGAATTTGACATATGAAACCGTTTCAAGTCATTACTGTCAAATCTTACGATCAAATGTCGCAATGGACATGCAATTTGTTGAATGAAATTTCCAAAATAAGTCACTTGATCGGTTCATTCATCGCAATCGATATTGCCGGAGTCCCGTTTGAATTATTATACTTTGCGAATGTATATTATCCGTTCAACCGTTCAACCGTTCATGCTGTCAAAGTACATACATACGAGTGTGTATGCATCTGTGCGTGTTTAGATGGCTTGTTATAAAAATCCGCACGTTCTTCTTAGTTATTTTTTCCGCCTTTTTTTTTTGTACAAACAAAATTGATATTTGGAACTATTCGCTAATTCACTTGTGTATCTATATTGGGTCATATGATATATGTTATATAGAGTATGTAGGTACACTCATGACAAGGTGTGGTACTCGCAGCTAACGTGCTCGTGTTCGCTTGTCGCCAGATTGATTCAACAAAATTACCTATGAGCATATTCGGACGCTTGCGCCAAATTTCATTTCTACTGTATGAGTAGTAGCAAAGTACATCTGGAAGTGCCAAATGTCAAAAGTGACAGTTAGGCAGTGTCATCAGGAATTGCATCCACGAAAACTAGCCTAGTTGCAGTGGAATTTTATTGTGTGAAATTTTCCAAGTGGAAATGGTATTTTCCACTTGTCAGTCGGAGGAATTTTTCGCTGCTCTGTTACGCCTTGGTTTCGGTGAAGGTGGTCGATCGATGGTGCGGGTGCTCGTATTGTAGGGTAGACTTTGTATGCGGCAGCGGTATGGGTTACTCCGGTTAGCGACGATCTTTTTCTCACACTTTTTGGAATTTATGCAGAATAGTGAAGAAGATTTATAGACGTGCGGTTTTTATTTTTTTTTTTATATGTACTCGTACATATGTTATAATGGATGTTGAATTTCCTAAGATTGACAGCGGGCAGAATCTGAGATACTCGTATGTACATTTAAATTGTAGTAAATTTGAATTTTGAGCGTGTAGAGCGGCATAGTGTTAGGAGAACGTACTCGGGTTTTAATGTAATTATTGACATTGTGTGCATGGAGTGAAATTTGGTTCTGCGCAGCAAATTTATTCTAAATGTGCCTGAGTTTTTTTTTCCGTGTATTGCTCCTAAAAATGCGGAAGCGGATATCCGTTTTGATGGCGCTTATTTCATGATCAATATTACTGTGCTAAATTTTAGCGGGTTTTGATTGAAATTAGGAAAATAAATAGAAAGGCGTGAAGTATTCTGAATACTGACTACGTATTGGATTCATTGTATTGCTGAAACTACAGATAAATTTATGAAGAGGCAGTCACTACACCAAATCGCAATTCGATCAAGGCCATGAAAAAGGTTGAAACTACCTCCTTTCTTACATTAAAATCGGCGCAATGTATACATTAGTATCCTACCACCATCCTAACACAATTAAAAGCGATATCCTATGCGTGATGCCCCTGTCTGAGAGGAATGTATTGAATCTACAATAGATTCGATCTCTAGTTGACTCTGTATACGAGGAAATATTAGGTGAAAATTAAGCTTTCCAGAGCGAAACGATGTTATTGAGGGTTGTCTACTTGCTCTTGTTGAACTAAAACGTGAACAATTCAAATTAAGGTTCTTGTCTGAACGAGAAGCAAATACCATGTATAGTAAACACGTTCGATGGATCTTCTGCTGTTGACGCTGAAAGGGACACAAATTGTGTAGACTCCAACAAATGTTCCTTTTATTACCAAGACATTTGAGGTATGAGAACTAAGTTAAAGTAATTCTATTTATTCACTTGTGAATGTGATTTCGATGTTATATTGTAGTTATTACAGAAACTTGGTTGCATAATAATATTAAAAATTCTGAATGCCGGATAAAGTCGAATAGTAAACGTTTTTGGGTTTATTTAAATAATAAAAGAAAGACTACAGGTATGTATGAAATATAAAGGTTCAGTGTCTACAACTTTGGAAGGCAATCTGGAGCTGTTTGCAATCTTTTTTGAGTCTATTTACAGCTCAAACAGAATCGATACAAGCAGTTTCTACAATATTAATTCAAATGGAATTACCATTGACTCTTTGCAGTTAACTGAATCATATGTCTTTATAGCTTTGGAAATACTTGTTGATAACGCATCGTATGATTCCGATTGCATATCAAATTTATTTCAAAAAAACATTGTTCTTGCTATCTGCTATTTGCACCTCTCACTAAAGGAAGGTATTTTTCTTGATAGATGGAAGGTGTCATATATTTCACCAATTCATAGAAATGGCTCCAAAGTCGTATTTCAAAGATCCCAAAATTATTTGAGCCCATCGTCAAAGACAAATTATTTTTCCTTGTGAAGGAATTAATTTCAACTGAACAGCATGGCATGCCACCAACCTAATTCAATTCTCTAATTTTTTACATTGCAATATAGAAGCCGGGTATCAAGTCGACACGGTATACACTGTCTTCTCGAAAGTCTTTGATAAAGTCAACATTAGTTAATTGATGAACAAATTAAACACTTTTTGGTTTCACTCGCGGATGCTGCATTGGCTTGAATCTTATCTTTCTAATAGAAAGCAATGTGTTGCTATAAATGGAATTTGTTCTAGATATTTTGATGTTAAGTTTGGAGTTCCTCAAGGAAGCCATCTTGGACCACTTTTGTTCCTTCTTTTTATAAATGACATAGCGGCCCCTTTATCGTTCTGTAAGTGTCTACTTTTTGCGGATGACGTAAAGTAGTTTGCCCTAATCAAATCTCCCCTCGATGCAGTCCTATTTCAAAATGATCTAAACACATTTTTCGTATGGTGCGGTAAAAATCAGCTGCAGCTAAACCTTAAAAAGTGTAAGCAAATTTCGTTTTACAAAAATTGCTTTCCCATACAAACTTAATATTATTTTAATATAGTAATGATGCTCTTATTTATATGTAAATTTGTCAATGACTTAGGCGTTACGTTTGATGAAAAACTCAACTTCAATATTCACATTGATCAAATTATAAGAAAAGCCTGTTCTATGATGGGATTCATTAAGAGGACTAGCAAAAAATTCTTGGATCCTTATACCCTTTTAACTTTTCATTTCTCTGGTGCTACCGATCTTGGAATAATGTGTCGTCATTTTTAAGCCATATTACAACATTCATATATTAAGAATTGATAGAGTCTAGAAATCATTCACTCAATACATGATACGCATACGAGTATTTAATTTTTACCTTCCTATGAGGAAAGATGTCTTCTCATTGACTTAAAAATGTTGTCTGTTAGACGAAAAAACCTCGAAATTCTCCTCGTAAGAGATTTACTCAGTTCTAAAATTACATGTCCAGAGCTTCTACTGAAATTTGGTCTCTACGCTCCACAGAGACCATTACGAGATAGACCCCTACTGTACATATATAGAAGCACATAGAACAGTTTACGGTCAAAATGAACTAATAAATCGCTGTTGTATATCGTTAAATAGTGTTTGCAACCAAATTAATTTATCTGATACTAGAGATATTGTAAAAAAGAAACTAAATACTCTATCATAGTTAAAATTAAATATAAATATAAGTTATTTAATGTAAGTTAAATGGTAGTTATTATATTTTATTATAAGCGTAGTCTGTACGAATCTTGTATTCGGTAGATAAAATAAGTAAATAAATAAATAAATAAATATAGTGGTGCTGCATAGAAGTACTGGAGTAACCCGCAAACTATGACCAAAAAAAAAATAAGATGAAACGCATCTTCTTATAAGAAAAATCGAATAGCATGAAAAACCAATGGTCGAGAGAATGAAAAAATACTATTGCAGGAATGTTAGCCAAGGGTAAAATGAATATACCACCTTGATCAAAAAGTTCCCGTACCACACCACCGTGTGTCGCTCCCATTCTTTCGATTTGAGTTATGTTTCTTTTGTTAAGTTGGTAAATCTGTTGTTGATATTTCCACTGAATCTTAGCGTCACAGCTTGACATTTGCAAAAGTTACGTAGCCAAGAGTACATCTATTAATGTGTGTGTTGGCGATTTTTTACAATTTTAGAAATAGATTTAAATTGGCAACAACGAACTTGTATTAAGTTTTGCGTAAAAAACGGATTTAATGGTGCGCGAACGTTGGAAATGGTGGAAAAGTGTTTTGGCAACGATTCTCTAAAGAAAACGGTCGTTTACCAGTGGCACAAGCTGTTCAAAACTGGTCGTGAGTCAATCGAAGATGATGAACGCAGTGGCGGACCATCGACATCGAAAACCGACGAAAACATTGATGAAGTACTCGTAAAAGAAATGTTGGCCAATAACCGCAAATTAACCATCAGAGTGATAGCAGAGAACTTGAACATTGCCTATGGATCCTTCCAAGACATTTCGGTTAATGATTTGGGTTTCCGTCGTGTAGCAGCAAAGTTGGTGGCAAAAGACCTCAATTTCATGCAAAAAGAGACCGTGTTGACGTCGCAAAAGAGATATTTGCGAGGCTGAATCCAATCCCACATTCATCAAAAGGATCATTACTGGAGACGAGACGTGGCCGTGGGTTTATGAGTACGACACGCAATCCAGACATTAGGCAAGTGAATGGCGTTCACCAATTGAGCCGAGAACAAAAAAAAACACGTCGTTTTCAGTCAAAAAAGAAGGCAATGCTCACGGTTTTCATGGATTACAACGGTGTAGTGCATCATGAATTTTTGCCAGAAGGCCAGACAGTAAACAAAGAGTACTCGTATTATTTGGGCGTTATGAGACGTTTGCGTGAAGCAATTCGCCAAAAGAGACCAGAATTGTGGGCAGAAAACTCGTGGATTTTGCGCCATGATAACGCACTGTCGCACAGTGCCATCATTATTCGTAATTTTTTGACGAAAAATGCAACGAATACGGCTCCCTGTGACTTATTTCTGTTCAATCGAGTTAAAAAACCACTACGGGGAACGCGTTCCAGCAGCCAAGAGGAAGTAATGGAAAAATCGCAAATGATGGACATACCGAAATCGAATATAGAAAATGTTTCGGGGATTGGATCAAGCGCTGGCATAAGTGTGTCGCAGTCGATGGGGATTACTTTGAAGAGGACAATATAGATTTAGATGAATAAATTTGTATTTGTAATTTTCTGAATAAATTTTTGATCAAGGTGGTATCAAGGACAATAAATCTGCTGGAACTTCATCGACAATTTCTGGACAAAGGCATGTCCATTGAACCCCCCCAGTCCGATTCGACGAGACGGTTTAACATAAATGAGCTAGATGGAAGGCTTTGTCGGTTTTTTCCGTTCCAAAAATCGCTACTGACTGATTGCCCGTAACTGTGTGAACCGTTTGAATATGTGTCAATTGTCAAAAATGTCAGTTCCACTCGCATTTTAACAAAAACCTCGTCCATAGTACACATACAAAGTGAACTTTACGTATAAAGTGCTGTCATTCTAGCAAATTTTAGTAGTTCACAGGCTTGCAAAAGTGTTGATAATTCATTTATAGTGTATTTGTGAGAAGTTTAAGGGATTACAAAAGTATTAGTAGAGTTTGTCATCTAGTTTACTTCATTTATGCCCATTAAACTACTAAAACTATAGATGCGTATGTCTCAAAGAGCGTTTCGAGCCTTTTGTCAACATCCCGATTGCTGCATATCAACATAGATTAGCAATGCCTTATTTTGTTAACCCTGCTAAACTCGCCCGATCGTGGAGGGTAGGGGCAGAGAATGCCCGCTCGTCCATCAAGGTCGGTAAGATCCTCAACGAGACCTTCGATATCAGAAAAGGATTTACACAAGGCTAGGCGTTGACATGCGACTTTATTCTTAAAGAATTGGTGTATAGATAATAGGACAATACCAGAGGCGCAATATTATAAAAAAAAGACTTGTACAAATTCTAGCTTACGCCGGAGTTGGAGCATTTGCCGCCATTGAAACAGAAGTGAAGAAGGATGGTTTAGTTTTAAATGTGACTAAAAACAAAGAATATGCTGCCGACAGGAAAAGACATCTAACACCATGGCACAATGGCAAATTATAACATTGAGGCTTACCATATTTGGGGTAATAGACTTTGGTATCTGGTCTCCGCTGTAACTTCAAAATATGTAACCACTACCATATCGATCAAGTCAAAAATCAACTTAAAAATAAGTCTTCTCACCAACAAAGAAGAAGGAACTGCAAACAACACTTATATTCCCAGTCTTACTATATGGGGCGAAAACATGGACTTTATCCAAAGCTGGCAAAAATGTCCCTGGTTATTTTGAAAGAAAAGGTGTCGTCATCACACCACAACAAGTATTGCATTATATCGTTTCATTTCTGTCCAGCACACTTTAAGCCAACTAAAAGCGTAGTGCCTCGTCCTGACACCAGTAAGCAGTATACACTCTTTCCTACTGAGGAATAAATTAAAGTCGTTGACCTCTCAGAGACACTCTGGAAGCATTAGTTTAAATCTCAAAAATCTCTCCTCTGAGCCTTGCCTAGCAAGTTAATCGGTTATTTAATTTCCTTTGATCCCATGGTGACCTGGAACCAAAGAAAGACTTCCAACTGTGCCTAGAAAAGTGTTGCATTCTCGAACAAACGTGGAAGTAGTGAGAAGGCTCAACGAGGCATTAATCTAGCATTACCATGCAAACGGATCGGACCATGCCTATTGACCTACGCAGGTTGCTTTTCAGCCAATTTAGCATGCAATATGTCGATTCCCTCACAATATTTGATAGCCGCTGTTTATCGTTTCTCCTGGTTGAAGAAATGAAAAGTAGATTGGACCTTTCGATGTCCACCAAATTTTTACGATAACCTTTTTTGGGTGAAGATCGGGCTTTGGGGTGTGTTTTGGTTTTTCATCTGCATCCAACCATTGCCCAGATCTTTTACGATAATCATACAGTATCCACTTTTCATCATTGGTCTCTTAATGTAAGCGATGCGCAGATGTCCAGGAGCCGTAGTTTTTGGGATTCCTTCAATTCATGGGGTAGCCAATTATCAAGTTTCTTTACCTTTCCTATGATAGAAAGGTATCGACTTATTGTCATTGGGGATACTACCATGTTTTGTGCAATCTCCCGCATCGATTTCGTTAGGTCCGCTACATCCTCAAATGCGTCATTAATGTTTTTCATCACCAATGACACATTATATCCCATCCGTAAAGGAAGAGGGTTCGAATTTGAACTGCCGACGGCATGGTAAATAATTCCTATTTTATAAAAAAGAGCATTTAACGTCCTGGCACAAATGTTCACTCGAGAAATTTTTATTTCCGGCTGAGCGAAAATCGGGTATTGCATCTGGTAGAACCCAATAGTTCATAACCCTTAAGTTTGCGTATATCTCCACTTGGAAGACAGACGTAAGTTTTCCTAACAACTAGTCAAATCTAACGTCTCTGTCCTCTGAAAACACACCAGCGCCGTTTGCTATGTGTATTTTAAAGCTATTCAAGAAGACCCGACGTCAGTGTACCAGGACAGTTCCTGGACAGCTACAACAAAAAACCGAACCACACGGTTGGTGGCTAAGATCTGTGTGACCATCTGTCACTTGGGTATTGAAGAAAAAAAAAATACCCTTGAGCGGGAAATTTGCGATGGCAGCAAATCGTTTGCTGAACCAAGTGGCTGCTCAGCTGGGGTGGGTTCAGGGAAGAAGATATTTCCAAGAAACACTTAATGGTACAGGGACTAATAAAGGTTAGGCGCCATGCACTTTTATGCCTTAAGTGGAAGTGCAAAACCGTATGCGGCAAACAAATCGCAAAGGGCTTACCACACAATATTCTATTGGAAAAAAACGATTATAAACTTCTTGTCACTTTATAAAAGCACGCTTTATTTGCGGAGGGTTGGCAAAACAATAGATCGTGAAAGCCTGTAGGCGGCAACCACAAACTGTACTTTATACGGTGGTACTGAAGGTACCACTAAGATTAGACCGCTAGTTGGGGACCCGATACCGAATTACAACGGTCGCAAAATTATTTTTTTTTCTTTCCCTTTTTTTTATAAAAAGGATTCGCCCGGGGTAACGCGAGGTGAAATTGTCTCGAATAAATAATGCTACTTATCTTGCTTTCTCCTAGAATTCCAGTGCTTCTGCCTGTTTCTGACTTCGTCTGTGTTTCCTCCTCACTTTTGGTATATCCTTTCCTTTTGTCAAAGCCTGTAGTACTTTTTCCTTTCTTTCTCTTCCTTTTTTTTTGCTATTCTTTTGTTAAATTTTTTTTGTTTGTTCTTTTCTTTTCGATGGTCAACCAACAAATAATTCACCCTATCCCACCGATATTAACTCGAACCGTAGGTCTCACCTATATACAATCCATACATCCGTTCATATAAGTGCAACGGGTCAATTTTGGTCTTTGTGTGCAGCGCTCCGAAAGTTTGCTGAAGTGTGCCACCGTGCACTGGACCTCCGTTGTTTCCACTCTCTCAGACACCCACACATTCGTGTTTCTTTTTTATTTCCCAAATCTGGGGAAATTTCCTCCAAGATTGGGATTTCCCTTTGGACCGAGCTAATATTTCCCTTTACGATCGTTCCAGTCCTTCTCAAAAGATAAAAAAAGGAAAAAGATAATTTGCCAACAATATATGGCCTATTCGCATTACATGGTACATCCTAACCATTATCCGTTTCTGATAATGATAGGGTGGCGTACAGTGAGGGCGAAACAAGGAACTAATCATGAGACGGGCACAGAAGGAAGAATCTACTCTTTCTACATCTGGAGTGCTGCCCGATGAAAAACTAAACGAAGACATTCGGGCGAACCCTCTTGTCAAGAATTAAATAAATGAGGGGCGCGCCACCATGGGTCCATTCTTTACAAACATTTTTTTTTGTTACAATTTTTTTCATTTTATTATTATTTTTATTTTTTTTTAAGGTCCGTCACCGAATAGAGCGTTTGTGGCCAGAAACAGGCGGTTCTGTGGCTTTATGTATTTATTATATGCAGAGGGTTCCAGACCGTCCATCTGGCTCTAGACGTACAGCGTTGGGCTTAACGTTACCGTCCGTCACTCTACCGAGACTCCTTCTTCTTCTCGTGGATCTATTGGTTGTCCCCTCCGAAAAGCAGGAAGACAGAGTTCGAGAACCCATCAAATCTTCCCGCTAATATACTTCTCCAAGGAGACAACGGACATAAAGTGAACGGATGGGACAAAAAGCGGATCGGATAGGAGAGACCATGATGGAGCGGAGATGTCTTCTAAGGCAAAGAAAACTACACAATACAAGGGCAAGAGCCGAAGACTTTGAGAATGGTTCTTGTTCACTACGACATTGGACGATGGTCTCGCGCCTTCCTCCAAATAATTACTTTAACTGACCGTCCGTTCCACCTGCTGTGGTTGATCCTTCAAGATAATAGGAGGGTTCACCAATGGCTGAAGCCGAGAGGAGAGCGAAAGAGTAGGAAGAGTCAAAAGAAGGTTTTTATCCAGGTTGACGGCCAAATATTTAGCTTCGTTGGAGTAAACATTTGCCTTCAAGGACTACATGAGTCCGACCAGTCACATCTACGCTGCCTCAAGCATATGCTTGAGCGTAGACATTAGGACTATTGGAAGCGTTAAGCAACGAGTAGACTAACATGCACGATAGCAGTAGAGACAGGACGCCACTTCGCGGGTAACCTCTGCTTACCCCCGCCATCAACATCTGTTAATTGGGTACTATTCCACATCACTGCTTTTATCCACAAAACTAGTCTACGTCATGTTGTTTGGCCGAGTTACACATACCGTCAAAAGTTGCGTTATCGAAAGCACCTACAATGTCAATGAAAATACCTAGCGCTAATTTGGTCTTGTCGAGTGCGTATTCAATTCTGCCTACCAGATCACCAGATTTTATAGCACAGACTTGCAAGTTCTTCCGCGTGACACAAGTGTATAATCGAGACTAGCAACGTATTTTTGATGGCTTGCTGACAATGGCACCGCTGATTTTCTGCATTTGATTTCAACATCATACAATTCTATGAGGAGGGAGACTCAATAAAAAAAATTTGCCAGCAGTCTGAAGCGATTGCAGTCATTCCTTTCAATACTTTTCCCGTCGTTTGGTACCCGCACATTCGCATTCGTATTTTATCCACAAATAGTTTAGTGCTTCGGATCGGGCATCTTAAATTACAGGTTAATGAGTTTTTCAATCAAAGAACGGCCATCTATGGGGGTTGAGACCTGTTTGATTATAAAACCTTTCGGCGCAAAGACGATTAACCTTGTCCAGTTTTTGCATGTGCCCATGATGCTCGCTTTTCCTTTGGAATTAGGATCTCTTGATTGGTTGAAGAGTTCATAGAAGCAATCAAGTAGTCCTCCTTCTCCGTGGGGCAAAAATTACGTTTAGGTTGACAAATTTAGGGCGAAGCTTAAAACTTTTTCCCTAAGGCTCTACACAGGATAAATTCATTTTAAAACATTCCCTGTGCTTCTTGTGTTTGGTCAAACATACAGTTTGTAAAGGTTTAGGACCTCCGCCTATACTTTGGCTCGAAGCGGTGTGGAGGCAGCCCGAGTATTCTTCGTCCTTAGGTTGTTGTCCTTTTTTCCTTTACTAGATCAATAGAAGAACTATTTATATGAGAGGTAATCTTACGTAACTCAGTCCAGGTCCTTCAAAAAATAGTATCAGTTCCGTCATCACATCAGTTTAGAAACCCTAGTTAGATGCCAAAGAGTCCTCAAATATGAGACACTGTTTTGCAGTTCCATAGATGAAGGCGAAGAAAATCAAGTCTTCAAAGACTAACCTTACCGTACTGCATCAAGCACTACAAAATTACAATCGGGATTCCACAAGGATCAATGTGAGTTACCTTCTACATGTGTGTATGGTGTAATGCATGACAAAGTTAAAAGCAAAACCTGTATCATTATCAAACAATCCCAATTAAGATTGTTTAGATAGAAAACCTGGTACCAGGGTACAATGAAATAAATCAAAATCAACAGATTCGCCTCAATTGATGGAACTCCCACACCATCGACTGATTTCCCAGATCTGGACGACTTCAATCTCATCCACAGAAGATCCAGAAACACAAAACGACCACTCGCAATCATCGAACATGCTTAGCACCCTAATAAGCTCACATCTCGTCTAATTATTCACAACCTCTGGGATCAAAGTCCACCTTGAAAAACCCTATGTCCACAACCAGTACGTACCACAGTCAGGGCAAAGAAAAAAGAACAACAAAAAATAAATTACAAATTCTGAATTCAGCACAAAATTGGCAAACAGCACTGAAAGGGGAGAGAGGAAAAGAAAAATCGGTGAAATAACGGCAGCCAAGATGCGTCTTTGCATAGCTTTACAGCGTTTTAAACGAATTAAACTGTCTCAGTGGCCACCGCTCTGCGAATTGGCTTAGGCTGCCAAGTCAAGTAAGACGTCAGACTGACGACAGTGGCGTGTGATATCTCAGATTCAAGATACTCGTAGTTACTGGCTGTCATTGCAGTACAACAATACGAGTACAGCACAGCGTGGCATGGCGAAAATTCTTTCACTGAAAGAAGGAGGAAAGCTTTTCCACCCGTCGGTCGTCGTGGCTGGCATTTGGAATCGAGGATAAGTTGGACAAGTTTAAGGGCGACTGACATCGACTTAGTGTGCATATTTTGTGTAGCTGCACTACCTGATGCATGGTAATAGGTAAGATGCATATCGCTCATGTGGAACATGTGTAGGTATAATGCACCGAACTTTGTGTACTTCTGACTGGGATTGCAGGTACGAGTTGATGGTATCGCCTGTGTGACGCCAAAAATTGGCATGGGAATGCATAGAGCACTAGGCAGAGAAATAGCTGCAGCTGATTTATTGCTCTACTGGCACATATTTTTCGCCAGGAGAATAGTAAACTTTTAGTAAATTAAGACAAAGTAGTAAGAAGGAATAGTTTTCTCATCAGATAAGAGTTGAGAGATATTTGATTTAAAAAAAAAAATAAAAGATGGGATTTTATCATGACATGTAACTTGACGTGTCAGAAGCATACGAACCGCCATAGGGACATAGGTCGTACAAAGTGGCAATTATCTTATCAGCTTAAGTGGATTGTTTACACCTCCACACACATGGTGTTTTTTGCGTGAGACAGATAAAGACCTCTCACCTTTTCGAAGTTGCATTAGTTTCCCAAATGCGAGGTAGTGCTCTACATCATTCCAGGCAACAAGCTGTATTGCACCAACATAACTAGTTAAGTTTGATATCACATGTGTGCCTGTATGAGCTGCAGGCTTGATACAGTGACTTGAAAGTTAGTTGGGCAGTTAATAGGGAAACAACCTGATCGAAACCTTGCTTTGTTCCAAATGGCTTGAAAATATTCATACCAATTCTCACCTGTACTAGAGGTGTAAGTCAGAGCCATCTTCCAAAGACCGATAAGATTTGTGGGGATATTGAATACCCGACTAAGTGGCAAACAGGTGATCTCTTGTCGTGCGAATGGATGACGGATATCGACCTGCTTTTCTTGAGTCTCTTTCAGAACTAAACTTAACACTAATATTTAGTCAGTTGTGGACTTACTTAAGCCATACTGATAGGATCCAGTATGCTAACGACAGACTGAAGTCTGTCTATCTAAACAAATAATACGCTTAGTATGATATAATTCTCAGATGACTTATTCTTTTGTAGTTAGCATAGTTTCTGACTCCAGTTGTTGGTCATTTTTTGCTACTACCAAGTTTGTCTAAGGGCGTGTGCATAAAGTGTGTGTCTACCCCCAGTCCAGAAACGATCCACCAGCAGGCCATAAGTTAACTTTGGCTGTAAGTAGTCATACGAATAGTTGTTTGTACCTCCGATCATGTGTATGTTCAGGACATTGTATGCATGAATTTTGTGTTTCAAAAAATATTAAATCTGCTTCTCGATCAGAAGATAGCGAAGTGACTTTGTGTATAATAATAATAACATTTGAATCAGGTGCTTCGAACTCATAAGTCTTTTGCTGTGCCGGTGTCAATCAATCTTATTCCATCATCGTGTAAGCCGAATTTTTCGACTTCCCGTCTGAGGATGCTAACTTTGCCCACCTTGGCACTGAAACGGCGGTGACATGTTCAAATAGAATAATTCGCGTTAGTGACACCGATTCACCGGTCCCTTGCCGTTCCCACATCCAATGTAAGCTCGTATTTTTCAACATGACGACTTATGTAGGTGTAATAGGACCGCCTATTGGAGCACAACTGCTGCGTACATCTCATTTCTTGTAGTCAGGTAAGGTCAGATGTCTCTTGTGTTTTACGTAGGTACCTGCCATGAAGGCTTAAGCCTGCGTTGATAACCACCCTTCGGGTAGGACAAGTACTACCACCAGTGCCAGATTCGAAGTCGTGTGTAAGGCACGAACTTCACCTTTGGTGAAGAGTCGAAGCCTATACCTCTGCCATTCTGTGGGTCATGACACCCGGTTGCAATGCAACTCCACATCGAGCAGATCAATTGGTTCCATAGCAATCCCACAGGTCGTAGTACACTACACATATGCTAAGCCATGAGATGTCCAAGTACCATTAGGCCTATTCTCCCCGCCAATTTGGGTACAAACCTACAGCCACCACGATACAAGGGGGCCAACTCCTAGATCAGGCCGGAACCATAGCTCCAGGGGCTCCTGACCTCCCGTGGCACCAGAATATAGCTTCCGGTCGAGCTACGCAACCTTGCGGTCACTTTCAGTTGGGCACCTCACTGCCCAGGAGTCAGGTAAGATCAGCAATATATTTTATAATAGCGTCATCTGGGTTTGTCATTCCTGCCATTCTTCTTCGACTGTGCATGATGACAATGGAGAATATACTCTGCTTCATCAAAGTCGATAAAGCAAAACCGAGGCCTTCCATGTCAGTGAAGGACTTAAAAAAGGCGATGCGTTGGCATGTGACTTTTTCAACCTTGGAAGGATTATTATTTTCCGCTGTCGACATAGGATAAAATGTAACCATAACTTTGAGGTAGTAAGCGACTTTACCTACTTCAACATCAGCTCGGAAATCATACAAAGAATCATTCTTGCTTAGCGCTGCTTTTATGGACTCAGGAGCTAATTAAGTAGTAAAGCCCCCTCTTGAATAGTCAAAAAGACTTTATACACAACACTGACCGCTCCCGTTCTGCTTTACAGCACTGAAGCTTGAACACTGACGGAAGTGTAAGACAGTTGTACGACGACGTAATTAAATAAAAATGGCAGACGCTGATGTGCAATAGATGTTCCCTCAGCTGCTCCAGTTATTGATGCTGCCATGGATATCAACATAGTCCTACAAGAGGTGCTGAAAATGTCATTGATTTCAGATGGTTTGGTACATGGTATCCATCAAGCCTACAAACCCCTTGACTAAAGTCAAGCTGTGCTGTGCATTGTGGCTGAATCCTTCGAGGAGGGATTATACAAGAAATTAGTGACAGTTCTCTGCCGCGAACATCAAATTCCATTGATCCGCATCGATTCGCACAGGAACCTCATCGAATGGTCTGGTCTGTGTAATATCGAAAAAGAAGCCGATCAAGTAAGGTATGCGGATGCTCCGTAGTCGTTATAAAGAAATTCGGTAAGGAAACACCTGTCCCCGATGTTGTCAAGGAGCACCTCCGTCAAAATAGTTAAGCTGCTATTCGAATGTGAATCTAAAATGGCGTCCTACTGAGGTTAAGATTTTTTTAATAAAAAGAAAACAAAAAAAAAGTGGATGGAAATACGAGTACTCTCGGCGTTTCGAGAGAAAAGTTTTTCGAGTAATTTTCCGTCTGGTTTGCATTAATGGAGAATGGAGGAGGGACACTTTTCAACACCGGACTTTACCAGAAAAGCCCATACAACCCGGTTTAGATGGCGAGGTCACCTTAAACATATAGACAGCAGCCCCAGCCCCGCAAGTTTTCGTCTCCAATCCAAGAGAGATTAATCACTTAGATCTGTCCGAAATCACCGAGCTTTGCATGATATGCGCGGTAAACGATCGCCTACCTAAGACTCTGTGCTTCGACAAAAGGTTCAATAGAGTTATTCCAAGCCGAGAAGCATGGAACTACAAAAACCCAATCGCGAACCTTAAAAGTATCAAATGGTATACGGATGGATCAAAGATGGACACCGGCGTGGGTGCTGGTATACTCGTATTTGGATCAAACACCAGAGTGTCGTTATGAATGGGAAAATGTCCCAGTGTATCTCAAGCGGAAGTACATGAAATTCAAGTGTGCGCCAGTCTCATTTTCGATAAGGGAATGAAGGGTGTCCTCATCCACATACTAACGAAGAGTTAAGCAGCCATTAAAGCATTAGGTTCTAATTTCATTGACACTGCTTCAATACACTATAAGACCTCTCCTATAAGAACAAAGTAAAACTTTTGTGGGTCATAAAGGTATTGCCGGAAATGAAGTAGCCGTCGAACTGGCTGGAAACGGTTCGACTGATTTTTTACTGGCTCTAAGTCGTTCTGTAATATTCACAATTCAGCAATTAATTCAATAATGAAGAGTTTGGAGAACAGAATCCCATTGGGAAAACATTCCAGTGCTCCGCCAAGCTAAATGAGACATCAAACCTTTTCACAACAAATCTAAAGAATCCCTACAACTCAAAAGTGAAGGCTGATTGGATTTCCAATCGGACATATCGGCTGCACAAAATATTCAGGAAACTGAACTCCCTACTTTGCATGGGAGACGACGAAACTGCGGGACACATTTTATGGGACTGCGTGGCTCTATGTACCTTAGAGAAATTTTGATCCCTAGGAAAATCCTCAAAATCTCCATCAGCCTCTCTTGGCTTCGTAACTCGGATTTTGTGGAATAAAAGATCTTTCAGTTGCATCAGGAACTCTTTTATATCACAAAATATTGCAAACAATGGTAACTCTGTTTAATTACCAATTAATGACATTTCAATTGCCGTGGAAATAAGCACAAACCGCATGGTAATTTTTTCTTGTGGGTTAACCTCACACTTCGACCTGTGAGGTTTATTTTTTTGTCTACGATTAATAGAATAAAGTTACATTGAAATAGACGTTGTTGTTTTTTAATGTGCTCAACAAATATAACAGTAGTGCCCCTGCAATTGGCGAATCAGATCCTTTAAAAAGAAATATACGTATACCATACGTTCCAGATGCATATCCCTTAACTGTTGTCCACTATACGTTTGTGGGTTCATTGCCAGAAAAGGAGGTTTTGTTCGAGGTATTCTTGATGTGATGTATGCCAAACTCACAACCTAAATTGAAAAGTTAGTTTGGCTCACACATTAGTTCATAACCAAATGATGCTATGAGTCAACTAATACTATCGCTACTAAAATCGCTCAAACAATGGACGCCCTCGAACACCGACGTAATGTCTCGTGTCTAACCCTGTTTTATCGTTATTTCCACCAACAGTGCTCCATAGAAATCGCCAGTAGCATTCCGCCCATGCAAATTTTTAAGCATAACACCCGTCTCGCTATGACTGCTCATCAGTATACCCTCAAGCCCAATTTCGGACGTACTCTAAAATATCGTGATGCGTTCCTAAGCCGTACAGCTTGCTTTTGATATGTCCTGCCTAGCTCTTTATTTCCTAGTCATTACAACCTTCAAACCTTTAAAACCAACGTTCACCGGTACCTCTCTTCCTTATTTTCCTTCGCCCGCGCAAATCCAAAACTTTTACCTGCATGATTGTATCCTTATCCATCTACACAGAGTGAAAATCGGCAGACCATCTTCTTAACAAGGAATAATGTCATCGAATTCAGAATACAAAAGTTGGCCACTTTTCATGAACGCCTGTCTTCAGGAATAATAACCAATGGAAACGAAGATCCTGCCTGTAAATATGTTGGTTGGCATTCCTGATAACACCGTGAGCGTCAAGTAGTAGGTGATGACATAATTTGATCCCCTAGCAATGCAGGCCAAAACTGCTATGATACTCGTATTTACACTATTCAACCACGGGTGAAACGGATTTGACAATTTGAAATAAGCTGCAATGGTTAAAGCTCGACTGCAGTGTCGATTTTTAGTTAATCTGCATGGTGCTGTTTAGATAAGCGTTCTTTCGATCGATCAGCACACCGAGAAACACGAGTGAATAGCATCATCGCCAAATCATTTACAAAATTTGATCCGCAGAAGGTATCTCTGAAAAATTAAACTTTAGCATCGTTTGTCCGATCCACAAAAACGGACACCCCTTTAATTGCGTTAATTATAGGGGCAGAGCCTCCTTAATGTTGAATTCAAGATCTTATCTAAAGCTATTTATCAACGATCTAATTGGCACTTATACTGATAGGTCCGGTAAGTCCATTATCGACCAAATATTCACACCTCGGCAGATCCTGGCAAGAAAGGAAACCAACCTCTATGGTAGCATCTATAGGGACGAGCTGTTGTATAAAGAGCTACGTCTAGGATTGGTATCCCTGCTCATCAGATCGTGCAGAATGACCATGGAGAACGTTCGCTACTCCACAAATGTCTTTCTGTATATCCGAAACTGTTGATGTTAAAAAAGGATTTAGGTAAGGTCTTGAGCTGTTATGAAACTTTTCCAACATCAAAAATTAAACGAAACTCGTAAGGCACAAATTTTTAAAAGTCTGTAGATCGATTTGTATACGCTTCCTCCTACCCGGAGGAACAACTCAGTAGAGGAAGACTTCACTTAAGGTGACGTACACAAGTTAAAAGGGACCTCAACCAACTTTGTGTGCGCAACTGGAGGCAGTTAGTCAGCGCTAACTGGAAAGAATCTAGTTCTTCTAATTGACATATCTATGTACATATATTCTCTAGCTCTCTAAAAGTGGGATTTGGTTTACCGTAATACCAATTACGGACATTCCCTTCAGGAATACCTGGGTCTCAAGCTCATTTTTTATGCATTAAGGAAAGTGCAACTGTCACGACGTTAACATTTCTTTGTCACTTCCATTTTTACGACTCCACCTGATCGTTTTAGAATTCACTTTTCCTAATCAAATGCGTATGAATGCATTGTTCAGTCAAACTTTCAGATTTTCCCATAAGCCCCTTTGGCCCCATGGCTATTTGACAATTCCAACTATTCGATGGGCCATAAATCCCCAATATTAAAAGTCTATTTAAACAAGGTCAATATCAAAGCTGGGCCAACGTGTTAGAATGTGCCTGCGCTCACACTCGCGCCATCCTATATCATTACTCGTACTGTACTACCATGGGAATAAACGAACAAAAAACCCATTGGTACACATTCGAAGGTGGAGAAGGAACGTGCTCGGTTCCAAGTAAAAAGTGAATTATTCTGCGTGCTTACCATTTAATTGGGGGGCCCTTTTTACCACAAATACACTCGACAACAGTAAGCGATAAATACGCAACTACAGTGACTCCGATTCTACTGGATATCGTGCCCTGAAATAGTTAACATTTGCAATCCACAAACTCAAGGCAAGGGAATCTCACCAACAACATGTCAGGCCAGTAGAAATTTTTTGAAAGTTCCTACCCCCGTTTATCGATGGATCGGTTGCATTTGACTCGTACAGAGTACGAGTATTTGTATCTGCTATGGTGCTATCACTTCTAGTTGATATTCAAAGTTGGTCATTTGGAGAATTTCTTTCTTTTCGACTTTACGTCGGCCGTTTCTTTTGGGAGAATGAGTTCCTAATCTAGGTCTATGCAAAAAAGCAGCTCGCACTCTTTGGGGCCAATACATCAGCAACAAAAACAACAAACAGCAGCAGCAGTAACAGAAAATAGCCCACTTCGATGTGGTAGCAGAAATCGGGCGACAATTCATTAGCATTCAGATGGAATGCCCAATTATGGTACCACCTATAAATAAGTGCTTAGTCGAAGTGCTCTCCTTTTTCCCGAGGTTTGACACTGTCTTCGTTTTGGTCTTGGTCTTCGTCTTCGTCTTCTTTTCGTCTTGATTTTGGTTTTGGTTTGGGTTTTGGTGTAGGCGATGGGTTCTTAGCTAAGCCACACCAAATTGGAGTCCATTTATGCAAATGTGTCGATCACATTCCTACCAAGTTGAAGAAGCAGCAGTTCTTTTGCGCAGCCATAATAAATAAATCACTTTGACGCCATTCTGATCCGTTGACCAACCGAACGATGAGTGCGTTAATATTCTATTCATAGATTTTGCAATGGCTGCATCTGGTGCCACAATGGCGCTTATTCTAATTGAAGTTCAAATGGCCGTTAAATTGCTCATGCACTCAATCAGAATGAATATTCAGATCATTGGTC
This sequence comes from Volucella zonaria, assembly GCA_963966105.1. Classification (NCBI taxonomy): domain Eukaryota; kingdom Metazoa; phylum Arthropoda; class Insecta; order Diptera; family Syrphidae; genus Volucella; species Volucella zonaria. The sequence continues at coordinate 67,961,905 of OZ014534.1, read as the reverse complement.
TTGTAGTGGAACTGTCATTTGAATAGAGGGATTAACTTCTGGTCCATCTTCATCACACATTTCGCTTGACACTAAGATACCTCTCATTGATGAGAGAATTATCTTACCGCCAAAGATCAGAGACAGTAAGATGAACCTTCATTTTTGCTATCTGGTTCTTTGGTGAGCACAAAACACGAAAACTTCACCTCTTTCAAGTGGATTAAAAATTATGCTAATCCCTTTAATGCGAGTACATACGTATCGATTTCGTGGGACTAAATTTCGCTTCAGTTCAAATGACCAGTGCTGACGCATGGTCTAGGTGATTCTAACGTTCGTTTTATGGGTTTGAACTGAAGTCAATGGCCTGTTGCGCGCTAAGAGGTGGAGGTAGTCTCTACCACTGGGCAATCAATTTTTCATGGAAGATTATGAAATCAGAAGTTTGAGCAGGCAATACGTAATAATACAGAAATATGGTTTCAATTTGGTGTTTGCTTTTTCCTCTATTTTTATGCGTCGTACGTTCTGTTTATGGAGAGGAAGAGCGCGTTCAAATTTTATGGTACCACATTAGTAGTGGATTTTACCGGAGTTCCAATTTTAATTATTTAGTGCATAATATATTTTATATAAAATATGGCATTCCACAAGGCTCCCATTTTTCACCGGTATTCTCTTCACGGTTTTTTAGTTTTTCTTAGATGTTGCCCAATAATTGATGAACATATTTAAAGGTCGATTGTTGACACACGGCACCACCAATCATCTTCATTACTGGAGACAGTGTTTCTACTAATCTAGATCAAATGCTCTTCGATCTGCGATCACTTGATCAGTTTCAGATCTGAAGATCTTTTTTGGCTGGAATATTAGTCTTCTTTTCGGTCGACATGACCAAATACGTCCAAAATATTTATTCAAATTCACGGTTTTGTCTTTTCCCCTGCTCGTATACAGGACCAAATACAATACTTGAACAAGTGTGTAAGACGTAAAATACCTGCCCTGCGTTTCTGCATATCTTCTTTGACTAAGTGCCGTACCTCCTTCTCCTACTTCAACTTATTAATTTTGCTAAACGAAAGTAGTAGCGTTTTACTAACTCCTTGACTGCCAGAATGCGCTGCTACAGCAAAAAAGGTTATGGTGCCTCGACATACCAAATTTCAGTGCAATACTGTCTTTAGTTTTGTTTTGACAGCTGATTATTGTTGACGTGTTTGGCATCATGTTGAGTATGGACAAAAACGATTTTCGTTCTCTCATAAAACATTATTCTTTGAGAGGCAAAACGGCGAAGGAAACAAAAGAAAAGTTGGATAAATATTATGGGGCTAATGTTCCGTCAGATTACACCGTCAAATATTGGTATCGAGAGCTTCGTTGTGGCCGCAACTCCACTACCGATCAAGTCCGCAGCGGCAGGCCCTCCGATGCGGTTAGAGAAGGCAATGTCAAACAAATACATGAAATGGTGTTGGCTGACCGGAAAGTGAAGGTGCGCGAGCTAACAGATATGAAAAAGTTATCCTGCCGCTGGGTGCCGCGAATGACCAAAATCACGAAGGCGAGAGCACTTCGAAAGAGTGTTTGGACTTGCTGATGCGGAATCGGGCGAACTTTTGGCGTCGATTAGTAACTGGATTTGAATCCCTCGGACAATTATCTCTTCCCAAACCTCAAAAGATGGCTCATCAATAAAAAATTCAGCTCACGCGAGGAAATCATCGACGCCACGGAGGAGACCTTCCGGAAAATTACTTTTCGGACGGGATCAAGAAGTTGGAAAATCGCTGGAATAACTGTATCAAACTAAAAAAGGACTATATTGAATAATATAAAAAAAACATTTAAAAAAAAAAATGTTTAATTCCCAAGGAGGTCACTTTTCACCCCATCTAGTATGTAGGCAAACTCCTAAATTCTAATACCAACGAACTGATAATTGACGATGTTAACTAGATCATTGCTAACTCGTTTCGGCATATTTCGTCTCCCTCTGACTGTTCTCCAATGCTAGAAGTACTAAACAGGTTTTTCTCTCGACATCAGAAAAATGTCCTCGAAATTGACGTCAACAAATGGCAAACTAATTTATAACACACATTTGGAAACATTTTATTATCGAGTCTTACAATACTCGAATCCTTGACCAACACCTAAGCTAAAGATTTGATGATCGGCTGGAAACAACACCGGCTCCTGCCGATTAGAGTGTTTTAGAAAGCCTAGCAAGGTTTACACATAACGTTGTATAATATCTTTTACGCAACGGGGCTGTACTTCTAGAGAATACACGTATATAGGAGCAATTCAAACATAAACTCCTTATTTTTTTGAGCTCTGCTGCGAAACCATCAGAGCCGGCTGTCTTAAATGGCTGCCCCAAGCACTTGTAGTTTGCATTCTCTTTACAGAATCACTATCTCAGCATTGTGCCCATTCTGTTCAAAAAAATCTGTAAGACTAGGCTCCGTTCATTATTTCGGAAAACGTTCGTTCCTGTTTTGCAGCGCCATCATACGAGTATCATGAGTAGCATTTTGTAAATTGTTGGTACCCACGATAAATTCGGTTGGATAGCCAGGTCTGAATATTCCTGCGACGATATAATTCTTAGAATCGATTGAATCATATTACTGCTAACCATTTCCTTGGTTCAAAGTCCATACGATAAAAAAATGTCTTTCCTGGATCATATGTATTTGATATCTCCGGAATCAAAGATCGCTTAAAAATTATCACAAAAAGTGTAGTTCCTGAATTCGAAAGGTGAGTTTTAAATTTATGGTTTTAGAAAGTACTTTATTTGTCCAACGGCGGCAATACCAGTTTATCCCCTTATACACAAGACCCCGTTTTACAAAAGGGCGATCTCTCAATGGATGATTTCCTTTTTACTTTTATAATCTGCGTGCGTTCAAGGGATTTTGAGTACCCTAAAAATGTTTGCGCACATCGCGGCCGAAGGAAAATTAGGACGGAAAGAAAAAGAGGTTCCGATGTACACTGGTTTTAAATATTTGAATTCCATAAGCGAGTTGTACGGCTTAGAAAATAATAATGATATTTTCGATTACGTCCGAAGTGAGCTTGAGGGTAAACTGCCGACCATTTCTCTCTTCTCTTCGGGTGTTATGGTTGAAAGCGGAATGCTACAGGTAATTCCATTGTAGCACTGGCGGTAACAATAGCAGTAGAGACATTACGTCAGTGTTCAAGAGTGTCAACTGAGTGTACAATATTAGTGTCACCTATGAATTTTATCGCCCGGTTTTGACAGGTGCTAGCAGCACCTGCACAGATATGAGCATTGCACTCAAATTTTGGGTAGATAAATGCCTTATTTATAGTATGGAGGCCTGAGGAAACTTAGACATTTCGTAGAGTTTTTGATGACACTGAATATGTGGCAACGGAAAGTCAGGGAGGATAGAGAGAGAGGTACCGGTGAACGTTGGTTTTAAATATTTGAAGGCTATAATGTCTAGGAAATAAGCGAGTTGTACGGCTTAGGAACGAATCACGATATTTTAGAGTACGTCCGAAAGTGGGCTTGAGGGTATACTGATGAGCATTCATAGCGAGACGTGTGTTATGGTTAAAAGTTTGATGGGGCGGAATGCTACTGGCGATTTCTATGGAGCACTGTTGGTGGAAGTAGCGATAAAATAGAGTAAGACACCAGACTTTACGTCGGTGTTCGAGGGTGTCCATTGTTTGAGTGATATTGGTATCACCTATGAGTTTTATCGCACAGTTTTGAATCCTATCTAGCAGGTGCGAAGGTTTCGAGCGCATCCGACCAGATGTGGGCATTGTATTCCAATGAGGCCAGATAGAAGGGGGTAAATTATTTCTTACCTCGTTTGAGGAAATCTAGACATTTCGCAGCATTTTTGGCGACATGGGATATGTGTTGATTCCAACGTAAGTTTTCATTGACACACATACCGAGAATGGAAAGTTTATCGGTTTTTACGATGCAAGTGCCATTCATGGATAACGACTGGGTGTTTAAATTTGGTTTTAACGACAGCAGACAGCATTGTGTGTTGGAAGCATTAAATTGTACTTTGTTAGTGGTTCCCTAATTAGTTATGATGTTAATATCAAAATTTAATGAGCTTAACATACGCTGGCGTTCCTGTTCTACAGCCGAAGAGCAGGGACGTGAGTTCGGCAACGAATATGAAAAGCAGAGGGTACTGAAAGTTAGCAAAGGAATATATTGTATTAAAAGTAGCAGACAAGGGATCGCTGATGAAAATTAAAAAGAGTGTCGGAGACAGAACGAAGCCCTGGGGCACACCAGCATTTATTTTGTGAACATCAGACTTGAAACCGTCCAAGACAACTTGAATTGAACGTTCCGAAAGGTAATTTCTAATCCATTGAAGAAGAGAGTCATCGATCCCAAAAGCACGCATTTTCGACAAAAGAGCCTGATGCCAAACTCTGTCAAATGCCTTAGAAATATCAAGTGCAACTAACTTGCTTTCGCCAGATTGATGTACGCTTTGATTCCACTTATCGGTGAGACGTGCCATCAAATCACCAGTTGACCTGTTGCTACGAAAACCATATTGCCGGTCATTGAGAAGTTTTCGTGTTTCTAGATATTTCATGAGGTTTATCAGTGTTTCAATGACCTTGGAAATAAGGGACGTAAGTGTAATGGGTCTGTAGGTGAACGGAGGGGAAGATTCGCCTTTTTTAGGAACGGGATGCACAAATGCTGTTTTATATCTTCTCGGAAACAGTCTTGCTGCTTCATGAGTGGGAAAGTGCATTTGTCCCATTGAAATTCGAAGCTCCTAATTGTAGGCTGATACAAAGCACAATCTGGGAGTGTTTGTTGAGCTGGCCGCAATGTATGTAGCAAGCAGGTTGGCCTTGTTCTAAGAGTTCACAGCTGGAATGTCATTAATGTACTGTACTCGCTGTACGGTATTTTGAATTGCTGCTCGCTGGAGCCAGGCGATCTGGCGATCTGGCCGGCCAATTCAAAATCCCCCAAAATGGGAGATCACACTACCTGGAAATTGGTTATTCAAAATCTCAATCGTTGCCCGAGCTGTGTGAGCGGTTGCTCTTCCTGCTGGAACCAATAATGCTCGAGACCTAATTCATCAACTTAAGGCAAAAAAACTTGTTTAACATCTGTCTGTGGCGCTCACCAGATACGGTTACGGTGTGCTGTCGGCGTCCTCAAAAAAATAAAGACCAATAAATTTTTCACTTCGAATGCCGCACCAAACACTCAAATTGAGGGGATGCAATGTCTCCTCGTTTATTCACACAACCACTTAAGTGGACATGGGCTGCGTCGTCGATCATTATGATTTTGGATATGAAATCACCCTCTTCTTGCACCATGTTTAAAAGAGCGTGCCAGTAAGTTAACCACACTTGATGGCAGACACGGAACGGTGAACGGCTTGCACTTTATTAGGGAACACCTTCATGTCATTCACCGATATTCGACGGAACGAACGTTTGCTTGTACCAAATTGTGTGCATCGTTGTCTCGTCGACGCTTGTGAACTTTTTCGGACGTCCTCGGCCACAGCAGTGATATTCTCGAACGAACGAGCAATACGGGGCCGGCCACTTCTTGCGACATCTCTAGTTTTTTTTTTTTTTTTTTTATAAAATATAACTTAACACTCAAGAGGGTGTGACTACTCTTAAAATGCCGTAGCACCTGTTTAGTTTTTCGAAAATTGGATACAGAGATATACATTATGTAGAAAGATGTTTGGGCTGAGTGGTTATTTCGCTCCATGGGTGCTATCCAACATTTAATTGAGAGACTAAATTATTAGTGTAAATTAACTTGACGTTGTATTAGTTGCCTGAAAAAAAGCCTCGGTATTGAACCCAGAACCGTCCGATTGGGGAGCCAATACACTACCACTTGAGTCACGGCCATCCAGTTTGCACGAGACGCTTAGCCAAACGCTTAATTGATAGCGCACATGGTGCAGGACGACGAAGAAAAGGCGTTAAAACAACAGACTAATTCTTTATATGTCTACAACAAAAATGTCAAAGCACAATGGCACTTGACGCCATTAGCAAAAAATTATGTCACATCCGCTTTATATTATTTTTGCCACACCTTGTACGAGGGCGGTTCAATAAGTCCGTGAATTTCTGACCTCTTTACTGAAACAGCAACACTGCTCCTGTCAACAGGCATCTGTCAGTTGACTCCTGTCAAAATTTAAACTTGCTGCGTCAGTTAGTTTGTGTTTGACAGCTATTTTTATCAGACTACTCACTAATTTGAGGAGAAAATGGAAAAAAGTGAATTTCGTGTGCTTATTAAGCATTATTTCTTGCGAAAAAAAACCATTACCGAGACCAAGGCTAAGCTTGATAAATACTATGGGGACTCTGCACCATCGATTTCAATGGTAAAAAAGTGGTTTACTGAATTTCGTTGTGGCCGTACAAGCACTGAAGATGCCGAACGTCCTGGACGCCCAGTTGAGGTCTCTACACCCGAAACAATCGAAAAAATTCACGATATGGTGTTGGCCGACCGAAGATTGAAAGTGCGAGAGATTGTGGAAGCCGTAGGGATCTCGCATGGCTCAGTGGTTTCAATTTTGAATGATCACTTGGGCATGAGAAAGCTTTCCGCAAGATGGGTGCCGCGTTTGCTCACAGTCGACCACAAACGCAATCGTGTAACAACTTCACAGGAAGGTTTGGCGTTGTTTAATCGCAATATGGAGGAGTTTTTGCGCCGTTTTGTAACCGTGGACGAAACATGGATCCATCACAACACACCAGAGAACAAACAACAGTCAAAACAGTGGGTTTCTAAGGGTGAATCGGCGCCAAAGAAGGCCAAGGTGGGTTTGTCAGCCAATAAAGTTATGGCGACTGTTTTTTGGGATGCACGCGGGATAATCCACATTGACTACCTTCAAAAGGGAAGAACAATCAATGGGGAATATTATGCCAACTTATTGGACCGATTCAATGACGATTTAAAAAAAAACGACCTCATTTGGCCAAGAAAAAAGTTCTTTTCCACCAAGACAATGCAAGGGTGCACACATATGCAGTTGCCATGGCAAAAATCCATGAATTGGGCTATGAATTGCTCCCTCATCCACCCTATTCTCCAGATTTGGCTCCGAGCGACTACTTCTTGTTCCCAAACCTGAAGAAATGGCTTGGTGGAAAAAGATTTGACTCCAATGATGAAGTCATCTCGCAAACAAAGGCCTATTTTGAGGACCTCGACAAATCATTTTTTTTGGAAGGGATAAAAAAATTGGAGAAGCGTTGGACAAAGTGTATAGAGCTCAAGAGAGACTACGTTGAAAAATAAAATTATTTTTTTATCAAAAAATCTGTGTTTTAATCCAAAAGTCACGTACTTATTGACCCGCCCGCCGCCCGTATATACCACCTTGATCAAAAAGTTCCCGCACCACACCACCATGTGGCGCTCCCATTGTTCCGATTTAAGTTTTGTTTTTTTGTTAAGTTGGTAAATCTGTTGTTGACATTCCCTCTAAATCTTGATATTTGCAAGAGTACATCTATCTCTGTGTGTGTTGGCGATTTTTTACAATTTTAGAAATGGATGTAAATTTGCAACAACGAACTTGTATTAAATTTTTCGTAAAAAACGGATTTAGTGGTGCGCGAACGTTAGAAATATTGGAAAAGTGTTTCGGCAACGATTCTCTAAAGAAAACGGTCGTTCACCAGTGGCACGAGCGCGGCGGTTCAAAAGTGGTCGTGAGTTAATCGAAGATGATGAACGCAGTGGCAGACCATCGACATCGAAAACCGACGAAATAGAGATAGCGGAGGACTTGAACATTGCCTATGGATCCGTCCAAGACATTTTAGTTAACGATTTAGGTTTCCGTCGTGTAGCAGCAAAGTTGGTGCCAAAAAGACCTCAATTTCATGCAAAAAAGAGACCGTGTTGACGTCGCGAGGCTGAATCCGATCTCACATTCACCAAAAGGATCATTACTGGAGACGAGACGTGGGTTTATGAGTACGACACGCAATCCAGACATCAGGCAAGTGAATGGTGTTCACCAAATGAGCCGAGACCAAAAAAACCACGTCGTTTTCAGTCAAAAAAGAAGGCAATGCTCACGGTTTTCATGGATTACAACGGTGTAGTGCATCCTGAATTTTTGCCAGAAGGCCAGACAGTAAACAAAGAGTACTCGTATTATTTGGGCGTTATGAGATGTTTGCGTGAAGCAATTTGCCGAAAGAAACCAGAATTGTGGGCAGAAAACTGGTGGATTTTTCACCATGATAACGCACCGCCGCACAGTGCCATCATTATTCGTAATTTTTTGACGAAAAATGCAACAAATACCATCCAATAGCCACCGAATTCACCTGATTTGGCTCCCTGTGACTTCTTTCAGTTCAGTCGAGTTAAAAAACCACTACGGGGAACGCGTTTCAGCAGCCGAGAGGAAGTAATGGAAAAATCGCAGGAAACACTGATGGACATCAGTCGTCAGAAGTGCAGGGGATATTGCAGCTGTACTCGAATCGGCAAGTGTAGGCCGCAACAATAGATTCCGCTGCGCTCTGAAGAAATGGGTATCTCTTGAAAGCTCTTATGATATATGTATTTTGTGGTAAGTTTTGGCTATACGTCCGTATAAGTTCGTATTAACAGAAGAGGTAAAGCCGAACGACCATCGTCCAGGTCGGACTTTCACCTACTGGGAGATCGAAGACTACGTACATTTCTGCTTAAATCGTTTTATCAATAAACAAAATGTACCCATTTGATCAAACAGAAGTATTCCAACAGCAGCTTTATGGAAAAAATTTACTCTTTGGTATGATGTGGTGTGATGTGGTGTCATTAGAGCGTACATCTTCCGAGATGATGTAGGCGAGTCGTTTACAGTGAATGGAGGCCCATTTAGCTCCAAATTAACTGGAAGGCTTAGAGAATAAGTGGTTTCAAGAGTACGGTGCTACTTGCCACAATTGACTATTGAACATGAAGTTCGATGACGGTCTTATAGCCAGAAATGACTTGTTAGTTGGCCGCCCCGCTCGTGCGATTTAACACCTTAAGACTCTTTTATTCATGCTATATTTAATGTCTGATCTATACCAACAAGGCAGAAACTGTGGACGATTTTGAGGTGAATATTAGACATGACATTGCGGGAATATTGAATTACTATAAGTGAAAAACTCATCGAAAATTGGGTCCAGACCGAGCTAACTGGAGAGGCTTGTTAGCGGGGGCCCAGGTTCACCTCGAACCTTAGCGGCTTACTGTCTCGGATATCCCACTGTATATTTTGGTAGTCCCAAATCTCTTTTGTGAAATCTTTCATCTAAGACTGTGAAAACTGCTGCTAATTCTTCACCGAGTTTTCAAGATTAGGAAGACAGCCGAGAATACCAAGTCGATACGCACCAATTTTTCAACAATTTTAAGATTGCGTTTGATAGCTATACAGACATTGAAATTTTTACATCCCTACCAAGCTCGCTCGACTAAGCAGATGAAAAACTCTCGTTTCTCTATTAAAGTCAGAAGAAACCTCACTAAGTCTTTTGATGTTAAAATGAGTCTTAGACAGGGCGACGCGCTATCATGCGAATTCTTTAACATCGTACTTGAAAGTATTGTATGCAACTCACAAGCCAACATCAGAGGCACAATATTTCTAAAACCTGTCCAACTATTCATCTTATGCTGATGGCAAGAAATAGGATCTCCAATGAATCCAAGTAATGACACAAGACCGGAAATTAAATAGAAAAAAAGCTCTTGCCATCCGCTGAAGAAGGAACTGTACAAGACCTACATCATATCTGTCCAGTTGTACGGCGCAGAGACATTAACATTCTCAAGGGTGGATGAAAGGCTGCAGGGTAACTCATAGCGAGGTCCATATGTATTTGTCGTGTTAGAAATGAGAGCCATGAAGGACTCAAACAAAAAAACAGACGACGTTGAAACAGTTGAAAAAGTGGCCAACGTGGAAGATTACAGATAGACAAGTCAAAGAGGCAATGTACATACAATAGATGACGTAGAGTACAATTAAAAAAAAACACAAATCATTTAAAGGACTGGTTCTTACAAAAGATATTGCCTAAAAGATATGGCTATATAATTATAACGCATATCACCAAACAACAGGAATTTTTTTGTCAGTACCTTTAATTGGTTAGCAGAGGATGATACTTACAGTACTCAGTCGCAAACACATGGATTAAGATACGAGTATATAGAAAATCTAAAGCTGATCCTTGCTGAAAGACATATTTTGGATAAATGAGGGAAGGCAGCCCAAGATGATGGAATAATTGGAATCCAACAAACCATAGTCCAGCTGATGTGCCAACAGTTTCCCAAAATTCGGAAATGACATAGGCTAGTGCATAACAGTTAAATATCAATTAAGAATATGGTGTATGCCTATACAGCACAAACTACTTCATATCGGCCAAAATTGGTGGTAGCTCTTGCGCAATGTCATGAGTTCTCATCGAAAATAGAGTTAGACCATCGTCCACGTAGGCTCTACAATGCGAACTGGAAAGCGTTCGTTATGTGTCATCGAGTGAAAATTTGACAGCCGACCATTAGCTGCCACTAAGGGGTTTCCAAAAATCGAAGTCCATGCGCGCCACGATATTACGATCATTTGTTCGCCATAAGTAAGTGCAGCTAGTCGGAAATTGAAATTTTGGATATGCCATTGACATTAGCTTTCGCTTTTTGTGCGTACGTGCATTTCGATTTATTAAACGAACAAAAAAACGTTTTCTTTCCAATTACAACCATTCAATGTTAGTTATTAGAGCTGCTAACTGATAACTATGTACTTGGTGAGCACGCAAAGGGCATTGACAACATCATTTGCACGTCGTATTGCCGTAATGAATTTTTTTTTTTGATATTTAAACTGGAATTCGGTTTTCTCGATCAGTATTTGAGTAAGGGTTCGAATGAGAATGACGGTATTAACAATTTAATAGGTGTGTTGCACTTTTGTCCATAAATCACATGGCCTACGAATGCTCTAATGAGTTTCATTTCATGTATGCATAAAACTGCTGAGAGGTATTTTAAAAAGTGAAATTTGGAATTTGATTCTCGTGAGATCTACTGAATTGACATAATCTCAGAGATTCGCCAGATTTGGGAATATAGACAGAGTTATTGTGAGTCAGCTAAGGGCTCACTTGTTGTAGAAATAGGGTTTGGGATATGAGTTTGTCATATGAGTTTGTCATATGCGGCGAAAATTTCTAGAAGATTAACCTACATACCAACTGCTTTTTAATGAAACGGTTGCATTGGGTACATCAAGTATACATACGAGTATATTTACAGCATCTTCACCGCATTTCAGAGTGATCTATGGTGTCATACGAAGCTGCCCCACATGTGTCATTGAAGTTTTCTTTGGTCTCACACCACCTTATTAATGCAAACAAGAGAGATGACAGTCACAGCACAATAGACTTCACAGGCTTCATTTCAGAGACTGCGAGTGAATGATCGCATACCAGCATAGTGAGCACTAAAAACGTTAAGCTCAAACCTGTTTGACTCCAAATCTGTGCTAAACTGCTTCAATGCTTTTCTAACTCTTGTTACTTATCTAAAACAAACTCTGGTGGGTGCCACGGCACTAATGTATTGAGGGCAGAGCCTTTCTCTGACATCCCGTATTCAGCAGTAATAATAAATTTAACAATCAAAAGTTGGAAGAACAAGGTGGGTCTATCCTATTGCGAGAATATACCGCGTCTTCAACAGGTTAAACAAGCTATGAAACCCTTCAAAAATAAATCCAAATTATGTTTTAACTTCCAAAGGAATGTTATCAGATGGCTGGTCAGCTTCCCAAGAAGACACTGTGAACATCAATATCACATAGACAAACTTAGAATTAGTCAGGAAACTGGATGTCGCCTTTTTTTGAGGACGACACAACCGCAGAATGAAAGCGTGAATAAATTGGATAAATAATAGCCGACATCCCGAAATCTTCAACTTCTGCAATAATGTAAGACCAAGTCACTTCGGGAATATCAAAACAATAAAACACTAAAGCATTTGCGATCTCCAAAAGATAGCTTTTGAAGATGGGACTGACATCTATAGAGGTCTACGACAAAAAAACATGGCGCGGAACGATTGAATTGGAAGAGTTTAAGCAGTCCTGAGAAACGTGATAAGCATCTACTCGTATGTTTAAAAAAATATTTTGTTCTTATAGACAAATGATAAATTATTAAACAACGCTAGCCTCTGTAGTGTCAACTGGTGTTTTTTTCCGCCTGTCTACTCCTTTTACTCAGAAGTTGGTTTACTAAGTGCAGCGCACGTATCACTACTCTACGTATAGAACTTGTGGAGTTGTAGAACATGAGTAAATTAAGTGAATCTCGAGAAGAGATGAGTCCTGAAACTAAAGGAAGCTCATCCTTTTCCTTTCTCCTCCCCTTGGCTGCAACAAGGTATTAACGACCCACTTCAAGGATCAGTCCGACTGCCGGCACAGTATCACCAATAATAACTCAGCCGTGAACGGAGTATCTGGATACCTAGCGACCTACGGATATCAACCTCTCAAAAAAAAAAAAAAACAAAACCCAATACCGGGCACTAATACAGTGACTGCACTGATTACCGGCAAAACTCCTGCAATGTCGTGCAAAGGTAAAACTGTGGCAGACCACGAATCTAAACCCTCAAGGAGAGGCAAGACTGTGGCAAGCCACGCTCCTACCACTTCCCCCACCTCTGCAGCAGGTCACTGTCTTCCTGCCGATACAAAAAGTCCTCCTTCAAAAGAGGAATCAAAGGCTTAGCCGCATCGGCAAGCCCCTTCCAAGGCACTCTACTCCAGATGCCGAAATGCTGTACGCATAATCAAAACCATCGCATCAATTCCGGAGGTCGAGGGAACTGCGAACATGAAGAGCAAAATAGAGTGCGCCAGCCACATCCTTAAAGACGGATTATCCACTGCTCCCAAAATGCCGTGCCGGTTCCCAAGAGGCCCAAAATGTGAAACCTCGAAAACCCCCTGGACTTACCATCTCTGAGGTCTTTTAGGAAAGTTCGAAAATACGCTATACGATAAAAACGATGTCGATGGATCAATACTACCTGAACGGTGGCAGTTTGTCGAGATAAAGCTTTCGGTCAACTTCTTCGCCAGCATGCGGGAAAACCCCTGACCACCCTCCATCACAAGCGATTTTGGCTGGTACCAAGGCCACGTCAAGCTTATCGCTTGTGTCAACAAAGATCCCTCTATCTTTACAAAAAAAAGCCGTAGGTGGATTAGGAGAGGCTTGGCCGGGTGCAAAGCTCGAGGTCATGGTTAAAGAGGAAATCCCTAGTAGACCTACAACCCGCGCCTGGATCCCAGCCTGGCCTTCCTCCCCAGAAACTATTCCGAAGATCATCAGGCTCATTAACACGACCTCTTCGACTCATGACTGGAAGGTCGCCAAACTGAAGGAAATAAGGGGCCCTTACCAAAGGCATGATTCGGTTCCTTTTCGAGTCAGACCTATAAGTCTATCATCTTTCCTTCCGAAAATTCTAAAGCGACTGATTGATATCCATTTACGATCTAAAATTTTTGTCTACGCTCAACATGCCTATTGTAAAGGAAAGCCGATGGAAACGGCTCTACATTCACTGACTAGCCACATCGAACGATCCCTACATTATAGAGAGTAGACATTCCTGGACATAGAAGTAACTTTAACAACGTCAACAGATCCGCAAACCCGACCACGCTGTCAACTCTAAAGGTAGATAGATCACTTAAGGGAGTTGATCAGTCTTATGCTGAATAGCAGGGTAATCAACTCCTAACTAGGTGGAGCTTCTGCTAAAAGCGAAGCGAAGCAGGTGGTAGGAGGGCGATTGCCTATGCAGTTGGCGTTGCTATAGCCGTCTCAAGTAAGAAATTTAATATCATTAAAGAACTCCTACAGCTAAACCTTAACAGATTAACCCGTTGGGCGGATCGCCCTCAATCAACGGTACCAGTTAAGTCTTCTCCGATACAGCGAAATATCTTACAGGAAACTAAACTGGAAAGTTAACATTCAAAATATGTAGAGTAAAGAAAGCTACAGTAGTTTTAATGTCTTGCAAAAAAGCCATTGGGAACAAATAGGGCCTTCAACTCCGCATTATCCACTGGCTATACCATATGTCACGGTTATAAGATCGATATTCAACTACGGGGTGGTTGTCTGGTGGATAGCCTTAGATAAAACAGTCAACTGCAGCAAACTAAGCAAAGTTTAAAGAACAGCATGTCTGTGCATAGGTGGAGCCTTAGGTACTACCTCCCCCGCAGCACTGGATATTTTATTTCACTTGACACTTTCAGCAGACAAGTGGCTGCTAACACAGGTATTTGCCTTAAAACAACCAAATAAATTATTTGGTCACGCTAACATCCTTAATACACTAGAGATCTTTCCAGAGAACATCGATTGAACTACGCCCCAATATTGGTTTGACAAAGACTTCCATGCAAGAGTCCCCTCTAGATCCTACTGGGAGGAAGATTCTTTCATGGATGACAAGCCAACCCACTTCTACAGAGATGGATCAAAAACTGATAGCGGGTTTGGTGGCAATGTTTTCTCAGATAAGCTTAATCTAAGTTTCTCCTTCCGTCTTCCAAATCACCGTAGCATGTTCCAGGCGGAAATTTTGGCGATTAAAGAAGCCCTGTCCTAGCTGAAGAAAAACTCCTTATCCCTGGACTCAGTCTCACGAAATTCTAGAACCGCCCTTGACTGGCGATCATCTTTTAGAGAGATGACAGAGCACCTCAAAACATTCCAAGGAATTGTAGGGGCGACGAATTCGCCAATATTAGAACCACTCCACCTATCCTACCGGAAAAAGGTAGCATCGGTATACCAATCGCTACGTGTAAACTAATACTAAAGCTGGATGCTAGTAGAAGAACAAACCTTAGGTGGACTGTTGGATCAACCTTTCTAGGGAACAAACAAATCTGGCCAAAGCTGGATCTGAATGGCACTGCCTTATAGGCAAGCATGCAAGAAGGCTTGTTGTCTTTATTAATGATTACTGCAGAAGCTGCATGGATGAGGAGGAGGCAATCCTCTTGTACTTGTCCAGCTCTCTCCTAGAGAAGGAAACTCCACTTAGGAGCTTTCTTCTACAACGTCTGAAGCAATCTAAACAAAATCGACCTTATCAGTTTCAGAAGATCAAAATGGTTCCAAGAGTAGGAGGATCACAGATCCACGTGGCATCACTATGGACTAATAGGCCTAAATGTATTGGTTTCTCCCAACAGTCACTTTTACTTAACCTAACTCAAGTGCAGCACAGAGCTGCCTCGCTTAAGGATGGCTCTCACGGGTCGTTGAAATTAAAATCCTCACTTTCAGTTTTTTAGTTTATATGCATTTTTATTTATATCACTTATTTTACTCTTAAATGCTATACAAAAAAAAACGCTTAAAAATTAGCTTAATTAACTTAAAATAATCTTATTCTAACTTACTGGCCCCATGCGGGCACTCTAAGTTAAACCTAATACTTAAATTATGTCTTTCGACGTATCTTATATTACATGTTTATACTATGTCTATTCATTATAATTAAAACTAAGAAAATATTTTTTAAGAAAAACTTAGTATCATGACTTATATTTTTTTTAACTTATTATAAAACTTAAAACTAAAACTTACAAACTACCTAAGAATAAATCTTAATTTACTTAACCTACTTACATCTAATACATAATATATACATATATAATATATATACATTATATATATATATGTAATATATAAATACATGTACATACATATATATTTCTTTTTTATTGTTTTTTTTTTTCGCTTAAATCTAACTTAATTCTACCTAAAACTATGTAAGCCGGCCAACGCTAAAACAAAAAAATTTAGGCTGACCCACTTTGCTTCGCAAGAAGCTATCTATTTCTGAAGGAGTTCGACGACTAAGCATCCTCGCCTTCATCAAGCCACCAAAATTGCTGGTGCTGCTGAGCAACATCCCTCCTATCATGACTCCCTACCGCCCTACTGAACCGGAGACGCTCCGCACTGCCATGTGCGACGTCTCTGTCGTAGTTGAGTCGCCTGTCCGCAGTTGTTCGAGCGACGTGGAAGATTAGCGGCACCGCCAATCTGTCCTGGATCAGACCTTTACTATCTAGATAGAGGAACGCTTCTGGAGGAATAAAGCCGTCAAGGCGAGCTCTCTCGTGATACATATAATTGGGGTATTAAGCCCCTGAGATTAGGTTGTTCGATGAGGTCATTGCTCTCGCAATGTGCCTTCGAGTCAACTTAATGATGAAATTGTCCACTCTTATCAGGTTCGCCGTATTGTACAAGACCTCATTAGGATAGAATTTTATGTACTCAGAGTCTGGTGTTCTGTATAAGCGAAGACAAGTCCTAAGACAAGCCCTCTCAAACACCCGAATCTTTTCCAATAAACTTGCTCTCACGTTGAACCACACGGGACACCCAAATACAAGCATGGGTCTGATAAGGGCCATGTAACAGATTACCTTCACCCCCGCATCGAGTTGGCTGTTATAAAACAGTCTTTTTGTAAGGGCAAAAGCACCTTTGGCTTTGGCCAGAGCAATATCTATATATTTGTTAAAATACAGATATTGATCTAGCCAGATGCCAAGGTATCTGACTACATTTCGACAAGCAAGTGGCTGTTAATGTTGTCCGACGATAGAGAACTTTCGCCAATTCTTTCTGGTATCCCTAGAGGCCCCAGACAAAGGCGTCCTAAACAGAATGGTTTCCGATTTCTGGAAGTTGATTTTCAACTTCCAGTCATCGCAATATTGTTTAATTTTATCGAAGTCACTCTGCAAAAGTATGTTAATGACCTCAATCTTTGGACCTGATCTGTACGCGATTAAGTCGTCTGCGTACGCTATGGCATGGTGAAGTGAACCTATCAGATCACTTGTGTAAATGTTGAATAGGATCGGCAAATTTACCGCACCTTGTTGCAGACCGTTTTTAATGTTAAATATTCCAGCGGAAGTCACATCGCCATTCTTCACGATGAACTGTCTACTGGAGAGCATATCAAAAAGAATATACAGAAGTGGTTTACTAATGCCCAACCTGTCCAGCTTGAAAAAGAGTCCCTCTAACCATACGGTATCGAAGGCCTTTTCCAAGTCAATCAGGCAGGCACCAGTGCACTGGTTCTTGCCTTTGTTCCATTGGATATCAGAAACCAGTTTAGACACAGCATGAATGATGTCATGCCCCGCCTTGAAACCGAATTGATTATCCGGAACTATATGTTTGTCCTCATCCCACTTAGTTAGGACTCTATTGATTACCTTCTCGAAAACCTTACTGATGTTTGGAAGAAGACTGATCGAGCGGAGATTCGCCGGATTGGAAGTAACTTTATTCCTGTTGGGAATGGGATGTACCACCGCAGTTTTCCAATGCATTGGATAATGTGCATTATTCATTGCATTATTAAACAGGTCCACCGCTTCTAGTGGGAGATGTCGAAGCACAATGTTCGGTATTTCATCGGTTCCCACTGATTTCTTACTTCTAAGCGATTCGAAGATCGTTTGGAGCTCTTCCTTCGAAATGAACGGTGGTAATACCGTTTCGTTGGTGTTGACATTATTTGCCATATTCTCGTCACTGAACTGGGTGAAACCCGAGTTCTCGAATCTCCAATTCACAATTTCATTTCGAAGGCAGAAATTGTGCACAAGGACTCGACTCTCCAGGTCGTGGTTCGGGCCAATGATGTCATTCGCCTTGTACACTTCCTGGAAAGTCGCTCCTATAGCCTCTACCTTCTCCTGCGGACCCTCGATCACAAAGAAGTTGTCATCATCAACGGCCTCATTTGGATCGATTCCTGCTGCTATGAGTATGTGCTCGTTGTCCGTCGTTCGGGCGATTTTAAGACACGCAAGGTCGTTTTGATCTTTTCTCCGGAATATTTTATTTATTTGCGGGAACATATTCGGGTTGCTGGTGTTTACAGCCCGTATTTTGTTGTTCCAATACAAACTTACAGAATTTCTGTAATTTTCCTTTATTAATGTTTGGAGGTTTTTAATCGACGACTTCAATGTCATGATCTCCGGGTTATGTCTGTCAGTAAACTGTCTGTACAAGGTTTTTAGTCTTGACAGCAGTCTGCTTTTATGTCGGTGCAGTGCGTCAATAGTTGCGTTGCGGAATAAGTCTTCGTTGTCAGTGTGTTGATACCGAGGTATCGTTTTGTCCATTGTTCGTTTGATTGTCTCGTCCATTAGTCTTAGGTATCTGTCAATCTCCTCGTTTGACAGATTTCTATTGGACGGTGGGTAGAGCGAATTCGAGGTGAGTGCTCTCGTCAGCGTTCGGGAGAAGTGCGTCCAACGCACCCTACTATAGTTGTAGGAATGCCTTTGAACAAACTCATCCAATTCCGCAGTTTCGTTGGGAACAGTTATTTCGGTGCTGAGACCGCAATGATCACTGTCATACACGAAAGTTTGTAGACAGTTTGTGGTTTGTTGGTTAGTGCACGTCAGTTGTATTCGTGAGTCGAACAACAGGAACAACAACTGTCCGTCGCTTTGAGGCCGAGTCGATACATCACACTGTGCCGACCCCACCAATTGAGTAGTATGTTCCCTCTAGTATTTGGTGTATTATTTCCCCAATCTCTATGTTTAGCGTTGAAATCTCCGCCGATAATAAAATAATTGTCTTCCAATTCCAGCTTCAGGAATCGAAAAAGTGCCTCGAGCTCTGATATGAATAAGGTGGATTGAGTAGCCTTAGGTGAAAAAAAAAATCCTCACTTAGGTTTATGCTAATGTACAACGTTGTCTTCTGTGGTAAACTCATATAACCGACTGGTTATAGGCATCAGATATTCTGCAAAGCTAAGTTGAATCAGTCCTTTTTACCAAACGCTGTCGAATCCGTTCTCGACATCCAGGAGGCAGGTCACTGTTGTTTTATTTTTGTCAGGACATCGGGTAACATTATTATGAAGCTGCCACAGGGGATGAATTGTTGAATTTTTTGGTCAAAATTCATACTGATATGCTGGCAGAATTTTCCTCTCCTCGCATAGAAGGTGGATTTTCTTAAGCATAATTGATTGACCTATGCATTTCGTACTTTGTAGAATTAAAAAAAAAAAGTTACTGAGTCGGCCATTAGAAATTAAGGAATTGTTTCGGTAATGGCTCTACAACAGATATAAGCAGCATGGTCGGCGAAGCCGTGACTACTATTGTATGTAAATTACAAATATCGAACAAGCCTGAGCCAAAAACCAAACAATGGTGGCAAAAAAGTCAGCCACAACACTATGAACACCAATTTTGCCAGCCAGCGACAGCGGGTATTTCTAAGTACCTAACCTGTGAACTTCAAGGTAATAAAGAGCATTTATAGATTCACATCTTATCTGGTTGGTTCTACCAGATAAGATACCAGATACCAGATAGCAGATACCAAAACTGGGAACAATTGACAACACATTTGGTTTGAGAGTAACCGCGACTCGAATGATAGTCACATGGAACGTTTACCAGTACCCATGAACATTTACCATTTACTTAACTTCTTACCACTTTAATGAGGCACAAGTGCCTAATTAAAGGCGTATGTTATATATCACCTTCTTCATCTTCAAAAATCACTTGGACTGCTTCACAGACGCGACATCCAACGTCTACCACTAGTAATGGATGACGACAGATGTTCGTTCAACCTACGAGTATTTGTTTGGACAACATATTTTCAGATTTATATTTAAACTACTCGCACAATAGATCTGATTGTATCAACTCTAGTGACCTTTTTTTTCTAAGCTTTCTTCCATTTGACCCTAAAATGACGCTGAGTAAAACATTTTTTTCTAATTATATTGTAAACATGTCTTAAACAGATCTTCCCTTTCCGAAATTGAGACACGTTGCACATCACTACTTCAATCAAGCTATGATGCAGTGCTTCCATCCTCAAATTCAAACGCACCCCAATTAAAGGGTTTACGGAGAAAGAGAAAAAGCTAAAAGAGTTACAAGAGTTAAATACCCATCAAAATATTTGCTGCCAAATAGAAACCATACAGTGGAAAAAATTAAATTTTTATCTATGGTATTGAGCCCATAAGGGGGTTGTTTAACCTCTAGCCGTAAGAACTATAGAAGATACATTGGCCACATTTAACATACGATAATTGTTGCAACTCAAGTAAATGCAGATGAGGTTATGCTAGTCTTCTTCCACAGGAAATAAGGTACTCCAGCTTGTGAAACAGTTGAAAGTCTAACATTGAAAGCCGTCGAAAACAGACAGACTGTCATATCAATGTTGGTATCACTATTCAGCAAAAGGTAAGTTATCTAAAAATATATCTGTTATGTAGAAAAGAATTTATTTTTAGACGCCTTCTAGACTATATGTTGCTTTCCTTATTCCAAATCGTATCTGCCTCATTCCTCGAATCTGCTTTATACATGGTG
This sequence comes from Volucella zonaria, assembly GCA_963966105.1. Classification (NCBI taxonomy): domain Eukaryota; kingdom Metazoa; phylum Arthropoda; class Insecta; order Diptera; family Syrphidae; genus Volucella; species Volucella zonaria. The sequence continues at coordinate 67,941,344 of OZ014534.1, read as the reverse complement.
CTAACAGATTTAAGTGTTACCGGACTGTATAGGTTGAGAAAATGAAAAAAACTCTATCCCTGTTCAGAATCTTCAAGACGTCTGTTCCCATTAAGAATAAGGAGCTCCATAGACATGCAATTACTTCATCAACAATTTTAAAGGCGCTGGAGGGGTGTTGTTACCTTCCGAACAGGAGCATGTATCTTCATGGTGGAATCAAATCAGAGCACAGAGCACCTCTGTAGGTGATATTAGACATTGTTGATAGATACTAGTGTGTTGGTAATTTGTCCTTGTAACTGCAAGGATTTTATAATGACCACCACAAGTAGCTGTTCCCAATCCCAATAATCCATTTTTGGAATACTTTTTCAAGTATTTCTGAAATTATTGCTGGAACAACTGTCATTTCTGAATTTTACATATAATAGTCCTCCCATTTATTAAAAGATAGTAAACACTAAAATTTAACTATGTATAGTAATCCAAATTCAATGCCCAAACACAGGACAGACTCAGTTTTAACTTAGATTTCCTTCTGCATATCCAAGCTCTGGTGTTAGATGTCTTATGCTATTCATTTGCGATCACTGTTTAATGAACAACCGAGCTACTGGACACCTTGCTTAAAATATATCAAGAAATACAATACGGTTATTGCTCACCAATTATAGAAACCGACAGTGACAATATTATCAGATCTGGTGTGAAAAGTTTATTAGTTTTCGAAAAGTCTTGAACCAGAACATAATTGGAGTTGAAGTGAATACATGAAAGCACTCTACCGGTTACGCCAGGCTTAGAGTTTCAGAGCAAAGGAACTTCCCACAAACAAAGACTTTGCGACCATCAGACCCGTTTAGGATATAATAGGCACGTAGGCGAGGTGAAAGAAGTTTAAAAACAAATCTTTCCTAGTGTTGGAAATCTTGAAAGTTTTTTTCGGAAACATAAAATAGATATTACGAAAGGCGTAGTGTTTTAAAATCCTTATATCGAAGGGCTTGTCTTCCTTTTTGGGTCTATAACTTACTTTGCGGTTTGCTAAGAGATGGCGTAACTTGTATTATTCTATTGTTATAATTCCATTGAAACATGCGTTGGAAAGCTACTGTCATTGAACGTCATTTCAGTTTATGTCATTCATTTGAAGCGTAAACAACAATAATTTTTTTTCACTCAAATATGTCGAACTTTGTGCCTGAAAAAGTGTTTTTGCGGGGAGTCCTTCTTCATTACTTTAATATGAAGAAAACTGCTGCCGAAAGTCATCGTATTTTGGTGGAAGTTTATGCTGAACATGCGCTACCTGAGCGAAAGTGCCAAAAGTGGTTTGCACGATTTAAAAGTGGTGATTTTGGCTTGGAAGACGATGAACGTCCTGGGCAGTCAAAAAAGTTTGAAGATGAAGAACTGGAAGCATTACTCTATGAAGATTGTTGCCAAACACAAGAAGAGCTCGCAGAATCTTTGGGTGTCACTCAAGCAGCCATTTCAAAACGTTTAAAAGCAGCTGGATATATTCAAAAGCGTCGAAAGGCGGTTTTGCATGTCCGAAATGCTGCTGGAACGCCACAAAAGGAAGTCATTTTTGCATCGGATTGTTACTGGTGATGAAAAATGGATCCATTACGACAACCCCAAGCGCAAAAAATCATATGTGAAACCCGGCCAACCAGCCAAATCAACGGCAAAGCCGAATATTCATGGCGCGAAGGTAATGCTCTGTATTTGGTGGGATCAGATGAGTGTGCTGTATTATTAGCTGCTAAAACCGGGTGAAACCATCAATGGACAACTAATTATAAGCCGATGAATTATAGAATGCTCATAAATTTATCTAGTGGTACATACCATATTACTTCTGCGCCGCTGGTGAAATTGGATATTTTTGTGAACTTTAAAACCGTTTAGAGACCGCTCTATTTTGTATCACTTATTTGTACTGCCCATCGCTAGCTCCAACTTTTCCCATTGGTATTGAGGCTATCCACAAATCAAATCTACATAGGAGCGGAATTGCTGATCAGCTTGACCATATGCCATCGAACGGAGTTTTAGTTTTAGTTTTAAATGCATTTTTATTTTCTAAATAATTAACTCTTACATACTAACAAAAAATGCTTAAATGCTAGCTTAAAATTACTTAACAAACTTATACTAACTTACTGGCCCCACACAGGCACTCTAAGCTACTCTAAATTCTTATATCTATGTCTTTCGACTTTATTTATATTTTATGCCATCGAACGGAATATGGTAAGTAATAATCGGACAGTGCAATATCTGGGGAATATGGCGGGTAGGATAGGACTTCCCATTTGAGCGTTTCCAGGTAGGTAGTGTGAGGCCGAACGTTGTCATGCTGCTCGTGCCTCTGCTCGTATTGTGGCCGTTTTTCGCATGCAATCGCTTGGAAATGGCTTGCCAAGTAAATTCTAATGCTGAAGCAAGTTCTTCTTGCGTTTGGCGCGGATCCTAATCGAGCAATGCCTCCAATTTAGCGACTTCGAAGCATTTTGCCCTTCCTTCACGCGGACGGTCGTCAACATCGAAATCACCGTCTTTGATGCGACGAAAACAATCACGGCACGTTGTTTCACTTTTTCACGTTTTCTTCGAATGAAAGAAGAAAATGAACCCTGGAAGAAGGGTTGACGATTATTTGGCACAAAATCAGACATTTTCACACAACTAAAAGTATATGACGCCAAAAGAAAATCACTAATGTGTCAAAACCATGTGTTTAAGCTTGGCTCATGACGTTTTGGATATGTCAAAATCGACCAGCACTTACTGCTGCAGCCATCTATTGACAGAATTTAGTTGCGAACCTAGTAATATTTTCTGACTTCCTTAGGGTTTTCATCCCCATCGCTGTCAATTTATCGTTACGCTTCTCTTACGTCGTCTAACACTGCAATGTGTATATTAAAGCCGAACAAGCGACTGTTGTGCTTAATAAATCTTTACAGGCCGTCCCCACAGGACATGAACATGCCCAGTGAAGACACAAAAATTCATGCCCAAAATAACATCAGAGCATGGATGTTCACTTTTATGTCAAGACATGAGAGTGGATGGAAATCAGGGCATGCATCTGACATTTTGTGTGTATGTGAGTTGTTTTCTGTTGAATGCAGTGGTAAACGTATTTTTTTCCAGAATGGCGAGTAAAAAGGAGGCATGAACATCTGCTCGCAAAATGAATTGTTTTGATATGATTTGCCCTGTCAAGACAGAAAAAAGTATGGCAGACTAGATGTCAGATGTTATGTCGGATATAGTTCTGTCTCGTGGAGATGGGCTGTTAAGTTTAAGCGGCGTTTATCTACCAAAAAATATTGCAAATTTGTTAGAGCCACTTAAGATACTTCACGATAACTCTCACTGACAGAGACTAAGTATCAGAAATATACATATTCATCTGCAATTCTAAATAATGTGATAGCAGTCCACCAAATTCCAGGGGCATCGATAAAAAATCAGGATCCAAAGCTTGCTTCAAATGTCATATTAGGCATTGCTGTGCCAAGTGATATCTTGCCATCAACTGTATTAAATGTGAAAACCACATTAAAAATTTTTTCCATGAACATATTGGATAGAACATGCAGGCAGTTTTTACAAGAAGCAAACAAAAATCATCTTAAAATATGCAGACGAGTTTGTAGAATATCTTCAAAAGCTGATAAACTGATATACCTTAGAGAGAATCATATAGTGTGAGTCCTACAGCCTAGCTTAGCGCAAGTCGGTTTCGAAACTGCTGCAGAGGAACAGCCCCATAGCTTGTCATTAAAATTTTTGTGAGTAAGGTCACCAACAACAACGTACGGAATACCTGAAAAATCAGCAAGAATCATGCAAGTCAAAATCAAATTAAATCAAATTTATCTTCGGCACTAAATTATGAAAAAGGCTAACCGCTAAAATGGGATATTTCAGGTCTTTGTTTTGATTTTGAGCCCACTTTTGCTATAATTCACTTGAGATCCAAGAGAACCTCATCCTAGAATGAGTCGTATCATATTCGAAAACATACATCGTACACCGGATATCATATCCTGCTTTTAGGGATATATTATAGCAATCCAATTTAAATTAAATGAAAACACCACCAAGGTGAAGTAATGTGCTTACGTGTACATCGAGCACCCAAATTAAATCATCGAATATTCCCTCCAGCCAAAAGTTCGAATAAAAAAGATCAAAGTCACCGGTAAAACACTGATAATGTCAGTTTTACCATACGAGGACGAAATCTGTATAATAAACAAGACATCACAATAGACAAATATATGTAGATATGTCTCCGCGAAGAATGAATTAAGTTGAAGCTTTGAGATACATTTACAAATCGCCATATTATGTATAAGGTAATACCTATAATTAGAAAGATCATTTTCGGTTAAAGGATCCAATGGATCCTGGTTTTTCCAACAGAAGCAGCAAGATTACGATTGTAAAGCAACAGTTCTGCTTCTTTCTCATTGAGCTGTTCTCCGTAAAATATTGTAGATTCCTCTCCAGAGATTCTAAATTAAATTTGCAACGTTTGTCCCTTGATTCTGTTTATATACAAAATGCTGTACAAATACCTCTCGTCAATAAGGTTGAGATTAATTTTGGTATTACCAGTTGCTCAGTCAGAAGTCAGAGGTTGTTGTCCGCCAACAACATAGTCATCGGGACGTCAGCATCCAAATCTTTTTCATTTAAAGATTGCGGATTAATTTAAGTTCTTCATTCATCAATGGAGCTCTTCAAATATGGTGACCAAATCATCAACCAAGTATGGGTGGAAGAAAGTATGCCCGGTGACTGGACTATCAGTTCCATATGCCCCATCAACGAAACAGGCGATCCTATGTCTTCAAGAACTATCAAGACATATCTCCACTTAATGTCGCATAGATTATCCTATCCAATGTTCTGTGTGAATATCTCAAACCATACTGCAACACCCTAATCGGCACGTACTAGTGTGGCTTTCGGCCCGGCAGATCAACGATAGACCAAATTTTCACACTGAGACAAACCCTGGAAAAAACCAACGAATTTCAGGTCGAGAGTCACCACTTATCCATCGACTTCAAAGCCGCGTATGATAGTATTCATCGTCAGAAGCTCTATACGGCGATGGCCGAATTCGAGATGTGTCGCGTGACGTTGGAAAACACGCGCTGCAATTTACTAATCGCCATTCTGCCTTCAGATTACCTTGAGAACTTCTTACTTCTGTTTTACTTCACATTATTTCAAACAATAAACTTAAAGCTAATTATTAAGTTAAGTATAAATAATTATATAACATTTAGTTTAAATATAACAAAGCTTTGATATTATAAAATGAAATAGTTATAGTAGATACAAATCTGTTTCCCAGTGGTAAAAGTAGCGATTGTATCGTGTTCGATCTATAGAATACGTAACAATTCAACTGTTGAGACGCATCCAAATACGTGATCAAAATAGTTTTGTATTTTCATTTACAAAAGATGTTACAACAGATGTTAACCCAACAGAACTTGACGTTAGAAAATCAAATTAATGTCACCTAAAATGAAAGGACTCGCGGCACGTGCACTATTTAAAAAAACTGAAATTTCATTAATAAATGCTTGAATCGGTTGTACAATAAATGAAGTCGGTAAATGTACATAAAATTAAAAATCTCATTGCAAAAACTGCAAGAGATCTTTATAATATCCACACTTGGCAGACTATAAGGTTTTACGCCACACCTTTACAAATCTCGTACAAAAATTCTTACTCCACCTACAGTATACGAATCATTAGGATTAGCACACAAATTATGATCTGGCAGATTGTAGTTATCTACTTCGCTGGATTAAATCCAAATTTCGGAAAGAAAAATCATGTCAGGCAATTATTCGAAAGCATCAAGATTGCAAGCTAAATAAATATATCAATGTTATTCCGCAGACTATAAACTTTTTGATGTACAATGTATACAGTCAGTATTTGCCGATAACATGTTTTAGACCTTTGTTGTCGTTGCCTGTCTTCAAATATAGAGTCACAATGGGATGTCCGTTTCGTGTAGCATTGGAATGACGCCAAGTGAATTGTACAATATAAGGTCTCCTTCTCGTCCTTAGACGAGGTTCCAATGAAGTGCAACACTCAAGTCTGCAATTTGGCCGTAGAAATCTTTTTGCCATGAGACTACCAGAAAGTAAAACACTTGAGTGAAGTTAAAGTTAGCAGTAGTCCTACGGTTATATGGACTCTTAGAGAGTCTTTTGAGCAGTAATATATTACAAATTAAGGAAGTCGTATTCACCCGCTACTAACCATCTTGTTCGACCTACGAGTATTGAAATCTGGCGGAGCTCTGATTCCTATTCACATTCCGGAAACCACTCATTGTCTAAGTGCAATAGTCACAAATCCTCAATACACTATCATCCATCATCCACGGTGCAGCGTATTCTAGATAACGGGAATTTTTCAGTAACACAGGATGCTAATCCAGGTTGCCTAGCCTACAATTGACCGTACTTATTATCTTGGGAAGAATGCATAAGAGTTTATGCATATATTGTAGTTTTCTGGCGACTGCTTGAGACTTTATCATGAAATTTATTATTGCGCTACTGACCCAAACCAAGTTTTGACAAGTCATTAATTCCGCGAACACAATATGTTGGCACCTGGTAATTTGAGCACAGCTACATTCTTTGCTATTTGATCAGCTGGCGTACATGTCATTGAGAACGGACAACAAATAACTGTGTCGACTGCAGAGCCCAATAGCGACACTGACTTAAGAGTGTTAAAATTCGTCCTTCGATAACGACAATAAAATGTGACAGTCAACGATCAAGAGGAAGGAAATGTAGATACCGAAAAACACTCACTTCAGAGGCAGCAAGAAAATATCGTGGATAGAATAGATGGTTAACTTAATGAACAGTCATATCGATGATGGTATCAACAGTTGTGTAAGCAGTTGAATCAACCGTGGCATCAGTAGTTCCAGCCGGTCAATAATAATTAACAGGCCGCTTCTAAGAACTACTTATAAGTATTTGAAATATTATTTACATGGATATGTTAATCGAATGACTATGCTCGTCTTAAATATGACAAAAGTTAGTACCTGTTCAATAAGGAACAACTCTGTAGACGATGAAATATATGTAAACTAAGTCGCAGCTTCGTTGGTATTCGCAATCAATACAACCCGTAGCAATTTGAAGACTGAACTATATTACTAGCTTACTTAACGGGCTTCCGACCCGTGAAGAGTCTCTGCTCGAGACACTGCAGTCTTCCATCCTCTGCGATCCCGTGCACGCTGTTTCCAGTTATCTGGACCAAGCGCACTGGCATCCGCCATGGCTTTGTCTTTAAAACGGAGGTTCGGCCTTCCTTGTCGTCTCGAACCTGGGGGATGGGAATCGAAGACCCTCTTAGCTGGAGCATTATTGTCCAGTCGCTCGATGTGGCCGAGCCAATGTAGTCGACCTATTTTGGCTTTTTAGACTACATCCACATCTTGATACAGTTCATAGAGTTCGCGGTTGTATCTTCTTCTCCATTCGCCCTCCTCGTACACAAAACCTAAAATCCATCAAAGAATTCTTCTTTCGAAGGAGCCCAGTTTCAGTTCTCCTTTCCTGCTTATTTCTAGCACTCGGCGCCATACAGCAGAACTAGCAGGATAAGGGTTTTGTAAAGCATACTCTTTATCCTTCGAGTTAGGAGTTTTGAGCCCAATTGTTTTGCCAGACCGAAATAGCGACGGTTCGCTAGGGAATGTCATTCGTGGAGTTCACGTTTACTTCGAGGAAGGAGAACTCCTTAACTACCTCGAAAGTGTTGCTATCAATAGACTTGGTTTGTTGTTGATATCATGTACTTAATCTTATCCTCGTTTTCTTCAAGGCTAACAAATCTCGCTTGTTCTTCAATCGCCGTGAAAGCCTCTATCACGGCATGCTGGGAACGACCGATGATGTCAATTTCGTCCGCATATCCCAGACCTGTTGAAGATAGTACCTTCCGTATTGACACGTATCTGCTCCAGTGCGCATGGATTGAAGAATTCGCATGGTAGCCCATCTCCTTGCCGAAATCCGGTGCACGTTTGAAATACTCGTAGTTCGGCGGAGCTACTTCCAAATAGCATATTGCAGCGCGTGTTTTCCAACGTCACGCGACACATCTCGAATTCGGCCATCGCCGTATAGAGCTGCTGACGATGAATACAATCATATGCGGTCTTGAAGCCGATGAATAGGTGGTGGGTCTCGACCCGAAATTCGTTCGTTTTTTCCAGGATTTGTCTCACTGTGAAAATTTGGTCTATCGTTGATCTGCCGGGCCGAAAGCCATACTAGTACGTGCCGATTAGGGTGTTGCAGTATGGTTTGAGATATTCACACAGTACATTGGATAGGATAATCTATGCGACATTAAGCGGGGATATGTCTCAATAGTTCTTGAAGACATACGATCGCCTTTTTTGTAGATGGGGCATATGGAACTGATAGTCCAGTCACCGGGCATACTTTCTTCCACCCATACTTGGTTGATGATTTGGTCACCATATTTGAAGAGCTCCATTGATGAATGAAGAACTTAAATTAATCCGCAATCTTTAAATGAAAAAGATTTGGATGCTGACGTCCCGATGACTATGTTGTTGGCGGACAACAACCTCTGACTTCTGACTGAGCAACTGGTAATACCAAAATTAATCTCAACCTTATTGACGAGAGGTATTTGTACAGCATTTTGTATATAAACAGAATCAAGGGACAAACGTTGCAAATTTAATTTAGAATCTCTGGAGAGGAATCTACAATATTTTACGGAGAACAGCTCAATGAGAAAGAAGCAGAACTGTTGCTTTACAATCGTAATCTTGCTGCTTCTGTTGGAAAAACCAGGATCCATTGGATCCTTTAACCGAAAATGATCTTTCTAATTATAGGTATTACCTTATACATAATATGGCGATTTGTAAATGTATCTCAAAGCTTCAACTTAATTCATTCTTCGCGGAGACATATCTACATATATTTGTCTATTGTGATGTCTTGTTTATTATACAGATTTCGTCCTCGTATGGTAAAACTGACATTATCAGTGTTTTACCGGTGACTTTGATCTTTTTTATTCGAACTTTTGGCTGGAGGGAATATTCGATGATTTAATTTGGGTGCTCGATGTACACGTAAGCACATTACTTCACCTTGGTGGTGTTTTCATTTAATTTAAATTGGATTGCTATAATATATCCCTAAAAGCAGGATATGATATCCGGTGTACGATGTATGTTTTCGAATATGATACGACTCATTCTAGGATGAGGTTCTCTTGGATCTCAAGTGAATTATAGCAAAAGTGGGCTCAAAATCAAAACAAAGACCTGAAATATCCCATTTTAGCGGTTAGCCTTTTTCATAATTTAGTGCCGAAGATAAATTTGATTTAATTTGATTTTGACTTGCATGATTCTTGCTGATTTTTCAGGTATTCCGTACGTTGTTGTTGGTGACCTTACTCACAAAAATTTTAATGACAAGCTATGGGGCTGTTCCTCTGCAGCAGTTTCGAAACCGACTTGCGCTAAGCTAGGCTGTAGGACTCACACTATATGATTCTCTCTAAGGTATATCAGTTTATCAGCTTTTGAAGATATTCTACAAACTCGTCTGCATATTTTAAGATGATTTTTGTTTGCTTCTTGTAAAAACTGCCTGCATGTTCTATCCAATATGTTCATGGAAAAAATTTTTAATGTGGTTTTCACATTTAATACAGTTGATGGCAAGATATCACTTGGCACAGCAATGCCTAATATGACATTTGAAGCAAGCTTTGGATCCTGATTTTTTATCGATGCCCCTGGAATTTGGTGGACTGCTATCACATTATTTAGAATTGCAGATGAATATGTATATTTCTGATACTTAGTCTCTGTCAGTGAGAGTTATCGTGAAGTATCTTAAGTGGCTCTAACAAATTTGCAATATTTTTTGGTAGATAAACGCCGCTTAAACTTAACAGCCCATCTCCACGAGACAGAACTATATCCGACATAACATCTGACATCTAGTCTGCCATACTTTTTTCTGTCTTGACAGGGCAAATCATATCAAAACAATTCATTTTGCGAGCAGATGTTCATGCCTCCTTTTTACTCGCCATTCTGGAAAAAAATACGTTTACCACTGCATTCAACAGAAAACAACTCACATACACACAAAATGTCAGATGCATGCCCTGATTTCCATCCACTCTCATGTCTTGACATAAAAGTGAACATCCATGCTCTGATGTTATTTTGGGCATGAATTTTTGTGTCTTCACTGGGCATGTTCATGTCCTGTGGGGACGGCCTGTAAAGATTTATTAAGCACAACAGTCGCTTGTTCGGCTTTAATATACACATTGCAGTGTTAGACGACGTAAGAGAAGCGTAACGATAAATTGACAGCGATGGGGATGAAAACCCTAAGGAAGTCAGAAAATATTACTAGGTTCGCAACTAAATTCTGTCAATAGATGGCTGCAGCAGTAAGTGCTGGTCGATTTTGACATATCCAAAACGTCATGAGCCAAGCTTAAACACATGGTTTTGACACATTAGTGATTTTCTTTTGGCGTCATATACTTTTAGTTGTGTGAAAATGTCTGATTTTGTGCCAAATAATCGTCAACCCTTCTTCCAGGGTTCATTTTCTTCTTTCATTCGAAGAAAACGTGAAAAAGTGAAACAACGTGCCGTGATTGTGAAGTCGCTAAATTGGAGGCATTGCTCGATTAGGATCCGCGCCAAACGCAAGAAGAACTTGCTTCAGCATTAGAATTTACTTGGCAAGCCATTTCCAAGCGATTGCATGCGAAAAACGGCCACAATACGAGCAGAGGCACGAGCAGCATGACAACGTTCGGCCTCACACTACCTACCTGGAAACGCTCAAATGGGAAGTCCTATCCTACCCGCCATATTCCCCAGATATTGCACTGTCCGATTATTACTTACCATATTCCGTTCGATGGCATAAAATATAAATAAAGTCGAAAGACATAGATATAAGAATTTAGAGTAGCTTAGAGTGCCTGTGTGGGGCCAGTAAGTTAGTATAAGTTTGTTAAGTAATTTTAAGCTAGCATTTAAGCATTTTTTGTTAGTATGTAAGAATTAATGATTTAAAAAATAAAATGCATTTAAAACTAAAACTAAACTGGCGATTAGTAAATAGCCTTATGAATAGAAAATTAAGAAATCAGTCGGGTCCAACGACTTTAAATAACGAAGATGTAGATATTTCTGATAACACAGAAATAGCTAATATTTGCTACATGTCTATATTTGCTACATGACTGCTGCACTAACTTTGGAAATTCAAAGAGTATTTCTAGCAGTGACAGTTTCCATTTTTAATCTATTTGAATCTTTGAAGTTCTTAGAACAATAAATTGCCGAAAGAATACAAATTCATGAAGGAATGATGGTGTTTAAATGTTTTACTGAAAAGAAATTGCATTGAATATATGTAGTAGAAATTTTAGCACATATTTTAAATTTAAATGTAAAGACGGGAATTATTCCTGAAGAACTGAAATGCGCGAATGTGATTCCACTGTTCAAAAAGGGAGATAAAAAAAACAAAAGTAACTATAGACCAATATCATTATTGTACTCAATTTCTAAAATATTAGAAAAAGCTATAAAAAATAGAATAAAATAGAATTTTGCTTTATCTTTCTAAAACAAAATTTCTTAACACTTTATAGTTTCGTTTTAGGAAAGATATTTCAACTGAAGACGTTCTCTTTGGATTTTGCTCCATTATACAAAATGGTTTGGATAGCAAAAAGTGCATCGCTGCTCTTTTTGTGGATATAACCAAAGCAGTTGGGGAATCTTGGCTTTCGCGGTTTTATTTACAACTGGTTGGTTTCATATTTAAATAAGCTCTTCAGCGATTCAAAGCCTGTTAATCTAGGAGCACCTCAAGGGTCAGTACTGGGAGGTATTCTCTTTTTGATATATATTAATTTCTTATTTGATCAAACATTCATTGGCAAAGTCAAAGCTTTTGGTGGTGATCTAGCAGGTACTTATGGTTCATTAAATCCAAACCTAGTTGACGACGTAAATCATGACGTTTATATATTAAGGTGTTGGTTAGCAGAACATAAGTTTATTGTTAGCTATAATTCAAAGCTAATGTTCTTCAATCTTCAATGTCTGGAAAGACATTCTTCAATCTTCAATGTCTTCCCAGACATTGATATTGTGCTTCATGCTTCTGATTGCATGAGGTACTTCCTATACAGGATGTCACCTAATTCGTCAAGGATAATTTGGGAAATAATTTCTGCGTACATTCTAAGAAAAAAAATCGTTCTACATACAGTAAGGGTCTATCTCTAATGTTGACACCATTTATCGAGGATTTAAGAAAAGGCTAACTTTGGCGTAGCCGGACCCGTGTTAACTGAAATTACTCTGTTAATACTAAGGCTTGGAACTTTGTTTACGATTCTATTTTTAGAGAAAATGTTAGCCCTTGTAACTACGTTTAAATAAAGCTGATATCTTATTTCAGTCTTCAGATATCCAATTTCTAAGCCTGTTCCATTTTTCTTGCCCATGCTGATTTTTGATTTTGGTGTCACTATTGTCCAGAAAATGCGTACTAAACATAAAGTTTTGCATCCATAAGAATGTATTAATAGTAAAAAAAATAAAACTCATAGATTTTATGTTCATAGCTCCAAAGGCTATGAATAAAAAATTATATTGTGCGGTTTTAGATAATTTCTGTTTTATGCGTGCACCAAAATAGTTATAACAGGTGCTCGAAGTGTTCTCCTTGGTTTCGTGTGCATGACAGAGCCCGTTTTTAAATTTTACTGCGAATGTTTATTGATGCTACATGCTGCCCCACTTATGATTATGCTTTGAGAATACGCTGCACTCTTCCAATTCACTTCAAGTTGCGATTTCTGTTGAATAAACAAATTCTTTCATTCTTTTCCTTACAAAAAAATCCAATACTGTAAGGTCAGGAGATGTTGCAGCCCAGTAATCTGGTCCGTTTTTTCCTGTCCAACGATTACCGTACTCTTCATCTAGCCAATTCTTAACCTCACGACTAGTGGGCGGGGGCACCATCCTCCAGTAATGGAATGTCCTCCAATAGTTCTGCTAAACCATTTCGCATAAACTCCAGATAATTTGTAGAATTCAGCCTAGGTGGTAGTTTGAAGGGGCCGATTAAATTGTTTCCAATTACACCTGCCCACATATTGATGCTGAATTTGTGTTAAAATGATTTTGTCTCCTTATATGTGGATTGCCCGCAGCCCATGCATGAAGATTATGAAAATTTGTGATCCCATCTCTTGTAAATTGAGATTCGTACGTCCAAGGAATTATGGTAATAAACTCGTTGTCATTCAAGCTCCGCTCCAGCAGCCAGTTAGAAAACTCAAGTCTCTTTTCCAAATCATTGGGGAGCAGTTCTTGTACAGGCGAATAGTGGTGAATACAACTGATGGATCAGTTGTAACAGCATCCAGTATTCTTTCATCAGCCGAAATCCTTCTGAATTGTGGGGGTCCCGCATTTGGTCGTGTATTTGAAACTGATCCCGTTTCTCGAAGTCTTCGATACGTATTTATAAATACTCCTTTACTAGGAAGTCGTCGGTTAGGATAAAGTTCATGGTTTCTTTGTCGCTCTCTAGTTGAACTTCCATATAAAGAAAAAAAAAACCGGGAAAGCGCATTAGTATGCAAATGATATATAAATAATTAAATAAAATAAATAAATATATATAAATATCCAATAAATTAAAAAAATACAATAAATAAATAAATGAAAACAAGCTAAATGAATAAGTAAATCCACGCAATAAATATATAACTTAGTCGTATTTAATTGGCGCATAATTCATTTATGAGAGGGTTATTGGCAAAAGTACATCGTTCTACAAATTTAGATTTTAGTTTTCTAATTCTTTCATAAATCAGTTTAACATTCGCTTTAATGTACAGATCTAGGGTGGAATGATGCCAGGGTAATTTAAGCATCATTTTTAAAACTTTGTTTTAGCATAATTTGTAGTTTTTTTATGTGGCATTTTGCACAATCGCCCCAGACTTGGCTTCCATATAACAGAATCACTTGAAAAATTACTTTATAGATTATAACCTTGTATTCTGTTGAAAGGGATGATTTTTTATTTATGAATGGATACAACATTTTGATGGCAATACCTACTTTCGTTACTGTTATGTTTATGTGTTCGTTAAATGTTAGTTTTGTATCTAGATGAATCCCTAAATACCTAACACAGGTCACCCAAGGAATGTTTACTCCATTAACTTGTAATTGAGTGGAAGGTAAAAAGCAAGACTTTCTTTTTCTGGTAAAAAATATAGCTTTCATTTTATCTTCATTCAATTTAATTTTCCATTTTGAATAATATTTCTTTAATAGTTCTATCGCCTCAAAAAGGCTGCTTTCAATATTGGAAGCGAGCTCATGCGAAGAATATACCATATTGCTGTATCATCAGCAAAAATGACTGATCAGAAGTTTAGAGGTTATATAGAGCAGGATCTAGGACTGAACCTTGGGCAACACCAGAATCGAACGATATTTAATTTGAGACAGCACAGTTAACATGAACTTTAAACCAACGACCAGATAGAAAACTTTGGACCATTCCATAAATATATGACGGAAAGTCAAAATTTATCATTTTAAATATCAGGCCGTTGTGCCACACAGTATCGAATGCGTTTTCAATGTCTAATAGCACCATTCCAGTCGATCTGTCTGCGGAGCGATTTGCGTTCACATATTTACAAATTCTAAGAACTTTATGCGTGGTGTTATAATATTGCCTAAAATCAAATTGTTGATTAATAAATATATTACAATATTATCACACATATGGTATGCTTGAGAATTTAATATTTCAGAACATTTTCCAGCATTGTGCTGAAGCTACTAAGCAAACTTATTGGTGTGTAGCTTTCAGGACTTTCAGGTGGCTTGCCGGCTTTGAACGCCGGAACAATTTTGGCGAACTTCCATGCGTCAGGAAGTTATACTCCATTTTTAAACAAGCATTAATAAGGAATGCTAGATATTTTATTCCGGACTTGGGCAAATTTTTGATGTACGAGTATATGTTTTTAATACAGTCAGTCAGTGCCGCCTGTTTTTCTTATTTTTAGATCTTTAACTATACAGATCGTGTGAAACAAAACCTACTGAAGTACTTTGGGAGACTCTATTAGACAAAAATCTTTGTATAGTGGTATTTATAATATTTTCGGTTTCAATATCGCCTCAATTTGTTGATAGATTATGGTTTTTTTACAAAGCTCGAAGCAGGAGCATTTGCTTGAGTCTTTTAAGAAAGGCAATTGTTTTCTTTTATTTTTTATTACTTTAACAATATTCCAGAAAGATCTGGCATTTTTTTCTAGTGACTTAAGTTTATTATTCCAGTCTTTATTGCGAACGTGCAGTATATTTGAGGATATAAGTTTGTTGAGATTCGATACCGCATATTTGTGAAAGGAGTCCCGATATCTCTGCCAATTTTTTCGATATCGGTTCCTTAATTTTATAAGCTCCAAAATATAAGGAGGAAGCTTAATGTAAACTTCATTTATCGGTTTTTTAGGAACACTGTTTTCAGCAGCATCCAATATGATCGACGAAAGCTGATTTAAAATGGTGTCAATAGTTTCTTTAGTAAGCAACTGATTGTACTCCAAAAGTGTATCTTAAAAAAAATTTGTTATGCTGCTCGCTATGCTCACTCTATGGAGTTATATTGATTGAAAAAAATCTTACCAGTGAGACACTTTAAGGTTCTGAAGGCATTTTATATTAAGGGCTGTTATTTTCAAAGCCCTATCCTGGATTTTTATAGCTTACGTATCAATTCGCTCTTTGCTTTACTTTCTTTTCGGACTTTACATTTTAGAAACTCTTATAATGTCGTGTCGTGCACATTATTCGATAAACTGCCAATGCACTTACAAATCGTTAAAACCCTTTTTCCATTTAAACAAGAAACAAAGTCGTGACTACCTAACTTTGACACCAATTAAATACGAGTATTGGTTTGCTTACTTTCTTTTGTTTTCAATCTTAATTTAATCGATTTATTTTTCTTTGTATTACTGAATGCTAAAATTGCTTTGAGTAATTATACGAGCACATGTATATAAAATGTTAAATTAAAAATGCTTAACTATTCTTTACATGAAAAATTGTAAATAACAAGCTCATGTTAATAAAAATATGTTGTTACGAATAATGAATAAAAATTGAATTTAACTTCTCAACTCAATTCAATTCTTAAGCGCCAAATCTTCCTTAAGTAAGTTGAGGGTCGAATGAAAGGTAAGTAACAATTTTGCCATCACTCATTGCTTAAGTAATAGTCTTTCTGGACGTCCCAAACAGACCAAGGGACGTTGTAGTACAATATATGTTGCATCATACAAGATTGCTATCTAGTGATAGTTGAAATACTGCTGCAGTCCAAATATCCCATTACAACACAAAGATGATTAGGCTTAGCAGCGATGGAACAAAGGATATTTTAGCGCGGAAACAACTTTGGAACTATCCTTTGCGTGATGTAAAATTATTCAATAGCTTAGTGCTGCAATCATCTAAGACAATTAGAATGACATGACTATTTTTGCCGCTTTAGAGGCTCTTGCGTCTACCAGTCTACACAATTTGCGAAGATCTTATGCGACTTGCCGGGCCTTGGACATACACGATAAATTTATATTGTAGATATTATCAAGGATAGATACCATGTATCCATATGATATATTTTTACATTGAGAAATTTGTTTGAATTTAAAATGCAAAATGAATTTGGTTGCACCAAACTCCAATTTATCACTAATATTGTTTTTATTTGTGGTATTTAAGCCTTGTGCTACGAGTATTTGCATCTTAACTCGAATATGGTGACTACGTTGAAATAGGAACATAGAATATCGCCAAGTAGTAGAAATTGTCAGAAAGGAAGAAGTAATCCTCGAGAAGAAGATTAATACAGCAAAAACAGAATCGGTACAAACTCTGACTCAAATATGTATGCCTGGACAGTCGGGACAGGACCTTCTCCCAACCGTTTTGCTATTAAAGAACTTTATCAAGAATAGAACAAAATGAATAGGCTCAACTATACAGCCGCATCATATTGTCAGAAATCGAACACAATGGCTCATAATTGTTGTAGAGGTGCAGGTGCAAGGACATTTCAACATAAGTTAGTAAGTATTGAATAAAAGGAGTACGCAGAAGAAGATGCAAATGATAGTCTAATGGGCATATAACTGCCAACTCTCCGAGCTACAGTTGTGGCGAACTAATTAAGAACGATACCTTGGAATCATGTTTTTCGAACATTTTTATTTAAATTTTTAGTCATCTTGGGGTGTTAAATTTTTTTTTTTTACCATGTATTAGCTAAAAACAGACAATAGCAAAAAGAGTAGCAAAAAGATAACGGAACCATAAAATTTAATTCAAAATGTTTTGGTAACACAAAATTAGCTGGCGATCTAATTAAGAACGATAAGAGAATATGTAAACTTTTCATTGTATTTTGGGGGTTTTCCTCAATATTTTGTAGGGAATCCTTTGTTTGCAATTACAGCCATACATCGCGTTGACATTAACAAAATTAGGTCCTGACATTTTTTCGGTGTTATTACATTCTTGGAATTTCCTTGCAATTTCATACAATTCATTTGTATTGCTAATTTTATGCTTTTTAACTTTTTTTTTTTAACTCGTACTAGGGGTTTTCGATTGGATTTAGGTCCGGACTGTATGACGACCAATCAATGACATCCACGAAATTATTCCGAAACCGTGCTTTTGTTGACATCGCAGTATGTTTCGGGGCGTTGTACTCCATAAATTTCCACGTTACTGGCAATTCTGCCTCTGTATAGGGCAGCATTACATTTTGAAGTAATCCTATGTAGCTTTGAGCGTTCATTATACCTTTCACTCGGTGTAACGGTACGGTACCTTTAAAAGATGTACAAGCCCATAGCATAATACTCCCTCCTTTATGTTTGAGGGTGTGGTGTGGTGTACTTAGGATTGAATACTCCTTTCTTTGGTCGTCTAAAATACTGTTTACCGTCGGAACTAATTCTATTGCTTTTAGTTTAAGAGTATTTTTATTCACTGTGAGATGGTCCGATCTTTGTGTTCCTTTGCAAAAGCCAACTTAGCCTTTCGTTTTTTTTAGCGAAAACAATGTCTTTTTTCTGGCTGATCTCCTAAAAAGCTGACTTTCATTCAATCGCTCTCTAAAAGAGCGTGCAGAAAGTGCATTTGGGTCCTCGCGAAAACTACTTTCCGAATACGGTTCGAGTTCAAAAACCTATCAACCTATCTTGAGCTGCATTCGTTTTGGGAGGTTTTTTACGTCTTTCTACGCTTTCGGTGGTCCGATGTTTCTCGACATATTTTATGGCGTTAAAAATCATTGTTTTCCAGTAATCAGGTTTTTTTGCGATATCATTATAGGGCCATCTTTCAATATTGCGAAGTTTTAGTATAGCTTCTCTCATGCCTGCTGTGCAGCTCTTTTTTTAACCATACTAAGCTCAAAATATCTCTAAAGCCAACAAAACTAATAATATCCCTTTAATTTCAAATGAATTAGTATGTTTACCAAAAACTTTTTCCGTGGGCAGCGAAATTCTACAAACAAACCTCTTTTAGTGATACGTTCTTAATTATATCGCCAAACGAATATGCTTAAAAACCGATTTAAGCTGTTAAATAATGTACAATAACATCGACAGTTACAGTTTAACATGAAAAGAGACATGACTGAATAGGTAGCGGTACTTTTAATTTTGGTTGCCATCTGTCTTATTATTGGAGCGATGGTGTGCCAGTACTTACAATCGTTCTTAATTAGCTCGCCACAACTGTATATCAAGATGTATAGGTAGTGCAAATCAAGCGAATAGGGAAGTACAAAACTCCAGTTAAAATAATATTTTGATTCCAGGCCCGGAAATTGAAATCAAAACCCACGCGAATTCTTTAAATTTTGCTTTACATTTTCTTTAGATCAGTCTAGGTAGGTTTTTGAAGTTTAAGCATGGCCTCACAAGTAACTTTAACTAGCGCAACCTAACACAGCATATGCAGAATACTCTTGCATATTCCATCCATCAAAAATAAGACGCAAAATATGAGTATGGAGACCATAACTTCAATGTTGGTTCACCTCAATTTGTCAGACACGTAAAATACGGCCATTTGACTACAACTGACAATACTTGGTCCTAGCTGTAGTACTTCTTTGGGTCAAAGTTCACACTTACTTTTCTTTATGTGTTGTATCCATTTGATCACTGTAGACCTTTGCTCTTACATTCTGGTAATGTTCGCCTCAGAATTTGGTTATGAGCACAATATTGCATGAGCCAGTAAAAATATTTACATTGTTGCTAAGATACGAGTATATTTAAAAAGCCGACATCTCAGAAGTCATAATTCATATCATCATCACCCCTATCAGGTAGATCAGCAAATGGCTAGATTCACGCAATTTTATCCAGAAAAACATAGAACATGTTTCCCATGATAATGGACGCAAGCATGTTGTATCCTTTCAAGGTTCATCTTGAAATTGCAAATTCAAACGTTGTAATTGTACGACGGCGGCGGCGTCGGCTTCGGCGTCGGCGTCGGATATCCCCCTAATGAATCATTTACCCGCGCGTATTGCAACTGAAAATATTTCAATTTATAATTCATATTTTGTAGAACCATCTTATCTCTCCCCAAAACCAAAAAAAAAAAAAAAACGAAACCAAAAAAAAAAAACTGAAAGATACTTTCGTCCGAGGAATGAAGAATTTCGCTTGACTCTAATTTATTCCTTAAAGACATTAAAAAAGAAAAAAAAAACTTCTACTGGCTGGATCGATCGCATGTGCGTCTTGGCCATAAAAAAGAAAAGAAATGATCGTATCTTCCCTCTTTGTCTATTAGAGTTATATGGGGCTGAAAAAAGAAATAGATAGATAGAGTATAAGACCGCAAATGCACCGAATCCAGCAAGTAGAAGAAGAAAACGACGTCGAAGAAGAGCGCCAGACTATGTCACATTGCATACAAACAAACCGCGCGACCGCCCGCTCGATCACCCTATCCCATAACCACACGCCAGTGGCGAGTTCTTCTTCTTCTTTCACTGTGTCTTCTTTGAATTCTTAATAAATCAAAGTGAAGAATATAAATTGGGAGCTCCACACCTTGCAAGATCGCAGTTAGTGATTTTCAGCCATCGGAGCCTCAGTGAAATTTCGTTTTGTTTCGTTTGAAGAGTGCGAGCTTTGGATTTGAAAATAGCCCACATACGAATAAACCCAATCACTCAGATACAACCCTCACTGACAGTACTTAAAGATAAAAAAAAAAAAAAAAAACTACAAAAACAAGAAATTGCTTTCGACTAACCGACTAAAAAAAGGATCTCAAACCCTAAAAACCGTTAAAAAAGGATTATGTGGATTTGAATGCAACTTACGGATAAAGTGTTGAAATTTATAAATTCATCATACCCTCACATTAAAAAGGACAAACTAAACAATCCAGTTGGAAGAGATTTTTTTTTTTGTTTAAATTAATCTTGTGCAAGGAACCCTTATACAGAATTTTTAAACTTAAAGTTTTTAAAGTGATTTAAAAATCAAAAACAAAATAAAGATAAAAATGTGGAACCCTGTGATGATACTTGTGCTATGCCTGTGCAGCTTCACTCATGCTGTACCTCTCGGATTAAAGGTTTGTTTCAACTTTCCCCTAAAAAATACAGAAAACCACAAAAAAAAATTTTTTTTTTTTGGTGTCTCCCTCAAGTGGTGCATATCCGAAAATTCCCCCAGGAAACCTTTTATTTAATATTCACTTCAGTGTTCAGATACGAATTTTATTTCATTTACCTTTTTTTTTTTTTTTGGTTTTGGTTTAAGTCGTCTTAAAGAATTATTGTCAAAAAGCAAGCGACAGGCGTGATGATATTTTTCTCTTTCGGCAAAGATACTTTTTTTCCTCAATTTTTATCATCCCATGCTGCTGAACCTTCCGCCTGACACTTGTCGTCGAACGGAAGAGACGTTCAAACCCGCCAAATGGTATTTGTTAGTTTTTTTGCTTGTATCCATTGGTGGATTCTTCTCTTTGATCAACAAAAATTTGCCATCTTGGTTTCTTGGAATTTCGGGAATCCACTTATGTTTTGTCCAGTTTCTGGCTTGGCTTCACTTTGGTGCGATTGGGCGGCAAAAATTCAAAACGATTGTTAATGAGCTCTGACATAGCCAATTATGGTTGTTGGAGAGGTGCATGGCCGGATGGGCTCACTGGACTTTAGGGATTAATTTTCTAATTTTTTTTTATTTGAATTTTTTTATGGGTTTCTCGTTGGGAACAAATTTATTTCGAAACTATTTTACTTTGGAGTAGAGTTCATCTATTCGGGAAGGTTATGATCACTGATGTGGAACAAGATCATGTTGTTCCACAAAGTTCAAGATCTAAAGATTTCGCACTGTTTTCTCGGATTTGATTTATTTTTGCCATAAAAATATTTAAGATACCTCAAGTTTTTTGGTCGATTCAAGTTCATTGAAAGAAAACAAAACCATGGCACCTTCAGATAGTGTTTCCAAAAATACGAGTATTAGTATGTATTAGTATACGAGATCGTGCAATGTGAGGTTTATGTATACATTTGCTGGACCTTTTTCTTTTCTCGATGAGGATCCAAAATCGTCGGCACATTGTATTGCAATGAAATGTTTCAATTCGGCGACTGAATACTTTTTCCAGGATCTGACATAATTGTCAAGAAAGCATTGAAAGTATTGCTCTCGTAAAATGGAGGCAAAATGCAAATTAAACGTTGCCTGGTAACATCGTCAGTAAAAATAATAATAATACTAGGAAACAGAGTCAGAAACATACGTCACTTCTCTTAAGCAGACCTTTGAAATTTTCTTGTTAAAATTGCTAAAGTGCTGATAGGAGCGATGGCATATCCTCTATAATTCGAACATATCAGCATTTCGTGTAGCTATATTTTAAGGATGATTAAGTGCAGTCAGAGACAGCGAAAAGAATTCTTTTCTATCAAATACACTTATTTCTACGATTCCTGGTATCCTGTTTTTAAATATTTGCATATCGGTGATTTTTTTTAAGTCCGATCGAATTACTATTTTCAAAAGAGGAAAACAATGAAAATCAATTTGCTTGTATTATTTTTTTTTTTAATTTGAAAAATACATTTTTGACGTCTATGCTTCCAAAAAAGTGGACATTGAGGCTCAAACTGAAAGTGATCGGTCTGTTTTTTTTTGCAATTTTTGGTTATTTTTTGTCGAGAAGTGATAATTGAATCTTGTCTGTTATATCACATATCGCCATATGAAATCATATAGAGGTAGCAAATTGCAGAATCTTGAATTTCTACTAAAGGGCCGATGTTTCGAACATCGTATGGCATATACCTCTACTCTGTTAAAATCAATGCTATACATATTTTCAAAAAAAAAAATCGGTACTCATGGTTGGGTAAAGATCTGCTTTGACCATAGATTAACTTCATCCTAAAATGGTTCATTTTATTTATGCCATAGAGTCCGTGTAGATTAAGCTCACCTCATATATCACAGTTTTGGTCATTGCAAATTCGTTAAAACAAACCAATTTCCAAATGTTTTAGAGCGAATTTTCAAAGGAAATTTCGATGATTTGGGAGCGTTAAAATTGGAATTCATTCATTATGGTCTGTCAGATATTAATGAATATAAATCAAAAATAGATCGTAATAGATCAAAAATCCGAGCAGCATAGCTTGACCCTTAGCACCCTTTTCCAACTGTTTCGAATCCCTTAATACTCACTATTCAACATTTGGCATCCAATAGTGTGATTAAGGACATCTACTTAGCTTTGAAAGCTTTGTTAAAGACTTAACACACAAGCGATCATTATTTGATTAAATAAAACAACAATTTGCAAACTGTCATTAATAAATTATCCATTCAGCCACACAGTTGTGATTTCTTTATTTTATTTCTTTTAGGAAAGCAAGCATCCATTATACTCGTAATTCATGCCACTGATCGTCAACATGATCTTTTGCGTGATATTAATGATTTAGCCTATAAAATAAATTTGTATATATTCATCTGACCCTTAGACTTGAAAATCCTTGGTTGTTTATCCATCACTGTTTGTAACTCAATTGAGCCCTCATATTGAATTTCAATTAAATGGTTTCAATGTAGCAAACTCATTTGGACATTTTTTCATTTAACCATATAAATTTAAGATAAACAGTAGTATCAAGTTATGTTTTGAAAATTTAAATAAAAAATATGGAAAAATCAGTAGCCCTAGTAAAAGTTGCTAACATTACCTAAGTTCATTCCTTTCGATTTTACAATTTTTTCTTACAAATTGCTTGAATTTTGTAACCACCTTCTTAGTCTCGAAAGGACACATACGATTCTGTACTCATATTCGAGCTAATCAGCTTAATAATGCTATTCAGACTTTTTGACTAAAAAGAATATTGATATCTTCTCCAAGCACTGAAATGCTTGATTAATATAATTTTGATGGAAAGGAAAACAGATGAAGATAGCTTAACACTTGTATTCCTTTACCCTTATGATTTCATAGAGCACTTGCTTAAGTGTAGGACAGCATAGGTTTATTGTATCCTAACTGGCAAATAGTAAGACGACAAATTCTGAGCAATTTCTGATCCTAATCCTCTTGGCATCGGCAACAACTTAATCAAGCATATATGTAGAGATTCTATCTGAATCTTAATCCTGGATTTAGTTAGGTTTAACGGATATATAAGGACAATATGCCCAACGTACATCCCTCTTTATGAAGTGGCTGATTTATTCTAAAATGAATAACCCGCCAGTTGACATTGTAATTAACTGCAAAATAGCAGTCTGAAAGAGGGATGTCCTCTCAAAACTTTTTATTAACATTTTTATTTTTTTTTTGATTGGGCCCGTTGAAACTCAGTTTGGGTGATAGTCGTACGAAAGTAGTCAAAGTCATTGTTAAAACTCTCGGTACAATATATTGACTTAAGTGGTGAAAATATTTTTTCAAATATTTCTAGATCAAGACATATAAGTATCTGTATTTATGTAGATCTGTCAAAGATACTTCATACAGTATTAGAAAGAGAGTAAAATCCGTACTAAATTCAAAATTCAAAAATAGTAATCTTAACTTAATGTTTAAAAAATACAATACAATTACAATACAATTTAAAATATCGAATTCATCATCGATGAGGTAGTCAATTGTCCAGAAAGACTGTGTCTCAAATCTGAAATGATACTTTCGAACTGGACAATTTTCTAAACGGCCACAAGAAACACTCATGCTCTCACATTTATTATGTATCTGAGGTATTTTGAAAAAAAAGTCTGTTTTTGATAATTTTCCAGATCTTACAAAATGTAAGGACCTGACCACCGATCAATTATTGATCGCCAGCAAACAAGACAGAAGAAGAATTAAATTCCAAAGATATTGCCTAAGAGAATTTTTAAAAAAATATTTTTTCAATGTTTTCGAATTTATCTAGTTCAAGTTAAAAAATTATTTACAATAACTTAGTCATCTGTGTTCAATAGGCAATGTAACAAACTTTTAATGTTTTAATAATGAACTTTCCTTCTAATTTCATAATAGTGATTAATAGAAGTCCAATCTCAAATCATTTATTTGACGTCGACTACTGCAGCATATCTTTTCCATTGTTCAATCTATAGTTAACTATATTTTTTGGAAATATTTACTGCAGAGAATTACCAGAAGCTTGAGATTGCCTACTGTATTGGTAGTTGAATCGGCTGCTCATTTTAATTTTTAAATAAAAGCGCTTACTAACGCTAACCTAATAATATACGAGTAACTTGCACATGTCAAGGTATATTTTTAGCATTTTATTATAATACTTTTCAATTTTGTCATTATGACTTACGCCGAAAAGAGGCACTTTTAAAACAAAAGGAGTATAAAATTGTTGGTCTGTTTCGGCTGGAAATGGAAATGACGCTGGTTTATAGGTCACAAGATTTGATTCGTATTTAATGCAATCGTGTAAATGCAATCATTACCATCATTTTACGAAAAACAATACAATTTCTATAATTTTAAGAGTTTTCATACAAAGTTAGGTTAGATTTACAAATTACAAGAATTTACTCTTCCCAAGCTTCAGCAAAAGGACTATGAGAAATCTCTAAACATTCATCTGATGATTATCAGATTTAGATATAGGATGAGTAGGCATTTATATATATTTTTTTTAAGTTTTTAAGGCTGCAAGAACACATTGTTTAGACAAATATTAACTAAAAACGGAGGTCATGATAGACTCTTAACTGAATTTACAAAAAGCTTAAGTTATTTAAATGATTTATGAGTTAAAGTAGATTATTTTCGTTAAATAATTTAAATACGATATTTTAATAAATATTGATTTAATTCAATTTCGCTTCCTTTTATTTTAAATTTTAAAATACATTCGGTGCTAATAGATTGACTTACCAATTTAGGTTATATACGAGTATCTGTGATTAAAACATTATACTATAGCATATACTCAAAAGTATCATTTTGAAAAATCTATTTTAATCGAATGGAAAAAAACTACAATACTTCGGTAGTCCCACATTGAGAGTGGGACTAAAATTCCAATTTTCGCGAAAATTCCAATTTTCGTTAGAACTGAAAAGGTTAATAAAATAAAAGTCGTATTTTATTATGTCATAGACTAAACAAATAAAAGATAAATTCATTAAAAAATAAATCTTTACCAACAGGACAACTTGATTTTTTTTAATAATTAAAATTTATCTTAATTACGAATATTTGTATAGTGAATCCGTTTTATTGTAAAAAAAAAGAAGTAAAATATTTAAACAAGCCAGCCAGTAAAAAAAAAATTTGTTTCAGAAAAATTGCATACAAAATAATGACTACAGAGGAATATTATTGTTTTTGTGTAAAGAGTGCTCCTGTTTTCAGGCACATATAGATATAATTATAAGAAAATACTCTCTTGTATGATTTCCAACGATTAACAATCAATTATATACTCTCTAATTTTTCTTAAATAAAATCAATACCTTTGTAAGTAACTTTAATATGAGAGTCTTGTTGCATTTTAAATTCAAAAAACAAAAATAGCCAGCCAACGAAACCAATCCTAGTAATGAAGAATAGTTGATATCTAATTTGTATAATATCAATACCATAAGCAGATAAAATAAAAATTGTTGCGTTTTAAGCATGATGACCTTGAATTAAAATAAAGAAATTTATTTGATAGAAACAATACAATACCAACGTGACCACGTTTTATAAAACTCATCCTGTCAGAAGGATTTCAGACCACTTATTCGGTTAAATCGGCCTGTACATCGTGATAACGCTCACATTATCGGCTCTTAGGGCATCAATAGTTGCTGGTTTCCTTCAAAATAAGATAGCTACGAGGTATTTAATCGCATGACATAATCAACTGACATGTCCATTTGTTAAATTGTGATTTAAAAAAATTGATTGCTTTTAGTTGCTGTATTAGGACGTAGCATCATTCTTTTCAATCCAAATCTCTTTTGGATGAATCTTATCCATATTTTGAGAGAAATTTTCGTTGAACATGGTCTCCATTGTCAGTAACTTAACCACGGACTTTGTTTTTGAAAAAATAAAAAACCGATGGTGCTACCGATAGTAAACTCTACAAAACTGTCCAATGTTCATCGATATTATCTAGTAGCGTATGCGTGGATGTTTATTTATTATAAGCTTGGATGGCATGTAAATTGATAAAGTGAATTTCGACGACTACAACGGTAGTTGTTGAAACGTGAGTCTTTCTGTGATATGATACCAAAAAATGCTAAACAAAGATATGATATGTCATACATCTATGTACCGTATCGAAAGTTATGTTTCTAGAAAAAAGGACACCGTTTTTATTTCGTTAGTAAAATTAAGGAATACAATTAAATTGTATTCGTTATCAGTCGCAAGCCACCTAACCCGATTCTAACACAGATCCAAGCAAATTGATTGATTCACTATTTTTAACGATTTCAATTCTGTCAATAAACATTAATATACTTTAACCAACATTCAGAAAATTCTAGCTGAAAAAATCTTGTTTTTCTAAATGCATCGTGATAAATAATTTAAGTAATAATTTTACTATCCTTAAGCGTATTCATGGCGTGCAAAATAGCAACCATGGCAATGTCAGTTACAAGTTTTAAATACAGTTTTTGAATAATATATCATTTTGAAGAAAACGCGATAAAATTTTGAAACGACCGCTCTATCTAACTTTTAGTTATGCCTTCTTCAGATGTCTTTTCCTTCATGTTTTGAGAATTTCGCCCTAATGCTCCTCTTTGACCTAATCAGAAAGGGTTTATTTGATTCACAAAAATTGTTATTTGTATAAAGTAAATGAATGTTATAGATATATGTATATAAATATATTCCCTAAAGAGAAAAAAAAATATTAAAATTTTGTTCTAGACATTTAGTCTTAAAAGAGTAAATAACATATGATAAAAGTTTAAAATTCTTAATTCCTTGTTCAGAAAAAAAAAATCTTAAGTAGAGCAATAAGGAGATCAGCACACATATGATTCAAGGAACACGCAAAGTAATCCCGATTGAACTTAGGAATGTTATCTCTTCACATGAAAAAAAATATGGTTAAGACGGAACTAATATATTTCTTCAGAATATGGATAAGTACTCGTATAATGATTTAAAATTGTTGCTAATAATTTTTCTATAAAAAAATTGCTCCAACAATTATACACTTTAGGTGAAAATATAAACGAGATTCTAAGATTTGACTTATCCGTATTGGTCAGTGGTATTTCACTGCACTATTCTTTGAAACTCTCATCTGTGCCTATATCACCTTTGATTTGGTTAGCTGTAATGCTTTTCAGAACTTCTTCCTTCGATAAAAAGCCTCTATCTTCCCTAGTCCAGTTTCAGCCTTACCGCGTTGTTTTACAGCAAACGCAAAAGTGCAAAATATAGTATAATACTTACTTGCCCCAACAACTGTCACAAAAAATAGTAGAGCGCAGAGTTTTAGTACGCTATAAGCGAATACAAAAGTGACATCTAATAGGGCACTCGTCATCATCATATAAATTAGAATCGAAGCGGACCTAATTTTCAAGTTTAAAAGAACTTCTCTGAGATCTCCAGAAAACAATTAGCACAAAATTGTTAGCCAACATATAGTAAGGGCGTCTGCCGAAAGTATTTTATTGGGATTTTGGTCAAACCTTTTTGATCTACTCCAGTTGATCTACTTCCTCGCAGTTGCACTTTCAATGAAGCGTCATTTTTAGCTATATTTAATAAATACATATTCAAATTCTCTCCCCTCTCTTGGATTTCTTGCAAAATTCTAACAACGCTCCGTCCGGTTAGTCCTTCCCATTTCCTGTGATTTTAAATTTCTCGTGTCTCGTGCCATGGTGCCTACAATTTTTGGCGCCGGGTGTGAACGATCCCAATTCTGATTCCGGATCATTCACCACTTCCACAACGGAGCCAAAATTATAAAACAGAAAAAACAAACAACAAATTCTAATTTAAGAACCCACCAAATTCCCGATCTTAAAATGGATAAGGGGCACCTCCAAAACAGATTCAATGTCGTATATCACGTGTGGCAATAGTCCACGAATAAAATGTTCTCTGACATAACCAACCAACAGTTACAGTTGATGAAATTCAAATAAAATGGGAAGTAGTCCCGTTTGTTTGAATCCGACTTCAATAGCTAGGGGCATCAGTGCCAATCGATTACTCAATACTTCTCTCTGGAGTACAATTTCAAATTTACTTGCACAATTTCGCAACCGTTTTCCGGCCACTTGCTAGAAGACTTGCAATCATGACTAACTTTAAGTCAACCTTTGAATAAATAAATTTCCAAACCCCTAAAATCGGAGTTGAGAAACTAACTCTCTAAAATTCACTCCAAATATGTCGGCCGAAATTGTTTTTTCTCTTCTGACGGTGTTCATGGCGGACGACTAATTATCAGTCGTCCAATGCAAATGTTCAAAAGTTTGAA
Source organism: Volucella zonaria (assembly GCA_963966105.1). Lineage (NCBI taxonomy): Eukaryota > Metazoa > Arthropoda > Insecta > Diptera > Syrphidae > Volucella > Volucella zonaria. The sequence continues at coordinate 67,912,101 of OZ014534.1, read as the reverse complement.
AATTTCGTGGAAAATTTCACCAAATCGCTAATCAGTGAAAATTAGAACACCAAGTGAAATTGCCCACGACTCTCTCCTAGTTGTTGCGTTCAAGAATCCAAACTCCAGCCGATGGCCGAAAAAATGCAACATTGTCACGCGCTATTAGTGTACCCACCTTCCGCAGATGGTATGCCTATTGTCCAAAGCAATCGACCACAATAACAACAGTAAGCCAACGATTGGGAGTGTAATGCTCCCATCTCAATTCCGTTGGTTGTGACCACGATGACGATTTTGACTCCGACTCCGACTCCGACTACGACTACGACTACGACTTGGATACGGCGCCATTCTGTACCCAGGGCACGTCTTGAAATTTTCTATGACAAATAATGCAAATTTTTGAGCCATCGTTGGACATGCCTCTGGCATTGTGGATGGCTTACAGAGGAAGTACTTGTCTGGGTGTCCGTAGTTAGTGGAGAGGAAACCCACTCTGAGGAATCCTAAGCTGCACTTTACGCGTCCACCTGCCTCAACACGGCACGTCTTTATATGGAAACTTATGTCGCCCTTTTATTTCTTTTTTTTTTTATTTTTTTACTGCAGAAAAATATGGCCATAGTGCAGCAAGAGCAGGAGGAAGACCCTATGCTAATGTTGGCAGCTGATGAGGAAACGAATCCAGAAATGATGATATCCAGGTTGAATCTGCCGAGTAATGCGACCTCAATTAGAGCTGACATCACTGATGGCTTCTCATGTGACAACAAAACTTATGGGTACTATGCCGATGTGGAGAACGAGTGTCAAATTTTCCACGTGTGCTTGCCAGTGACCTATGCTGATGGGAAGGAAAACACATTCCGATGGAGTTTTATTTGCCCCGAAGAGACCGTATTCAGTCAGGTAAGCTTTGTGATTTATTTCTGACTCCAAAGTACAGCTTTATATTTGTAGGATTCATTCACATGTATGCGTCCAGAGGATATGTCCATCGATTGTGAGGAGTCATTTAAGTACTACGAGCTGAATAGGAACTTTGGTGTGGTAGAATCAGAGAATATTCCAGCCGAGGAAGATATGAATATGGAGGAAATGTCTAGGCAACCGGAAATCCAAGATCTCGAAGAGGATGATAGTAGGGATACCCTTATCACCGTTCCAGTTAAAAAACAAATAGTGAAAGTCCAAAACCTAAACCGCCGGAAAACTCAAACTAATCGAATCACCATCGAAGCGCAACGCAAAAAAGTCCAGCCATTGAGAAAAATGCCACAAGCTGTACAACCGGCTGTAGCACCTGCTATCACAGCTAAGCCTATTGAACAAGAAGTTCCTATTGTGGAATCAGAGCCAGAGAGAACTACAATAAAATATCAGAGATTCACTAAGCGTCCATTAACTCTTACTAAGGAGCCACCAAAACAAGAGGCAGCCAAACCAGAACAGCAGTTTGTGAGACAAGATCTGTACACTCAAAAGAGAAAGCGTCCACAAACATTCTCCACAACAAAGCTCGAAACTCCTGTAGAAATCGAAAGTCAACCAGAGCCTGAGATTTCTAAAAAGACCAATCTTGCATTTCCATCACAAGCTGAACAGTCTGAAGCACAGGCCGAGGCTCAAGCATCAGAGATAGCTGAAGTTAGCATTAAGCCACAGGAAGAGAAAAAGCCCATGGAGGCTGAGAGGAGCGAGCCAATAGCTAATGAGGAGAAGAAACCCGCCTTTGCCTATATTCCGTACTTAACCTACAACCCTAAATCTGAAATTGCTCCAATTCCAGATAGTGTTCCTGCTCAAGCCGAAGTAGTCGAAATTCCTATTCAAAAGGTCGACGAACCATTGGTTGCTGTGGCGCCAGCTGTTGTTGCACCAGCTGTTGTTGCACCAATTCCAGCGGAACCCAAACCAGCCCTTGATATCGAAGAATCTCTTCAAGCTGAGGAAAATAATCTTCGAAATGAGGAGATCGCTGCAAAAGACACCATTCAAGCTGAGCTCACCAAAACTCTGGAGGAAGTTCTAAAACAGGGAGAAGAAAAACTAGCTATTGACACACCAGCCGAAGCAGAGAAACAAATGGAAAAAGAGAAGATTCTTCTCGAACCCGTTCCAGAGGCAGACAAAGTGATTGAAGTTAATGAACCAGAGAAGCTCCTCGAAGCTGTTAAATCAGTTGAACTTTCAGAGGAACCAGCCGAGTCCGAAATGGCTTCAAATGAAGACTCACTTCTAGCAGAATCTGAGAAATCAGCAGAAGCAGCACCAGAAGATCTTGTCCCTGAACCTGATACACCCATAAAGTTGGAAGCTTCCATACCTGAGCCAGAGATGGAGCAATTAAAGGACGATGAGATGAAATTGAAAGCTGATATGCCTGCGCCTTCTGAAGGGGAGAAGATTTTAGAACCAGCAGCACCAGTCGAAAAACCAATGCAAACCGAGACTGAGCCAGAAAAACCTATGAAAGCTGAAATGCCGGTTGCGGAGCCTAATGTGTTACTCAAAGCTGATACGCCCATCGCTGTACCCGAAAAGGCACTAGAATCTGAAGCTCCGGCTCCATTGCCCGAAATTGCATTGAAAATGGAATCTCCGCAATCTGAAATGCTATTGAAAACCGAAAATGCTGCACCCGAAGCGGAGATGGCAATGAAAATTGAAGCACCAGTGGCTGAAGCGGAAGCGGAAGTTGAAGCTGAACCGAAACCAAAAACAGAAAAACTCGCGGAAGCTGAATTACCTGCTCCCGATCTAGAGATGACAAAATTAGCGGAGATATCACCAGTCAACATGACACCAAATGAGATATCATCAGATGAGAAATCATCAGCCGAAGAGGTAAGCTTAATGGACCAGGCTAAGAAACCAGCTGAATTAGAACTTCCTGCGGAGTCGATAGTACAAGAACCAGCAATGCCAGCTGAAGCAGAACAAGAGTCCGAAGCCGACGCTAACAAATCCGCAGATATCCAATCTGAAGGGGAAGCGCTTCAATCTTCTGAACAAATGGCATCTCCAGCACAAACAAATGAAGAAAATGACTCTGTTACATCAGCCGGCGATAACGAAGATGCTCAGTCACTCATTTTAGACTTTATTTCAAGCCTAGTGAACTCGGAGAAATCAAACCTAGACCAGCAAAGTGAAACTACAAACGAAATGAAAATGGAAGAAGCTGTACTCGAACCAGAGTCAGTTGGCACAGAATCAAAACTCTCCGAAGACAAGCCTGTTGAGGCTGAAACTCCCTCTGAACAGCAGCAACTGCTCCCAATGTATAACCCAATGATGCCGAACAACGATCAGATGTACCAAATCCCAGTCCAAGTTATTGAATCAGATGAACCAGAAATTTCGATGCCAGTGTCAGTGCAAAAGCCAAAGCTCCCACTCACCATTGACGACGTTGTCGAACTTGTCAAGGAATCCCTGGATACACCAGCTGAAAAGGAGAACCTAATGCAACAACCATCAGCCAGCCAGCCTGAGTCGTTGCCAGATTCTGAAGAAGTTAAGCCCATCTACCACAGATATTTGGATCTCGGATCAAATCTGTTAAAATCTGAAGCCCTCACCGCTTCAGACGATGAAGAGCCCACAATCATATCCACATCCAATGATGACTCAACAGCACAGGAAGACAAACAAAATTTAGTGGCAGAACTTCCTAAAACCATTGAAACACTTGCAGAGCCTGAAAAACTTGCCTCAGAACCAGAGCCTGTGCTAAATTCTCTTCCACAAGCCGCTGAGCTTCCAATAGAAGTACCATCAGCAGATACAGCCGATTTAACAGCTGAAAACCTCGCCATGAGCCGAAGTATGAGCGGCTTTAGGATGGACCCCAGAAAGCGACGTTTCCTCTTCAGGTCCGATGCCAGTTAGACTGATTCTCTAGATTTTAACAACAACACTACGCCATACACGAGACGAAAACGAACACAAACACGACATGTATCACATACTAAACACGCGCACACAATCACATCGAAGCATCATTACCCAGCGAAGCCATAAGTTCGTCCTGTCCACGGCCAGGCGGACCCTATAATATTCACCATAAATTAACGTTCGCTTACTCCTAGCTAAGTTTTAGGTTTTCAGTTTAGATTTTTTGCTTTATTTTGTCGCCCATATTTTGTTAAACGAGAATAACGTTAGATAAAGAGAGAAAGAGAGAAAGAGAGAAAGAAAGAGAGAGAGAGAGAGAGTAGAAGAGTAAACAGAAACGGAAACGGAAACGGAAACGGAAACGTAAACAGAAACGGAATCATGTGCAATGCAAAATTTAGGTTGACTAAAATTCATTCGCCACTTCATTTCTATTTTTTTTTTTGAAAAATGAAATTCTTGACCTGAATTTTGTCCATGGACAACCTGAAGAGATCAAATCCAACGAAACGCTGTACTTTTCAATTTTATTATTTTTTTTTTTTTTAATTTTCTTGAAATAAGCTCTTCGTATGTTAACTGTAAGTCGAAAAATTCGAAAAGAAATGACCAATAAATTATTGTTTTAAAAGCGGTAGTGTTTTCATCAGACCTGGTCGAAGATAATTCTCTTCCAATAGTTCTTGAACAGTGTGCAGAAGCAGGAAGCTGATTCTACTCGGCTTTTTTGCTTAAATGAATCCTTGTAATCTCTCGCGGGGCATATGGCTATAACGATATCTACGCAACATGTTTGTCCGATTTCTGTATTCTATTTCAGCTTTCGTCAACATATCAATCTCAATTACTTAAGGTCCTGCGCTTACCAGCTTTTCAGCCAGATAGAGCAAGTGAATATCATCGTAAGGCAAACACCAAAATCGATTTGCCTTCGAGGCCTTATACTCAACTTCCCTCTGCTGAGGTTGTAGATCATGGATTCTACGGAATATGATCATCGAACAATGGCTGGGTAAGGATTGTATTTTCGAACATTCCGATACGCACTTTGATGGGTTGACAGTTGTACTTAAGATGGAACAGAATACCTTATCCCAACATGGAGGCTCTGTCGAACTTAGCCATCTTAGACCAAAATATAACGGATTAACTTGGACCTCCGTTGAAAAAATTTCGAAAAAGTTGGAAGAGCAGTTCCTTTCTGATCCTTCTTCTGAGATTCTCTAAGACCAGTTCAAGCGCTTATTCTTCAGAACAACGCATATCATCACAATCTTTGTGGCTAAAGAACCTGCTTTGAAAAATAAAATATTCCTTCGCTTGGGATTTGGATTTCAAAGCTCAAGACGTTTTTCAATGCCTACACAAGAAAGGAGGACGGCGTTTAGCAGGACCCACATTACAATCGCCGTTGAAACAATGTAGAGCAAAAGAAATTGACTCTACTGGCCCCACTTAAGAATTTTCCGGAATAATCGGATTCTCCGACTACCCAAGGGATCCTTCAGATAAGGGTTGGGATTGAATGTCGGGTTAACGCCATGACACTGTTTTGAAGCAACTTAGAACCTCGAATACGGCCGAGAACTCCGCTGGCAACATTACAATCCGAAAAAAAAAAACGACAAAGCTAGGATCTGCATATAAAATGCTCTCATCTCGAACAAGGCACATTAAGTATCCCTGCAACAGGTCCTAAGATTCAGTGACATCCCAGATAAGAAACCGTGTGAAAAATCGCAACTATGCCGTGCACCCCTGCGAAACAACGTTTGACGAAGAGCGCATCTCGTCCTCGAAGAACGCTACCGAATAAATGGTGAAATACACTCCAAAAATAATAACTGGGATTTTTTTTTTGATACAGAGTACTGACCATGATACTTTGCAACTCCTTAGTTACTAATCTTTCTTTGAAATAGCAATGTCTCCTTATGGCAGATAGAGCCACGTATACACACAGTATGTCTTCTGCGGTTCCGTAGTCTTCTATACAAAGGCAATATTCAGTTTCCAAATTAAAACGGTAATTTGGATTTAGTTTTGAACGTCGGAGACCCGGTATTATATCCCAGTCAGAGTGTTGGAAAAGAGTTGGTGGCGGATGAGCCCTTAATAAGGGCCATCGACAGCACTCACATCCTCGAAGCAAGTTACTGGAAAACTCTGATGTTTACTACGGTGATTGTTGTAGAGAACTTAAGCACAACGTCTATTTGGATGCGAATTTGTAGTAAGCGGCAGGCTTAGATAAGAAGCCTCGAGCTTTCGACAAGTGAGTGAACGCCTTATAACAATCCGCATCAAAGATAAATTCGCTAACATCTGCCTTATGTGCGCTCACGCCCCAACAGAGGAAAAGGACGATGCTATCAAAGAAAGTTTCTATGAGCTACTCGACGAGCAATGTCCGGTGTATGACATTAAATTCGTCCTAGGTGGTTTAATGTCAAAATTGGAAAAGAGTACATCTTTGGTAGCACATTCGGAAGACATAGCTTACACGACACCATGTCTGGAAACGGACTTAGGCTAATCGATTTCGCTGTACGTTATTATATGAAGAAAACGGTTTCCTCACTTCAACACCAGACACCAGCTCTGCAAATTGTTAATTGTGATCATGTTGCCATCGACGGAAGACACTCCCCAAGTATTTTAGAACATTCCGAGCGGCCAACATAGACTCGGACCACGACCTAGATGCAGCCAAGGTACGTCTAGGAGATTTAACGTTGAACGGTTGAAATCGCAAAAAGCTTTGCCGAATGCGTATACTTCAACTTCTCCAGCCAGCATTAAGTGCTGAAGACCAGTGGCTTAGATGCCGAGAAGCCATCAGAAATGCCGCAACTAACGTGCTGGGTTTCACCCGCCCACTACCACAAAACTCCCAATTTGATGAAGAGTGCCGGCAAGCACATGCAGCAAAATAACATGCCGACAAATCGGCGCTGCACAAAGACGAGGGTAGAACATCGGCTTCTCCGGGGAAGCGCGCGATCGAGGCAATGGAGAGGTGCTGCTCCAGGAATAATGTTCGGAAGTTTTACCAGTAAGTATAAAGAACATGTCAGGGTAATAAGGCCCGGACGGAAACCTGTAGAGATGGAGAAGGAAACCTTGTAGTACAGTCACATAGTCTCTGGTTTTTAACGTAAACCATCTGTCGTGTAGACTTATGGTTACGAGATGCTCATACATCCATGGGAGCAAGGATACGCCTTGTCATCGCTTACCTACATTAATAGTATAATACCAAAGCAGAACTTGTGTTGGAGGCACAAGTTTCACCCTTGGTATGGGTAGAGGTCGATCTAAAACCTCTTGCTGCTCTTAGGGTCACAGCCACCATGACGCTCCCATAAGGGGGCCTACCTCAACAAGTCAGGCCCGGACTGAAATCCGGGGACTCCTGACTCTCATAGTACCGTGATTTAAGTCCTGGTGGTCTTGCCGCCAACAGAACCTATGGCCGGCAACTTTTTTTTTTTTTTTTTTTTATAATTTACGCGCGCCTAAGGGGGTTATGATACCCTTTTACTGTTGCCTTGGCGCGGGCGGGAAGTTAGAAGGAGGAGAGAGGAAAGCATTGTTGTGATGTAGTGGTTTGAAACTCAGGTGTGTTTGGTTTCGATATTGACTCTCCAGGGGTGGGAGTCCGAATAGGACGGAGAGATTTTTCTTCTCTCGGAATGTGAGGTTGTGAATTTTAACGGTTGTTTTGTGCTTGAAAACCCAAACAACAACAACCAAATCTACATGTCAGTGTTATGCCTTCACACGCAGATTTTTCTGACTGGGTTTCAATTACACAAGTGAAAACTTGCTGTGGCTAGGATTCGAACCTTGACCTTTCGAGTGGAAACGAAGGTCAAGGAAACGTGCTTGGTAGTACCACTACACCACGGCCACCCCTAACTGGTCAAATCGTAGCAACCTTCGGTGGCGTCATCTGAAGATTTTTACGATAAGACCAGTAATATGCTTTGCCCCCGCTTTTTATTAGACAACGTCATTGATGGGCGAAGCCTTGGTAATTGGGCGGGGGTCCTGTAGTAGAGTCACAGTCGGTGCTGAAGATATAGAAAAACCATTTCTGCCGACTGCTAAACGCGACAAATTACGCTATCAGGCAGATCAAGTCATTCAATATTAACGATGCAAGCCAAGAATTCCGTCCACCTCACCAAAATGAAGTGAGGATAGAAATATCTAAACAGAAGTCAAACAAGGCTGCCGGGCCAGACGGCCTACCCGCCGAACTATTTAAGGCAGCAGGAGATGGCTTGGTATAGAACATACACCAACTTATTTCCAAGATTTGGTCGGATGAATGTATGCCTGATGAATGGAGCCACGGTATCGTTTGCACAGTTCACAAGAAAGGAGATCCTCTAACCTGCGCCAAATATAGAGGCGAGTGCCTGAAACTATTTGTCAACGATCTGTTTGGACCCTATCAGTGCGGTTTTAGCCCCGGTAAGTCCACAATTGACCAAATATTCACACTTTGGCAGACCTCGGAGAAACCCAAGAAGTTCAGACTGATACTCACGTCGCATATGACAGCATCTACAGATGGAGAAAGCTGCTTCATCAACGTCGGTAACGATCTAACCTTGTTGTCATAAGAGGATTTAGGCAATGCGACGCGCTGTTACGTGACCTCTTTAACATCATATTTGAAAGAATTGTGCAAAACTCACAAGCCAAAATATGAGGTACGATCTTTTAAAACTCTGATCAATTGCTTGCATAAGCCGACGAAATTGATATTATTGGTAGAACACAGCGAGCTGCCACTGGTGCGCTTGCGTGCGAGTATATGAACCGAAGCGGCAAAAATGGGTCTAATGGTAAACGAGGGCCAAAAAAAGTATATGCTGTCAACAAGAAGGTACACCCAACATCGACGAATCGGCTAGAATATCACAATTGACAGCTATAACAATTAGGTAGTAAGGGACTTTGTCTACCTCGTCTATGCTATCACACCTGAAAACGACATCTCTTCAGAAATCAAACGAAGAATAACGCTTGCCAATCGCTATTTCTTTGGGCTGAGAAGGCAACTATGTATTGTAGTAAGGCCCTCTCCCGAACAACCAAGGAAACTCTATATAAGACCCTTGTAATCCCCGTCCTGCTCTATGGTTCCGAAACATGGACCTTTTTCAAGGCGGATGGAGATATCTTTGATCGCTTTGAGAGAAAAATTCTTCGTAAGATATTTGATCCCGTATGCGTTGACGGCTTCTAGAGGAGACTATTCAACGATGAACTCTACGAGCTGTACAGTGACATCGACCTGGTCAAAAAAACTGCGCATTGGACGTTTGAGATGGCTGGGACATGTAGAGCGAATGAACACCAACGCTCCAGCCCGCAGAATCTTCGACTCTATTCCAGAAGGACAACGCAGTAGAGGAAGGCCCCGCTTTAGGTGGCGCTCGCAAGTGGAAGGGTACCTCAACCAACTTGGAGGGCGCAACTGGAGGCAGTTAGCAAAAGACCGCGCTACGTGAAGAGGCTTATTGGTTGAGGTCCAGTTCTGTAGCGCCACCTAAGTAAGTAAGCAGGATTGGCACACTTTGTTCTCCCAATTTTTGATCTTTGAGTTTATTACCGAATGCGGGATGTCACAAAAAGGCTCTCGGCCGTTTAATGGATCTGCTATATACCTCTGGTACCCTCCAGAGCTTGATTTTGTTTCTTTAAGAAAAACTCTGAAGGGCACTGAATCAGTGTAGCACCGATTTGAAGTCAAATACGATTGAGCCTTTCGTTCTTTCGTTCCTACTCCAAGAATGGTACTCCTACGTTCTTAGATGGCTAGAAATACGCTGGGACTTTTTCCCATTGGCAGTGTTTGTATTAGGACAATAGATACCTGCAACCATTTTGGATCCATCCGCACACCACTTGTTACTTTTTAGATTTTATGTTGGTTTTGGAAGTTCCATACTTGTCGATTTGGGATTACTATGTTGAAGCTCCTGTCAAAGCATAAAGTGTTTGGTACGCGGTTATTTTCCGAGCAGATCATATTTAATAAATAAACTGTGCCGTGAATTGCCGATTTTTTGAAGTGAAACTTTTTATCGCCCGTAATGCAGTAATTCCGAACTTCGATGAAACGAGAAAGCGACATGAAGTGATTCCGATCTCCGATTAACGAATCTTTAGTCTCTTTTGCACAACTATTGTAGGCGACGCTCAAAATCGTGCGATAATACTTGTAAATGACACTAATATTATCCAACAAGGATGAAGTGTTCGTTGCTTCAAGATATTGTATCACTATTTCCCCCAGTAACGGTCCTACGTTGCGAATAACTTTGTTTCACTTCAAATTCTCTGGCATTTCGTTATGAATGCCAATAATTCGATTCGGGAGGAAGCAGGACGCGTGGTGGGACTATTGGGGCAGAATGAGGCATGGGAGAGGAACGAGAAGGCGACAGACTAGAAGTGCGGAACAAAAACGGAGATGGTAATGCGCTTGCTGGGGCGCGAACTCGGGCGGAATGAACGATGAGCAGTAAAGGGGACGTCGTTGCTAAGTGCTGATTGCTAACTGTTAAATATCAACTCTTCATTGTATGATATACTCATAAGGTTTTGTATTATTCTAGGTATTATGCTAAGTTATTTCCAGATAACAAGTCAGTCGTGTGAAAGATCCTGAAGAAAAGACATTATTTAAATAATTTGTGTTTTATTTGTAAGGGCTAGAAACATAGCGCTCATACATAGCTATAGACCCGAGTATGGGCACATAGAGCCAAGCCTTGTCATACGAAGCCAGTTGGTGAGTTCGCATGAGAATTTACATGGAAATTAGCTAGCACGTGTCATCAGTCGTGGAGCATTTATTATTTATCGAGTTTATATCGTGTGTCGAAGTTATTGAGGGTATAGAGAAGTGAGAAATACTCTTCCAAAAATTCCTTTATAACGAAAATGGCTTTTTTTATCAAAGAAACAATTTTTTTTATAAGAAAATATCATACGTGTTGTGATCTAGGGTGAGCATAAAGGGTGAATGACTCGAACTCCAACTTTTTAAAATGTTATAATTTTTTTCTTTTTTGATAAATTTTATTGTGCTAAAGCAAAAACTGTTGGCAAATATATCAATTTTTAAATTGTATCAGTAGTTTTCAATATGTCTACCTTTGGCGCGAATAATGACCTTGAGACGGCCGAAGAATGCATCGCACGCTGCACGCAAGTGGCTCTGCGGTATTTTGGCCCATTCCCGGCGAAGTGATTGTTTGAGGTGGTTCAAACTTTGGTACTCGTATTTTTTAGTGCCAACCTTCGCCTTCAAAATACTCTAGACAGAGAAATCCAACACATTTGCATCCGGAGAATTTGCAATCCATTGTGTCGAAAAAATGAAGTGTGGAACATTGTTTTTTAACCAATCTTGGTTGACGCGCGCTTTGTGAGACGGTGCCGAGTCTTGTTGAAATGTCCACGGTCTCCGACCGAAATGATTGTTTACCCAAGGCTTCAATACTGCGTCTAAGACAGTTTCACGGTATATGATCGCATTAATTTTGACGCAACGATCCAAATATACAAGCGGAGAGCGACCATCGGCGGTTATGTCGGCCCAAACCATCACTATCGGTGCTGCCTGCTTTCTGGTGTAAATTTTTTGGTTCGAAGGTGTAAATTTTCGAAGGACCTCTCCGGCAAGTAAACTCGGTCATTTTGTTTGTTGACATATTGCTCGATAACAAATGGCGACTCATCGGAAAAAACCAAATGCGGCAACTCACCACTTTTACGCAAGCGTAGCAGTAGCAACTCCTTCGCTCTTTCGACTAACTTTTTTCTGTTGCGGTGTAAGATCATGTGCTTTTTGGAACTTCAATGGCTTGAGCCCAAGCTCATTTTTCAGTATGTGTTGCATCCGTTCCAACGATATGTTGAGCTCACGAGCCATTTTTCTTCCACTTCGACGCGGATTTCGCTCAATTCGTGCTTTCACTTTCCGAACCATTTCTGCCGATGTTGCTGTTTTTTTATGACCATGGAGGTCATGGCGTTTTGCAACGCTGCCAGTATCATGGTAACGAGCTATGGTTCGAGATACAAATGATTTATTCACGTTGAGGTGCTGGAGCGCTCTAACGATAGCTAAGTACTTGTGGTTTTCCAGCCAAATATAAAGCAATCACACTATCACGTTTGAATTCCATCGCGGATAAAAATCTTTCAACACAACTGAGACGCAAATCGTTTAAAAGGCTTATAAATAATAAAATTAGCTATCATGTGTCAAAATTTGAGCTCACTGTCATGAACGGTTTGGAAATTATAGCAGTCTGAAGTTGGTTGCAGTTCGAGTCATTCAGGGTGTATTTACCGAGCTCCATGAAGGAGAGTCACTTCTATCACCTACTCGTAGCTTTCTAGTCTGACCGCTTTTTTTTTAACATACATATTGTACTTGTGTTGGGTTTCGAACATCGGTCGCCCTTATCTGCAGGTAGGGTGATCAATATATGTGAGTTCCATGACTTTTGAAATGGAATCACACCGTCAATATCAAGGAAAACCCAAAATGCGATCTCTGATATAGACCTGTGATACCAGATTTAACAGCTCATGATTTGCGTGCAGAGGTTTTGTTTAATCCAAGTATTCTCTGATATGAACGTGTTTTAGTCCTTCCTCTGTTTTCAGAAAAACGATTTAGGTCACTCATTAAATTTATTACATGGTTTGGGGATAAAAAAAACTACAATTACCTCCCTCCATGCAACCACTTTTGGTAGAATTGAAACCTGACCTTGGAATTAAAGTTGGGACTCCTTTTCAGACAAACTACTGCTACCACTTTGGTACGCACGTTTTAGTCTTCTCAAAAGTGACTTTACAACTGGTTCTGAACGATGATGTGAAAGGTAGATTGAGCTGAATCGACAAGGTGGCGCAAAATTAATCATCCAATTTTGTTTTTGAATTACATTTTTACTAAATAAACAAAAATAATTTTGAGTAATGGAAATCTTTACTTGGAGCTTTACAATTGTTTCTGTTAAGTGGAAAAGATGATATCCGCCAAGTGGCTGCCGCCAGTGTTGATACATACTTATGCCCGTTTTATCGCTTTTTCCAAGACTTTCCGCAAGTTTTCGCATAAACATGCGACTTCAAGTAGCCCCAAAGAAAAAAGTCCGGAATGGTTAAATCGGGCGATCTTGCTGGCCATGGTAAATCGCCAAAACGGGAGATTACGCGACCAGGAAACGCTTCCTTCACAATATCCATTGTGGCTCGTGCTGTGTGTGCGGTTGCACCGTCTTGTTGAAGCTACATGTTCACCAAGCCCCGCTCATCCAATTCCGGCAGCAAAAGGTCGTTTATCATGGCCCTGTAGCGTTCGCCAGTACTAGTGACCGTATTCCCAATGGCGTCCTCAAAAAAATACGGCTCAATTCTCCCCCGAGTGGTGCCCTTAAAAGAAACGAAAAACTGCTGTTACGCTGCATTTGATAAGAGAGGATGCTCAGAAATGGAAGTCATATATCTTTAAGCAGGTAAGGGGAGTCCAAGAGCTTACAGAGCGAGATGAATGGAGACATTGTCCAGGTAAACTAAGCCCAGCAGATTTGTTAATTAGAGGGACATCGGTGAGAAATTTGAGTCAATTTCAGATTCGAGTAATGGACCGAAATGGCTAAGATTTGCTAACTTGCTGAAAGATCTTCAGTTTTATTTACCGCGTTTGAAGATCCAGGCGGAATCAAAGCGGTCGAGAAAGTTGAACCTAGGTCCGAATGTGGAGAGGTAGGAATATGAAAACCATTTTCCGGATTATTGAATTTGTTTACTTAAAGGAAACCCAATACCTTAGTCTTCACTTAATCCTTTCATGGACAAGGACAGTATCATTCATGTTAGAAGCAGATTACAATTATTGGAAGACACATTCGATGGAAAAACTCAGATTTTTCTGCTATAATCCTATTCCCTTGTGTTCTTATTTAAGCCATTCACTTCCTGATTCATGATGCTGATACGCTGCGATTGCATTGGATGTTAGCTGTCGCCGAGTCCTATTTCCCTGGGCGGGACAATAAAATAAGAGCTTGCGGGGTACGTTTTGCAAATGCTAAGAAAATGAGACATTACTTTTCATATCCCTATCACAACAATTATAGAAGTCCATAAATTGTAACGCTCTTTGTCAGTCAGATTTTAAAAGGCGATCGGATGAGTCATTTTAACTTCTCAATAAATTAAATTGAATTATGTTTGACCGAGTTTTATTTTGGCGCGTTCGACAATTTTTAACATTGGTACCGAAATCTGGGATTCGATGAATATTCGATTTTGTCGCGAAAATGGAATAGCAAATGCATGCAGGCTATCGTAGCCAAATAAAGAAGCAATAGAGTATTTGTCTACCTACAAAATTACAGAAGATACGAGTACTAGTTCCTCTCAACTAAGCGGCATGAAGGAAGTTTTTAACTCACCTTATCACTGCTCCTAAAAATGTTTGCGCTATGTATAAGGAAATGCAAAACGAAACTTGGAGGGCACAAATCCAGGGAAGCTGAATACGAGGATACTGCGGTTGGCTTAATGTCTCGCCTTTAGGTACGAGTAAGTCTGCAAAAGGTTGTTACCTTCGTATTGATCCAAGAAGAGATGTTTTCAACAGCGTCTACTGATGACACTGATAACCATATTGGTGTTCCAATAAACCTCCTGGTGTTTCAATTGGACGATAAGACGAAGCATCGTTTGAGCCCCTTTTATCTTTGGCAATAGCAATAGCCGTTGACGTTTCCAAGGCTCGGATATATTCAAAACTCAATCGCTTTGTTTAGTCGGGTTCTTATTTCTTGATATGCATTGCGCGTGCATTGCATTTTGTGGTAATTTCTTGTTGATCGGCTGCATACTCTTCTTGGTTCTGCTATTGCGGGGGTCCACCACTATACAGAAAGCCGGTATTTTCCCTTTCCCAGTCCAGGCATTGACGCATTGACGGGTTACAAAATCCCTTGTGGTTCTAGCTTCAATTATCCCCTCACTAATGATGAAACTTAGAAGATCGCCTTACAGGGTATTAATAGTCTATTTAGACCGTGTGAATGTTAATTCGGCGATAAAAAGTTTAGCATTATGATTACAGTGCATATAATAATCACTCATGTCCAAGTTATTACTCAGCAGGTAGCTGCATTCAAATGTGATATCAATGATAGAACCTGATCTTGTTGTTTTAATCGTGCTTGTACAATAGCTCCTATGTTAGCTAAAACAATATTCAGATTAACAAAGGCTGCAAGTAGAGTCGACCTTGCATTGAAATCTCCCGCCAGTATGATATCCTCAGTAATCCTCAGGTTGCTCCGAGTGTTCCTGAATGAAAGCGTCTCCGTAAACCCAAATCGACGACTTATTTGTTGTTAGCAGAAAATTGCTATTTCAATTTTGTATTCAACAACCATTTGCTTTAGAAGGGCTTGAGCCTCTTCGCAATCACTTAGACATAGTTGTAGGATATTCATATTTCTTGGATATACGAGTAGTTTTGGACGCTTTTTTATACCCTGTATGTATCCAGCTATCGTTTATATGTTCATATCAAACGAATGTTTGCACTTTCCAATTGCTGTTTCTTTGGCCGAAGAAAGCAATTGAGTAACAGGGCATTGTCAATAAATACTAAAGGGAATCTGAATAAGACCCTTATCATCTAAGTCCGGCCGGCGTAGAAGAAGATATCGTTGGTTCCATTTACATATATGGGCTTTGGAAGAAAAGATATAACAGCGACATCAATCTAATCACGCAAAAGTCACCTGAAATCACAAAGATATGTAGAGCGAATAAATTCTGAAATTCCGGGCCGAATATTCAACCTAAGGACAACGTGAAAGCTTTCACCTTCCTCACCTTAGGTAGGTAGCGTGTTTACTGACGTTTTTTATTTTAAATTATATAAGTAATCTGGAATAAATAAAATTATAGCCACTCTCTCGACTTAAATCTTCAACCCAAGTGCTAAAGCAGAATTTACTTGAAAGTTTTCCGAAAAACATACTTTTTATAGTCCAATTTATATAATGTGTAAGTGAAATCGAATTCTCCCTTTAATATAAATTATTTATTTAAAAATTTGGTAACTTTTACAAGCTTAATTTAAGCAAAAAGAAAACAAAATAAAAAATAAAAATTTATCGACTAGTTTATACAACACACAGGGTACAACAAAAAAGTAAAACAAAAACATATAAAAGCACACAGAGCTGCTAACTATATTTTACAAAAAACAAAAAAAAAATCGTTAGAGCAACCATTATCTTAAGCTAGTTAACAAATGTTCTTTTTGGAATCTTCTGCTGTATGACAAATTGAAATATACATGTCGGTTTTTGTATTTCTTACAAGATATTTACAATAAATATATACAACTCGCTTTATCGACAATTTAAGCTTCGGTTTCCTCCTCCAGACCCTCCTGTAACTCCTCGGGTGACCGTAAGTCGATGGCGAACTTTTGTCTTGTCGGAGTTATATTGTCAGTGTGACCTTCACCGAGCTCTTTCACTCGTCTTGAATAGTCCTGGAATGCTGCTGCTAAGGCGAATGTTAACTTGCGTGCCATGGCTCTACTGTCACAAACAAATGCATGCACCTCAAATGGATGAGCACTTTTACTGTCCTTGACCACGATCATGGCGAATATCCTTGTATAGACAAGATCTTGTACTCCATAGGAAATTGTATCGATGGGATAATTCCAATTGTTGATACTGGACTTGGGCGAGATGATATCAACGTTAACGCCATCTGTGGAGACTTTGAGGTTACAGTGTGGTAAAACTTTATTGGGTGGTAAATTTTTAGCAATTCCAACCATAATGTCAACTGGTCGGCGAGTGTACTTTATACCCCAGAGTCCTCGTGCCACTTCACAGCCGACGTATTTTACCTACGGAAGACAGAACATAGTTAGTAAGTCGCCTAATGAGAAAGTAAAAAAAAAGACAAAGGCATATTTAGGCATCTAAAATTGGTGAAAATTATAATATAATTAATGAAAAGACTAAATGTGGGAATTAAATGAGAACGAACAAAAATTGTAAGATGATGCGATGGGTTTTCATTGAGACTACAAATATTTGCAGAATAATCTTGTCCGATCGATACAAAACTGGAAGGTGTCAGATGAATCATCCCAGTCTGAATACTCACAGTTCAGCGTGTCAAGCAAGCAATTGCCTTCCTCCAACACCAATCGTCGGAGGGCAAACGTAATAAGATCATCCATGCCAAACTTGATAAATATAAAAATTACATTCCAATATTCCTGGTAGAGCTAGATGAACTTAACACATAACTGATCTCATCTCATTAATCATGGCTCCACATCCAATTCCACTGCAGGTGTACAAAAGACTTTAACTCTGCAAAATTGACTATATCAGAGCAGGACTAATAAGCTTACAGAACCTATGAACGAGGTTTAAGGAAACTTCAGAGTACCGTGTCAGGAGAGATTACTCTGCTGCACACAAAAACAAAAATAAACAACGCGCAATGTAAAAAAAAAAAAACAAACCAAATCACCGGGCAGTGCAATTAACAGAAAAAAAATTTAACACAGTGCGGGAATTCCACCTCTCCCGCTCCTGGTCGTTGTACTGTTGCTTGCACTCGGCCACTGCCGTTACTGTAACTATTTATCATACAGTACGGGCAGTGACTGAGTGTATGTAACAACTGACGGATAGCGGGTTGTGAGTGAAAATTTTGTTGGTGCACTGTTTCATATTGTTGTAAGGGCATAACGCCTACAGCAATTTGATTCGGTAAACCAACGTCAGAATTTTCACTTCGCAGCCTTGCTTAGTACCGTCGGTGTTTGTGTTTTTTGTGTTTGTCTTTCTTTATAATGACTGGAGTAGACATAACCAATATACGCGGGCTAAAAAGTAATCGCTTTTCTGCGTATGTCCACGTCTGCAAATACAGACCAGCTGTTTTGGCACTTAGTGAAACACAGGTAGATCCTCGACCACATCTCCCAGATCACTCTGATCTGAAGCTACCTGGCTACGAACTAGTGCCATTATTCTTCTCTCACCGCGGTTTCGCCATTTACGTGCGTAGTGATGTAGCTTATCAAACTCCACCACAATGTAGTCCCTGTTCCAATGCGGAATTCAATTTCATGTGGTTAAAATTCCATTTCCGTAAGCAAATTATCCACTACTGCTTTATTTACAGAAGCCCCAAACTGAACAGCAATTTGACCTTTAACGAGTTTGATGCGCTATCTGACTCCATTCAAAAAATTGTATCCCTGTATCCTCATACTGAAATCATGATTAGGGGCGATTTCAATATACGCAATTCTGGTTGGCTTCGAGATTCTGGACAGACAACACCCGTAGGACGGTGCGATGAGACCTTCGCTGCGGAAAATAACTTAACCTAGCTTGTGAATGAGTCCACACGAATACCAGACGTTGACAGTCATACCGCCAATACCCTGGACTTGTTTTAACTTCTCACCCTGACAAGTACTGCGTTGATGTGATCTCCCCTCTAGGCTCGTCGGACCCTTGTGTCATATCGGCTAAATTCTCGTACACCCACCACACAGTTAGAGAAAAGATCCCTAAAAGAATACGAGAAAGCCAATTGGAGCGGACTTAACAACTTCTTTAGGAATTTTAACTGGTCGTTATGTTTCCTCGATAACGACGTGGATGCCGCTACTGACATGATCACAGAAACTATTCTCTTTGGAATGAGATGCTTTACCCCTCATAGGATGAAGTGTATCAAACCAAAAGAAAAGGCATGGTACGACTTGAGCTGTAAAGAGGCTGTCAGGGTTAGAGAATTGTTTTTTCGGTCCTACAAGACCAACCCGACAGAGGAAAACCGAAAAAACTTCAAACGAGCCAGATATGACTGCAACGTCTTTCTCAAGGGTGTGAAATTCCAATACGACCAAAAACTGAGGCAAAAAATACTGCAATGCCCCAAAGGCAGTAAAAATTTTTGGTCATTCGTCAAAATTCTGGCTCATCCTCCATCCCAACGTTCATTTACAATGACATTTCAGCTGTCAGCTCTTTGAACAAAGCCAATCTGCTTGTTGCACACTTTGCGGCCAGCTCAACACTCCCAGATTGTGCTTTCTCCCCGCCTACACTTGAGTGCGCCGAATCTACAATGGGACGAATCCACTTTAGCATTCGTGTAGTAGCAAGAGCACTTAAAGATCTCAACATACATAAATCCCCTGGCACAGATGGTATATCTTCCCTTCTGCTGAAGAGCTGTTCTTTCACGCTCGCAAAACCACTGCGTAAGCTTTTTCATCAATCCTACTCTTTAGGACTCTTTCCGAGCAGATGGAAGACAGCATTTACCCAGCCCGTCCCTAAAAAAGGCGAATCTTCTTCTCTCTCCTCCTACAGACCCATTGCACTTACGTCCCTTCCTTCCAAGGTCATGGAAACGCTGATAAATCGTCAACTCATTAAATATCTCGAAACACGAAAACTTCTTAATGACCGGCAGTACGGTTTTCCTAGCAACAGGTCCACTGCTGATTTGATGGCATGTCTCACCGAAAAGTGGAACCAAAGCGTACATCAATCTGGTGAAAGCAAGATAGCTGCACTTGATATTTCTAAGGCATTTGACAGAGTCTGGCATCAGGCTCTTTGGTCGAAAATGCGTGCTTTTCGGATTGATGACTCTCTTCTTCAATGGATTAGAAATTACCTTTCGGAACGTTCAATTCAAGTTGTCTTGGACGGTTTCAAGTCTGATATTCACAAAATAAATGCTGGTGTGCCCCAGGGCTCCGTTCTGTCTCCGACATCCTTTTTAATCTTCATTAATGATGTCATGTCTGCTACGTCTAATCCAATATATTCCTTTGCTGATGACAGCACTCTCTGCTTTTCATATTCATATTATCCATGACTGGCACTTGCATCGTCGAAACCGATAAACTTTCCATTCTCGGTATGTGTGTCAGTGACAACTTACGTTGGAAAGACCGCATATTCGATGTCGCCAAAAATGCTGCGAAATGTCTAGGTATGCTCCAACGATGTAAGAAATACTTCACCCCCTATGATCTGGCCTGAATATATAAGGCACTTATCCGCCCAAAATTGGAGTACAATGCCCACATCTGGTCAGGTGCTCCTAAAACATCTCTGCACCTGCTAGATGGGATTCAAAACCGTGCGATAAAACTCATTGGTGATACTAATATCTGTCAATCAATTGACACCCCAGAGCACCGACGAAATGTCTCCTGTCCCACTTTGTTTTATCGCTATTTGCACCACCAGTGCTCCATAGAAATCGCCAGTAGCATTCCGCCCATCCAAACTTGCAACCGTAACACCCGTCTCGCTATGAAGGCTCATCAGTATACCCTCAAGCCCATTTTCGAACTTACTCCAAAATATCGTGATTCTTTCCTAAGAAAGAATGTACGGCACAACTCGCTTATGGAATGCCCTGCCGATCTCTGTGTTTCCTGGTCGTTATAATTTATGAACATTTGAAAACAATGTACATCGGTACCTGTCTTTTCTTCCTCCCTAAATTTCCTTCGTCCGCGATGTGTACGAACATTTTAAGGGTATAAAACCCCTTTAGCGCGCGCCGATTATAAAAAAAAAGGTTCTGGTGTAGTTTCTGTGAAAGAAAGAACCAGTGAAATTCCTAACAAAACAATACGAACCCTATGAAACCTGGAGGTAACTGGGTTCACTCAGAGGAAGAGTGCTTAGATCTGCTTATGAAAACTAATTTGTCTGGCTGCATCACATCAATCCACCCAATACCTACTTTAAAGAAACCTTTGCATCTGCAGATCAACGCACCCTTGATCTGCGAGGAAAAGCTAAAACGAGCAATTTTTAACTCCGAATCATACAAGAAATTATATTTCATCCTCGAGCATAACTGCTCTTCAAGGACTAGATATAAATGACTTCGTCTAAAGCTTGAAAGACTGCTCAAAAAAACTGACCTCTGCGTGGTTGATACCCAAATTAGATGTGCTCTATTTTCTTTTATGGAACCGAGTGCTCAACGGACTGCTTACCTAATTAGGTAACAGGGGATGTAACGTAGCGGCTGATGAAGACACCGTCGCTCTCTATTTTCGGGCAAGCACACGCAGACACTCCCTAATATTAGGCACGCATTTTTCCTGAGCACGCAGCTGTGGGCAAAATGCCAAGCCGACCTGACTTTGTCATATGAAATAAATTCCATCGCGGGTATCTTTAGAGATCCCATCCTGAATATCAAATTGAAGTGCAAAGAAAATGTTACAAAACAGGAAGTCATTCATTGGCTCCACACCTTAAAATATTCGTCTGGTTGTTTGATAGTCTGTACTAAAAAAGAGGACCAGCATCACTTGCTAGAAAAATTGCAACGAGCTGACTTCCCTGTCATCAACGGAGTATAAAGAACCACTCCGACGGCGGTCCCTTCAAACTCTATTTCATTTACTTGCCGCAAACTCTGCCCTTAGAATGAGACGCACTTGGTAACGAAAACAATGCAAAAAATGCAAACAAAAATTCCTTCCACCAACTCATTTCAAGAAGGAACGTGAAGTCATTGGTAAAAAGACTATCTCCAATTTTTCAGACGACTCTGAAACAGTCAAAGCCCTTCCCTCTCGGGATCTCTCTGTGATCCTCTGTACATACCAATCCATCAGTCTACACACAGATTATAGGAGTGTTCAACAGGCTGTTGCTTGGCTCAGCCTGAATCCAATACTTAGACACCCAAGCACCGCTCAGATACCTAATTTCGATCACAATATCTCCCAACGTGATAGCCAATAAATGCAGAATCACACTCTGTTGGGTTCCGAGACATTCGAACATCTCAGCAAACGCCAATGCTTGTAAATTAGGCAGAGCCAGACAAAACGTATGCAGCTTGACAATAACAAGTCGACAGTGTCCTACAAATGATTAACCTTTCTCAGAATTTTTTTATGATTCCAGGTGTAGTGAATTGCTCTTCCATGATATCCCAGTCACAATAAACCAACGCATCATAATTCGCTGCGAAGGACTTTCTTGAGATAGACGGTTCTTGTATATTTTTAAGTACAAAGCGGCCATTGTGTTGAAGTAAGGAGATGTGGTATATGGACCTTTTTGGTCCACACCCGCTTTATGAGCTAATGTCATTATATTGAAAAGTCCAAGCCCCACAGAAATGCATTTTCATCTTCATCTACAATGCATCTAGGACCCTTTAACGATATACGGCCGTATTTAACATACTTTAACCTCCAAAAATACTTTTTGAATTTTCCGCAATGCAACTTAAGAAGAAATATAGCTCCCTTCAACTAAGTTGGTGACACATTTCATATGCTTGTTGCTTGGCATTATTTAACCGCAATCTGAATGAGTTTTTGCTGCACTTCATAGCCGTGGACGAATAATGGATCCGCTACGACAGAACAGAGTCGAAGCAGTAGGTTACTAGCAGAATGGAGCCTCCTGTAGTTATTCGGCTGCAGGTGCTGTATTGAAGGTCCAAACAATCCATATATAGTTCGTCTATTTTACATCAAAGGTGCCCCAACATCACCATTGCCGAGTTCTGAAAATCGTTATTGACCTTAATTCCAAGTACATTAAAGGAGATCATGTAAGAAATTTGCCACGCTAGGCATTGACGTTATGAATTCATTCACCGTCCGTTCAAACAAATAAAGCTGCGCTACATCGAATGACGAGTGCTGCTCGTAAGCTCTAAGAGCAGAAAAGTACAGGAAAATCACAGAGCAGGAGTAGCTCCCGATCAAGGAAATGGAGAACTGTTACTGCAGGATTGACATTCTAAAGTTTTATTAGAGAATGAAACGAACATGCCGGGGCTACAAAGCTAACTAGTGGTAGATTCACAGTCGTTACTGAGAATATAAAAAAAACTACTTCTGCAGACAGCGCTGTCAAGGAGAACAACCATTCATCCTGGGCGAAATAAGTAAAGCTAAAGTCTAAGAAAGCTGCTTGCACAGAAAGACACCAGCTGAACTATATAGTTGACCTGGTTGAAAACACGCTCCAATTCATCTGTAAGAATGGAATCTTTGCATCAAAGAAATAAGCCATCTATTGTAAATATCCCCTAGAAGAACTTTTCTGCCGTATTATGTGAACTTCTAAAATCATTTATGAACAATCTAGTTGATCCATACCAATGCGGTTTCAGGCTACAATCGATCACATATTCACACTGCGATAGACCTTGGAAAAGATCCGGGGATTTCAAAACTACACTCAGCACCATTAGTCGACTTCAAGGTCGCATATGACAGCATGCACAGGGATTACCTATACAACGCTATGTCTGCCTAGTTTCGAAATTCCTGCCAAGCTCGTCAGCTTGTCCAGGATGATTATGTAAGGTTCTTGCTACTCGACATGGGTAATGAACTAACCGAGACCTTCAATGTCAAGAAAGGTTTTAGACAGGGCGACTAGTTGGCGTGTGACTTTTTGAACATCGCTCTAGAAGGAATCGTGCAAATGTCACTGGCCAACATGAGGCACGAGGCACAATTTTGTTGAAGTCCGTATGAGGATTACATTGTTGCAATTGGATGAATACAGCGAGCGGTCAGTGGATCTTTAGTAAGTTCTGAAATTTAAGCGGCTAAAAAGAGTCTAAAGGCAAACGAGGCCAAAATGAAATTCATACTGTGATCCCATCCACTGACGACAGGCAGTTTTAACTACGAGGTTGTTAAGGACTTCGGCTACCTTGGCTTTGCATTAACCAACAGCACAACATTACTGCAAAAATCGGGCGCAGAATTACTCTTGCTAATCGCTGTTTCTTTGGGTTCAGTAGGCAATTGATTAATAGAGCCCCTTTTTGTAAGGTCAAACTGACTTCATATAAGACTGTTACCATTGTCGAAAGCACCCGAAGAAGAATTTGGTCGTTTCGAGAGAAATATACTGCGTGTTATTTTCGATTCCATTTGTATTGACAGAGTAGGGATGAGGAGATTCGACCACGAACTGTACGAGTTGGAAAGCAACGTCAGCCTAATTAGACGTCTACAGATGCAACGTCTAAAACACTGAGCAAAGTTTAGCAAAGGGCCACCACATCTCCTACCCAAAGAGTCCTGATTCTTGAAACTTGAATCTTGGATCTTGAATCTTGAATCTTAATCTCGAGAGATGGCTCATCAGAGAACGATCGCATCATCGAAGATAGCATACGCAAGTTGAAGAGGATCGCAACCAACTTTTAGTGCCGCACTGGAGGCAAGTGCATTGAGGTGGTGCTGGTTTGAGAGATTTGTTGGATCAGGCCCAGGATCACCCTGAATTGTAGCGTCGTCTCAGTAAATAAGTAAGTGTTTAATCATTTCTGACAAGACATTGTATTTTTACAAGTTCAATAGGACAAGATCAGTACCTGAGGCTACCACGGATATGAAAGAAAGAAATTCATGTGTATTCATCGTACCAGCACTGGGGGGCATAACTAAGTTGACACCCTTCGACGTGTACCCAAATCGCACAACAGACATCACCATTTTTTACCAGATTAACATACATAAATTCGAGAAATGACACGTTCAATAGGAGGTAAAACGCTATATTACTGAAGGTATGACTTTTTAACTCCTCTACACCCATAAATATTTCCTTAAAATATGTCAAGGAATCATGCCTTAAAATGTTCGGCAATCTATCCGAAGCACAATATGAAAATAACAATCAGAAGCACGTAGCTGGTCGTGTTCATGGCTCAGATACAAAAGCATCTGTAATGTTTTGAAGACACTTATCATCATCTTAAATCTATCAATTAGATGTCAATAGACTTGGAGTCAATCGATACAGGAAGTCGAGAGCTGAAGTACCACGCAAAAGTGATATTTTTTTAGCTTCAGCGTATGCCCTCCTCGATGGCACTACTCGAACAAATATTATGGTTCTTTTGGGCCAACCGGCCCTTAAGAGCTTCCACAAATTTTCGTGAATTTTCATAAAAACTTCAACATCTCCCCCGCAGATCTCTCCTCATATGCCTTCTATATTTCTTCTAAGCGTGTCTTGCACCATCAAAAAATTCGGTCCAGTTTTAAAAACTACCATTATCCCTAACTCATTATCAATAATGCTCCCCACTGCTTATCACTTCATTACCAAAAAGTTAAAGGGCTGCGCGCAAAAACTGTTTCTGTCTATCTTAACTCCCAAAAGCTTCCATATGATATTGTGTATTTGCTTTGACTGAAACGAATCCGATATCTGATATGAAAGATTCAGAACTATTTGCACCAGAATACAGAGTGCTTCGTGATGACGGCCGTGAGAATGATGATTGTTTTATAGGTCGAGGGGTTATCTTAGAAATTCGCTATCCCCAAGCGCAGATTGTATATCCTCTGTCTGATATTGTTGACTCTTGTGACGATATCGTTCTTCTGGCGATTTTAGTCTTCCTCATCTCAAACCAGAGCCTCAAATACTCTTTCAGATATGTAAATCCTCTCCAGTTACTGCCTTTCCAACTCTGGCTTTTTTGAAATAAATGCATTCCTAACAGCATGGGTACACAGCTATACCTGTCTTCTACGAAAAGATCTTCGATAGTATTACGCAAGCGGTCCCTTACCAACGAAAAAGAGATGATCTTCCATCATCTCCTCCTTGGTATAATAAAGAACTACGTGCAATTCGGAATAAGTCATAAGTCACGTGTACATTAAATCTGGTTCTGAATTTGACTACCTACTAACTCACTATCACTTCTCCCAACTTTGTGATATTCGTTTAACAGATACCTCAGCCGAATCGAGTCTACCCTGATTTCTGGCCCCAAATAGTTCTTTCGCTTTTCGATAGCTAGTCATCTTGTCTCAAATTCTACAATATGTATGTCGTCGTCTGATCCAACATCCTCAATTATCGTCAAAGTGCCTACCTAGACATTACTCTGTGTCAACACCAAAAGCATCTTCAATACGCAACGGAAGACTTCAGCTTAACAACAAAATTTGGTTTGGCTTTTATTTGTCAACGCCAAGAATATAAGCAGCATAGAACAGCCTAACAACAGAATCGCTCCAACAACATGGTCTATTTCGCTAATTTATTTAGTGGATCCATTTACACCCAGACCTAAGACAAGGATCTCGAATATTTCGGTTATGGAGTAACTGCATTAATGTCAATTGAAATAACACAGCTACTGGGCAACATAAACCAGATCAACCACTGCCAACCTTATTGAGATAATTTCCAGTACATTGTGTGCCCTAGAAGAAAGGAAAGAAGTGGCTGCGATTACTACTGACTTTACGAGTAGCAAGGCCTTTGATACAATCGCAAACTCAATTCACTTGGCTTTTATCCGGGACGGATTTCTTGGTTGAAATCGTAATTGGAAGAACACTGTTACCTAGTCCATTTTCGTACACGTTTGTCTTAGGGTATTCCACAAAGCAGTCACCCTGGTCCGTTAATTTTAATTTCGACTATTGATGATGTTGTAAATATTATAAAGAACTCATGCATATCTATCTATGACTATGATATGAAAATCCATAGACAAATTAACGATTTTTCTGATTTTCAACCTCTACAAGACAATCTCAATAGATTCTCAATATTGCCCCACAAAATTTCTTTGAACTCAACATAAAGAAATGCCAAGCCATCTCATACTCCCGAAAGCGTTTCATACTTTCTGACTGACCCAAGCTGTAGCTTTGGTCACCTCAATGCAAGACTTGGACATTATGTATGATACTGAACTCAATTTCCGCACCCACATTGATTCCGTAATGAGCAGAGCTGGTGGTGGTGGTCCAAAGAGTTCCCTGACCCTTATGTCATTAAATCCCTCTACATCACCTTTGCTAGACCACTTCTCGAATATGGTCCCCTTACTACGAACACCATACTCTACGTATCCAAGCTATCCAACGCAGTTTCCTGTGACTCGCTCTGCGTAGGATGCCATAGGCTGACCACAACATCCCTCCGCCCTATGATGCGGTCAAATTGCTATATTCTCTTTAGCTATTAACTGGCACCATCGACCGTACTCACTACTAGGTCAGATTTTTTTTAATACCAACCCACGGAATTTAAGGTCCGTTCCTGCTTTTCGTCCAAATAACCATAGAAGGGCATATGGTTTTAACGAAACATCGTTTAGTATGCTATGTGAAGCCAATAGAACTTCCACTGTGGTCGATTTCCATTGCAGCTTGAAGCTGTTTGTGGGGATGTCAGTTGCATTTTGGTAAAAGAGGAGATACTATCTGGTGTCTCGGTGCACGAAGTGTTCTTTTTAAATTATATTGCATGCGAATTAGTTTACATAACTACAACTTACTTAAGTTTATTCAGGTCTGACAGTTGTATGCCAATATACATTAGTTACCATAACTCATCCCGTAAACATAGCTGACTCCAATGATTTGTTGCTTGCTTCCGGCTTTAGATGACCAGCTATTTTGTTTTTGTAAATATTATTAAGGTAATGACCATGAATTTCATACAATTTTTGTATCCATCCACGACCGATACATTTCAGTGAACAATGGATATCGCATGATAGATAAACAAAAAAAAAAGATGGCTCGAGTTGTGACACTCAGCAACACTTTACCACCGAATCGGTTCCAAAATGAGCAACATATGTTACTCATAGGCATAACAACAACAACAGACAAAGAGGAAATAACCTAGCGTCAGAGTTAACATCCACACCGGATGTAACGGCGCGTTTGCCTATGTGGTAAGAACTGTCGTCGTTGGTATTGCATAGCAAGTCACCCTCGTTAATAATTTTGACAAACGGCGCGTGACGATCCATATGTGACACATCAATTTCGAATGCAAAAACCAACTGACGACGACGATACACTGAGAAAAAATCTCCACAGCTGTTATGAGATTAAATTGAGTGTTCAGGAGATAATTAAATTTAATCTGAGATCAACAATTTATTCGTATGGATAGCCACTATCTAGATTGATAACTTCCTCTAATGGTTGACATTAATTCTGAATTGAGAAATCGCTGTCCAATAATTCATGACCAAACACTAGAACGGATGTCTTCATAGTTACAATAGAAGTGCAAGTGGGAGAATGGCCTGAAGTGTTGAAGCAGATCATTCAATCAATTGAGGTACAGGAGACACAATTTTCAATGAGTTAATCCACATTCATCATTTCGTTTTAAGCATTCACCAAGACCGACAATGACTATGACCACTAAAGTAAAATCTTGATCACAATCAAACTCAACAGATAGAACGTGCAGTATTTCAAGTGGAGATACCAGATTTGAGCCAGCAGTCAGAGAAAGGTTTTTGTTTTTGATTGAGCTATTAATTCTGACCAAATCAAATAATTTGGAAATATTTTGGAAACAAAGAAAATCTGAAATGATTCTAAAATGTTTGTTTCTAAGCTCCACGCTAGCTGCACAACATCAAACACTGAAGTCTTCTATTAGAACCCCACTTTCCTGGATACACTCCTACTCCAACACCAGTAGCAAGTGTGTACTAGAAGAACAAAATAAGCTGCGTCATAGATCCTTTCTCCGCTTACTAATCCCATGAACTGGACGGGATCATACCAGTCATGCTTCAAAAAACAAAGCAGACTCTGATACCGTTCCTAAAAGACTATTCAGCAATAGGATCGAGTATAGATATGTGTCAAAATGCTGGAGGGAACTAAAGGTAGTTTGCATTGCCAAGGCAGGTAATCCCAGCCATACCCATCCAAAAGACCTCAGGCCCACACGCCTAACATTATACATTTCAGAACTTTGGGAAAACTGCTTGACACTCATATTCGAAGGACTTAACCTCAACCCAGCATGCCTATACAAAAGCCAAAGGCTCGAAAACGGTCGTACATGAAGCTGTCAACACGATTCAAAAAAGCATTCATGAAAAAGAGCACACATTAGGGGTCTTCCTTGGCATCGAAGAAGCCTTCAACAATGTCACCATTCACGCTATAAGTACTGTAGAAACTTAGGAAATGCTGGAGTTCATCCTGCACTAACGAACCTGATAACCCGTATGCTCCGCAACAGGAACATCTGCTAACGCGATATTGAGGGTCACCACTTCAAGGGGCGGTGATATCACCTCTTCTCTGAACCCTAGTGGCTTATGAAATACTTCTGAATCTTAAAAGGGAAGGTATAGAAACCACCGCATACGCGGAGATCTTATGGCCACCAGCAAGTTCCTCCCCCGATCAGTGAAAACCCAAATTATGCCCTTAGAATCCCTGAAGACTGGGCCAAGCTCTGTGGACTGAAAATCAACCCGCAAAAAACAGAGCTTGTTCTACTCACCCGTGAAAGGATAATGCTACAATTTGGCCTTCCTTCCATGAATGGGACAACGCTCCGACTAGTAAACTGAGTTGGAAGCTCAAAGTCAAAAAACGAGTAAAGAAAGCAGCGATCGCCTTCTATGCTTGCAGCCGTATGTTTGGGAGAAAATGGGGACCTAACCCCAAGACTATCCTACATACCCTACATTTTAAGGGTCCATAAATTTCTTGACTGCGCGCTCAATAAAAAAAAAAAAAACTTACAGCAGCTTAGTATTGTGTAATCCACAAATAAAACTATCAAGCTTAGGTTAATGACAAAACTTCGGAGGATTGCTTGTACTCGTATGGACAGGATTCATGCCATGCTGCCATATACTTGGCCTTCTGCACAGGCAAGCATCTGCAGGAAAAAGTGCTTTAAGATTGAATCCGGTTAATTATTTGAAACCAAACCCGAAGGGGAACACCTCAAGCCTTACAAGGGAACTGGCTTTATGCTCCAATACCCACTACATAATACCCCTTTATGACTTCTAAACACCATTCGCCTGCATTTTCCCAAGCAGAAAGGAATGGGATAGGAACCAAATGGTACCAGCGGCGATATCAGTTTTCATGGATTAATCAAAGATGGATATATGAACAAGAGCCGGGCTCTTCTCCGATCAAGAGGCTGTCAAAGTTAAAGAAATGTTTTTTCGGTCCTTCAAGACCAATCCGACAGAGGAAAACTGAAAAAAGTTTAAACGAGCCAGGAATGACTGCGTGTGAAATTTCATTACGACAAAAAGTTGAGTTGAGTCATCCTCCATCCCAACGCTCATTTACAATGGCATTCCATCTGTCAGGTCGTTGGACAAAGCCAATCTGCTTGCTGCACATTTTGCGGCCAGCTCAACATTCCCAGATTCTGCTTTGTCTCCGCCTACACTTGAGTGAGTCGAATCTTCAATGGGACGAATCCACTTTCGCATTCGTGTAGTAGCAAGTAAAGATCTCAACATACATAAATCCGCTGGCCCAGATGGCATATCTTCCCTTCTGCTGAAGAGCTGTTCTTCCACGCTGGCAAAACCACTGCATAAGCTTTTTCATCAGTCCTACTCTTTAGGACTCTTTCCGAGCAGATGGAAGACAGCATTTGTCCAGCCCGTCCTTAAAAAAGGCGAATCTTCTTCTCTCCCCTCCTACAGATGCATTGCACTTACGTCCCTTCTCACCAAGGTCACGGAAACGCTGATAAATCATCAGCTCATGAAATATCTCGAAACACGAAAACTTCTCAATGACCGACAATATGGTTTTCGTAGCAACAAGTCCACTGTTGATTTGATGGCATGTCTCACCGAAAAGTGGAACCAAAGCGTACATCAATCTGGTGAAAGCAACATAGTTGTACTTAATATTTTTAATGCATTTGACAGAGTTTGGCATCAGGCTCTTTTGTCGAAAATGAGTGCTTTTGGATTAGAAATTACCTTTCGGAACGTTCAACTCAAATTGTCTTGGATGGTTTCAAGTCTGATATTCACAAAATAAATGCTAGTGTGTCCCAGGGCTCCGTTCTGCCTCTGTCACTCTTTTTAATTTTCATTAATGATCTACTGTCTGCTGATGACAGTATTCTCTGATTTTCATATTCTTTCCCGGACTCACGCCCCCTGCTCTTAGGCTGTAGAACGGGAACGGCAGTGTATGTTAGCTTATTAAATTCCGATATCAATTTAATGCTTCCAAAACACACAATGCTGTCGTTAAAGCGAAATATAAATACCCAGTCGTTATCCATGAATGGCACTTGCATCGTCGAAACCGATCAACTTCCCATTCTCGGCATGTGTGTCAATGACAACTTAAGTTTGAATGACCATATATTCGATGTCGCATAAAATGCTGCGAAATGTCTAGGTTTCCTCAAACGAAGTAAGAAATAATTCACCTCCTTCGATCGGACCTCATTGGAGTACAGTGCCCACATCTGGTCGGGTGCGCCCAAAACATCTCTGCATCTGCTAGGCCGGATTCAAAATCGTACGATAAAACTCATAGCTGATACCAATGTCGCTCAGTTAATGGACACCCTCGAACACCGATGAAATGTCTCCTGTCTCACTTTATTTTACCGCTATTTCCACCACCAGTGCTCCATAGAAATCACTAGTAGCATTCCGCCCCTTCAAACTTTTAACCGTAATACCCGTCTCGCTTTGAATGCTCATCAGTATACCCTCAAGCCCACTTTTGGACGTACTCCAAAATATCGTGATTCTTTCCTAAGCCGAACAACTCGCTTGTGGAATGTCCTGGCGATCTCTCTATTTCTAGTCATTATAACATTCAGACATGTAAAAATAACGTACATCTGTACCTATCCTTCATTCCTCCCTAAATTTCCTTCGCCCGCGCTGTGTGCAAACATTTTAAGGGTTCCTAGAACTCGCGCTACTTAAAACAAAAAACAAAAAAAAAAAAGCAGACTACAGACAGACTATTACGGACTACAGCAGTGTCTCCAGGCTGAGATATTGGGCTGTAGCAGAAGTAGCCAAACTTGCAGCAATAAAGGCAATATTCTACGAGGGTATTAAGTACTATATTTATTGACAGTCAGGGTGCCATCAAGGCCATCGCGGCAGTCGAAATTAAATCGAGCCTTATGAAGCGCCATCGCGAAGAGCTTAAGGTTCTTTGCGTTGAGCTTGAGGTTAAGCTCTGCCAGGTCCCTTACCACAAAGGAGTCAATGAGTATGCCGACGAGCTAGCTCGAAAAGGATCCTCCATAGAAAGGGAACTGCCAGTATCAAACATCCACTCTGCACTTTGAGAATACAAGTGGAGCGAACGATACAAATATGAGTCAATGAAAGGAGGAAAAACCTTCCAGCCTGAGAGATCGCAAGACAACTATGGCCGGAACTCAGCAAATCCAGAAGAAGTAAGATTCTCTTTAAAAGCAGAGCTTAACTATCTAGGCTCGTTGGATTGTTCACAGGCCATAATCTTATGAGGGCGCATGCAATAAAGCTGCGCCTTACCAACGACGAGCTCTGGAGGGGTTATGGGGACATAGGCCCACGGGAGGATACCAACCACTTTTTGTACCATCGTGCCAGACTCAATAATTTGAGGCAACGAACTTTAAGAAATTATTCCTTCCATGATGTCTCAGAACTATCTGCCGCTTCACTACATCTGTTTTTAGATACGCGGACGCTACAAGATGGGTTAGACCCACTCAGGGTCAAAACTACAACCAAGGCGAGAAAAAAATCGGGAACCAGAACTAAACCCATTGCCTTCCAATTTTCCCAACTGGGAATCGTGATAGGCCTACACAGACCTAAGTGTGATGAGGTATAAAATGGACTCGACTCCAGATACCACATTTACCCGCCAACCTAACCTAACCTAACCTGGCTTCCAAATCGAAAGGTTCGGTGTTCGAGTCGTAACCGCGTCCGAAAGACATCTATTTTTTCAGTTGACTAGAAATTACTCGTAATAACAAGCCAAGTTCCACTAAGAATTTAGTCTCCCCATTAAATGTTGGATGCCACCCATGGAGCGAAATAACCACTGAGCCCAAAATATCTTTCTTTCTCTCTCTATCCCATTTTACAAAAAACTTAACACATGCTGAGGCATTACAAGTGTATTCATACCCACTTGAGTGTTAAGTATACCTTCGTGTTGAGATACCCATTGAAGAAAAACTCTGAGTGCATCGCCTGACATTTATGAAGAAAATCTTCAGAAAAGCAACCGAAACTTGTATTTAGATCAAGTCAAGCTAAGGTTTGATCCTAAATGAAAGGGTTCAAGATAAAATTGCCTCCGCAAGTGCAGTGCTCTTTGCGAAAAACGGAAATAAGAACCATTTCCTTATTTCATGTAGTCCAGCCGCTTGTGCAATATGTTCAACTTGTATGATTTAAGGACCGCTGAACCTATTTTTGCCACGGGCTATACATCTAAAAACTATAAAAAAATCTGACAGTGTAGCCACGACATACTATTCAGTAAAATATCTTCTACGACCTCAGTCGCCGATGGATTGCGATTTTTCAAGTCATTTTTTAAATGAAATGTGGTTAAGGTATCTAGTAGTGACAACAAAACTATCCCAGTTCGACCGCTTGGAAACTCATAACCCTTGGAACATACAGTGTTGTGCAAAACATACCGGATTTTTATCGAACATTTTTCTTTGGTGAATTTTAGAGAACAGAAAGAACGTAAGTAAACACTGTTGTCAATTTAAGAAAACTCATTGTGTAAGTTTACAAATAAAAGAAAAAGAAGGTTTTGCGATAACATGTTTTATTATACAAAAAATAGTTTCGGCCGGTTTTGCATTTCAAACTTGTTTATAATGTCACACACTATCGATGATACTTTTTTTATACTTTTTGGCTATACGAGTAGATTTTTGTTTTAGCCCTGTCCCGAAATGCGCTACCACCCGATTTTTAACCACACCACTGTATTTTTTTTTTTTGGCCGTTTTATTAGTAAACAAATTGGAGACACCTGACCTTTTAAGTTTTGTTAAGTCTATAACTCACTTCAAATGACAGCCAAAATCATTATCAGCAAGTTAAAATACGGTACTTTTGAAAATCCCGTATGTTTTGCACAGCCATGGCATTGAGTTGAGCTACAGTTTTTGCCAAAACTAAAAAAATAATTGTAGCAATGCCTTGTTTTTTGTTTTCTCTTTGTAAACTTATTCAATAGGTACAAATAAGTGTACCTACTGTATTCCTGTCCCCTAGAATTCTTCAACGAAAAATGTTCAGGAAAAATCCGGTATGTTTTGCACAACACTGTATGTACATACAATTTGTATTTCGAAAATGCCCCTGAAATCAGGCAGAGCAACTTATTGAGCAGAATCTGTGAGCTTTACATGTGTTTTCAATTTTAAAATGAAATTAGCTTTTGTTTGCTTACCTTAAACTCCATTGGAAGGTCCTCCACATTGACTTGAGCCTCTAGCTCTGTAGCGCTTGCAGTCGACATTTTTTTATATATTTTCCAATTAAATCATCTGATTTTCTTGTTATTTATGAATGGAAGTTCTGTCAAATAAGAAAGTTAAAAAATGCAAATTAATAGTTAGATATATGTAAATAAAGTGAGTGATCATTTGA
The DNA here is from genome assembly GCA_963966105.1 of Volucella zonaria. NCBI lineage: Eukaryota > Metazoa > Arthropoda > Insecta > Diptera > Syrphidae > Volucella > Volucella zonaria. The sequence goes on along the minus strand of OZ014534.1, from coordinate 67,877,652 downwards.
CAAATGATTTGATTATTATGGAAAGCTTAAGATACAACAAATTAAGGAAGACCTGTAGTTTATAGCTGCCTCCGATTCGTCCTCTCAGAATATACATTCAACCAATATAAACTCTAAAGATAATTTAGGGCAACAATTGGAGTTTACGCATCAGTCTAAAATGGTTGCGCTTGAAACGAAACCAGGAACAAACTAAGCAGTTACTTAACGAAGATCACTTCCATATGAATATGGATTATTTGATCACACAAAGAACTTACACAAGCCAATTTAGCCCATTTACGTCACTAGTTCAAACAAGCGATTTGTCATAATAAAAACCGGCACACCTACTCACTATCTTTATTTTATGTCATGGAACAACTAACCAATAGCGATCGTCAAAATTGACCGTAGACCACAGTTTTCACGGGAACCAATCGGTCTATGCACAACGATAATAATTATTACAAAAATACTCCAAATGATCACACTTTAATTATGTCATTCGAACTCTGACGATCAACACAACACAGCATAACACAAACAAACAACCCCAACTCTTATCTCGTTTGGTAACACTAATTACTACTTCCACTGTATGAAGAAGTATCACTTGTTAAAAACCACTTAAAAACTAATATTTGAAACTTCCATCACATTTTAGCCATTTCGTGCACATAATCACGATAAGATACGAACAGTTAAAAAAATCTAAACAAAAATTGTCTACTCAAAGTTGCTTCATATCACAGCTCTTAGGTACTCGTAGTCCGTCTCGTCATGAAGTGCATTTAAAACTCCAAACCTCTACTCACTCACTGAATAGATACAGTATCTATGAAACAGCTTTAACCTAGAGCTCTAGCAAAATATCCACTTTAATGTTAAAGAAAATAACTCAACTGCACTTGGACAAGCAATTACCATGAGTCACGTATGGAAATGGAAATGAGAACGGTACCAATGGAATTGTCTTGCTCTATCTGTATCTCCACTTCTACACCAAACACATCTGCTGCTGATCTTAATATCAATTTCAATTTCAAATAAAATTTTTAAACTCAATCGGGTGTATTGCACTTTCTTTTGTTACGAATGTACCCGTACATGATGCTCTAGCACAATAGAAAATGTATCAGGATACAATACGTTTGTAAGATCACGCTACGATCAACTGACGTCACTCGATCATGTGCAGGTTGAAAGAGAAGGAACAACAAAAATATTTAAAAAAGCATGTCTTGCTGAAACAGCTGAACTGATAATATGAACTAAACTAAGCTGACTCACCTTTGACGACTAGTTCTGACAGACTCCTCACAGCATTGTGAAATGTCGACGAGCAAATAGTCTTGATGGAAAATAACACAATATGTATCACACTTAGGATACTCAAAAATAGTCATAGATACTGACAGTTACTCATAGATACTCAATAGATGCGGGTATTCACGGTGTACAAAGCTATACTTGCACCTTCCGGATGGTTAAAATGTCATTGACTAACTGCGTAACCGGTATACGTATTGTGGTGTGTCCAGTTCTGATGGCTTACTCAGAAAGGTATTCATTCAGTTTTCCCCGTTCTAGGGGAAATTTGGAATGAGCCGCGAAAAACTAAGCCACGACAGCTATCACAAGTAGTAGCAACATGAGCACGTGAATTAAACTGTGTATCTATGTATGTATCTTTCGGTGTGTATCTAAGAGTGAATACACGTTCTATTGCCTATAGTGTTTATAATGCGTCCGGATGAGGATAATACCGCTGTTGGGCCGAGTTCACGGTACCGACTGCCTCTAAAAATGGAAAACTACTACTACTTTACCCAATGAGGTAAGGTGTGGCAAAGGAAGGTAAGGAGGGTTAAACTAAAATCATAAAAATGAAAAACGAAAAACCGTGCAACTGATACTGATACCGACCGTTTGACCGTCAGATCGTTCAACTACCAAGCAAATCGTTCCCGCTGCCGCTGTCGTTGGCTGCTCCGCTGGCCAGTAGTATCTAAAATATCTAAACATCAGGCGCAGAGTCTCGCGACTTGTATTGGAGATGGGTACAAGCAATTCCATTCATTTGTACGAATACGACTCGTGTACATTCAACCGAATCCAGAATATGTGTGTGGAATAAAATGAAATAGAAAAATTTGTTTCCTCAGTTTTCTTTTTTCTTTTTTTCTGTTTTTTTTGGACAGAGAACGGAACAATAAAATGAAAAGCAAAACATGCAGGCGAAAATTTAAGTACCGGCACAGTCTATCCGTACGTCCGTCCGTTCGTTAAACATATAATATATCACTCCAATCTATGGCACACTCGGATACACCGAATGCGAATGACTTTGGAATCAGTCCAGTGTGACCATTTGCTTTGATAAGAGGAGACAAATGATCCACCTAGAATTGCTTACACCTTTAATAAAGGTTCCAAAATGCAAAGATGAACTGGTAGAACACCGACGAAGCAGGAGGCTTTTTTTCAGAAATGTGACAGCGGTACAACATCAAAGAACGCCCACAGAGCATAGAGAAGATGTAAATTTACGAGTACCAAAAGATCTTGCGACAAAATAATTGAAGTTCAAGTTCAAGATATTTATTTATATTTTATTTATTTATTTATTTCACTGAAAGCTTATACAAAGTAAGATATAATATCTTATTAGTTATTGTTAAGCTAAAAAAAGAGGAATCTAAAGGTGAAAGCTACAAAATAATGGTAACATAACATGATATACTACCATTAAAAAGTTCCCGGAATTTATTCCAAAAAATTTAAATACAAGTTTATTCATCTAAATCTATATTGTCCCCTTCAAAGTAATCCACATCGACTGCAACACACTTATGCCAGCGCTTGATCCAATACTCGAAACATTTTCTATTTTCGGTTTTCGGTATGTCCATCAGTGCTTCCTGCGATTTTTCCATTACTTCCTCTCGGCTGCTGAAACTGAAACGCGTTCCCCTTAGTGGTTTTTTAACTCGATTGAACAGAAAGAAGTCACAGGGAGCCAAATCAGGTGAATTCGGTGGCTGTTGGATGGTACTCGTATTTGTTGCATTTTTCGTCAAAAAATTACGAATAATGATGGCACTGTGCGACGGTGCGTTATGATGGTGCAAAATCCACGAGTTTTCTGCCCACAATTCTGCTCTCTTTCGACGAATTGCTTCACGCAAACGTCTCATAACGCCCAAATAATACGAGTACTCTTTGTCTACTGTCTGGCCTTCTGGCAAAAATTCATGATGCACTACACCGTTGCAGTTGTAATCCATGAAAACCGTGAGCATTGCCTTCTTTTTTGACTCAAAACGACGTGGTTTTTTTGGTCTCGGCTCATTTGGTGAACGCCATTCAATTGCCTGATGTCTGCATTGCGTGTCGTACTCATAAACCCACGTCTCGTCTCCAGTAATGATCCTTTTAATGAATGTGGGATCGGATTCAGCCTCGCAAATCATCTCTTTTGCGACGTCAACACGGTCTTTTTTTTGCATGAAATTGAGGTCTTTTGGCACCAACTTTGCTGCTACACGACGGAAACCCAAATCATTAACCAAAATGTCTTGGACGGATCGATAGGCAATATTCAAGTCCTCCGCTATCTCTCTGATGGTTAATTTGCGGTTATTGACCAACATTTCTTTTACTCGTACTTCATCAATGTTTTCGTCGGTTTTCGATGTCGATGGTGTGCCACTGCGTTCATCATCTTCGGTTGACTCACGACCACTTTTGAACCGCTCGTGCCACTGGTAAACGACCGTTTTCTTTAGAGAATCGTTGCCGAAACACTTTTCCAACATTTGCAAAGTTCGCGCACCATTAAATCCGTTTTTTACGCAAAATTTAATACTCGTACAAGTTCGTTGTTGCAAATTTAAATCCATTTCTAAAATTGTAAAAAATCGCCAACACACACAGAGATAGATGTACTCTTGGCTACGTAACTTCTGCAAATGTCAAGTTGTAACGCTAAGATTTAGAAGGAATGTCAACAACAGATTTACCAACTTAATAAAAAAAACAGAACTTCAATCGGAATAATGGGAGTGCAACACTCCCTGAGCTTTTTGATCAAGGTGGTAATTTGGAACTTAGAGCACAAGAAATCATATACGAGGGTTGGCTGAAAAGTTTCCCACCGAACAATGATACAATGCATACGTCATACATTTATTACATAAAGATATTGTATCTGTGATTTACACGGATGTTAACACGAAAAGTACTTTTTAAGTCCCTTTTAAATTGTGCTGCCTTATCTATCCTTCTAAGTTGTCGCGGTAAGTTGTTCCACAAACGGATAGAGTTGGGGAAAAATTGGCATTCAGAAGTCAAAGAGAAGTGTCGAGGGTGGATTAAGAGTCCGGATCTACTTGACGAAACAGCCCTTATTCTTTCATAAAGATAAGTTGGTTTATGGGTTAGCAAAATATCAGAAAAAGGAATATTGTACGAAACTGAAGAAGGCTATCAAATGACATATTATACAATCGTGATGAAAAGTTAGAGACCCTGTCATGCCTTCGGAAACCAAAAATATAACCGATAATACAGTTAAAGACGACATTGAGCTTCCGTTTACTATTATAGTTGCACTCCGAATATATTTCACAGCCATAAGTTAATATGGACATGATCAGAATTTTCGCAATAATAATTCTAGTAGCCAAAGGTGTGAAAAATTGCATAGTCCACAGTGCACGAAGAATACCATAGGACTTACCAACAATCATGTTAATATAATTTTGCCAGGTTAAACAACGATTAAAGGTAATTCCAACGTACTCGATTGGAGCGTTGTATAAGCTGATAGTGGAAAAATAGGATAAGCCCAATGGTTTTCTGGAAATTGCTAAGTATGTATTTGGATTTCGATGGATTTAATAAATGACCAGTTTTCAGACACTACTTCATCGAGATCGTAGTTTAAACAACTAGCGGCTCGATAAGGCCCAGCGGGCAACTTATGTAAAATTGTACATCAGCGGCATACAAATGTATAGAGCAATGCTTAACAATCGAAGGCAGTTCAATTATGTACAGGGAAAACAACAGTGGCCCCAAAATGGATCCCTGAGGGACACCGCTCACGGTAGGTAAAGAGTCGGAGAGAATATTGTTTGATTTAATAGCTGGGATTCTATTGGTCAAATAGGATGAAATCAGCCTTACAGCGCATGGTGAAAAATTATATAACCGCAAGAGCTTAGTACATAAGGTGGCATGGTCAACGGTATCGAATGCCTTAGAGAAGTCGAGCAGGACTAAAAATGTTACGTCATCGTTATCAATACCAAGTCGTATATCCTCGGTTACATTTGGAGTTAAAAAGTTGCTATGCCCCATACACTGACATATTTGTTGTTGCAGGATTTGGAAAGGAATGGCAGAATAGAGATTGGCCTTAAATCATCCGCTTGTTTACTTTTAGGAACAGGTATGATCTTTGCTGATTTCCATTGAGGGGGGAATACCCCCATCATTAATACAGTGTTAAGAATGTGTGTTATATAGGGCAATAATTTGGGAAGGATAATCTTAAGAAACAGCGAATGTAGGCCATCAAGTCCAACTGCATTGGATTTAGTAGAAAGTAAGCCTTCAAGTACATCAACACAGTTTACCCCCATGAAGGAGAAGCTAGGAGAGGAAAACAAAACTAAATACGCTTGTTATGAGTTTTTAATGAGAACTCCTCAGATACACTAACGCTTTGTTGGACGGATAGAAACTTCCTATTTAACTCATTCAAGTCAGCGTCCACACGTTAGTCCCTCCACAGCGTTCTGCCGTTCACAGTAGGGTCAAGACGTCGAGAAAAGACACTTGTCTTAGCTTTACGTACTCCCATCACGACTTTCTTACGCAATGAGTGGTACAGCAGATGAAGTTCTTCACAGCGAAAACGCTTTCAAAGCTTATAAGCCTGGTCACGTTTAAGCATGAATGCACGTATTCTGTTTGAGAACCAGGCGTTAGTGTTGCTGTTTGACTTGATTGTTTTCGTTACTAAAGGAACATGCTCATTATATGTATAACGCTAGAACATTTTCGTTAAAAAAATTAACCTGAGAGTGTGATGCTAGCAGACCGTAGGTAGTATCACAATTTATTCCGCGGACGCTTTCCGCTGAAGTATTAGCGTTCAAATTTACACCTAAGATGCATACTTTCTGATCAAAAAGTTGCCGGATTTCTTCAATAAAACGAACAATGTTTTATTATTCATCGCTATTCATTTAATTCCCTTCAAAGTAATCTCAATGCATATATTCCAACTCTTCCTTCAAAACACTTTTCATAGGCCGATTTTAGAATCGCCTTCAGCTCTTTCTGCGAATTCTTCTTTATCGCCTCAATAATCTCGAAACACTTTCCGCGAAGTGGTAACTTGAGTCGTGAGAATAGGAAAAAGTCACAAGGACCTAAGTCAGGTGAATACGGAGCTTGCGGAACGGTATGAACGTTGTTTTTGATCAAATAGTCGCGTACAAGATGAAATGTGTGAGCAATAAATTCAACACTCTCGGCATAAGCCGCGCTTAAACTCGCCTCATGTCCAAAACATCGTGCATAACCCTCAGCACCGATCCGAACAAAAGATCGAGATCGGCTGCTATCTCCCTGATGCTCACACGACGATCTGCAATGGGGATTTTCTTAATTTTTTCGATGTTTACGTCAGCCATATGGTGGACGACTGGAACGAGGCAAATCATCAACCACAGTACAGCCCGCTTTAAACTCTTTGTGCCACTCGTACGTTGTGTTTTGATATTGTCGAGTTCCCGTAGGCAATCGTTAACATTTTCAACGCTTCCGCACATGATATTTTGTTAGAAACACAAAATTTCAGACATTGACATTGACATTGCGAAATTCGCAGAACACAGCAAACAGTGACTTGTGCTCAAACAGATATTTGAGCGGCAGATGACAGATGTACCAACCTAAAAATAAAAGCTTTTGACAATATCTTAAGCGCGGTTTGTTTGAATATGAAGTTCCCGGACTTTGTCAAGGTATGTGAAACGTGTAGGAATACTTTTCGTTCAAATGGGATATTAGTAGCCTTATCAAGCTTCCAAAAACGGTATTTTGATGGGAGTCGGATATCGAAGTGATATTTGCGGCAGCGCAAACATAATTCTGAAAGAATTAGAGAAAAACTAGATTTTACCATAAACTGCATCGACCCAGCGGATCATCGTAGTGGAACGTACCTATTGCAATACTAAGGCTCCTTACAAAGAAGATTAATACCACCTCTAACATAAAGAAGAGTTGCCGCAGACATTTTAATTCCAAAGTGCAGTATCTCCGGAATATATTCTTTCATCAGCGTCATTCGTAGTCGTCACTAGCAAAGTGCTTAGTGCAGGATTTACAGAAGCAGTAGGTATTTACTGGGTAATAGCAATACACCTGAAACACATTTGATTACGCCGACTTTTACATTATGTTGATACATGTACTCGTTTGCCACTGAATGTGATCCATTGTTTGCAGAAGAACGATTCCGACACACTTGGGATAGAACGACTAAAGAAAACTCAAACAATTTTCACGAAATAAAATACGAGGCCACACAGAAGTTGTTGACGATCAATTATGGTCGCGCGTACCCCCCAATCGACACTCAGAACCAATTTTGTATTTTGAATTCCGGTCAAAGGCACTAAATTGTATTGCTAAATCAGTTTGGGGTGAGGCCATAGTCTCAGTTCCGGGATAAATATAAAATAAGAAATGTGACAGTGCAGACACATCCATTACTATCCATTACCCGGCTCGTCTCTAGTTTTACCCCTGCAAACAAAAACTTGGAGAGAAATGGTCCCAGATGCGGGGTTTTTGTACGGAATGTTTTAAGAAGGCTAGGTAATTTGTGCCAAAAAACGGAAACTTTAATTGTTTGTAGTAAACATTCTACAACAGAACTTTTCTTTAAAAAAATGCAAAATGACAATTATTTACACAACTCTAGGATCACTCACCCCCCCAAATAAATTAATCTATATGGCCTTCTATGACGAACCAGCTAACAGCCTCGGATAACGATGGACTCACTGTTGATGACCCCGGGCAAACGATAACGATCTTCGGATCATATGTGGAATAATGGGACCATTAACAGAAAGCCGAACAACTAGCGGAGATTCTCGCCTCTTACAAAGCAGACTAACCGCCATCCAAGAAACGCAATGGGATGAACTGGACATGGATGCAATACTGTGATATCTGTTATCGAGATTGCTAAAGACAACCGGCGCGAGAAGGACAGCAGTCGCAGCGTTTTTTCGAATGCGGATTCGCCGTAAGAGGAAAACTTTGGAAACCAGTCTTAAGCTTCAGGCATGTAAGCAAACCCCTGGCATCGATTTGCCATGCGTCAATATACATAAGTCTCATAAACGCATGTGAAGCACGCCCTTACTAAAGGCTGCTTCTAAGAGCTTCTAGACAAAATCTAGAGCACGTCCTAAATATGATGTGGAGATTTTAATGCCAGTCGGAAAGTAGAACCTACACAACATCACCTTCGGAAACAATTATGCTCTTATTGGCTTTACGGCGTAATATAACTATAGCCAGCATACGGTTCCCACACATTGATATCCATTGATTGACTTAAAGTACTCCTGCAATCTTTTGGATTTTCGAACTTTCAGAGCAGCTAACATCGTCGCGGATCATAGTACGTAACAGCCCAAGGCCAGCGTACCATTATGAGAAAGTTCAAGGCCGAAATTTATCGATTAACGTTCCCTTAACCACTCGATATGTCCGATGCCGCTGAGTCGAACAAAGATGACCAGTAGCATCACTGCCAAATAGCAGCCAGAGAGGCCATCTCTCAGCAAATAAATCACTGGTACCATGATGAATGCAGGCAGGCAAGTCTAACTTAGCCGAAATGGGTGCGAACGATGGGTCACGCCAAGAACTTCCTAATAAAGAGAACTTGTAGTATTCTCTACCCTATTCCAATTTAGGAAAACTATTACCCATAAAACTCCGACCGGACAGATGCAGGACTACCTGTATTAACGAAATCGTAGTTAGCACCGCATTGGCGGTTCTAAAATGTTTGCTATTCCTAGGATAACTCAGATAATTCTGGCCCGATTTTTTTTAAATTTTTGTCAAATGTTCATACATTTCGACTTTTACTGCAAACATTTCGAAAGAGTCCTCCATTTTCAAGAAAAAATTAATTGTGTTTTACTCATGTTTTTTTTGAATAACTTAAAAAGTCATCGGCGGCTTTTTGACCAAAATTTACAATAATTGCCTTAATTCGGCATGAAGGCGCATCATCTGACAAAAATTCAAATAACTCATTCGCAAATTATTGCGGGCCAAAAAAAAAATTGGCACACACACGCGCAAAGAGGCTATGCGCATTAAGGACGATATGCATGGTACGCATCGACATGAGATGTTTACGGTAAACAACAAAATTGCATCAAACCGCAGCGTAGAAACCCATGAAATAAAAAGTATTAACGAGGAGGATAGGATGACCTCAATGACTAAGTGGCAAAATATTGTAGATCGCACAACACCACAAAAGGTCGATGGACCTGTAAGTTAATTCCGTGTGGGTCAACCGGCATGCGAACTGCAACTACTACTTCATGCAGTTCCTGTCCGGCCACGGGGGTACCATAAATATCTGTACCGCTTTGGACACGATAACTCTTCCTTGTGTCCAAATGACGATGAAGATGCGGAGCAAGCAATATTTTATCGCAGTAGTTTCGCAGAAAGAAGAAGAAACGTACCAAATCCACAGTCCCTCGTCGAACATATGTAATGTTACGATCAGAGGAAAACTGGGCGGGAATTTGTGAGTTTATAACCGGTGTGCAGAAAGAACTCTGCCGAATCGAACAGGTACGACGTGCTGAAACAGCAAGGACTCCTAGCATAGATGCTGACCAGCCCCGTGAAGTAATACCATAAGGGAGTACCACCGGAAAATTGGTTGAAGTGTGCAGGGCATGGTTTAGTGCGTAGGCATACTCCTAACATTGCAACATTCAAGGGTTTTAAACCTGCATGCTACTAGTATCTTTCGAGGATCACACAGCTTATGGCGCACCCAAAAATAAATAAAAACCACATACACATACATTTACAGATCCATTTTGTTAAAAACGGTCTAAAAACAGATAGATACCTTAAAGCGTAAAGATATCACAAAATTTCTATTTTCGAAGTGAATACAAGAACTTCTCTATCAGGAGGTTAAAAATCTGCAGAAGTACAGAGTAACTCTGCAGAAAAAGACGAGAGACTCTGAGGTCTACGATTAGAAGTGAAGAGCGGGACATGGACTACTCAGCTGAAAAATGAAAGAGCACGAGAAGCGCTAAATCGAGGTCTTAGAGAGGTGCTATCAGAAGTATGAAGCTCGGAAGTTTCACCAAAAAATAAAACAAACATGCTGCAAAGCTGTAAAAAACGAAAGTAAATCTGCTAGGATGCAGAAGGAAAACTCATGCTAGAACCACAGTCGGTGTTGAGAGTCTGAAAAAATAATTTCTGCAGACTTTAAAGTGACAACGAATTAAGTTTAACAAAGCTGTTGCACTCAATGGCCTAACTACCAAGGTGCTTAAAGCGGCAGATGATGATTGTATAGAGAGCATACACCAACGCACCTCTAAAATCTGGTTCGACGAAAGTATGCCCACCGAATGGAACTCCAGTATTGTTTGTCCGATCCCGAACTGGGCCAACTACAGGGGAACAAGATATCTCAACATCGCATCTAAAGTCTACTATAAAATATAACCACCAGTCCGACCGGCCCTTATCAGTGTAGTTTTAGGCCACCTTTGATCGAATTTTCACATTACGGTAGATTGATGAATTCGGGTAGTTTTCGATCCCATTTGCATTAATGGAGAATGGAGAACACGTTTCAACAGCGATGGCGACCTCGACGGAAAAACTCGGATAACCCAGCTTAGAAAGCTAGGTCACCTGGGCACCAGTTCCCGACCCGTAAAATTTTCGACTCTAACCAAGAAAAACAACTGAGTAGAGGACAATACAAGTGGAGGGGATCCTCAGCCAACTTCGTATACACAACTGGAGGCAGCTGGCAAAAGCAAAGCTAGCTGAGGCCCTGATTCACGCTGGACAGTAGCTCCATTTAAGTAAATAACTACGAGTATATGGTAAGTACGATAAGTAAAGGGTGTTTCTGTTTAGAGGTTTGGTTTTTAAACTGTCAACACTGTTTCTAAAAATTGTCAATTTGACTGCTGAAAGTTGATATATACGTTTTGCCAAACTTATTTTGAAAACCATGGTTCGGTTCTCCAAACTTATCGTTCGCTACGTCCATTTTACGGTCGACACAAACGTCCATCTGATCAAGTTATTCGGAACACGATTAATCGTTTTCACACCACGTACACTCTAGTGGATAATACCCATCCGCAAAGATGACAAACAGTGCGAACAGTTATTGCCGTTGTGGAAGGCAGTGTTGAGGAGAATCCGAATGAATCGATTTGCGATCGTGCACAGCAATTGGAGCGATGCCCATCCACTTTGTGGAAGATTTTACGGAAAGATCTTAGATTAAAAGTTTATAAGATCGCAAGAGTTGAAACCGCGTGACCATTATACGCGTCGTAGGTTCGGTGAATGGGCCGAAAACATCATTCAGCTTGATCCTCATTTTCAATGCAAAATTTTGTTCTCCGAGATGGCCCGTTTTTGGTTAAATGGATATGCAAACAAGCAAAATTGCCGAATTTGGAGTGAAGAAAACCCAGAAGCCTTTGTCGAGACGCCCTTACAACCATTAAAACTCACTGTTTGGTGTGCTTTCTGGGCTGGTGCAATCATCGGCCCGGGGAAAGTACGATAGCTTAGACGCCAAAAATTGATAACGGTTCTTTATAGAACGGTTAAATACAAGCATTTTTTACTATGGGAAGAGGAGGTCTATTTCACCCCGTTTAGGAAGTATGGCGCCTAAGTTATCGTACTCTTGCCATCGGCCCATATTTCTTTAAGGAATATCCCGGTCAGAATGTTACCGTCAATGGTGGGCGGTATAGAAACATGATTTCTGACTTCTTCGTTCCTCACTTGAATGGCATTGATGTCATAGAGCGAGATTGCGCTTCATTCGAGCAAGCCGTGGGGCGCATATGCCTGATATTATATCTAAGCACTAATGGCAAAAAATTATCTATTAAATGAAGCCAATACCATGGACATTAACATTAGCTCTAAGTACTTTATTTTATATTGAATTTTTGTGGCAAGCCATTTACAAAATATTGCGAGTCTTCTAATTCAAGAGTCTATCAAAGTATATTGATCTTGGTATGAGAGACAATGCAGATTATGTTCCCAAACCTTATCAGGAGATAAGAATAAAACAAATTTAGAATTAAATTATAAGAAAACAACTGAATTCCAATCAAGAAAATAGGAAAGAATGCCTTTTTGGCTTAACAAGTCGTCGGCTTCCTACAGTGTCAACCAAACTAATTTCTAAAAGTAAGACGTCGGATGCCAGCGATTATCATAGCCTCCCCAAGTATGTCTGTCTAAATAGGTTCAAGCCTACAATATCAAATGTCGAAAAGCTGATGGCTGTAACAACTGATTTACTTGACTCTAATATGAACACTCTGCATTGATTTAGATGCTTTTAATAAAAGTAAGAACAGGAAGCACATAAGTGATGTTTCAAAGCGTCCACGAGCTACATGAGCAGTAAGATCAATAATAGCACAAGTTTCTAAATCTTCAAGAAACAATGTAAAGAATCGAACCTCGTACGAGAGTCATACTGAGTACAGATCTTGTACGTCGACGACTGAAACCATTCGTAAGCATTCTGTTTGGGTACTGACAGTGCACCATCTGGCTAGGAGAATCAAAACTATGAATTCTAAGTCAAGACTGACTAAACTAAATCAACTGCTTTCGATCTTAAAAATCGGTAAACACAAGATCCCTAGGACCATGATAGGGTTTGATATCCAAATTTGAAAACGGGGCAGTTGGAAGCCTTCTCAACTGAAACAAAATAGAGAATTTGTTTATCTTGTCATTTAAAATTGTTTAAATTGCAGCACAGAAATATTTAATGATCACTTAAAAAATAAATAAGTTTTATCAACCACAATACATACCACTCTGGTCACACTGAATATGTAAAGTTATAGCCAGAGCAAAGCTACACAGCGGTTATTGTTCGGCCGACAAGGTAATGCTGGTTGCTGCCTATAGACTTGTAACTATCAGCCTCTGTCTGTACCTGGCCTGTAATTAGAATATCACGCTTTGCATTTCCTTTCTGTTTAATTAGTTTTTTTTTTTTCTCTATCTTTTTTATATTTCACTCGTTTTTGGTTAACAAAAGAACGATAGATGCGAATACGATACGATTACGTAGATATTTTGAGCAGATCACTTGTAAAGTCGACTAAATGAGTTCCAAACGCGCACTACACTAATGACATTCTTGAGTGTGGGGCGTTTGAAGCTTTTTTTTCGAGCAAACCGTAATGCAGATAACAGATACCAGATACTCGTACTTTTTTTTTTATCTTATCGATATTTTTTGTTTGGTCTTTTTTTTGTTGTTTTCAAAGCTTAAATTATCTGTGATGAGATATTCATACTAAATGCAAAAACAAGTCAAGGCTCGAGTCAGAGATATTTTTGGTGGTTCCACAATGGAGGTAAGAGCTGGTTTTTTTGTTTTGATGAGATTAGTCTGGTGGAAGTACGTGTAGATCACATTCAAAAGCCGGTAAAAACGGACAGATGCAATTTGGTGGTGGCATTAAATGCTTTAAGGTTAAGTTGATTCAACTGCTAACGCGCGGCTGCTTGGGATGAGTTAGTCAGCCATTGGCATTGAGATGAAGACTTGAGTAAATGAAAGTTTATTTCAAACTAAAATTAAAATTTATCGCGATACACTGTCCACTTATTCTAAAAAACTTAAAGCCAACATGACATTTTTGAAGCTTTTTTTTTGGGTAGAAATAATTGTTGTTGCTCTTTCTTGAAATTGAAAATTTATTCTTGTATTCGATTTAGGGTCTATAGAAATAGGTCAGATAAGTTAGTCACTTGATGAAAGCTTTCCGTCAAAGTTTGAGCGTTGATTTTATTGATATTACAACGTGCCTATCAGCCAAATTAACTTCAAATTTCCGTTTAAATAATTACCAAATACAATTTAACGATCATTTTTTTCAAAATAATCTATATTGTATCTTCAGAATATTCGATAAGAGTATATGATTTGGGTAAGTCGGCTTTAATTACAGTCGATAGTGCTCTCATACTCTATCGTACTCATCTGGAAAGTCTGATAAACTAAACACTATCGTATATAAACTATATAACAAACTGATGGAGCTTTTCGATACCCGTGTCTCCTTAGAATGTGTTGGTTTTGATTTTTGCTTCGAAATTGTCGGCTGGTGGCGATAAAATTCTTTTGGTTGTGTTCATAATACCCTTCTGCTTGAGTAACCCAATGCTATCGACTTATTTTAACATGCTGAGATGTATCCACACATGTACATGGCGATCAAGTAATTCCAAATTAATTAGTTGCGCTGTAACTTTGCTAAGGCAAGACAAAAAGTCTTGAGCTTCCGACACGTAAGCGAACGCCTTATGACGATATAATGGGTGAGCCAACAGCTACTGCCGAAGTTTTCAATAATCTAAACACTCATTTATTATAAAACCAATGAAGAATTTCATTCATTAATAAAGCTGGATCTATGGCAATTATGAAGGCAATACAACATCATTCATGAGACTACCACGGCTTCTGTTTCAAGGTACCATCTGATGGTCACAATTATCGATAACTTTTTGAAGAATAAGTGGATCAATGACCGCAATTTCTGTTTAGATGTTATGTTTGAGATCCTGAATTACCGCTGGGTTATTGGCATAGACCTTAGTCTTTAAATAACCCCACAGAAAGAAGTCTAAAATCTTGGAGGCCAATCACCTTCTCCTCTAACCGAAATAATGCGATCTTCAGATTTTGTACGGAATAAATTGATTGATCCTGTTTAAACCAGAGATCGTCCAGACTCAATTCATTCAATTTTGGGGGAGAAAAAAAACGTTTTCCATTCACTGTAACTGCCTCATCTTCGAGACAGTACGAGCCAATGATGCCGCCAACCCATAATCCGCACCATACAATGACTTTTCTGGGATGCATTGGTTTTTCGTGAATCTCGTATGGGTTTTCCTGTCCCAAGAAACCACAATTTTGTTTATTTACGTAGCCATCCACCCAAAAATGGGCTCCATCGGAATAGATCAAATTCGATGTCAAATTGTCCTGGCGATCCAACATCCAGTTAAAAACTCGGCGACGTCGTAGATGGTTCAAAGGCTTCAATTCTTGTGTAATTTGGATTTTATAGGCGTGGAAATGAAGATCGACTTTTAAAATTCGTCGTAAAGTGTCGTAAGTGAGGCCCAATTGTTGACTTCGACGACGACTTGATGTGCCTGGCTGGTTTTGAACACTTTCGCTCACAGTGGTAATGTTTTGGCGGCTGAGCCTGCTGATATGAAGTTTGACCCTATACCGAACCAGTTTATTCAAAACGCCTCACCATGGCATGAATTCCGGACTTACTGGGCGATTATGTTGACCGGAAAATTCATCAATTTTACGAAATGTTACTTTTACAGATCATCCATTTTCGTAATAAGATTGAATAGCAAAACTCTATAGCTACGTGGTAAACAACTACATGACTAAAATTGACAAGGATTGTGAGATATCTGTCAAAATGATCAACCATATTGAATTTAGTAAATGACAGTAATTGATAGCCAATATCCACACCATCTGTTGGCTCATCCTATACATACATCTGGGCTCTATTCACCAAAATTAGCCCAATATGCGCTCACACCCACAGAAAGAAAAGACGTCGCTACCAAAGAATGCATCTATGGGCTCCACGACATAACTTTCGACCAATGTCCGGAAGTCACTTCAGGCAGCGCAGTTGGGAACCGCGTCTAAGGCTAATTGGCTTTGCTATGGGGGGGAACATGAATATAGCTACCATATGGTTTTCCCACCTTAAAATACACAAAGAGACTTGGCGGTGAATTAATCATGCTGCTATCCATGCAACGCACTTCTGCAGTATTATAAATGTCCGCAGGTCCAAGCGGTTCAGACCACTACCTCATTGTAGTCAAAGTATGTCCAAGGATATCACAAACACCGCAACAATGATGAAATACTGTGAGGAGATTTAAACTTGCATGGCTTCAATGGCAACAAATCGCCAGAGTCCTTGCCGATTGCGTATTCCCCGCACTAGAAGCGCTCGATCGAGGAAATAGATAGATGCTACTCCAAGAACAATGCTTGGAAGTTTATAGAGATGCATAAGGAAAGCTGATGGTGGAGTAAAAGTTGGTACTGAGGATATGGAAACACGACCAAGCGAGCTGTCCAACCGACCAAAATGAAGTGAACAATATCAAAGTTTAAGTGCAACAAGGCTGCTGGAATAGACAGCCTAAATTTAAGGCAGTGGGAGATGGCTTGGTACAGAGCAGGGACCAACTCGCAAGTTAAGACCAAAAGTGTATACAACTATCTGCATACGCTGATGACACTGACATCATTGGCAGATCTCCGTGAGCTGTCAGTGGTGCGTTTGGAAGAATTGGAACCGAGGTAAAAAAAGTGGTTATAAGGATATGTTGTCCACGTGATAGGACACACCACATCGACGAATCGGACAAAACATCACAATCGAGAACTTAAACTTTGATGTAATCAGCGACTTTGTACAAATCGGGACCGCTTCAAATCTGATAATATTATTTTATCGTAAATGAAACGAAGAATTCCTCTCGAGAGTCGCCTTTTCTTTAACTTAATCAGAAAAGTGAGTAAAAAGGCCTAGTCAAAAAACACCGAGGAGACTGTTTTTTTCAAAGGATTTAACTACCCTTAAAATGTTTGCGTACAGCGCGGTCGAGGGAAAGCTAGGGAGGAAAGAAAGAGAGGTGCCGATGAACGTTGGCTTTAAATATTTGAAGGTTATAATGACTAGGAAATAAAGAGCTAGGCAGGGCATTTCAGATGCGAGTTGTACAGCTTAGCAATAAATCACGATATTTTAGAGCACGTCCGAAAGTGAGCTTGAGGGTATTCTGATGAGCATTCATAGCAAGACGAGTGTTACGGTTAAAAGTTTGAAGGGGCGGAATGATGCTGGCGATTACTATGGAGCACAGAGTGGGCCATGAGACATTAGTATCACCTATGAGTTTTATGATGCAGGTGCAGAGATGTCTTGGGCCGACCCGACCAGATGTGGGCATTGTACTTCAATTTCATTCGGATAAATGCCTTATATATTGAAGCCAGATCATAAGGGGTGAAGTATTTCTTACATCGCTTGAGGAAACCTACACATTTCGCAGCATTTTTGACGACATCGAATATATGGTAATTCCAACGTAAGTTGTCATTGACACACATACCGAGAATGGAAAGTTTTCCGGTTTCGACGATTCAAGTGCCGTTCATGGACAAGGGCTGGGTATTTAAATTTCGCTTTAATGACAGCAGATAACATTGCATTTTGGAAGCATTAAATTCTACTCTGTTAGTGATTCTCCAATTAGTAATGCTGGTAATATCAGAATTTAATGAGCTTTAAATCCGCTGGCCGTTCTACAGTCGAAAAGCAGGGGCGTGAGTCCGGGAATGAATATGAAAATCAGGGAGTACTGTTATCAGCAAAGGAATATATTGGATTAGAAGTAGCAGATAAGAGATCATTAATGAAAATTAAAAAGAGTGTCGGAGACAGAACGGAGCCCTGGGGCACACCAGCATTTATTTTGTGAATATCAGACTTGAAACCGTCCAAGAGAACTTGAATTGAACGCTCCGAAAGGTAGTTTCTAATCCATTGAAGAAGAGAGTCGTCGACCCCAAATGCACGCATTTTCGACAAAATAGCTTGTTGCTAAATTCGGTCAAATGCCTTAGAAATATCAGGTGCAACTATGTTGCTTTCGCCAGGTTGATGTACGCTTTGGTTCCATTTTTCGGTGAGACATGCCATCAAATCACCAGTGGACCTGTTGCTACGAAAACCATACTGCCGGTCGTTGAGAGTTTACCAGAGTTTTCATGTCCTTGGAAAGAAAGGACGTGAGGGCAATGGGTCTGTAGGAGGAGACAGAAGAAGATTCGCCTTTTTTAAAAACGAGCTGGACAAATGCTGTTTTCCATATGCTCGGAAGAAGTCCTACAGAATAGGATTTATGAAAAAGCTTAGACAGTTATTTTGCCAGCGTGCAAGAACACCACTTCAGAAGAGGGGGAGATATACCACCTGGACCAGCGGATTTATGCATAGTGAGATCTTTAAGTACTCTTGCTACTACACGAGTGCGAAAGTGGATTTGTTCCATTGTAGATTCGACGCACTCAAGTGTAAGCGGGGACAAAGCACAATCTGGGAGTGTTGAGCTAGCCGCAAAGTGTGCAGCAAGCAGATTGGCCTTGTCCAAAGAGCTGACAGCTGGAATGTCATTGTAAATTAGCATGGGATGGAAGATGAGGCAGAATTTCAATTGAGTTTTTCGTATCGGATATAGTTTGCGGCTTTTTCTGTATGGATATGTGGTTTGGTACAACGACACCATACATTTAAAGTATAGCAGCAGCAGAGAAGACATTTTTTGAATTACTTTTTGGACGGTTTTCGGTCCATTAAATTTTTAAAGAACGTGAACCTGAGTATTTGGGCCAACATAACACACTTGTTATTAGCCTCCACATACTATATTAATTGTCAGCTCTACTCTGGCTAAAAGGTCGTGGAAGATCAGAAGAGGTGGTCTGATGGTCCAGTTCAAGTAGAAAGGAAAAAAAAAACTGGATTACAGTGGTTGGGTTAGGCGAGATTTTGGAGTTTCGTTGGAGGATAACGAAAACGAGATAGTTAGTAGGGGACAGTC
Organism: Volucella zonaria; assembly: GCA_963966105.1. NCBI lineage: Eukaryota > Metazoa > Arthropoda > Insecta > Diptera > Syrphidae > Volucella > Volucella zonaria. The sequence continues at coordinate 67,858,611 of OZ014534.1, read as the reverse complement.
AAGTAGTTCGGAGTTCAATTTGAAATTTATTGAGATTGAAAATGAAAATTTATTACAATAAATTGTAAAAAAGTCCTGAGAAAGAAATAATAACAGATCACAGGAGTTCGGTAGCCTCTCAAGTTTAAAGAGTGTTTGATAGAAAAAAAATAAATAAAAAGTTTCTTCCTTTTCTTCCTTCTAACAAAATTGACAAAAAAGTTTAGTAGCAACGAAGATCCAACAAGATCCAACAAAAGTGTTAAAGATTCTACTCTACCGGTAATCCGGTAATCGCGTGGTTCCCATATTTAACATCTCTACTCACGACCATTCTTCGGAGCGGCCGGGCACTCTTCCGTGCAATGTTGCCTGGTGCGGAGTAATTGGTTTAATGTTCTACTTCAATAGAAAATCTTGCAGAGCAAATGTCTTTGAACATTATTGCTTTTGTGTTCTACATCTTTAACTTCGAATTCTCCAGTTACTCCCGCTATACATAACGAAACGCCCTAGCGTCGGTGTACTATTACGCGTTACATTTTTGTGTACGTCTAGGGTACATTGCCATATGTAAAGATGTAAGTGCAGTACATTTAGAACCCCTAGTATTTTTATCAATAGCTGTTTCAAATCGATGAAAACGGTATGCATATCTTTTGAAGCGTCGCGGTTTTTCTACATCATTAGCCGTAAATTTTGAACCGCGTCGCATGTTAACCTACATCCTGCACAACCCTATTGACTGTCATGGATAAAGAATTTTTTAAAATTCGTTCAAAAACAATTTGAACTCTTGCCATCATCATAACATCATAAATCTTGCCTTAGCAAACTTATTTTGCGCGAGTGTTAACCAGGAAGAAAGGATCAACGTTATTGCAGTCTGTTTGGGATTACAGATTATGATGAAGGTGGGGTCTACAGTCAGCATAGCAGAACCGATATATGAGCCAACATCATCGACTGCCGATCATGTAATTATGGAGAATGGCGGCATTGTAAGTGGCGTTACCGTATATGTGGAGAGTACGTCGAATTTTGTTCCACCCAAAACGGGGATGCTATTGAAGCCACCAAATGTCTACATGAGCGGTATTGTGTAGCAGTAGCAACCATCGTTACATCAGCCACAGCAATCTCAACAGGCGGGGTTTGATCCATTGACAGAGTTCACACAAGTGTCTCCATGCAATACCGGGAATGATTTGGGTGGTATAACTGATAAGGAAGAGATCCTGATCCAAGCAATCCTCTAACAGAAGAACCTTCCCTCTATATTCGCTGAAGATATTCTGAATACCTTCACATCCGAAGATCTAGACATTAAAGAAGAATTCGATGAAAACTCCCATAATCTCTTCAATGGATTCGATTCAACAACACTAAAGCTGACCCAACAACAAATTCCTACCAATCACAATAGCAATACAATTGTCACAAATAACAATACCAATAACAACAACAGCAATATTCGTATCATAGTAGCGACAGGAGTTTTCATAACAAATCCCCGCCAATGAAATGCGAAGCTACTCGTAAGTACTTCAAAGTCGAATAGTAGATAGCATAACCGGTACGATTAGTGACATACTCGTGGATGGTGGTCTATCATCGTATGTCGGTGCTATTGTTAAAACCGGGCTATTGTGCGGGCTAAGCTGGAGAATAGCTTTCTAGAGAAAGACGGGCAGCCAAAATTTCAAAGACGAATGAGTGCAATGCAAGTGTTGCATGCAGTGAAGATATTACCAATTGCTACAGCACCACGACAATGTTCAATGCTGCATATTGGTGCATCGCCGCCATCGTCGCCTGATTGCCCGCCATAACTTTTGACCAAAGAATAGCTTTTGCCTCCGACACCACGCCATCTGTGCATTTAGAGAATAAGAAACACTCGTTTAGCCTGAAATTGCAAGACTTTTATTCCTGCGATAGAGGTTTAGTATATGACTATAGCAAAATATGCACAATATCAGGTCTGGCTTTCAAGACATTTTGAAGGAAGAATGTTATTAAGGGTCAGCCGAGCACACACAATGTCTGAGTCCGACTCCAAAGACTCAATAAGCAGTTCAACATTGAATGGCAAACGGAGACGGATAAAGGATGGAAGTAAGATGTTGAAATTCGGCACTAAGTCAAATTGCAAAAGCTACCCGCTTTTGCTCGTGTAATATCGGTGTTGTCCATTGCATGCGCAATCCCTACGAGGCGTAGTTTGTTTAGAAAAATGTCGTTTATCGGAATTGTGCCCGATCTACGATCAATTTTTTTCAGCAGGCAAGTTGTTGCGACTGCAGCTTTTCGCTTTAAACCGACAACACAGTGGACAAATCATTCATTTGGCCACGCTAATATTCTGAATTAGGAATCCTCGCAGAGAACATCGATTACACCACACCTGAACTTTGGTTTGACAAAGACTTCCATGTAAATTTGCCGCCCAGATCCCTCTGGGAGGAAGGTGCTTTCATGCAGGACAAGTCAATCCATTTCTACACAGATGGATCTAAAACCGATAGCGGGGTTGCTGGCGGTGTGTTCTCAGATAAGTTAAATCTATGCCTCTCTTTCCGTCTTCCAAATCAAATCACTGTAGCGTGTTCCAGGCGGAAATCTTGGCGGTTAAAGAAGCTCTGTCCTGGCTGAAGAAAAACGTGATATCTGCAAAGGACATCCGCATCCTTTTGGATAGTCAGGCAGCTATTAAATACTTGGAGTTAGTCTAACCAAATTCAAAAACTGCTCTTGAATGCCGATCATCTCTTATGGAGATGGCAAAGCAGTTCGACCTTCATCTTTGCTGGATGCCGATCCACATTCCGGGGAACTGTAGGGCCGATGAACTCGCCAAAATTTGAACCACTCTACCTATTCTATTGGGTAGAATAAGTATACCAATCGCTACATGCAAATTAATATTAAAGCTGGATGCCAATAAAAGAACAGACCTTAGGTGGACTGTTGGATCAACATGTCTAGCGACTAAGCAGATCTAGCCAAAGCTAGATCCGAATCGCTCTAAGAGTCTGATCTTTCTAAATAGGAAGCATTTCAGTGCCATCATAGGTGTCATCACTGGACACTGCCTTATAAGCACGCAAGATGACTTGGCGCATTTACAAATAATTTCTGTAGAAGCTGCATGGACGAGGAGGAAGAGGAGACAATCCTCCACCTTCTCTCTCTCCCAGAGCAGAAAACTTCACTTAAGAGCTTTATTCTACAATCTCCTCCTCCTACGCCTACGTTTTATCGTAAGCTCAAACTGGTTCCATTAGTAAGAGGATCATAGATCCACGTGGCATCACAATCGGCCAATATGCCTAAGTGGGTTGATGTTTTCAACAGCCACTCTTACCCACCTACCTACGATCTACATATTTACATTATTTAAAGCAGGTCTGTCCAGACCGGAGTCGTAACAATGTTATCAATGTCAACATCAATATTCGTCGTTGCCAAGCGCATTGCGTTAATAAATGACTTATCCGACAATAAAGACCTGTATTTTGATTTAGTAAAAGTCATGGTTGAATAAGCACTTTCACATTTTATGTACTCCCCATCATCGAACCCATTTTCAAACCAAAATTCGCTAATTTCGGAAAGCGATCATCAAGGATCATTCCAATTTCCACTCTGCTTTTGTAGAAGGGGTCGGATTGTAGGTCGCATAGCTCCAATTAGGAGTCTGTCTTTACACTTTCAATGGCCAATGTTAATGTATAAGTCGCTATCAAATTCCTTAAAATTTTTAAATCGATTTTCAAGCGCCAAAATTACCTCGTCAAGGTCTTTGTAACTCGGGAAAAAAGAAAGATCCTTCTTTTCTAAAGACATTTTGAACAATTTAAGTCTACTTTCAAATCCATTTACATGTCCGTACAAATTCGCGATATTATTGTGTTTGCCTTGTAACTTCAAATTTAATTCGTTCACGTGTTGGGTCAAATCCGTTAAAAACGCAAGATCAGCGAGGAATTGGGGATCTTCCAGTTTGTTTTCTATTTCTGTGGTATCAGATTTTTTTTCGTCTTTCATAAATACTAGGATCTCATTTCACAGGGTAAAAAAAACGCTGCAAGCACCTACCAGCACTTAACCATCTCATGTCCGAGTGTAAAAATAAATCTCCGTACTCTGCATTGATTTCGGTCAAAAAATCGCGAAATCTACGATGAGTCAAAGCTTTGTTTCCGCCCCTGATCAGATTTGTTGTTTTGACAGCCACCTTCATTGCGTCAATCTGGCTCGAAGATTTTCCACATAAAGCTTCTTGGTGTACGATGCAGTGGATTAAAGGGCAATGGATACCATTCTGTTTAAGGAGTTCAGAAAATCCTGTTACTGTCCCTGTCATTGCTTTAGCTCCATCAGTCACAATACAGGAATATTTTTGAAACCCTCCGTAATCTATAAAAGTGGTACTAACAGCTTCATAGATATCATTTCTTTTCATAGTCAGTGTGAAATCTTCGACGTTCTTCGTTGCTTTCTCATACTCAGCTGACTGGCGAAAATTTTCTCCTCTGTTTGTGATTTAACCAATAGTGTGGACGTTAACAATTAAAATCCAATAAGAAACGAGAAACAACAGAATTTTGAATTCTCACAAAAGATGTCCCGCATTAGCGCTCAGCAAGCCAGCAAGGAGCATATCCTTGCCGTTTCCAGGGATTTTATCTTTCAGCCACGACTAACGTACAAAACCGTGTCTGGTGTCAATGGACCTATGGTCATCTAGGATGAGGTGAAATTCCCCAAATTCACCGAAATTGTGCAACTTCGTTTGAACAATGGCACTGTACGTTCGGGACAGGTTCTTGAAGTGAGCAGTAGTTCAGGTGTTCGAGGGCACATAGGGTATTGATGCCAAGAACACACTTTGCGAGTTCACTGGTGATATTTTGCGTACACCTGTATCAGAAGATATGTTGGGACGCGTGTTCAACGGTTCCGGCAAGCCCATCGACAAGGGACCCCCAATTTTGGCAGAAGATTTGCTGGATATTCAGGGTCAACCTAACCCATGGTCAGGTATTTACCCCGAGGAAATGATCCAAACTGATATCTCTGCTATTGTGTAATGAATTCAATTGCCCGTGGTCAGAAGATTCCGGCTGCTGGTCTCCCACAACGAAATAGCTGCTCAAATTTGTCGTCAAGCCGGTTTGTTTAAGGTTCCTGGCAAATCAGTGCTCGATGATCATGAAGATAACTTTACTATTGTATTCACTGCTATGGGTATTAACATGGAAACTGATCGTTTCTTCAACCAGGACTTGGAGGAGAACGGTTCCATGGAGAATGTGTGTTTGTTTTTGAACTTGGCCAACCATCGAACGTATTATTACAAAATGTTTAGCTTTAACTGCAGCTGAATTCTTGGCCTACCAATGTGAGAAGCACGTGTTGGTCATTCTTACCGATATGTCATCATATGCTGAAGCTTTGCGTGAGGTATCAACCGCCCGCGAAGAAGTACCCGGTCGCCGTGGTTTCCTCGGTTACATGTACACAGATTTGGCTGCAATTTATGAACGTGCCGGACGTGTTGAGGGCCGTAACGGATCCATTACACAGATGCCCATTCTTACTATGCCTAACGACGATATTACCCATCCCATTCCCGATTTGACAGGTTATATTACTGAGGGACAAATCTACGTTGATCTTCAGTTCCACAACAGACAAATTTATCCACCAGTCAACGTATTGCCATCTCTGTCACGTTTGATGAAGTCTGCCGTCGGTTCAGGCATGACCAAGAAAAATCACTCTGATGTATCAAATCAGCTGTATGCTTGTTACGCCATCGGTAAGGATGTGCAAGCCATGAAGGCTATCGTCGGTGAGGAAGCTCTCACCCCTGATGATTTGCTGTACTTGGAGTTCTTGAGCAAGTTCGAAAAAAACTTTATCCTTCAGGGTAATTATGAAAATCGCACAGTATTTGTGTAGCTCGCCATCGGCTGGCAGCAACTGCCAGGAAAGGAAAGAAAAACAAAAATGCTATGAGGAAAAATATTGTACTCGTATAGTTAAAGCAAACGAAATAAATTGAATTACAGTGTAATATGCCAAGTTAATGCGATTAAACAAAAAAGTTACATGTTTACAAACGGCCGGCAGCGTAAACTCCACATCCACCTCGATCTTTCTATAAAGCTCTCTCTCTCTCTCTCTCTCTCTCTCTCTCTCTCTCTCTCTCTCTCTCTCTCTCTCTCTGTGTGTCACACGTCCAAAGACAATACAATTAGTAACTTTAACTATATTATCTTTATTTTTTTGAGTGTATCGCAAAGAGAGTCACGAGTTGTCCTCCAAAAACAACAGAAAACAAGAAAACGAAAAACACCAACACCAACACCAACACCAAACACTAAGGACTGAAACGAATAAAATTTGGAAACTTCAAAGTAAAAAAAAAATATTTTCATAATTCATGTAAATTTTTTTTATTTGCTTTAAAACTCTGTTTTTATTAAATTCATTCACAATTACAAAAAATAAAAAAAATTATTTGGGTTCCTATTCGTTCCTCAACTTCTTTCGAATGTCCTTCATAAGGTTGGTGACAGTTACATCCGTGATCTTTCTGTTTTCCATTTAGCACTAAAATCTTTTACAACCTTTGCAAACTTCTTACTTTTCCTCAATTTAGCTTTGACCAAAGCCCAGTACCTTTCAATGGGACAACACTGTGGAACATTGGGTGGGTTCATGTCTTTTGGGATAAAGTCGACAATTTTAGCAACAAGAAAGCTCAAAGTCGCATGAGCATAGTGAGCTGAAGCTAATTCTGGCCAAAATAACGTTGAACCCTCGTGTTTGTTTAAGAAAGGAATCAACCGTTTTTGATTACTCTGTGTGTCCACATTGGCAAATGGCCTGCCAAACGAGATATTTTGACCCGAATTTTTCCATCCCAATCGATGTTGTTGATTGCGGAAGAATCTCAGCTTCAAACGAGTTGTAAAACAGCGCACCTGGAAGAGTAGTAAAGTCGGCTTTGGCTTAAGTTTCGTCATCCAAAACCAAGCACGCTTTCTTGTTGCCGATCAACTCGTATAGCTTTTGGGCTCGTGTTTTTATGAATTTTTTTTGCTTTTCAGTAACTTTTGGTATTTTTTGTTTTTTTCGTGTTTTTAGACCGTTACGTTTTTTAGATCTTTGTACCATTGTTTGGTTGGTATTACATTTCCGAGCAACATCTCTGGATGACATAGTCCGGTTTTTTACGATGGTACCCACTATTTTCCTGTCCAAATTTGTATCATGTGCTCTACTTCTAGGTCCACTTTTCTGTTTTCGCTTAACTCTCAACGTCTCCAAATATCGTTTAATAACAGAATCCACTGTACTGCGTGCTATGTTTAAATTGTTTGCGATGAAATGGTTTGGACGCGAAGTATTTTCGAGCCATTTGTCGATGATCTTTTTACGGCGTTCGTCTTGACTCATATTTTATAAATATTTTAAATATTTATAAATTATTGGAAGTATAGCCCGTATTAAAATTTACAGATTTTATTCGTTTCAGTCCTTAGTGACAGGACAAGACCAAGCCAGTGGTGTGTTCCGGCAGTCGATTGCTGATGTTTTTAAATCTAGGATTTAAGATTACAAATTTTACGGAATAGCTAGTAAATTGTTTGGGAAAAATTTACATCTTTTCTTATGTTCGTTCGGTGTGCACTGTAAATCATAAACGAATATTTCATTGTTATCTTCTTTTTCTCTTGTTATTTATACCTACGAACACACTACACAAAGCATTCAAAATAAAATAGTTGTTCCATGTGACGGCACCAAATTCAACATTTCTTCCGTAATAGTATAATCTTTTGAAATGCAGCGAATAAAAATTAATAACTGACTGACGTCTGTCTGGTTCGTACTTTCATCCAAACATATTGAAAAATATTCACATTCCGCAACGGAGTCACATAATTTCTTAGAAACATACTCGCCCATATCATTTATTCGTCGCGCCACTGCACTGTTTAATATGATAGTGCTAGATTCAAAATTTTCTGCAAGCTTAGCCTGCATAAATCGTTCCACTTTGTGGAAGATTTTACGGAAATATCTGGGCTTAAAAGCTTATAAGATCCAGCTTGTGCAAGAGTTGAAATTGCGTGGCCATTATACGCGTCGTAGGTTCGGTGAATGGGCCGAAAACATGGTTCAGCTTGATCCTCATTTTCAATTTAAAATTTTGGTCTCCGAGATGGCCCATTTTTGGTTAAGTGGATATGTAAACAAGCAAAATTGCCGAATTTGGAGTGGAGAAAACCCAGAAACCTTTATCGAGACGCCTTTACAACCATTAAAACTCACTCTTTGGTGTGGTCCATGGGCTGGTGGAATCATCTGCCCATATTTCTTTAAGGACGATGCCGGCCTGAATGTTACCGTCAATGGAGAGCGCTATAGAAACATGATTTCTGACTTCTTCGTTCCTCAGTTGAATGGCATTGACGTGACAGGGCCTTGGTTTCAACCAGTTTTTTTTTTTTTTTTATTTAGAATAACCGCGCGCTCAAGGGGTTTTTGTACCCTTAAAATGTTCGTACACAGCGAGGGCGAAGGAAATTTAGGGAGGAAGAAAAGACAGGTAACGATGTACATTATTTTTAAATGTTTGTAAGTTATAACGACCAGGAAACACAGAGATCGACAGGCATTCCATAAGCGAATTGTACGGCTTAGGAAGAATCACTATATTAGAGTACATCCGAAAATGGGCTTGAGGGTATACTGATGAGCATTCGTAGCGAGACGGGTGTTACGGTTGAAAGTTTGAATAGGTGGAATGCTACTCGCGATTTCTATGGAGCACTAGTGGTGGAAATTCGATAAAAAAAAGTGAGACAGGAGACATTACGTCGGTGTTCGAGGGTGTCAATTGATTGACTGATATTAGTATCACCAATGAGTTTTATCGCACGGTTTTGAATCCTATCTAGCAGGTGCAGAAATGTCTTAGGAGCACCTGACCAGATGTGGGCATTGTACTCCAATTTTGGACGGATGAAAGCCTTATATATTGTGGCCAGATCAGAGGAGGTAAAATATTTCTTACATCATTTGAGGAAACCTAGACATTTCGCAGTATTTTTGGGGACATCGAATATGTGGTCATTCCGAGAATGGAAAGTTTATCTGTTTCGATAATGCAAGTGCCATTCATGGATAATGGCTGGGTATTTGAATTTCGCTTTAATGACAGCAGACAGCATTGAGTTTTGGAAGCATTAAATTCCACTCGTTCCTCAATTGGTTATGCTGTTAATATCGGAATTTAATTAGCTGAACATACGCTGGGAAAGAATATGAAAAGCAGAGAGTACTGTCATCAGCAAAGGAATATATTGGATTAGAAGTAGCAGACAAGAGACCATTAATGAAAATTAAAAAGAGTGTCGGAGAAAGAACGGAGCCCTGGGGCACACCAGCATTTTTTTGTGAATAACAGACTTGAAACCATCCAAGACAACATGAATTGAACGTTCCGAAAGGTAATTTCTAATCCAATGAAGAAGAGAGTCATCGATTCCAAAAGCACGCATTTTCGAGCGTGCCAAACTCTGTTAAATGCCTTAGAAATATCAAGTGCAACTATCTGGCTTTAGCCAGATCCATGTACGCGTTGGTTCCACTTTTTGGTGGAAACATGCCATCAAATCACCAGTGAATTTTCCGACCGAAAACCGTACTGCCGGTCATTGAGAAGTTTTCGTGTTTCGAGATATTTCATGAGCTGACGGTTTATCAGCGTTTCCATGACCTGGGAAGGAAGGGACATAAGTGCAATGGGTCTGTAGGAGGAGAGAGAAGAAGATTTGCCGTTTTTAGGGACGGGCTGGACAAATGCTGTTTTCCATCTGCTCAGAAAGGGTCCTAAAGAGTAGGATTGATGAAAAAGGTTACACAGTGGTTTGGGCAGCGAGGAATAACACCTCTTCGGAAGGAGGGGAGATATACCATCTGGACCAGCAGATTTGTGAATGATCTTTAAGAACTCTTGCTACTACACGAGTGCGAAAGTGGATTCGTTCCATTGTAGATTCGACGCACTCAAGTGTAGGTGGGGACAAAGCACAATCTGGGAGTGTTGAGCTAGCCGCAAAGTGTGCAACAAGCAGATTGGCCTTGTCCAAAGAGCTGACAGCTGGAATGTCATTGTATATGAGCGCTGGGATGGAGAATGAGGCAGAATTTCTAATGTTTCTGACGAATGACCAAACATTTTTACTGCCTTTGGGACATTGTAGTATTTTGTGCCTCAGTTTTTGGTCGTATTGGAATTTCACACGCTTGAGAAAGACGTTGCAGTCGTATCTAGCTCGTTTGAACTTTTTTCGGTTTTCCTATGTCGGGTTGGTCTTGTAGGACCGAGAAAACAATTCTCTAACCCGGATGGTGCAAGATGCCACACGGCGCGCGACACCATCAATTTATTGCGGGAAACAGTTGCTGAGCGCATAATTTCACGTAATGGGCCTGTGAACAAGCCTCCACGATCCTGTGATCTCACACCTTTAGATTAATTTCTTTGGAGTTATGTGAAGTCACTAGTCTATGCCGATAAACCAGAGACGTTGGACTATTTGAAAGTCAACATTCGCCATGTTATTGCTATATACGGCCCCAGTTGCTCGATAAAGTTGTCGAAAATTGGACTTTACGATCTATTTGTGACGTGCATATGCCCAATATTATATTTAGTCACTTATAGCATAAAGTTATCTAATAAATAAAGCTAATATCGCAGACACTAATTTTAGCATCAAGTATTTTATTTCATATTAAATTTGTATAGCTATAAAAAGAACATCCTTTACATCGCAGACACAGCAACACCGGAGAAATACTGCGAGGAGATTCAACGTGCGTTGTAGCAAAAACTGCCATCAGATCGGAGGGCCTACCTTACGAGCTATTTAAGACAATGAGAGGTGTTTTAGTTAAGAGCATTAATCAACTCATTTCCAAGACTTCGCCAAGGAAAAGTATGCTGTATGAATGGAACTTTAGCACCAATTGCCCGATCTACAGTAAATATTGGTCCTCCTTGCGTTAATGGGCATTTAAGAAGGAGATTTAACAGCAAACTCTACGAGCTGTCACTATCATGAAAGTGCTTTCTGTCGCCTTCAATGGTAAGAATATCAATATCGAATGAACCTATATGCTCTGGCCCAAAGAGTCTTCGATTTCCATTAACAGGAACAACACGGTAAAGAAGAATTCAGCCTAAGGTAGAGGAAAAGGAATGCTACGTCTCGAATTTGTAACCACTTCAAATAACTTCATCAAAGCCAATTAATCATCAAAACACCTTACTACCCACTTGAGTGCAGCAATTCCGCACGCATCAGATTAATGTGTCTACGAAGTGTATGTGCCCCAAAGTAGCTATTCGTGCCACTCAATCAAATATCAATGGTACTCTTTGCTGGCTTTGTATGCCATAAACAATAAGTAAAATGGAGTAATAGCGCTCAAAAGAAGCACCTGACAAGTTTCACTTAATCCAAATTCACCGAAAATGATATAATACCTTATAATGGAGCTTGCTTTGGAGTTCAAGCCTCGTCTTTTGTTGGCCATTTCCCTTTCCCTATCATGACCACCAATAATGAAAGCTACACCAACAATTCTTTGAATAAACAAATGATGGTACAATGGAGGAGGAAAAGGTACAGATACCCATGTCCATAGAGCGTTGACCTAAATCTTTACTAGTGCCAAAAGTTATGTGCACTCCAACAGACTGACTGTAAACGGATTAATTATTCAGCGGATCGTGGATTAAAATAGGCGGACAGCAGCCGCTGATTGAAGCTGATGATGCTTCAGTTTATTAAGATTCTCTCTCTCTTTGGCTGCGTTAAGTAATTCCAAGATCTGCTATCGTAATTGTACGATATGGGATTATTTCGCAAGTTCCATTATTGTAATACGGGCTCAGCTAACATGTTACGTCCAAAACCATTCCGAGATGGGTGTTACTACTATTTGGCAACGAGATTGAGGTTTTCATGGGATTTGTCGAAAATTTGACAAAAGAATTGGGAGAGAGTACTCTCTCGATGGGTGTCAAACAATTAAAGATGAATTGTCCAGCAGGGGGTAAGCGTACGAGTATTTGAGCTACTTGAGATACTTATGTAAATAGCATTGCAGGGGGCATGTAATTCAAATTGAATATGATACCATAAGAGGCAAAACAAAACAAAAAAACACTCTATTAGTTAACTGACAGCTCCTGACAAGTGAATGTAGTTCGTGATCCAAGTTTGAAATGCGAAAAAGCCCCCAAGAGAACTTGCGGAACTAGGAAATCTGTAGCAAACTGTCTCAATTGATAAGAGGACGATGATATCCAACTCATCCAAACTAGGGTTATATGGAATTTGAAGTATAAGTATGAAAAAGAGACTCTCGCCAGCTGTCTCCACTGCCGCACTCCAAGTTGGTCGATTGAAATTGTAATGCTGATATGGACAAATTAGGAAGGCTTTAGGCGCTCACGGACAGTTGAGATCTTTTAGGCGATGTTAAGAAGACTAATATATGCACAGATGTCGGATTTGGCAGGTAACATAAAAACGATCATGCCACCAATACCATACATACAATACATAGGTACACGCGACGCAACGTCCGGACACAATACGAACAAAGTACGTGCACAGAAACATAAGATGAAGGAAGGATACAGACGAGACGGTTAAACAGTCAAAATAAACGAAGGAATAAAAAAAGAGCAAAGGCAAGTTGACAAATATCGATTGTGGAGAACAGAATTATCCATTCGCGTACACCTCACCTTTTCTCAATAAATTTGTTTTGTTGAAAATACCAATTAGTATATCCGTGAACCCGATTCATTCTATTTCAATAAAAAAAAACACAGAATAAAAGTTAATTAGTCGCATTCCACTAAAATAACACTTGGAACAGTTAAAGGGATCTCCTCTTTTAGGATCGCGTAGCGGACTGAGATTCTTTCTTTTGTTCTAATTTATTTTGCAGATGGATTGGTATACGCTTTTAAATAAGTCATCTCATCTCATCTGCAATAGCTCGCCAGTAGACCCCTGCAGCTTTGCTTGACTTTAGTGTTAATTTATAGGTCCTTACTTTGTCAAAGTCGGATTAACGGAATGAACTTTTCATTCTGTCGGACAGGGGAATTTTAATCAAGGTCATTATTATCCAGGATATCGAAATGGCCATTCAATATTGCCGACACCGAGAGCAATTCAACCATATCCCGTACGTTTCTCGGCCTCGAGTCAAGCTTGCAGCTTTTACGTGTTCTTTATACCCTTTGGTAACTTTTTAAGTCTCATTCCTCCAATACCATTCCTCTATTTCAAACAACACCCAGTATTCATGCATACATCCTCTTTTACTCGGGAGTAGCTCCCTTCTTTCTATTTAGAGCCGCTCTGCACTTCTGGCTTTTTTTCCAGAGGAGGGTTCGTCATGTCGGTTGAAAGAAACCCAGGACGCACATCAGAGACGCCATCAGAGGCAGCATCTCTGGTGTATGGGACTACCTTATCCTACCTAAAACAAAGTAGTGGTCGTCCCTCGCAACGCTTAGACATTCATCATACTGCTTCGACCGAATATGGTAAAACTGACTTATGGTTGATTGATCGGGACTCTTTCAAGATTCTTTGTGAATACTGAAATTGAGGAAAACGCCTACTTTAGTACTTTATCACGTTATCAGAATTAGGGTTATGCAGTCTTTCACTTCTAATGGCACCACCAACGAAGTACTTCCTGGCCTTGCGTCAACGTCGCATCTAAGGAAAATCCTTCGGCTTTGACACGAATTACTCGTATTATGGGGCGGCCGTTGACGTGTCGCTAACTTCAGACATCTTGTCTTAGTCTGGCCTTAGTGACAAACCTGCAAACAAATAAGCTCTGCTTTTCTTGTCAGCAGCACTTAGCGTAGTATCTGCTGCGGTTTTTCATTCCCTATTTGCCTATTCGCAGAGCGAACAAAGGACAATAGCTTTCGGATCTCCACGTGTAATGTTCGGACCTTGAACATGTAACGGAGGCGCTAGACTGCTATAAACCAGATATCACCGCCATCCACGAAGTGCGGTGGGATGGGCCGGACAAAAGAAAGATGAAAAACTGTGATGTTTACTACGGCGATTGCTATAGGGAATATAAGCAGCATCACTTTGGATGCGGATTTGTTCGATTTGTTGTAAGCGTGAATGAACGCCTTATAACAATCCGTATCAAAGGTAAATTCGCTAACATCAGCCTTATATGCGCCCACGCCCCAACAGAGGAAAAGGACGATGCTATCAAAGAAAGTTTCTACCAGCTCCTACGAGCAATGGCCGATGTATGACGTTAAAATCGTCCTGGACGACTTTAATGCCAAAATTGGAAAGGATGACATCTTTGGAAGTACAATCGGGAAACATAGCTTACACGACACCACGTCTGGAAACGGACTTAAGCTAATCGATTTCGCTGCGGGACGTAAGGTTACTATAGCAGGCACACGGTTTCCTCACCTCAATATTCACAAGTTAACATGGCGGACACCAGATTGATGGCAGAACATTCCGAGAGGCCAACATAGACTCGGACAACTACCAAAGTACGTTTACAGATATCTCAGACACCACAACAACGGAGAAATACTATGAGGAGAGTGGTAGTGGACTGGCTTCCAAATCGGAAGGTTCGGTGTTCGAATCCCAGCCACGCCCGAAAGACATTTCATCCATTTTTTCAGTTAACGAAAATCAAGTAAGACGAGTAGTTGACTAGAAATCAACATCAAGCCAACTTCCACTAAAAATTTAGTCTCCCCATTAAATGTTGGATGCCACCCATGGAGCGAAATAACCACTGAGCCAAACATCTTTCTTTCTCTCTCTATTCCATTTGCCAAAAAACTTAACACACGCTGAGGCATTATAAGTGTATTCATACCCACTTCAGTGTTAAGTTCTATTAAAAAAAAAAAACGTGGAACGGTTGCAATCGCGAAAAGCCGCCAGGACCTTTGGCAATCGCGTATTTCACATCCACTCGGGAAGTCCTTTGCGGCCAGCATCAAGTGCTGAAGGCCAGTGGCTTAGATGCCGAGAAGCCATCAGAAATGCCGCATATGGCGTACTAGGTTTCAACCGCCCACTTTCACGAAGTCCCTGGTTTGATGAAGAGTGCCGGCAAGCACATGCAGCAAAACAACATGCCTACAAATCGGCGCTGTACAAAAGGACGAGAGCGGTTCGTGAGCTCTGCGAGTAAAAGAGGAGGGCAGAACATCGGCTTCTGCGGATAAAAAAGAAAGAGCATGAGAATAATGTTCGGAAGTTTTACCGAAAGATAAAAAGAGCGTATCAGGGTAATAAGACGTGAATGGAAACCTGTAGAGATGAAATGGAAAATGGAGTCACAGTCAGTGCTGAAGATATGGAAAAACAATTTCTGCAGACTGCTAATGGCGAAGACGACACAAATTCCGCTGTCAGGCAGAGCGAACCATTCAATATTGACAATGCAAGTCAAGAATTCAGTCCACCCGACCAAAATGAAGTGAGGATAGAAATATCTAAACTGAAGTCGAACAAGGCTGCCGGGCTGGACGGCCTAATCGCCGAACTATTTAATGCTGCAGAAGATGGCTTGGTAGAGAACATACACCAACTTATTTCCAAGATTTGGTCGGATGAATGTATGCCTGATGAATGGAACCTCAACATCGTTTTCCCTGTTAACAAGAAAGGAGACCTTCTAAACTGCACCAACTATAGAGGTATCAGTCTCCTAAACGTCGCATATAAGATCTTGTCTGCCGTATTGTGCGAACGCCTGAAAGCATTTGTCAACGATGTGATTGGACCCTATCAGTGCGGTTTTAGGCCCGGTAAGTTCGCAATTTTAAAGCCGCATATGACAACATCTACAGAGGCGAGCTATACATCCATGCCAAACTCGTCCGCTGGTGCATGATGACGATGGAGAAAGCTCGCTGCTGCATCGAGCTTGGTAACGACCTAACCGAGACCTTTGATGTCAAAAAAGGATTTAGACAAGATGACGCGCTGTTATGTGACTTCTTCAACATCATACTTGATAGAATTATACAAAACCCAGAAGCCAACATACGAGGTACGATCTTTCAAAAGTCTTCAATTGCTTGCATATGCCGACGATATTGATATTATTGACAGAACGCAGCGAGCTGTCACTGGTGCGTTTGTGAAAAGAAGCGATAAAAAGGGGTCTAGTGGTAAACGAGGGCAAAACAAAGTATAGTATATGCTGTCAGCAAAAAGGGACACCCAACATCGACGAATCGGCCAGAATGTCAAAATCGACAGCTATAACTTTGAGGTAGTAAAGAACTTTGTCTACCTCTTCTCTGCAATCACATCTGAAAACGGCATCTCTTCAGAAATCAAACGAAGAATAACACGTGCCAATCGCTGTTTCTTTGGGCTGAAAATGCAACTATGTAGTAAGGCCCTTTCCCAAACAACCAAGAAAACTCTATATAAGACTCTAGCGATTCCAGTCCTGCTCTATAGTTCCGAAGCACGGACCCTTTCTAAAGCGGATGAAGATATCCTTGGTCGTTTTGAGAGAAAAATTCTTCATAAGATATTTGGTCCCGTATGCGCTGACGGGTTCTGGAGGACACGATTCAACGATGAACATTACGAGCTATACGGCGACATCGACCTGGTCAAAAAACCACGCATGGTCAAATGCCCATGACTGGGACATGTAGAGCGAATCAACGCTCCAGTCCGCAGAATCTTCGACTCTAATCCGGGGGAACAACTCAGTAGAGGAAGGCCTGGCCGTACGTGGCGCGCTCAAGTGGAAGGGAACGTCAACCACTTGAGTGCGCAACTGGAGGCAGTTAGCCAAAGACCGCGATAATTGGAGGGACTTATTGGTTGAGGCCCAGGTCCACCCCAGACTGTAGCACCGCCTAAGTAAGTAAGTAAGTGTTTGCCCAGTGCGGTGCATTACACTTCTCGGATGGTGGTTATATTTGCTTTCCAGCATTTTACAGCATATGATAATTGTTTGCATGAACGCAGTCTATTCGGGGACAATATCGTAGCTTTTCACATGCAAATCGGGGGTTAGTTACCCTTATTTCGTTTGCTCAAGTCGTCCGCTACCTGACCAGATTTTATTGATATTAATTCCCAGTACATTGAAGTAGTTCATTTCATTTCATTTATTCAACATACATATATGTATTATTTAAAAAGGAATATTAAATAATTGAATTCTAAACACATTGACGATGCACTGCTTGAAGGACATATTAGAAATGTTAGCTGAGAAAGTATTTACTACATGACTTCACCCCATACCCCATTGACTTCCTCAACAAAAATGTACAGGGACTATATGACAGACACGTTCCACTTATGCCCCCAAAATTAACTCATGGTTTTCTCCTCAAATTCGCTTATTAATACAACAGTGCGTCCAAGTTTATGACCAGATTTAACGAATATCATAATATAGGTTGACCAGATAAGAACGATAGGAAAAAGAATTTAAATATAAAAACAACGGTATGAGATATAAAATTGATTCTGGCTTAATTTTAAAGCCACATTCATGCCATTATGTGTGGAATAGCACATCATATAAATGGCCGCCTCGACTTCACTGGCAGTGATTCAAGCGGTCGATCCAATTTTTGATGACTCGGTCCACTTTTGATGCTCGGTCCAATATGTGCGGCGTTATGCCGGCAATAGCGTGCCGAATGTTGGTCTCGAACTTGTCCAAAGTGGTTGGCTTGTTAGCGTAGACTAAGGACTTGACGTAGACTTACAGAAAATAATCGAGTGGTGTCCAATCGCATGATCGCAGCAGCCAATTTATGAACACTCATCGTGAGATAACCCAGTGGCCAAATTTCTCCTTGACAAACCGCATAAAACAGGCAATTTTTGTGGATGCATTGATGCTTGGGCGAACACTTGTGGATTGTGTTCGCACCAATAATGGCAACTTTGCTTGTTGACATAACCAAAAATGGGCCTTATCCTAAAAGATGATTTTTTGGCCAAAATCCGAATCCCCGGCCAACATTTCCAGCGTCCAATTAGAGAACTCACGGCGTTGTTTATGGTCGTTCGGCTTCAATACGTGCGTCAGTACAATCTTATACGGATGTAGACCAAATTCAACATCGAAATAAGCCGGGTTGACTCTCTAGCGATGTCCAATTCAGCTGATCGGCGCCGAATCGACATTTCTGTGCCTTCCTCGATATTTTCTTCATTTCGCACCAATCTCTGTGTGGTTGGTGGCTTAAGATCCAAAAAAGTGCACTCAAGCTCAAACTTTTCCACGGTGCGACGAATTGCCTGCACACTGAAGCCATGATGACGACCGGCCTCATGACGAAACTCACGTTGCGTAATTGCAACTGAGCCGAAATTTCGATATATTCTTAATAATTTCCGCACGTTCAGCTAGCGTAAAACGATGCATGAAGTGGCAAACCTTACTGAATATTTTGACAGCTAGATATAATTGGTAACTTTAACAGCTGCTGAAACATAACAATTGGAAAAACTATTACTGCTATCTGGAATTGCCAATGGGGGAAGTAACATTAGCTGCGAGGCACACTAACAAAAATTGGTTTCCGTACTGATTCCTCCAGTTGCAGGTGGCATTTCTTTTGAATTGCAGTTCAGGAGATCTGACAGCGGAAACCTACGAAAGGGAGTGTGGCAAACCACTCTGTCTAATCTCGGCCTACCTCCCCTATAACTCCGAGCTAAAGGACTTGGCAAGGCAGAAAAATTAGATGTTGGTACTGGGCTGTGACGCAATCGCCCATCATACACAATGGGGAAGTGGTGATATCAACCCAAGAGGTTAGTGTTTGTACGATTCCATTTTGTCTTCCAATCTCAATATTTGTAACAGAGGGAATTCACCCACCTTTGTGGTGCAAAATAGGCAGGAGGTGATAGATATCACCCTTGTTACAAATACAGAAGGCTTAGAAGTAAGGGAATGGAGAGTAGTCGACGAAGCGTCAATGTCGGGTCACCGATTAATACGCTTGAAGGTGAACTTTCATAACAGGGTATGTAGTCTTCAAAGAATCCTGGGTCGAGTATACAGAAGTGGTAAATATACACCTGGATACCCAATCGATCACCAACGATAATATTGTTAACTTTGATAGGGCGGTAGAAAATATTAATAAGGCACTAATAACGGCGTTTGAGAAAGCTAACAAAGCTAACAGAACACCTAAATGGGCTCAACCAAAATGGTGGAATAGGGAGATAGGTTTAAAAAGGAAAGAGCTCAGGAAACTCTATAATAGGGCGAAGTATTTCAGAAGGGAAAGTATATGGAATGAGTACTACGAATGTAAGAAATAATCCAAGTACCTAGTTAGAAAGTCAAAAGGGCTTCATGGCAGAAGTACTGCGAATAGACGAGGTTTCGAGGTTACTCAAAGTGCTTTCAAAGTAGCTCAGGTAACTCTCCCGGCCCGGATGGTATTCTACCGATTATGCTACAGGAAGCACCGGAGGTAGCAATCGAAAAAGTTATGGAAATTCTTAGACACACTCTAAAAATACGGTACATACCAATAGCTTGGAGGGAAGTTAATATGGTTTTTATACCTAAAGCTGGCAAACAGGGGCAAAAAACGGCAAACGATTTCAGACCAATAAGCCTGTCATCATTTCTGCTTAAAACCCTGGAGCGACTATTGGAGATTCAAATTAGGAATAGATGCAGTAATTGCTTTTTGACTGAGTCACAGCATGCATACGTGAAAGGAAAATCTGTAGAAACCGCCCTGCATGAGGTGGTGCGCAAAATAGAAAATTCCTCGATATTGAAAGAGCCATTAAAAATGCTATGTAGATGCCAACATTGAACTTGGCATTACAAACTGGGTTTGTAACATGCTTGCCAGCAATAAAATAAACTGTTCCATAGGGCAAAGCTCGGTCAGAATGTCCATAACTAGGAGAACTCCTCAGGGTGGAGTCATATCTCCACTCCTGTAGGTGCTGGTTATCAATGGCATCCTCAAAAAGCGTAGTATAATGGGTATAAGTGCCACTGCATAAGCAGATGTCGTGGTTATAATAGTGCAGGGTAAATACTTAAATATTTTAAGCGAAATTATGGAGGTGGCCCTGAAGACTATCAGCACTTGGGCAAAAAGCTGTGATTTCAATGCCAACTCCAAAACGGAATTGGTTCTTTTTACCAGATACCACAATTCAGACTCCCAAAACTCAACGGAGTGGAACTGTCCCTCTCGGACAGCGCGAAGTATCTGGGTGTGATGTTGGACAAAAAACTGAACTGGAATCCCCCCCCCCTTCTACTTTCATTTTTTCATAACTATTCTTTCCAGTCCACTCCTCCCACAACTCTCTCATCCTACGACTTTCATAAAGCAAACTTTCACAAAATCAGTATTTCAGTATTTTTCAGTATTTTTATTGCAGTACGAGTATAACAACGACATTTATAATAGACCATTCAAATCTTTAAGCTATAAATGTGATACAATTAATAAGTGATTTAAGATTAAACTAAAATTACAATTCTTCTCAATAAAGTAAACTTTAAAATATTAACATGTGTTTGAAAGAGGAAAAAAAAAATAAAAATAAAAATTTATAAGCTTCCTTGAACAATTAAAATAAAATATTTTTATGGTGTGGAATTTATATTCGGTATTCCTTCTAGTTTTCTGCTATATGTCGAAAGAGAGTTTCACTAAAGCTATTTGTATTGTAGACTCGTCTTATATTAAGGGGGAGTAAATTCCAAAGGCGAATGGCGTGAACGAAAAACTGTCGTTCGGTAACTTGATAAGCAACACGAGATACTCGTACAATTAAATTTAAAGATCTACTTGAATGCGAAAACCTTAATTTATCATATAAGTATTGGGGCTGTTGGTTGATTATAATCCTGTGTAGATATTTGATTGTGCAGTAGTCAAAATATCGGTCAAGTGTACAACTAAGAATATTTTTGGTATAAGCCGAGAAAATGAGTAAAACGATTTAGGCCGTATACGTATCGCACAACATTGTTAAAAGCAATTTTGAGCTTACGTCTGGCAAATTCGCGGGTACAGCAAAAAAATTCGCAGCCATACGTTATCAGAGGAATGAGCACGGCCTTGACCAACATGATCTTCGTATTTACTGGTGTGAAGTTTTGAGATTGGGAGAGATTTCTGAGACATTCGTATATTTTTCCCACAACTGAGCAAACGTGGTCGTCCCAGGTTAATTTTGTATTGAACCAAATACCAAGATTTTTGGCTTTTTTTACAAATTCTATAGGTTCATTACCAAGGTATACTGGAGGAACATTATTAAGAGATAACGGATTTCTATTTACGAGAAGACACTTCGTTTTTCTTGGGTTAAGCTGCAGAAAGTTTTCATCTGCCCAGCAATGAATACGTTGTAGGTCATCATTAAATTTCAAAGTGGCATGATCAAAGCTTAAATAGAGCTGGATATCGTCAGCAAACATATGAAAATTTGAACTTTTAATGCATTTGGGAAGATCGTTAATAAAAATTGCGAAAAGTAGGGGACCTAAAATGGATCCTTGTGGAACACCAACTGAAATTGCAATACCATGTAATCTGACACAGCATTGCTTACATGAACTGCTTGTTTTCTTTCAACCAGATAGGACCGTATGAGATTAGTGGCTGATGTAGAGAAATTATAGAACTTTATCAATTTTGATACAAGTAGTTCATGATCAACGGTGTCAAAGGCCTTAGAAAACTCTAGGAGAGCGATAAGGGTGATTTGTTTCTTGTCTATTGCAACTCTCATGTCGTCGGATACTTTTAGAAGAGCTGATGTGCAGCTGTGGTGTTTCCGAAATCCAGACTGGTAGGCGCAAAGAACTTGTTCTTGTTGAAGAAAACTTAATATTTCATGGTGTATAACTTTTTCAAATATTTTTGACAAATATGGAAGTATAGCGATAGGTCTATATTCAGTTGATGAGTTGCCTACTGCTTTCCTTTTTGGGATTGGTACAATTTTAGCTTGCTTCCAAGCACACGGAAAAGTGGATCTGAAAATTTATGTTAAAGCTGGAAGTATATAGGGTAATATTAATTTAATAAAAGTTGGGTGGATGTTATCGACACCAACAGCGTTAGATTTAATTTTTAACACAGCTCTAGCAACGTCAATTTGTTCCACTCGGCGAAATTCAAATAAGCCAGCGTGTGGCGTTTGGATATTGTTTCCATTTGGGCGCAACATTGCTTGAACTTTTGCGAATTCTTTGTTTAGTTCATTAGGATTGACCTGGTCTACCATGGACTTTAAGTTACTACCTACACCTAATTCTCGTAAGTTTGTCCAAAGTGTTTTGGTTGGAAGTTTATGATAGAAGTGTTTGGCATAATAGCGACGTTTGGCTTCTTTAATCTTCGAGTTAACTATGTTACGTAACAACCGATAACTGTCATAGTATTCGGGAATCCGAAATCGTTTCCATTTTTTGAATTCAGCATCATGCTTGTTTCTTAGCTCAAAAATTTCAGAGGTAAACCACTTTATGTTATTACATTTAACAGCTTTCTTTTTTAGAGGAACATGTTTATCGAAGAGCTGTAAAACTGCGTAATGGAGAAATTCAATTTGGGCATCGACCGATGTTTCAAAAAATACGTTATGCCAATCAAGGCAAAGGAGGTCTTGTTCAAGTTGCTCCACATTTAGATTTTTAAAGTCCCTAAATGTATAAACCGATTGTTTATTACTGGTGACTAGATTAAAAGTGGCAAAAATGAGGTCATGTTTAAAAAGAACGCTTCCTGACAGTCACTGGTGATAAAAATGTCCAAGAGTGTCCTGTTGGAACGAGTAAAGTGCGTTGGAATAGTCGAATTTACAACATCAAGATCAAGCATTTTAATGGAATCAATAAAAATCAGTGACTATATTAGAAGATCCCCCTTAAACTTTCACAACCTAAGTGTAAATGATGCCTTATCCATTTTTTATAAAGAAATTAATTGCTCTAGCCTTTACGTTACTTTTTCCCGCCATAAAACATCATCTACTAGTCCTTCCTGGTATAATCGCAAGCTTCGTTTCTTACGAAATAAGAAAAACAAATTATGGGCTATTACCCTGCGTACCAGATCCTTTTCCGACTATTCCGACTATCTTGGTGCGCATCTTCATTTCACCGAACTTTACGATTCCCTTCACTAGCGTTACCTTAGCAATGCGCAAGTCAATTTCCTCTGCAATAACAAGTCATCAACCGATCTACTCACCATTGCCAACCTATTTGCCACCTTCACCAATGATTCCTTTGTACCAGATCAATCCTATTTTAATTAACTACTGAATTACTCCCATGGCCCACTTCTGTCTCACGTCTTAGACCCGTCTCATATCGAATATAAGTTACAGCAACTTAATAACGAATTCACATCCGGCCCAGATGGCCCCCCCTGCCATATTTCTTAAAAAAATGTTGCTCTTCTCTTTCCCTTGCTTTTTCTGATCTCTTTTGTCTATCCCTTTCACAAGGCAAATTTCCTCAGGTGTGGAAATCCTCCTTCATAACCCCGATCCACAAAAAAGGATCAAAGAACGAAATAACAAACTATCGTCCAATCGCTAAACTCTCCCATATACCCAAACTCCTCGAAAGTATTTGGTATGAAGCTCTAAGCTTCCATTGCAAATCACTTATTTCCCCTAGACAACATGGCTTCCTAAAGGTTAGGTCAACCACCACAAATCTCGTTGAATTCGTATCCTTTGCCATCTCTGCCCTAGAGAACGGCAACGAAGTCGATGTAGTTGCAACCGATTTTAGCAAGGCTTTCCATAAAATCTCTCATCAATTAATACTCTTCAAATTGTCTGCCCTCGGCTTTGAACCCCTACTGTTAAAATGGATATCGTCTTACCTCGAAAACCGTTTTTACAGTGTTCACTTTAGGTCAGCCCACTCGGCTCCATTTTTGGCCACCTCTGGAGTTCCTCAGGGCAGCCATCTCGGTCCCCTTCTTTTTATATCAACCATAAATGATCTCGATAGGATCATCAAACACTCATCTGTCTCCCTTTTCGCCAACGATACCAACTTTTTCAAAACCATTTCCTCTCCACATGCCTCCTCCTTAAAGGTTTTGTAAAACGATGGTCCAAAGAATTCACCAACCCATACGTGACCAGGTCCCTCTATATTATCTTTGTTCGCCCCCTCCTAGAGTACGCCAGTCAAGTGTGGTCCCCATATCATCGCGTTCATATCTCGAGAATCGAAAGCATCCAGCGCCATTTTCTTCGATTTGCTCTTCGAGGTTTGCCCTGGGATGATCCTTTTACTCTGCCCCCTTATCAAAACCGTCTCAACCTTATTAACCTAAAGACATTCAGGTCACCTTGAATGTCCGTCCTTTCACAACTCTTTTTTCCTCAACACTCTTCTATCTCCTATCCACCACACCTCCTATGGCGCGAACGAACCAATCTCCGGTTTGCTACGAAAAATTAATTCAAACTCTAGCGTCTTTGACTTCCACCGTACCACTTCCTAGCTCGCCTGCTTTACAGATCAAAAAACTTGCTAGCAACAGTAGTGCGATACGACTCACTAATCTGGGTTACTTCAAGAGCAGTAGTTTCGGACATGGCACAGTCCCAACGAAGCTACTGCCAATCAATCCAATTTTAACGGATGAAATATATTCCTTGGTCGACATCGACATTCCGCATACATATATCCGGAGAGGGAGGACTGGGAAAAAAAATGCAATAATCAGGACGAATGAAATTGCAATTTTCACAAATGGATCGAAAACAGAGGAAGGAACAGGTTCTGGTATTTTCTCAGAAGACCCAGAGCTAAGAGTGTCTATAAGACTACCGGACGCAAACAGTGTCTTCCAATCAGAGGTTCTGGCTGTCCTCAGGGCGGATGAGCTAATGCAGATGAGATCGGTATCCGAAAGAGATATCGATAGCCAGGTTGCATTCAAGGCAATGGAATCAACCAACGCCAACTCTGATACAGTCAGTGCTCAAGGCATTATGCAGTCAGAACCGGGTAAGACAGTGCTGGATGTCAGGAAATGAACAAGCGGACGAGCTTGCAATAGTGAGGTTGCCAATATCAAAGTGAGTTTGCATAGTGAGCGGCACTATCGAGGAAAAATTCATAAAGACTGCCAACCTAAGTGTTGAAGGACACAGGGTATCCAAGACTCTTTGACCGCTTTTTGACGGCAATAGATCTACAAAGTTGATAAAATTAAACAGGGATACGCTTAGGACAGTAATAGGCAGGAATTGGTCTCCTGCGGCAGCACGCAAAGAAACTTAAATTGTCAGATACGGATATATGAAGATTCTGCGGTGATCCGCAAGCTGTTGAGGACAGGACACACATACTGTGTGAATGCGAGGTAACATCGCGTAGTCGAAGAAAATCTTTAGGGAAATGCTTTTTCGAAAACCTGGAGGAAATAGACGGCACGAACTTCAAAGGCCTTCTCTGGTTTTGCTAGAAAATTGGGTGTTTCAATCGCCCTAGTTCTACAGGGACCGCGATGGGCCCGTTTTGGTGCCTAGTGTCTGCGTGATGGCATTTATATCACACCCCTGTTTAACCTAACCTAACCTAGGGTAAACAACTTCTTCAAATCAATACACACCACTTGTTTATTTACATAAAGGCGGATGAGTTATACAGGGTCAAGTTTTGTAGTTAATGGCTAGCTTTGTTCGTCTGCATAGGATGACAATCGTCGGTAATAACACCCCCAGAAGAATTTTATGTCAAAAAACGATTTCGACAAGACCATTGTGTCATGCCATTCATTCAACATCACTCTTAAAAGAATTGTGCGAAACAGACCAATACTACAATAAAGGCACAACATTTCAAAAGTCTGTTCAACTACAAACATGAGCTGACGACATTGACATTATAAGAAGAAATCAGTAAACCATCACTGTTTAGTGGCCAATAGTGGTAAAACAAACCATATACTGCCGACAAGAAAGGACACCCATCACGAACGTCTTGAACAGCACGTCGCACCAAGAAGCCTGAACATGATCATGGTAAGAGGCAAAAGGCCAGGTAGGTAGACAAGATTTCACTGCATATTTTATGACTAAATCCATTTCTAAATATAGGCTTCTCATCTACCATGTCATAAATCCCGTGTCTTTCATAATACTCGTACGTAAATGTTGAAATGACATCTAATCATTAAAATAAGACGTTATTTACATGAACCGAAATAACTTTATCATTCCATCGTTACCACATCTCAATATGACACAAAGCCTATTGAGGTTAATGCAGTGTGGGAAAATCGCCGCAACATCCACCAGAAAGTGATCAAATTACGAAGGTTATTTGCCCTTTTATAGCAAGTGCTAGTCAAAGTACCTAATGAAAGCCAAATGTACTTGTTAATCATTTCAATCGAGTAGAGTATTGCATTCACCGTGATCCAGGAAGAAGACAACAACACATGTAACATTTAGACTTAATCGCAGTTGCAACATCTTCCTCCGCCTCCCATCGGCGAAACTCTGAAAACTAAGTCAAGAAGAGCACACTTTCATCCGAAATGTAGGTGAACCGCATTAAAGGTCTCTCCGCAGGTACAGATACATATATAATCGTAGATGCGAACCTAAAGTCGTGTCTTGTTAGTCGCATTAGGCAAACAATTTGTCGGCTATTGCATCGGGTTAATTCCACCAGCTCACTTGTGAGTTGCGACTCATCGTGTGTTATTTTCACTAGCGATGCGGGTAACTGATTTAATCGTCGCTGCCACCACCGCCACCGTCATCACCGCAGATTGTGCATGGGATGAGAACATAAACATTAACATCAACATCAAAATCACAACACAACAACATCGTGTTGTTGTTCCGAGAATTCCCACGTTTCCACACGACGGACGCGACGCAAATCTCTCAACTATGCTCGTGCATTGTACGGATACCAGTATTTCGACAATAGAACCTGAATCTGAATTTGAATTTGAATTTGAATTTCAATTTGAAATTGAAATCTTGGTTACGCTTCCAAGTAACTGCTTTGCTGTGTATCTGACGTTTCACTCATTACTACTTGCATTGGTGCACGGATGCTTAACTTTGCTGAAGTGAAGAATTTTACTTTGCGCACCTTCTGACAGAGCTACTCGTACCTACCAATTCGTAACAACACTTAATAAGTGGAAGTTGAGGTGGATGTCGAGGTTGGTTCTATCTGCACAATTAGGTGAAGAGGGCTCCGTCCAAGTCAATGGTTTCAACAGAGATCAAAAGAATATTCAGATTATCGCTGTAATCGGTTTCGACTGACTTCGTTTAACCTTCCTCATTTCGTGGATGCGCAATATCTGAGAATAAGCTTTGCAAAGTTAGGAAATGCATCCGATAGTTAACTAGTGTACGATTTGGGATTCATTTCTAGTGAAGATGAGCCAATTGGTTGTTGGTTGTAACACTTTTTTTTTTTTAATTTGTTGACGAGCCAAGAAGGTTAAGATTTGTTGATAGGTGCCCAGGGGCTGTAATGTGATAACCATATCAGATGTTCCCTTAGGGAGGTTTTTGGAATCTCGAGGAGAGGCTCAGACACTAGTTATCAAGTACTTGAATATCTTCAATGAACTCTACTTCAATGTTACTGCAAGGTTCGTATTGTATCCCCTTAGGCTACTCTGTGGTATTTATTGAGTGATAATTAATTTTACTAAAATAAGCTAGGTCTTCGGTATTTTGAATGTTAATTTCAATTTATAAGCAAACATTTATCTTCTTTTATAAGTTCAAAATGCCAATCGAATAGAAGTGCTTAAGCAAATACCGGATACTAATTTGTATTATCTTGCACACGATGGACGTGAATGCATGAATGCTTCATAATGCAAAAGTTAAAGGAAGCCTCTTTACATGGATAGATGTACTAACTGCACTGGTGTTGTAATATTGGCATTCATGCCATTGCAGGCTTTATTGTTGAGTTCTGGTTTTCGACCTTTATTATCCTCAAAATACTTATCCAGCCCTGAAAATAAGATAAATTTTAAGTGAACGTAGACCAATTGTAGGTCCATTGTGATACCACTAGGTGAACATGGAAAGCCGGTGCTCCCTGTATGTCTGGAATTATATGGATCCAGGGAGATCTTTGTGAGGAATAATTAATCGTCTCCCTCGTCTCCCCAATATCATAGTATCCCGTGGTTGTAAATATTTCTGAGCTCGGAGATTTCTTCTCCTGAAGTTGATCAGCTCTCTTGATCGCTATGGATCGAGTATGGATTGAATATAGGATATATATTGGGTCTACAAGTAAGTTTCCAGCGTTTTTTTTTCCAAAATTTGAAGTATTATTATGAAAACATAGTTACAATGCTTTATTCAAAGTATCGTCCATCGGAAGCTACAATTTTCCCCCATCTTTCTGGCAATTTATGAATTCCGGACCAAAAAAGTTGCTCGTCTTTCGAGCTCAAGAACGTATCGAGGCAATTTTTGATTTCCTCTACTGAGCTGAAGCGTTCTGCATCGAACGAAACAAGTGGTAGTCAGATGGTGCCAAGTCTGGACTGTAAGGCGGGTGAGGCAGAATGTCCCATCCACTATTTTCCAAATAGTTTTTCACCGAAACCGCAACATGTGGCCGAGCGTTGTCGTGATGAAAAATGACGGACTCATGCCTGGTCTCATATGCTGGCCGTTTTTCTTTTAATGTCCGCTTCAAACGAATTAGTTGGTCCTTTGATGGTTTCACCACTCGGAAGCAGTTCGTAGTATACGACACCCTTTTGATCCCACCATATGCAGAGTATGACCTTATTCACGTGAATATTTCGTTTCGGCGTCGATTGGGCGGGCTCGCCGGGCTTTGTATACGATTTTCTGCGTTTAGGATTATCATAATAAATCCATTTCTCATCACCAGTGACAATACGATGCAAAAAATGATTTATTTTTATACCGCTGCAGTAACATTTCGGACATGCAAAATCGCCGTTCGACGTCTCTTGGCTTCAATTCGTACGGCACCCAGTTTCCAACCTTTTGAATGAATCCCAGTGCCTTTAGGCGCAGGGAAACGGCTTGTTGCGTGACGCCAAATGATGCAGCAAGTTCTTCTTGAATCTGACACGGATCCTCATCCAGTAAAGCGTCCAATTCCTCGCCTTCAAAACTTTTCAGCTTTCCGGGGCGAGCTTTGTCTTCAACTCCAAAGTCACCACTTTTGAACCGTTTGAACCACTCGCGGCACGTCGATTCACCAATACATTCCGCCCCATAAGTTTCCGAAAGCAAACGATAGGCCTCAGCCGCACTTTTCTTCATATTAAAGAATAAAAGCAGCGCTTCCCGCAAATGATGTTTATTTGGCTGGAAACTTGCCATGATTTTGCTCGATAAAATGTACGACACCCATAGAACTGCTCAAATATAACGCTGCAAAGTTGTTGACAGATACAAAACCTACAAATAAAACACATGGGGTCTGACATTTCTGCCCGGGATCCACTGGTGGCGCCATCTCTGACAAACGCTGGAAACTTACTTGTAGACCCAATATATAGACATATAGAAGTCCAGCTGTCCCGATGAGTCAATGCACCATTGGCCTTAGAGAGCGTATAAAAATGTATCGTTTGCTTGGGGCAGGATCGTTGATCTTAGCATAGCTAAGCTGCCGAACTTTGACAAGAAAATGCTTCATTAAGTATCACACATTTTCTATTGGATTCACATCAGGACCTTGGGATGACAAACCTAACGTCTATATACCATTCTCCGCGTGTGTACCGATTCCGATGTTTTGGATCGTTATCGATCGTAATTGTTTGGTACATACAAAGATTCGGGAGACTTTACCAAATCTTTCTGTTGTAATTTTACCACGAATTTTGTATCGGGGTTTTCTGTGAATAGTACTATTAACTTTCCGAATCTTTTGACCGAGAAACATCCATAAACATGAACTTTTGCTGGATGTTTTACGATGCGTTGCAGAAACTTTTCATCTTTTTTTGTCCAGCCTTCCAATAATTATAAACAAAAAATATGACTCATCTGCGAATAGGATGTTGCTTCAATCCCAGTCTAAATTTTGAGTTGCCCAACCTCATCTCTTTTCAATATGTTTTTTGATCAGAAGCGGTTTAGGTTTGGTACTGCTGGCTTTGATACCAAGCGGCGTCAAATTGTGTTGATGGATA
The DNA here is from genome assembly GCA_963966105.1 of Volucella zonaria. Classification (NCBI taxonomy): domain Eukaryota; kingdom Metazoa; phylum Arthropoda; class Insecta; order Diptera; family Syrphidae; genus Volucella; species Volucella zonaria. Next base: position 67,828,292 of record OZ014534.1, on the reverse strand, counting down.
CTTTAATTCCTTTTTTGGACAATTTTTCGTTCCTCAGACTTATTGCGGGATTTTTTTCCGAAACAATTACGTCACAAAATACTTTACTGACCTTACGGATGTTGATTGTTTTTCTCCCTCTACTTGAGCCTGACATTACCCCATTCCTTATACCTCTTTAGTCACTTTCTCACAAATTTTGCTGCCGACTTAACACTTATTTGCAGCCCTTTTTGGTGAGTTACTAAGAAACGCTTTTTAAAAGCCGCACACATTTTGTAATGACATTATACCGCCGAAGTATGGAAGCATACTGAAGAAATGAAAACAATGCGCGATCGGCAATTAAAGGCAGAAAATAATTTGGGTACAATCACGTAAAGTAAAACAATTAATTTAACGCACGTTTTTCTAGAACACACTGTAGCATCGGATTCTCATTCAAAAATGCATTGAAGAAGGTAATTTGTAAAGACGGCCTTTGGCTTGTGGTCGGTATAGAACAATCTCTATTAACATAGTTCGTGGGCTTCTGAAATGCTGGAAAAGTCTGCATGGGTTACCGTCGACTTGCAGCCTTTGTCATGTCGGGAGATGCTTTCTCCTCCATTCGCCCACCTCGCACACAAAACCTCATTCGTGCTACGGTCCTATCTTTCTTGTCTAACTACAGACCCAAAAATAAAACTGGTAGGACCAAAATTTCATCGAGTATAATCTTGCTCTTAAAAGTAAAGAGTCTTGATCCAAATTGTACCCCCTAACCAAAATTTTGTTTAGAGACTTCCTCGCCAGAGGAGTGTATAATATTTTGAAGTTGACATCTACCCCGAAATAGTTGAAGGTCTTATTTACATTGATGGTATACTTTTTTTCCCAACAGCAAGTACATATTTCATCTTGTTCTCATTTACTTTCAGCGTTTGTTGCATTTTTTTCAGCTGCCGCACACGTTTATTCATTGCATCTTCAAAACATCAGATGGTGCTCTCAGAACAGAAGGAATTGTAAAGTTGTAAAAGATTGTGTCTATTCTATTCCAACAAATTTGTGTTCTTTATGTGTCTTTATAAAAACCAGATGATGCAAAGGCAGACATACGGTCTTTAAGCGTGGGAATTAATTTGGTTACGAAATTGAATGACTGTATCCCTCAGCAGTTCTTGCAGATAGGACAACAGGGTTCCTGGGATCTATGCATCCATCTTCCCATATCCGCTTGATGATTTGATGCATGCTTCCCGCTAAAGCTCCAACTCCATTGAGCTTGCCATTGTTTGACCTCTTAATTGTTGCTCCAACTGTTCTTTGCTAGAGAAAGGACTACTTTATTGTTAAATCGGATATTATTCGACTTTATTACGATTGCTGCCTCACAAACAGTTTACATTCTCTGTATCCAGCTCGTTAGCTCGCTTTTATAAACACCAACTGTTGTTCATATCAACGTTGTCCGAAGCTTTGATGCTGCATGAGCTTGCATCTTTTTCACAGCTTTCTTCTCTTCCTATGTTACCAGTACTCGTAAAATGAAGTTCGGAAGTTTTATCAACAAATAAAACGAACATGTCAAACCTGTAGAGCTCAAACAGAAATCTGCAAGGATGGAGGAGGAATTCACATATGTGAACCACATTCTTGGTTGAGAATCTTGAAATATTATTTCTGTAGACTATTACTAGTTGGCGAACAATATCCTTGACAAAGACAGATAATAATTCTGTCCACACGACCAAGGTGAAGTCAGAGCAGCAATTTCCAACTCAACATCTAACGAAGCTGCTACATGCGACAGCTGAACTCCAGAGCAGTAAGTAATAATAGGATATATAAACTCATCTCTAAAATCTGAGTTAACGAAAGTTTGCATGAATGGAACCTCAGCATTGTTTGTTCGATACCATAAAAGGATGTTTCCCCGGAACTCTGTCGACTAGAAGTAAGTCTCCTTAACATCGTCTGCTGTTTTATGGGAACACCTAAGACCCACCGCCAACAGTCTGACATATCAGTATGGCTTCAGGCCTGGTATGTACACCATATGCCAAATTTTCACAGTGGCAGTGGCAGATCTCAAAAACGAAACCAGGATCTCCACATCGATATACGCCCTCTCTTCATCGATTTCAAAGGCGCTTATGACAGCATCTATAGAGACTAACTCGGTATAGTTATCCTATACAGGATGACTATGGAAAATGCATAATGCTCCGTTAAAGTTGGTAATGACAAAACCGAAATCTTCAATATCAGTAAAGGACCTCAACAAGGCTATGTATAGCCAAGTGATTTTTTCAACATCGTTCATGAAAGAATAGTGCAAAATTCGCAAGTCGGTTCCAGAACCACCATCTCTTAGTGATCTGTTCATACCCAGATTTCAATGGAGAGTTTGCGATTATTGAAGGATTAAGCGGTCAATGAATGGAAAATAAAGTATACCATATGCGGTCAACAAAGGAGAACACTCAACATCGACGCCTAGGACGAAACGTCACGATAGGCAGCTTTATTTTTTTTTTGTAGAACTTAAGGAGATGTGAAGATGTTTTGGGCTCAGTGATTATTTCGCTCCATGGGTGGCATCCAACATTTAATGGGGAGACTAAATTGTTAGTGGAAGTTGGCTTGATGTTGATTTCTAGTCAACTACTCGTCTTACTTGATTTTCGTTAACTGAAAAAATGGATGATATGTCTTTCGGGCGAGGCTGGGATTTGAACACCGAACCTTCTGATTTGGAAGCCAGTCCACTACCACTTGAGCCACGGCTACCCACGAATTTGAGATAGTAAGAGATTTTATCTACCTCGGCTCTGCTATCAACTCCGCCAATGTCACCAGCGCGGAAACCATGCAAAGAATCACTTACCTAATCGCTGCATCTGAATAGTAAAGGCTCTTCTCGGGGAAAAAGACACTGATCATTCCAGTCCAGCTTTATGGCGCAGAGGCTTAGACACTGAGGAAAGCGGATGAGAATGCTTCGAGAAAAAAGATCTTCGGTTAATTTTTCCTCCCGTTTGTATCAATAGAGAATGGAGGAGACATCTTACCAGCGATTTTTATGGACTATAGAGCGATGCTGACCTCGTCAGAAAAGTTGGGATAACCACGCTTAGATAGCTAAAAACTTGAAAACTTGGACACCAGGGCCCCGTCTCGAAAAGGTTGCGACTCCAAGGTACAACGCGGTAGGGAAAGACCTTATCTAATTTGGCGCACACAGGTGGAAGGGGTCCTCAGCTGGCAAAAGACTACGCTAGCTGGAGAGGCATGTTACCTGGGGCCCTAGGCTACCCCGGGCTGAAGCGCCATCTAAGTAAATAAGCAAATTTCTTCTCCTCCCCTCTTCTGGCGTGTGAATTCACTACAACCCATTCCTCTGCAAGTTTTTTTTCTCGGCGTTGGTTGATATGTAGTTTTAAGTTGTTGCAGCTACTTCATTGATGACTGTGCGACACAAAAACCACTGTCCTTTGGTATTTTTGGCCTGGTACACCAGACGGTTTACTTCTTAAACGCTCATTGAAGGTACTAATACTTTTTGACATACCAAGCCATTTAAAATAAAGACCACAATGTGGTCAGGATTGATATTTGCACTTCTGAAAATACGTAGATACTCGTACATGTGCTGTACGAGCATATATTTCAATAAGCAGTTTCTAATCGATTTTATTGAGAAACTGAACTTCTTGTGTTAACTAGTTTCTCAAGTGGATCATTTTGTTCATGTCTACGAGTATGTTGACATATTGTAAAGACAGAGGTAATTGGGGGGATTGTGGTATTATGAATCTACTTCTGACTTCTAGTTGTGGTTGATTCAGCTTACCGTCTCGTGTTGATTGCCTTTGGCCCAAATTTCGGTATTTGATTGAGTTCAAGCCATTCAGGCTGTTCGCGTTTCTATTCACCATCCAAATGAAACACCAAATAGCACTACGGGGTAATTCAAGTGCTGCCTTCGTAAAATTGACTCAGATTTCAAAATTTGGGAAATAAATAGTCGGAGGGATCCTATAGTGAGTATTTGTCTGACTCCCTGCAGAGGTCGTACTAACTAACACGCAGCTTCTTTGCAGCTGCTATCGCAGATTCTGGCTTATGAGAATCCCGATTAGCATTGACAGCGTAATTGTGTCCTTCAATGTACTGAGATTTATTGAGCTCTGACTATTGCCTTACCAATAGTAACTTTCATTAAGTTCTTCATTGTTTGGATGAGCCCCTCCCAAAACCCATCCCACCAAGGGGCACGTTCCACAATGAATTGCCATTATATCTTTCTTGTTGAAAGAAAGCCCTGAATGACCTCTTCCTCCCAAAAACAGTCAGGGCTACGAAGTTCCAATGCAGCTTTACAGAAAGTACAAGTGTTGTCGGAAAGTATCATCGATGGAACGCCTCGCCTACCGATGAAACGCCGAAGAACCATCAAAAAATGTTCTATAGATAGCCCTTTCGTTATTTCAAGGTGTACTGCGCGTACAGCAGAGCACGTGAAAATTGCGTTGTAAACCTTGGTCGGGTTATTGATGTCATCATAACAATAGAGCGGGCCAGCAAAATCGACGCGCACATTGTTGAACGGTCGCGAAAGGGATATTCTCTCAGATGGTAATGGGGCAAATGGCTGAGACGCTGGTAGACCCCAAAGTTTCTTGCATACAAAACACTTTTTAATTCATCTCTTAATGGCCTGACGTCCTCGGATTATCCAAAAGCGTTCGCATAGCTTCGACAGGACAGTATTCACACCAGCATGCAGGTTTCGTTGATGATACTCGTCAATCAGAAGATCGAGGAGGTGTGAGTACGATGGGAGGATGATAGGATGTTTTAATTTCATTGGCTCGTCCAGTGACTGCAGATGCCCTCCCAACCTCATTATGTTAAAGTTGTCTAAGAAGGGTGACAACTCGAATATCTTTGATGACGTCGACAAAGATACGCCCTTTCGTAAGAAACTAATTTCATTAGCAAAATATTGTTTTTGAATGTACCTCACCCAATGGTTTTCAGCTTGTTGGATTTCGCTAGCACATAATGGTGGTACATCGGAACATGACAATAAGATTTCTGGTTTTTGCTTTCTTTGAACAGAACCTATGTATCGGAGAACGAATGCAGTGATTCTTATAAGACGAACCCAGGTGCTGTAATCGTGGTAGCTCAAAAGCGGCTCTTCAATTGGTGGTAGAGATTCTGTTAACAGTATTGCGGAGTTTTCGGGAACAGCTGTAACTTCCTGAGTCCAATATTAGTCACTACTTGCAAGCCAATTAGGACCATGAGCCCACAAATCGGAATTTAGTAAAAGGTTGCCATTCAAGTTTCGTGTGAGAAGATCAGTGCGATTTTCTTTTCCTCGACAGTGACCCCATTGTGAAACTGCAGTGAGTCGCTGTATTCCATCAACACATAGGGCTGACATCTTTCCACATCTCCTTGAATCCAGTTCAAGGCAATCTTTGAATCTGTCCAGGAAAGTATTTATGCTCCAACTTCGGTAGTGTCAGCTCACTGGAATTATCCATCTTTAAAGGAGCAACACGATTTTTGGCACACAAAAACGAAACTTGGACTTTCCCCATCTTGGAAACACTTTTTATAAAAGCTACCGAACCATAGGCTTTTGCAGGTTTTAAAACCTTACGTTTGCCTTCCTTTGTGTCTCCTTAATACTTTAGACTACCTGTTTTAAGTCAGTGACTGATCTTTTGTGAGCTAACCCGTCGGCGGTATGCATGTCAATTTCTTCAATTTTATAAAAATTTGCAACTGCTAGCTCCGCTTCCGAAAGTATATTCAAAGTTGTTGTATCAAGGTTCCATATTACGAGTAGTTTGATAGTCAGTGATTTTGTAAATAAAAAAAAGTAATTTGAAATTTGAGTGCCGTACGATGGAATGGCATTGATAACAGCTGTTGCTAGATGTACATGTATGATGTTTTTTAAATGTTTGCCCTATTGCAGCATTAGAAACTGAACAGGCTACTTTATCAGCATACTGATTATTTTGATTTTGAATTGACTTACTAGGATGACTTGATTGCGGGGGTTTGTTGTTGTGACCTGTCTGAGTGGCTTCCTTCATGTTGCTTCTGCCTCTGTGTAGGCTTCTAATGTAGGTGTAGCAGAGTGTTGTGCTCAAGTTCACATTTTTGGCATACTCAGGAATGGTATGACCTTCAAACAATTCTGCAGATCTTGATTTTGTGTAGCACTTTTGCAATTCTGATACTCTTGCGAGCTTGCTATAACTTCCACGAATGACCTTTGTTTGCCTTCCTTTCTGTTAATGGCCTCGAGAGTCTGGAAGCTGGTATCCACAAACTTAAAACAAAATCATTCATGCTCGGACTATTTCTCTATAAGTGGATAAGTGACTGGCCAAGCAATGCCCTGCTTTCTTTATTCAATCAAATATACAGGTTATGTAAACAGATTTGGTAACATAAGGATTGGAAAACTCGGGCTAGACAAGAGCAGAGTTGACTTTTTTTATTATATTATCAATGTGAGAACGGAAATTGAGTTCCTTATCACAGATAATACCTAAATCACGCAACTCTTTCACTAAGGGAACAGGCAGATTAGAGATTAAAAGGCAGCGAGGTTAAGTAGGAGGGCGCTTACGGGTATAAGCTATAGCCTGACACGTACTGACGTTAAGATCAAGGAAGTTCTTCTGACACCAGGTACAAAATCTGGCTAGATCTTCCTGGAGTGGTAGGCTCTCTGAAGAAGATGATATATGTATATCTAAAGATTTTCATATCATCTGCGTAAACAGATATTTATGAATTTTTAATGATGCAATCAATATACTAGGTGGAGTAAAAAGTAACCTGCTTGGGAATGAAACAATTTTTTTTTTAAATGTTTTTTTTATTTTTTTCAATATAGTTTTAGTTTGATGCACTTATTCCAGCGATTTTCCAACTTCTTGATCCCGTCTGAAAAGTTTGGGAAGAGATAATAGTCCGAGGGATCCAAATCCAGTTACCAATCGACGCCAAAAGTCCGCCCGATTCCGCATCAGCAAGTCCAAACGCTTTTTCGAAGTGCTCTTGCCTTCGTGTTTTTGGTCATTCGCGGCAGGATAACTCTTTCATATGCAGAATATTGCCCAAAATATGGCGTGTGCGCTCAGTACTAATCTTTGTGGTATCTGCTAACACCTTCACTTTCCGATCAGCCAACACCAATTCATGTATTTTTTTGGCATTGTCCTCTGTAACCGCATCGGAGGGCCTGCCGCTGTGGACTTGATCGGTAGTGGAGTTCCGGCCACCACACCAATATTTGACGGTGTAATCTGACGGAGCATTAGCCCCATAATATTTATCCAACTTTTCTTTTGTTTCCTTCGCCGTTTTGCCTCTCAAAAAATAATGTTTTACTGATAGTGATAATGAGAGAACGAAAATCGTTTTCGTCCATACCCAACATGATGCCAAACACGTCAACAACAATCAGCTGTCAAAACAAAACTAAAGACAGTATCGCACTGAAATTTGGCATGTCTGCCGAAATATGAACGGACTTCAAGGCACCATAACCTTTTTTGCAGTAGCAGCGCATTCTGGCGGTCAAGGAGGTTACTTTTCACTCCACCTAGTAATTAATGGTCAGAATAAATAATAATAGACCGAGGTGGCTGCCTTGAGGGATGCCAGAGGCTTTTTTTTTTAATTTTTTTAATTTTGGCGGGGGCTGAGGCCCTCATTTATTGGCTTAATACCAGCTTAAAAACTAAGACTAAAAACTAACAGAAAGACTTAAGAGCTAGGGACCAAGGGAGTGATGGAGGAGATCTTGGTTGAGACGAGGAGTGCTCAGATGGAAATCAAAAAGGGAGAGGTTTGAGTTGACCTTTCGGAGTATTCGGGAGATTGGTTCGTTGGAGCCATAAGAGGTGCGGTGAACCGGTAGATAGAAGAGACGAGGACAACATAGATTGCGAGGGTTGGTATTGACGGAAATGGAGTTCAAAATGGATGCGCAGTCGATGGAACCTGAGAGAAGTCGATGAATGAAAAGAATGTCAGCAGTATTCCTAGGTTCTTCTAACGAATTCATATTGAGAAGTTTGAGGCGGTCCTGATAGGGACCGTCGTTCCACGGCAGACCACGGAGAGCAAATCGGAGGAATCGACATTGAATACCCTCGATTCGGGAAACATGAACCCGGTGAAAGGGGGACCAAGCTTGACTGGCATACTCAAGCAGGGTGCGAACAAAGGTAACATAATGAAATTTGGTTACATACGAGTTGGAAAATTCCTTGGACCACCGTTTAATAAAGCCAAGTTTATGAGTTGGCTTTAAGGATAATCTTATCGATATGCGAACGAAAATTAAGCTCACAGTCGAATAATATGCCAAGGACTTGAAAATACTGAACCAGGGGAATTTGTTGAACACAGAGAAAATAAAGTCGGTGAGGAGACGGGTTGCATTTACGTGAGAAGGTTATAGATTGACATTTGGCTATATTAAGTTCTAGGCAGTTTTTGAAGCACCAGATTGAAAACCGATCAAGGTCTTCTAGAAGAAGGGAAGAGTTATGGGGAGAGGAAATAGTTTTAAAAATGTTTGTATCGTCACCGTACAGCGAGAGGGAGGAGTGTTTAATGACCCTCTCAACATCGTTAATAGTAAGAATGAAGAGAAGAGGGCCAAGATGACTGCCTTGTGGAACTCCAGATGAGGCCAGGAATGGAACAGAAAGGGCGGATCTAAACCGAACACTATAATAACGGTTTGTCAGGTAAGAAGGAATCCATTTTAATAAAAGAGGCTCAAAGCCGAGAGCAGACAATTTGAAGAAGATCAATTGATGAGATATCTTATCAAAGGCTTTAGTGAAATCAGTTGCGATAACATCGATTTCTTTGCTATTTTTTTAAGCCTGAGAGAGCGATCTATCTTTTAGAAAACCATGTTGTCGGGGCGAAATAAAGGGCTTGCATTTGAAGCTTTAGGCTTCGTATAAAATGTTTTTAAAGAGTTTGGGTATATGAGAGAATTTAGCAATGGGATAATAATTGGTAACTTCATGCTTAGATTCCTTTTTGTGTATAGGGATTATAAAAGGGGTCTTCCAAATCTGGGGAAATTCTCCCTGTGGATCTTGTACGAAGGAGTTGTTGGCCATTGATTGTTTGAAAAATGTAGCAAAAAAGTTGAAGATTGCTTTAATTGGGTCAGACCTAAATAGAACATACGTCGTGATGTCATGAGAAATTCTGTCAAAGGCCTTGCTGAAATCGGTGGATGTAGATCTACCTTTAAGAAATCCGTGCTGGTTTTGGGAAACAATAGTTTTACAATGGAAAAGCATTATGTCGTTATGCTCTCAAAAAGCGCTTAGCTATGCAGGACAGCTTAGCAATTGGTCGATAGTTGGAAGTATCGTCTTTGCGACCTTTTTTATGTACGGGGATAATAAAAGATTTTTTCCAGGTTGAAGGAAATAATCCCTGGATGATAGAAAGCTGAAAGGGACCAGTAAGAGGTTGGGTTAAGTGCATTTCACATTTCTTTAAAAATATTGGGAGAAGATCACCAGAACCAGCAGAATAATCATGTTTGAGGTTTATTATTTTATCTTCAACTTGTTCTAAAGTTATAGACACAGATTCCAAAGTTCTTTGTGAGCAGTTATTTAAGTAGGAAAAGTAAGAGTGGTATGGCTCTTGGTAATGGATGGTGAAGGCTTGGCTAAAAAAAATTGCGAAGAGATTTGTAATAATTTGGGAATCGCCCGAAGACACATCATACAATAAATAGACATAATTCTGCACTGGACTTTACCAGTGTCCCATTCTGGAGTTTGCCATCATCCTTGAGTACAGACTTATTCGTATAACTTACCTCATTATGTGATCGCCGTAAACTTATAAACTTTCAAGTGCTGCAAAAACGACGAGAATGTGCTGAAGTGTTTTTTATTCGTCAAGATTTCTGGTAGTCCGGTAATGCTCAAAATAATCTCCAATAACACTAACCCATGTAACATCAGATTTTATCCCTTCTCAATTTTTAGTTGTACGGTATACGGTTGTATAATGCTACGAACTACAAATAATTCATAGCTACATGAATCTTTAAAAATAAAAAATGCTATTTGAATATGGATGGTCTCTTTTGGGACTTATTTCTAATGCAGATCACATACAACCATTATTTTTAGATATCTGTGTGTGTGTGTGTGTAAGGTGATACTGGCCTCTAGTCACAAGTTAACTTGAACCGGTTAGAATTCAGCAGGAAATCACTACACTGAATCAATTCGGAATGCAATTTATCGACCAATTGGCTTGTCAACTTTCGGATATTGACCTCAAGGCTAACCTTTGTCGACAGATGCATAAGAACGTGTCGAATGCTATTCATTTGCATCCATTACAATGCATTGCCAATTAAACGCGCCGGTCAACAACGAAATGGCCAACGCAAATAATTGCTTGCCAATGAATTCAAGAGCTAACCGCTAACGCGACTACTCCATAGATACACCTGCAATTCCAACCAGCATCAATGACATGGGACATTCGCTGCTAATGACAATGATGTCACTTAAATGCCACTGGTTCAAATCCATGCGGACGGTTCTAGTCCAGTAATTGAACATGACTCTGAGATCTGCTCCAGTTTTATGAATCCGATGGATGTAGCTTGTGGCTTGTGGCTTGTGACTTGCGACTTCGGTCGCCGCAGCGCGTCGGTGATAATGAATAAATTTTCTGTTTACCCACAGTTTTACAATTGAAAATGCAACCGGGATTTGTTTGTTTTGTTTGCTTGTTGCCAATGCAGACTCGCATGCAGATGGTGAAACCCAATTGCATACTGAAAACCTGACCATGCTACGCTGCCATGATTTGGTAATTTATTGTTAAACTGATTAATCTTCAAATGACTGTTGAATTTAGTGGTGGCCCCGGATGGTGTGCAGAGATTTCAATAGATGACTTAATCCACGGTTGAGTCTAGGTTTTGGGAAGGGAAGGGAATTCGACTTGTTCAACAAAGAAAAGGAATACTTTGCCAAATTCGATTAAAGAGAAGACCGGATTGTCGTCCATGGTGATCATCTTGATGACCAAGTACTGACTATCAGTCCAACTTCCAAGTTAGAATACAATATCAACGCAAAAATAGTGAAGTACCCTCAGAGAGTCTCTGCATTAAAATGAAGATTCCTATGAAGATAGCCAACTTAAAATAAGTTGTGATTTGATCAAAGCCGCATCACGATTTATTTACAAATGCCGAAGGAAGCCATGAATTAGATGCGGCTCTAACAAAATCATTAGTGACATCTCAGTCGTACAACAAAACCACATTTAACAAAACAAATTTTAATTCAACCAAATATGCAATATCATCTAAAGGCTCTTTCTGCCTTCCATTTTTGGAGACCCTCTTAAGACGTGAGAACTTTTTCAAACTCGGCCCTCGATACTCAGAAAGTGATCGTTACGAAATTTTACTCTCAGATTCGCTAAAATCACTCTTTCATATATTAGTACATTACAAATACAAATGCAAGAGCTTGAACACTTTAGTCCGAACGTTTTATACTTACATACTTATGTGGCACTACAGTTTGGGGTGAACCTGAGCCTCAAAACTAACAAGCCTCCCCAGTTAATCCGATCTTTACCTAAATGCTTCCAGTTGCACACTCCAAGTCAGTTGAGGTCCCTTTTAACTTGCGCGCACCACTTAACGTGAGGTCTTCCTCTACTGCGTTGTCCCTTCGGGTTAGATTTGAAAACTCTGCGGATCGAAGCATTGGTATCCATTCGCTCTACATGTCCTATCCATATCAGGCAATCAATTTTCTGACTAGGTCGATGTCGTTATAGAGATCGTATAGTTCGTTGTTGAATCTTCCCCTCCAAAGCCCGTCAATACAAGCTTTACCGAATATTTATCAAAGAATTTTACTCTCAAAACGACTAAGGATATCTTGATCGGCTTTCGATAGGGTCCATGCTTCTGCGCCATAAAGGCGGACTGGGATGATCAAGGTCTTATGTAGAGTCTACTTAGTTTTTCTTCTTACCTCAAAGAAACATCGATTAACAAGAGTGATTCCTCGTTTTGTTTCTTGGTGTTGTTGGCAGAATTCATAGCAGATCCGAGGTAGACAAAGTCCTTAACTACCTCGAAATTATAGCTGTCGATTATGACATCCTATCCAATTCGTCGATGCTGTATGTCCCTTCTTATTGACAGCTTATACTTGGTTTTGCCCTCATTTGCCGATAAAACCATTTTGGCAGCTTTCGTTTCATTATTAGCAAACCGGTGACAGCCCAGTCAGTTCTCTCAATTTTGTCGATATCATAGGCGTACGCTGTTAATTGCACAGACATTTGAAAGATTCTACCTCCAGTGTTCACTTGAGAGTTCCACACCTATCTTTCAAATATATGTTGAAGACATCAGATGACAGCGCGTCTCTCTGTCCAAAACCTTTTTTGACATCAAAAGTTTCGGTTCAGTCATTATCGACATTGACGGAGAAGCGAGCGCTCTCAATCGTCATTCTGCACAGACGGAAGAATTCGGCAGAGATGCCAAAACTTAACATGGATCTACAATATATAGCTCGTCTCTATAGATACTGTTATATGCGGCCTTAAAATCGATGAGAAGATGGTGAGTATCGTTTTGGTTAAGTTTCTTCCAGGATCTGTCGGAGTGTGGAGATTTGGTGGATTGCGGACTTTCTTGGTCTGAAATCGCACTACTAGGGACCAATCAGGTTGTTGGCGGAGGGTTTCAGACGTTCACACAATATGCTAGATAAGATATCCGATGTTGAAGAGACTTGTATATCTATAGTTGGCGCAGTTGAGGGGGTTTCCTTTTTTGCGGATCGGCCTACGGTGCTGAGAAATGAGTTGTTGCATACTCTCCACAAAGTCATTTCCAGCAGCTTTGAGTACATCGACCGGTAAGCCTTACCTAAGATATTGCTATCTCTTCACTTCAATTCGGTAAGGTGGGCAGAAGTTTCGGCTACCATAATCTAAATTGAATGGTCTATTCTACCTGTCGCGGAATGTCGGGCTTATTCGTCGTTATATACTCGTAGCCCCCAGAAAAAGTTTTTCCATATTCTCTGTAAAATCCGTGACTCCACCACAAGGTTTCCTTCTTCATCTCTACAGGCTTTTATACGGGTCTTTTTGCCTTGATACGTTCTTTGTATTTGTTGGTGAAACTTGCGTGCATTATTCCTGGATTACAACCTCTCAATATCTTCAATCGCTCGCTTCTCGTGCTCATTTTTCTTCTTCTGGAGAAGCTAAGCTCATATAGCTCACGAGCAGCTATAGTCTTTCGATGCAGCGCCACTTTATAGGCCTCATGTTTAGCTGCATGTGCTTGCCGACATTCTTCATCAAACCAGGGATTTCTTGGTGAATCCCAGCACATCAGTCGCGGCATCTCCGATGGTACGTTAGTAACATTGTCACTGGTATTTTGGTACACACTTGTGCCTACCAACTGTCCTACCAAAGATGTCCTCCTTTCCTATCTTGGCGCTAAAATCGCCTAGTAGGATTTTAATGTTATGCCTTGGTGAGTAGCTCGTAGAAACCTTCATCCGTAGGGGCATGGGCGCATATTAAGCTTACATGTCATAGCCAGAGTTCACACGGTACTAAATCAGGCGAATATGGTGGTTGTCGAATGATATGAGCTGAATTTTTGGCGAAATGGTCTCAAAGAACCAATGCAGTGTGAGATGGTGCAATATCGTAGTGCAAAAACTAAGAGTTGTCTGCACATAATTCAGCTAAATGACTCAGAACGCTGCTCAAATAATATTTCTTCCTAACAGCTTGGCCCGGTGGAACGAATTCATAATGTACCACACCACGATAATCAAAGAAAACTGGTAACATCATCTGGATTTTTTGGTCTTGAGTCACCTTTTGCACGGTATTCGCTTAATTGGTCGGTTTTTTCTGAGTCTTATGCATAGATCCAAGTCACATCTCCAGTAACGATTTTCATTTTCGCATTTCATAACCGATTGATAGTCAGAAAGCATTGTTTCGCAGATGCTAATGCGACGCTCCTTTTCCAAAAAATGTTGTGTTTTTGGAAACAAACGAGATTTTACTTTTTTCCTGCACAAAACTTATTTCAAAGAGGTCTGTACTGATCCAAATGAAATGTTAGCAATATCAACGAGGTTTCTTATTGTCTATTGACGATTTTCGAGAACCAAATCTTTGATTTCCTTGACGTGTTGTTCAGTAGTAGATGTTGACGACCGTCCAGGGCGATCTTTATCTTCAACGCATTCTCTGCCTTTTTCTATTGTTTGTACCACTTGTAAACATTTTTTTGTGGCATAGCCTGGTCACTGTAGGCCTTCTGCAGCATTCTTGAAGTTTCTGCAGCATAAATTTCATTTCGCAAACAAAATTTAATGCAACTTTTTTGCTCAACAAAATCAGACATTGTAAAAATCGCTAAATTGAATTTTTGTTGCTCACAAAACACGTGCGTAAGTATTGAACATATGCAGATTTTGAGATGAAATTTGGCACAGATTTCAGTGACAGTACTACCATTCTAAATAATATATTTGCCAGACACGAAGAGCCCGCGTATTTTAAATTTTAAAATTTTACCTTATCTTTTGATCACAGTAGTATGTTAGCGAATTTACGAGTAGCCTTAATGCAAATTGTCATAAGACGCTCGCTCACGTATCGAGAGCTCAAGATTTCTTGCCAAAATCTGCCGATATGGCAAATCCGCATACGATTAAGCGCTGTTTGTTTTGCCTATAGCAATCCACATTGTATATGTACTATATGTCATACTTTTTCATTCTCCTTATGTACGGTCCATCCCATCACACCTCCTGGATGGCGATGATATCTCCGTGATAGCAGTGAAAGGCCTATGCTAATTCTTTGGGTACACAAACATTCCACGTGCAAATCCGAAGGTCGTTTTCCTTTATCCGTTTTCTAGGGTCGTCAACAACAATCCATATTTATCAGAGGCCATTAGTTGGTTTGTCACATATATTGATTTTCCATATACGGTAGTGAGCCCTATGACGCGTAGGCCAGTATAATACTTCTGTCGCGGCATGCCCTTGCTACTTTAGCCTGCAAGCACTTCGCTACTAACTTGATTGTTGCGCTGCTGGACCAATCCAAGTTATGGGACACTCAGCACCCCGATCGATAAAAAGCTGTAGCTCTAAAATCACCAAGTGGAGCGGGCCACCACGCTGCCAACTTCTAATTTCGATAGATTTCTGGCTATTTCTCGAAAGCGACTTCACAAAAGATAACTGAACATTTTTCTTCAGTGTTCATGAAAGGTAGTATTGATTAGAAGGTGTGAGTCTGGCAAGCTAGTGTCTTGTTCGATTTACAGAACAGAGGCTTCGGAACTTCTGAACTTTTGCTGCTTCCGGGATATGAAGGCTGGACACGTATCGTGTTTCACTTGACCCGCATAAGCTTTAGATCCTCTGATGATTGTGGTGGACGACGGTGGAACAGAATGTATTGTTTTATTCTGAATCGCGGGTATCGGTGGTCAGAATAGACACTTGTTAGTTATACATATGTATATATGAGATTTGTTTTTGGGGGGGGGGGAGAGGGGAATCCTTCTTGCAGACACCGTAGAGACTTACAGAAGTGTGAGACTCGTGCAATGGTAGGTTCAAACTAACTTGATCTCACTAAAACAGCTCTCTCACGGTGGTTTTAATCCACCTGAAACCGCGTTAGTATTACTTCAGGTTAGAGCCACCATTATAGTTCTTAAACTCGCGCGACTGCAACGGGGAAGCTCATCTCCCGGTCTGAAAGACACCCACCGCAAGTACCCCGGGGGTACCGTGGTCTCTTATCGATGGGCCTCCCTCCTCCAGACCTCACAAAGCGATTGTTCGTTCCGGTGTTTCACTCTGATGATAAGACGGAGGACTCAGAGATATATACAGCCAGCTTAACTTGGCTCCGTATCAACCATATCTATTCATGAGGAGACCCAGGCCCGTCCACTACCAGCTCTTCCCTTTTGTCCCCCCTTATTACCGACTGTGCATAGTCACCCACTGTCCTCCATGCGTCCTCGCAACTCAACACAGCGGGAGCGATATTTTCGGGCGTGATTATCAGGCCCAGCCGGTCTCCTAACACCTGCGGTATGTTCCAACGCGGGTTAATAGTCGCATCGGGATGATGTTTTCACTGCCATGTGGCGCAGATATGCGTTGAACTGCCAGAGAGAAGCTGGGTAAGATATGAATGAATGACTTCGTTCCAGCTGCGGGCTTAGCACCGGTATGAGTCGGTGTCTATACTTGTCACAACCTCGTCATCCCATTCCTGCGGCCAGCACGATAATGTTCTATTTCTTCTGTCACTATCTTGTTCGGATTCCGGAGATAGAAATTTATCTCTACGTTCCCGAGCCAGCAATACAATAGGTACGGTTCTCGCGATCACCATAACGGCTGTTGCGAAGACCGTGCGGTAGGCGTCCGCGATTGGCGATACGTGATACGCTAGTACCCTTCTTTTGGTCTCTATTCGGCTGTCAGCATTGGCCATCAGCCTAGGCATCAGCTACCCTGACTTTATCAGCCGCCGTCGGTATGTGCTCCCCAAAGTAAGTCATGAGTTGACCCACATTCTGAAAAAGCGAAGTACCTGTCTCGCGCGGACTACCGCATTTGCGACGTTCATACAGAATTCCGCCTGAAACATCGTTGACTGGTGAGAATGGCCATTTCCGTTTTTTGGGACGCCAGCTCAAAATCCGTGACCCCGCAGCCAGTCCGTCACTAGAGCGAACGCCTACCGTACTCTGGCCTCGGCCTCCACACTGGATCTCTGCGTCATGACCAGTGTGGCATCATTCGTAAAACCGGTCAGTCTGGCCCACGCAGTAGCAGGGGAGCCAAACGCAGAAGCCCGTCGTACACGAGGTTCCAGAGATCGAGGCCAAGTGCAGAGCCCTGTCCCACTCCCGACGTCAGCTGCTTCTCTCTTTGTCCCTCCGTCGTGTCGTACTGGAGTACTCGATCCTGGAGATACGAGCAGGTATCTACATAGTATCTTTCCAAGGTAGCCCGGTTCACTTTCTCGCCTCAAGGGCTCTCGGATATCGGCGGAGATAAATGCGTTCTTGACGTCGAGCTTGACTAAGATGCTGGCACTCCTTGTCTGCCGCACAATCGCTAGAACCTCGGTAACCGCCTTACACGTTAAGCGGCCCTCGCGGAATCCATATTGATTATCAAAGAGATTGCACCATTCTCTTATCCTCGCCCGTATTACCAGCATCATCCAACATACACAGCGATCGGAATTTCGACGGAGTCAAGGTGGATAGATTGCCCTTATCCAAAAGAACTATAACTTGGAGTTTCCACCGTCCACAGAATAGTCCGGCACGTAAACACACATTGAACCTCCCGTCTGGGCCAGGAGCTTTACGGCCTGGCAAGCCCTGATATTGTATTCAAGTAGGCAGAAGGCGACGCATCCGCCACAGCTTCATGAAGTACTTCTAGCTTGGGCCGCGCTGGGTTCCAGCCGGTGGTGCGTGCACGGAGTGCTTACCTTAGTCCCGCATTGCGCTTGTTCACTACTACGAAGGTAATGAACTGGTGGTCACTCGCGATGTAGTCCTCCAGGGCTCCCCAAACGGAGACTCGTTTAGCAACGCGTGGTGTTGCGAACGTCACGTCTATCACTGAGCCGTCCATCCACTACCGCCAATACATCTGAATATCACTTTATGACCAGAATTCAATACCGTGAGATCAAGCCTCGCGACCGTTTCTACCACTGCCCATCCTTGGAGTTGTGATCGCCTGCGAGGACGACGTCATCTCATACCCCCAATACACGGGCTGCGTCTTCTAGACAGTCAAGCCGGTCCCCGAAGACGCCCATCGTAATATCATGTATGCCACGCCACCAGCTCTAATCTACACATACCCCTCTCCAGCCCCAGTGTCGGAAATGGTGGGTTTTCCGGTGTCGCAGACCACAACTAAGAACTATTAACTACGAGTAACTTTGCAAAAATTGGCTCAGCTTAAAAGTTGGTGCCTATGCTACCGCTTAATTCATCTTACAATTTGATGCTCCTGGCGCAAGGAATAGTTCTCCGAACAGGCTGAATAGGCGCTATGTGCTTGCTACTCCCGGCAAAGCGAACTTTAAGACTTGAAGGAGCGAGTCGAGACTTTCGGTGGTTAATCGACACAACCCTTAACTCCGTGGTTAGATGATGTAACAACTATGGGGTACCGACTAAGAAATCTCTTCCACCACAAGCACCGTCAACGACGAAATACTCAGGTTGCTGGAGGAGGTTCATCACTCCAATTTTAGCCCCAATTTTAATCGTGAAATTCCTTGCTAGAAAAAATGAGTAGATTAGCCTCTCGACTGATAAACGGTTTTTCTCTAATTTACCGTCAATGGCATGTCAAGAACCACAATTATCTTTTATCACTTCAGTAAAAGTTTTTGATGTCCCCACCTTTTTTGAGGCATTGGACATTCCGTCGTTGGATCTGTGTTTTTTTGGAGCCAATGACATACCCTATAAGAGATTAGATCTTCGTCTTTACGACACTCACGTGGCATATTTGGATAGGATCTGAGTTGAGATGAGACAGGTAGGGCCAGTGTGTATTTTGCCTGGTTTGGCCATACACAACTTCTAGGTGGCTGAAAGAAATGAATTGAATCCTTTTTCGGCTTTTTACCAAGTCTAGGATGTGAAACCGGGGTTAAACCGTCTTGGGTTGTTTCGCTGATTCGATCTTCGAGAAAGAAGGGCGTAATGGATGTTTTGTACCTGATCTCAATAAATTGTTAGCGCCATGTAAGTTTCTTTAACTGTGCGGAGCAAGTTGCGAAATCAGATCGTACAATTTCATCATAGCATTAGCACTACCATCTTTCCTTTCAGTGCTCCAAATACATAATTTAAAAATGTTTATTGATAAAAATGTGTCATGGCATTTCAATACAAAATTTTTGCAATACTTTCCTATTTGTGGCACGCCCTATTAAATAATTATTTATTAGACCGACTTAAAGTCAAGCTGCAATATTTCCTTTGGAATGGATCTTCATGAGATTACACATCAAATAGAAAAAGAAAAACAATCCACGGTCTTCATTTATTTTGAAACACTTTCGAGTACGTTAAGAGCACTTAAGCCTGGTGACCTATTTGAAAGTCGCCTAAACAATGCATCAATATCTCACACTCTTGCCAAAACCGAAAAACTACGATATAAACGAACAACAAACAACGAAAGATACAAAGATGCAGAGTCCGCTGGAACCTCTCATTTGGCGAGTAATGTACCATTTGCATTACCATTACCATTACCATTACCATTACCATTGCCACATTCCGACTTCTTCAAATTTCCATCTTCACTTTTTTTTTTTTGTTGACTTTTGTGTGCTAATGCCCACCTAGACCGCAAGATGTTGCTGTGACTCTTAAAATTTCATCTCAAAGTGTTAGATCTTGTAAATGCCGCAATTTAACTTAGCTTAGGTCCATCTCATCTGCAATGGTGTGTCGCAATCTATTTTTTGTTTGATGTATCCAAAAATTGTGTCTCATTACGCACAGAAGATCGACCGAGCGTCCCGCAGTACTAATGCCGGCCGCGTCGAATTAATATCTTTTAATTGCATGTTGTGTTTGACTTTGAATCGGACTTTTAACACCACCACAACAACAGTGTATCGAATGGGATGCTCTATGGCACTGACGGATTGATGGTATCAAGACCGGACCGTAGCTCACATCAATCTAAGGTCGTTGTCATTGTATCTAGTTCGAGTGCTCATCAAATCGCGCTGAACTATGAAATGGCTGTATAGCAGTGGCGGATGCCGCTTTGCTTTTTTTCTTTTTTTTGTAAAACCTCCGGACGATGAGAATTCGAATTACACAATCTAGAAGATGACGGGAACAAATTTGTTTTTATTTCAAATTTAACCAAAAAGAGAAAAACAAAAAACTGGGTCAGGGCGAGGGACACATAGGCTCCGGTACATCATTGGAATCGCTTTTATGCTTTTACGTCGATTGAAAGCGATGATTCAAGGTCACTGAGTGATGGGGGTGTTAACAATGAGTTAAAAGATAATCAAAGCGATAACCGCTGCTAATTGGTAGAAGAAAAAAAGAAAAAGAGGAAATTTCGCACGATGTGATATGAAACAAGTCCGACGAAAAAAGATGAGCGGAGATAAGATGGCGTTGGCGGGTTAAAGATGCTAAGATGTACTTCAGAGGCTTTGGACAATCTAAAGATCATGGCTGGAAGACAATGGAAGGCAGACCTTGTCCAAAACACGTGTCAAGTTACAGGTTGAATGATCTGATTTATTAAGGATATTTCGCAACATCTTGTCTGTGGGCACAAAGGTGGGTCAATCTACAGGAATTTCTGCGAAATTGGAATGCGTTCTCAGACCTTGGCAATCATAACATTGTTGACCGTGTCAATGATGTGAAAACGGCAATTAACTACTCACTGGAAATGACATACAGTTGATGAAGGAAACAATACTTGTACAAGAAAGAAAAATATCTTAATACCACCTGAGTCCAGTTATTAGATTTCTTACAAACCTCCTAAATACCAGATACGCCCTTTCGTCTTATGGTCAAAGCAATGATGGCTATCTGCTCTGAAGCCTGAAAAAACTGAACAACAGAAAATGGAAGCATCTGAACCTGTTGTATGATGAGATAAACGTGAGATGGTTCTTCCTTCATTGGAAAATCAATGCCGCTATGCTTCGACCATGCTTGATTCTTGTAAAAGAAAATCAGTCAGACTCTGAATACTCAGGTCTTTCTCAGGCATTCAATTTGTTTTTGTATACGCACCTTTTTTCCGAACAGTCGAACTCTGAGTTTGATGGCTACAAGACAATGGTCGAAATGATTTTTAACCCCATGGATCTGTGTCAAATATCGATCAGCATGTGGTCAACTTGAGTGGCGGCTTAGCCACCTGAATATACCTACAGACAGAACGCATCCAAAGTCTTGTTAAAACTTGTTAAAATTTGTTAAATTTAAAAAAGAAATTACACTTTTGTACGACAGGATAGTTGCAATGTTTAGCTAATGCCAATATTAAGGGATGATAATGTTCCAGGTGCATATTTATGAATGTGTCGTAGCTTTTTCTTAAATTTTAGAAGAGTTATTGCAGTGCAATTACCATGTTCTTTCCCAAGGCCTATGAAGACCTTGTGGGTCGTGGGGCATACACCCTCGACAACGCTTTGCGCTATCTTCTTCGGTCTTCTACAAAGCAATTCAATTTTCTCTAACTTATTCGAATATTCCTCAATGCTCCTTATATATTCTGCAGCATATCTGTTAAAGACAACAAGCTTTTTGCCTGATTAGACAGGCGGAATGAGGATCTGCGCGGAGATTGAGCGGTAAATTGTCCTACCTCCCAGTGGTGGTCCCTAAAGTGTTAGCTACGTGCTAGACTTTATACTGAAAGCTAAAAATGTGATGAAGCACAATGATCTCGGCACTGCATGTGGAATGTACAGATACTTCCCAGACCACGTGCAATATACTCGTATAATCGCCATCCAAGAAGTGCAATGGGAGGGACGGAATAAAAAGAGAATGAAAAATTGTAACATCTACTATGGAGAATGCTACAAACAACTGCTGCGTTGAGGACAGCCGTCAGAGCGTTTTTTCGGTTACGGATTCGCCGTCAGAACATGGCATAGCGGATAAATCTAATGGAGAATCGAATAAAAGAAAAATTCGCCAACGTATGCCTCATAAACGCCAACAATCCAACGGAGAACACGGAGGACATTACCGAAGACTGTTTTTACGAGCTCCTCAACAAAACCTACGAGCAACGCCCTTAATATGGTGTAAAAATCGTCCTAGGCGATTTTAATGACAAAATAGGTAAGTAGAACATGTTTGATAACACAAAAGGAGAGTACAATCTCCACAATATCACCTCTGAAAACGGACACAGGTTGATTGATTTTGCGACGGGACATAATGTAACTATGCCCTCCCAATAGTTGTGCTACTTCTCATTCACAATAGCCTCAACCCTTCTCTCATTGCTATCTCTTCTTCTGTCAAACTTGACTTTATTTCAATTAAAATAACACTTCTCAATAGGTCCCTGTACGTTATGTCTTGCTACATTCTCCCAGCTTACCCTATCGAATCCTACATCCTTGCTATTAAAGCGATTGACCAACTTATTGACCTTTGGTGACTTTAATCTGCCTCTGCTGAAGTGGATTCCGTCAGATGATAACTTCTTTTTTACCGCGTTAAGCGCCAGTTCATACAAGGAATGACTATTCATTGATTGTATATCAGACTCAAGCCTATATCAAGTAAGTGGCATCCCTAACTCCATCGGTAGGCAAAAAAACCTTATTTTCACTAGTGACCCCATTGACTCCACAGTAACGTTTTGTCCCTTAACCCTATCAACTATCGACTACTTTCACCCCCTCTTCTTCTCTCATTTTTTCATAACTCACCACCTCAGTTCACTTTTTCCCCTACTATCTCTTCTTACAACTTCCATAAAGCAAATTTTCTCAAAATTAATATCTATCTTAGCAAATTTTCTTTCAGATAGCCTATCCTTATCTGATGCTGTCTCCGATTTTTACAGTGAAATGTTTAATTTCATTTCTATTTACGTCCCCTTTTCCCGGCATAAAACATCATCTACTTCCCCTCCTTGGTATAACAGAAAACTTCGCTCTTTACGAAACTAAGGAAACAAATTATGGACAGTTTCTCTTCGCACCAATTCTTATTCTAACTACTCTAACTATCTTGGAACCTACCTCCAATTCACCCAGTATAACTGCGTCTATCAGCGCTTTCTCGATACTGCGCAAGCCAACCTTATCAACAACCCTAAGACATTTTATCAATTCGTCAACTACAAAAGAAAATCAGACAGATATCCCTCCCTCTCTCTCGCCCAATAATATATCGTCGACCGACCCACATACTATTGCCAACTACTTTGCAACTCTTTTTAAGCAATCATTTGTTGACAACTTCTTTGTACCCGACCCCATATATGTCAAGTACCTTCCCGATTTCTCCATTGGCCCCTCTCTCTCTCTCAATCTTTTGATCCTACCCTTATTGAAGAAGAGTTACGAAATCTAAATGGTGAATTTTTACCCGGGCCAGACAGGCCGCAATATTTCTCAAAAAGTGTGCCACCAATTTTTCGCATCCTCTTTCCTGCCTATTTCATCTGTTCCCCACACAAGGGGAATTCCCCCAAGTTTGGAAGACCTCTTTCATAATCCCGGTCCACAAAAAGGGATCAAAGAACGAAGAAACTAACTACCGTCCCATTGCTAAGCTTCCTCACATACTCGTACATAAAATGGTCGAAAGTATTTTATACGAAGTGCTATGCTTTCAGTTCAAGTCGCTAATATCATCCACTCTGTATCCTTTGGGCTTTTAGCCCTAGAAAATGGCAACGAAATCGATGTTATTGCTACCCCTTTTGCTAAGGCCTTCGATAGAATATCGCAACCATTTATCTTTTTCAAATTGTCTTGCCTCGGCTTTGACCCCATATTATTAAATGGATATCTTGTTATCTGCAGAACCATTATTATAGCGTTCGTTTTAGGTTAGCCTTCTCAACCCCGTTTTTAGCCACTTCTGGTGTCCCACAAGGCAGCCATTTAGGCCCCCTCTTTTTTTATTTTAAGTATAAACGATCTTGAGAGGATTACTAAAAACGGCCCCCTATCCATTTACGCCGAAGACACCAAGTTCTCCAAAATTATTTCTTCACCCCTTCTCCTTCAGGAAGACCTTGATAAGTTTTCCATTTGATGTCTAAAAACTTGCTTAGAGCTTAATGTCTCCAGATGTCACGTAAGTCCAATCAATCTCATCCTCCACTTTATTTTACGCATGGCCAACTTGTACCCCAGGTTCAATCCCTTGGCGACGTTGGAATATTATACGATAGGAGTTAAACGTCCGTTGGGATATTGATGAGATAATCCTTAAAGGCAATTTATCACTTGGTTTTATCAAACGATAGTCTAAAGAATTGTGCAACCCTTACGTAACAAGGTCACATCACATTACCCTTATCCGGCCCCTTCTCGAATATGCCAGCCAAGTGGTTCCCCTTTCAGCGAGTTCATATATCTCGAATCAACGTCATTTCCTTCGATTTGCCCTTCGAGGACTACAAGGAGATGACTCCTTTATCTTACCTCTCTATCCTGACCGCCTCAAACTTCTTAGCCTGAATACCCTCGAAAAATGCAGAGACGTAGCTGGCATTCTGCTCTCTAATCTGTTGGTCTGTGGATTGTGCTTCCCTTTACAATTCTATTTCCTTCAACACTAACCCTCGTCTCTTCTATATTCCAATCCATCGCACCTAGTATGGTTCCAACGAACCCATCTCCCGCATGCTCCGTAAAGTCAATTCAAACCTTCCCCCTTTTGATTTTAACGTGAGCACTTCTCGTCGGAAACTTGATCTTCCCCACATTCCCTTATTTCCTGAGTCTTAATTTTTGTTAGTTTTTAGGTCCTAGCTTTTACATATAAGTTAGTTACAAGCTTATATTAACCGAAATAAATGGGAGCGTTAGCCCCCCAAAAATTAAAATTGAAAATAACCAGCACACGGTTTCCACATCTTGACATCCATAAAATAGGGGACCTAGCTGACCCCTCACCAACATACCGTCAAAGAAATTGATTATATTTCGAATGGCGGAAGGCCCTCCTTTAGTCTTTTGGAACAAATGAGCAGTTAACATCGGCTCGGAACATTATTTTGTTGTAGCCAAGATACGGATGCGGGTATCCGTATCCGCCCACAAATAGCGAATCATTGTGGGGAAATTCAATTCAAATGGTAACAAACGCAAGAGACCACAAGGCCCTTTTCTGTCGTCACCATCAAAAGCAGAAGACTACTGCCAAAGATCAATCAAAGAAACCGCCTCTAATGTGTCGGGTATCAATCCGCCCCAACAAAGAAACCCCTGGTTCGATGAACAAAGCAGACAGCCAAATCTTGAAAGACAGCGGATGTAAAGAGCGGCCCAGCAGAAAAGAACGACATGGACTCGTGACCTCTACGAGCAGAAAAGAAACGAAGAACATAGGCTCCTCAGAAGAAAAAAAAGTACGAGAGCCGTTCGATCGAGGCCTTACGGAAGTGCTATCAGAAGAATAAAGTTCGGAAGGTTTACCATGAAAAATAAAATGAAAATGCCAAAGCTGTAAAGCTCGAACAGAAATCTGCAGGGATCAAGAAGGAAATTTCATAGTAGAACCACAGTCGGAGCTGAGAATCGGGAAAGATTATTTTTGGAAACGAACAATCAGCTAAAATGTACCATTCAACCTGAACGATGACAGACAATATTTCCGTCCACCTGACCAAAATGAAGTCAGGACAGCTATTTCCAAACTTAAGTCCAACAAATCTGCTAGACTCAATACCTTAGATGACGAACTGTTTAAAGCAGCAAGTGGGGATTGAATAGGGTACATGCATTAACTCGTATCTAAAATCTGTGTCAACAAAAGCATCCCCGACGAATGTAACCTCAGCATTGCTTGTCTGATCCTAAAGAAAGGAAATCCCAACTGTGCCAACTACATGGGAATAACATTGCATATAAAATACTGCCTGCCGTATTATGTGAACGCCTAGGACCCTTTGATAACAGTCCACTCGGCTGCTGTCAGTGTGGTTTTAGACTGGGAAAGTCCACCATATAACAATTCTTCGTATAATTTTCGGTGCCGTTTGTATAAATGAAGAATAGAACGCTCTAGCGCTCCAACTCGGAAAGTTTTATACTCAAACCCAGAGGGCAATGCGGTAGAGGAAGACCTCATTTTAGGTAGCGCACACCTGAGCCAACAGATGGATGCAGCTTGCAAAAGATCACGTTAGCTGGAGAGGCATGATAGCTGAGGTCCTGGTCCAACTGTAACGCCATCTAAGTACTTAAGTAAATAAGTACGAGTAAATGTTGAAACGCATATACTGAATACTCATTATCTTAACTCGTCTTGAATAAGTTCGAAAGTTATTTTTACGCACTGAAAGCTTAAGCTTAACATACCTAAGACGCATTTAGTAAGGAGCAGGTTACCCTGCAGCACCAATCTTAAGTGAACTTCAATCCATCTCTGGATTCAGATGGTTCTCTGATTTGTTGAGGTACTACGGAATCCCAAAGTCTATCAGTATTGTATCTGTGAGTTGAAAGTACGTTGGTTGAAAAAGTTCCTCCATAGGGATGGTGGAGTTCTATTCCGATTTTGGCTTACTTATTTACTTAGACAGCGCTACAGTCCGCAGTGAACCTGGGCGTCAACCAATAAGCCTATCCAATTATCGTGATCTTTGGCTAACTGCCTTCAGTTGTGCGCTCTAAGTTGTTTGAGGTCCCCTTTCGCTTGAGCGCGCCACCTAAGGCGAGGCCTTCCTCTACTGCGTTGTCCCTCCAGACTAGAGTCGAAGATTCTGCAGGCTGGAGCGTTTGTGTTCATTCGCTCTACATATCCCAGCCATCTCGAATGTCCAAGGTTCTTGACCAGGTTGATGACTTCAGTCGTCTCCTCCAGAACCCGTCAACGCATACGGGACCAAATATCTTACGAAAAAATTTTCTCTCTGAGCGATCAAAAATATCTTCATCCACCTTAAAAAGGGTCCATGTTTCGGAACCATAGAGCAGGACTGGGATTACAAGGGTCTTGTATAGAGTTTTCTTGGTTGTTCAGGGGAGGACTTTGTTACGTAGTTGCCTTCTCAGCCCAAAGAAACAGCGATTGGCAAGCATTATTTTTCGTTTGATTCCTGAAGATACTTTGCTTTGTCCTCATTTACCGCGAACGCAATTTTGGCTTATGAAGTCGAAAAAATAACTTCCATATCGTTGACTTACCCCGATGTGGTCTTTCTGGTTCTATAATTGGTGTCAAGCAAATGAGATTCAGCATATCAAGTGGCATCCAAAAGCACTCACCATTTTTGTTCTGGTCTCCGAAGTGGTGTATACCCAACCCATCAAATGCTCTAAAAAAGTAGTCATTCCCATCGTCAGGCAAGGTTTATGTCGATGTAGCCTCTATCATTCAATTCTGAAATCAGGTCATTATTATTGCGTCCCTGTACGTTTTCGACCCATATCCTATCCAGTTGAAGAAATTTTCCCGTGCGTGGAGCATAACCTTTTTTATTCCTAATTCTGATCATTCTTACCCAGTTGGTGATTTCGGTTTCATAACATAAATCAGGGTGTTTTTAGCAGATCTTTGAGATATTCGGCTGCAGAAGATCTTCCTCTTTAAATAGCTGGTATTATTTGTACACGTTATACAACCATCAGCCTAAAGGACCAGTTCAAAATATTTACAATTAACAATGCAGAAGTCAAACACTGCGGAGCCACCCAAAGCCGAACGGAGAACTACGATCTAGAATACGAAGTTTGAAAATGCAGCAATCCTTTGAATAGCTACACAATTTCGACGCTTTTTTTTACGAATGTCATACATAACATTGCTTTGAGAGTTGTGGAACATCTCCCCTTTCACTTTCTGGCCTACTCTCACGCTATTGTAATAATTGTTGGAGCTGTAGCAGCTTTATCACTTTACCATCTAATAACGAAAGGCAAAGGCTAACCTCATTAAAAGAATTAACATCAGACCTTGAGTTACCTTACTAGTTACGATGCTTTTATCTTGGTATCTCCAAAGATGGCCTTTAGACTCCTTCAACACCTACAAACCCTCCGGATGGGCTTAGCTCCACCAACCTTCACTTGAAAATTCCTCATCATTCAAAATCTCGTGTGAAAATCAACCAAACACCTGTATCTGTCCCCATCAAGTGGTTCCAAATTCCATCGCGTGTCGAAATTGATAAGATTCAAGCAAAACACAAATGTTTTCATGTCAAGTTGTATGGCCTTAACGTCAATCCAAAGGATATTTTATCTCAACCCGATGACACTGTTCATGTCTCTTCACTAATTAATTGTTATTCAGCGGTAAGCTCCCATCCACAACTAATTTCACAATGGGTTGGCACTGTTAATACACATTGAATCCATCCAGCAAGCGGCAACAAAAAATGTCGTAATAGCCCAATCACCGTTTGATGGATTTGAAAATAATACTCAAAACCAATCCACCATACATCACGGTAATCCCTAAATGAATTGCCAGTCAGTTACATTACCAACTGATAGATTGTCAGATTAATTCTCCATCATCCGCTACAGTCGACCCAATCCAGATTCAACAATTATTTTCGTTATTGTGTGCATCGGATTCACCCCACTGGATTACTTCAACATACCAATGGCCATCGCCATCGTTAATCCCCTGAAGCTCTTAAAAAAATTACACACGAGCCATGGGCATTATCACCAGAGATTACCAAATGCACTACTTAGATTCATCGTTACTCGTTTTTTGTACTTAGGGTCACCGTGGCTCTGCTAAGACACGATTAGATACTCATCTGAAGAGTATTTTTCTAAGGCTAGATGGTTAGATCCGTTTTGGAAAGGCCTTCATGAGTGATGTTGGTTGTTGACGGTTGCTTTTTCGGTACCAAATTGTCGATTATACAGTGTGTAGTATGGATAGATACATTTTTCGGTGATAGAGGGAGATCCAGATGTATGTAATGACTGAAGCATATCTCTATGCTACTTGACTGCACGGCAAGGGAATTTCTCACACACAATACTGAGAAGATGAAGGTAATCCATGATGAGAGTTTATATTGAATCTGCTTGGTGGTAGGAGACATACTACATACCCATACAATTGCGCTTCTTTCGCGCGCCAACTTTTCGGTATAAATAAAAATGTTGGCAGATTTTTTCGACTTTCGTATCCGAACTGGCCAGAGATTCGCACGTGCATACTCCCCCAAGCGCATTTGTGTTGTTCGAATAGATAAACATTTTTTGTGATACTGATACCAGAGATACAAAGATTCGGACGTATTGTAGAACGAAAGGTAACCGTGAGTGAGGATCATCTTCTTCAATAAATCTCAATCGTGATTCGGAATTGCAGTGTAATAAATTTCGTGAGGCTCATCTCTGGAAATCTACTGGCATAGCCAACAACGGTTGGGGTTGTAAAGATACGTCTTGAGCCGGCTCTGGTTTAGTGATTGTTTCGTTAGCGTCTGGAAACGTTTTTTAGTCGGGTGAATTACTGTGCGAAGATAACGTGTTTCCTTTCTAAAAAAAATAAAAAAAAAAAATACAAAAACCAAATCATGATGATGGCTAATGGTGCTGTAGCTGGAGCTAGAGTTGGATCACTTGGATCGCTGTGGCAGAGGAACATCGCTTGTATGGTACTAGCAATCGGATTACTTGTTGCCATGGATATATGTGTCAGTGGAGTAAGTATCTGTAGTTTGT
Organism: Volucella zonaria; assembly: GCA_963966105.1. Lineage (NCBI taxonomy): Eukaryota > Metazoa > Arthropoda > Insecta > Diptera > Syrphidae > Volucella > Volucella zonaria. Next base: position 67,798,733 of record OZ014534.1, on the reverse strand, counting down.
AGTTTTTAAAGCGTTTTGCCTTTCTTGTTGTTGTTGGTACTGTCATTCAAACAGTGGTGCTGGTGCATAGTGCATAGTGCATAGTGCATAGTGGGATGTGAATCTCAGGAAATTAATAACCCGGTGATTGTTGTGTTGTTTCGTTTGGTGTTACACAATTTTTTGAAAATCTTAAGTGACGGTAGAAGTGGAATTACATGCGACAGGAAGATTAATGAAGGATATAGATTTTGTTCGTGAAACTGCAGTGAAGGGTTGAAAGAGTTTTGATAGAAATTTGAAAACTTTTTTGAGACACGATTCAGGAAATAATGACTTTGCTAGTCGCGTCGTCCAGTGAATGATAATTGAATTTTAAAAAAGATAATTGTAACGGCGTTGGTAGTCTTACTTGTTTCAGTTCGAAAGAATTTCAGTTCAAACCTCTGTTTTTATTGCTCTAAGTGGATTGCTTGACCTACGAGTAATATGTCTCAACCAATCTGGGACATCATTGATTGGAATTACAAAATTCCAACAAATATTGAAACTTTCTTTGGATTTGTGTACGGCCCAGGACAGCCTCTTACGAAAAAATTCAATTGCGATTAGAAATCCTAATTAAGGACCGGTCACCTCAAAGCCGGTTCGAAAAATATGAAAAGCCTCTCTACTTCTCGTACATTGTATAATGATTCCATCCGCACATCAGGCTCTGGAGCCACGAGTATCATGTAAAGAGAATTTGTAAGGTCTTACCTTAGGTAATCTACATATACTGTACTGCCGTCGGTGAAAAGAATGGAAGTCGGTGTAGATTCATCGAACTCCAATTTACTATGTAAGATCTTTTGGAAATCAGTCGAACGCTTTTGTCACAATCGTTGCTCTATCTCTATCCGGTTTGAACTCAAACTTAAGACTTTAAGTCGATTTACCTCCCAGAAAACAGAGCTTTAACTTGTATGAATTTAAATTCGTTTGCACTGTGAACTATTTATCTATTCTAGAATTCGTTCGTGAATTCTAATTATATGAGGCATAAGCTGCACTGATGGGAAGGTGTTACACTTTTTCGTTTCGCCTTTATACCCTGGCTTACGTTTTTTTTTTTTTAATAAAATTTGGGACGGATGTACTTCCTTACTGAGGTGACACTACAGTTCGGAGTGAATCTAGGGCTCATCTAACAAGTCTCTTCAGTCCAGTGTTTAGCTAACTGCCTCCAGTTGTGCATTCCAAGTCGGTTACGGTTCCTTTCTAGGTGTACGCGCCACCTAAAGTGAGGCCTTCCTCTATTATTTTGTCTCTCCAGGATATGTTTGAGTACTCTGCGGTCCATTTACTCTAAGTGCCCCAGCCATCTCAGGCGACTGATGCACAGCTTTCTGGCTAGGTCGATGTCGCTGTACGTCTCATATAATTCGTCGTTCGAACTTCTCCTCCAAAGCCTCTCAACGCAAATGGAACCAAATATTTTTCGATGGAATTGTCTCTCGAAACGACTGCAGATATCTTCTTGCGCTTTCGATAGAGTCCCCGTAGTTTTTCGGGATATGGCCTTACTACTCAATTCCCATCTTAGCCCAAAGAAGCAGCGATTGGGAAGAGTGACTCTTCGTTTTATTTCCGATGATATATTATTGGCTGAATTTATAGCAGAACCAAGATATACAATGTCCGTTACTACTTCCAAATTATTGTGGTGTTCTGACCAATTCGCTGATGTTGTGTGTTCCTTATTGACAGGATATACATATGATGCTTGGTGTTGCGCTCATTTACCGCTAAACCCATTTTGGAAGCTTCCGTTTTCTTACTAGTGAACGCTCCAATGACAGCCTGCTGAATTCTCTCAATTATATCGACATCATCGCCGTGCACGAATAGTTGCACAGACTTTCCAAAAATTGTGCCTCACAAGCGAATTCCGCACAATTACTTCAAGTATAATGTTAAAGTAGTCACATGACAGCGCGTCAATTTGTCTAGAGCCTTTTTCGTCATCAAAGCTCTCGATTAAGTCTTTAACAACCTTGACGGAGCAACGAGCGTTCTCAACTATTCTGCACAGATGGTGGAGTTTGGCAGGGCTAGACATGGCTCTATATAGCTCGTTTTTGTAAATACTGCCTATGCTGCCTTAAAATCGATGAAGGGATGTTGGGTATCGATTTGGACTTCTGGAATTTTTTCCAGAATTTGCCGGTCGGCTGTGGATTTTCCTGGTCTAAGATCGTACTAATAGGGACCAATCAGACGGTCACATAATATGGCAGATACGATCTTGCATCCGATGTTGAGGAGATTTATACTTCTATAGTTGGTCTCCTTTTTTCTTAATCGGGCATTCTATGCTGGGATTACGTTTATTAGGCATACACTCTTCAGATCAGATCTGCGAAGTGAGTTGTTGTACGCTCTCCACAAGGTCATCAGGTAAGCCATCAAGTCTAGCTGATTTTTTGGGTTTTAGCTTAGATATTGCCATCCATACTCACGTTTTGATCAGATGGACTGTAGTTTTGCCTATCATCGTCTAAGTTGGAAGATCTGCCTGACGGCGACATGAAAAAGTTTTTCCATATTTTCGGCACCAACTGTGGCTCTACTACATGGTTTCGGTTTTCATCTCGACAGGTTTCAGTACGGGTCTTCTTTTGCTTTGACACGTTCTTTGTATTTATTGGTGGAACTTCCGTACATTATTCCTGGAGTACAACATCTCAATATCTTCGATTGCTAGCTTCTCCTGCTCATTTTTCTTTTTCTAGAGAAGCCGATGTACTTCCCGTCTCTTCTGCTCGTAGATCTCAGGATCAGCTCTCGTCTTCTTGTTTAGCTGCGAATGCCAGGAATTCATTGGTGGCGGTCAAGTGAAACCCAGAAAAATAGTTGCGGAGTCTCTGTTGTCACGTTGGTAGCGTTGCCACTGGTCTTCAGTACTTGATACTAGCGGAATAGGAGTTGTTAAGCGATTTCGAGATACACGTTCGACAAATATTCTGGCGGTCTCTTGCGATTACAGCTTTTCTACGTTATACCTTCTTACAGTAGCTCTTCTTTTTTGTTTCGGTCGAGAAATCCTCATCCGCATTTTGACTGTAACATGGTGGTAATCCCAGTGTTAACTTTGACAACCTATATGTATTTCGTCCCGCCGCAAAGTCAATAAGCCAAAGTCCATTGCCAGACGCGGTTTCGTGTATGCTGTGCTTACCAACTGTCCTACCAAAGATGTTCTCCTTTCCCGTCCTGGCGTTAAAATCATACTAGGCGATACTTCGGATATTGCTCATTCATATTTCTTGTCGAGAAGCTCACAGAAATATTTTTTGGTTTCGTCGTCCTTAGGGGCATGGACGCATATTAGTTTTATTTCAGCGAACTTAGACTTGATGCGGATTGTCATAAGAGGGTCGCTCATATGCAACATATGGCAAAAACGAATTCTAATAAGCGCTGTTTCTTGCCCCTATAGCAATCACCATAGTCTCTATCACAGTTTTTCATCCTGCTTATGTCTGCCCCATCCCGTCGCACTTTCTGGATGGCGGTGATATTTGCGTTATAGCAATCAAGTGGTGCGGGTATAGACGTCTGTTATTTCGAATGTTGGAGCTAGTACCAATCTGCTCTTTTTATACAAACATCATTTAAAAACAGATTTATTAGTAATAAAGCAGAAGTTACATATTGCCGTACTTAAGAAGCTTCGGTTAGGTTAAAGCGAACCAGTAACTTGTTTGGACGGACTTGCTTCTGTCAGACAAGGTCCTTTTCGATATCACAGGATCCCAATGTGCTTCATCATCTTCCATTAAAAGATTCTGCTTCAACTGTATTTATAGCCGATTATAAGAACAACACGTCCGTTCTGCTACCAAATCCCTTCTCTATAAGATTATGGAAACGCTGACAAAGTGCCAGCTCATGAAATATTTCTAAAGATGAAAACTTCTCAATCACTGGTAGTACGGTTTTCGTAGTGACAGATCGACTGGTGATTTGATGGCTCACCGATAAAATGAGCAAAAGTCTACACTAATCTGGCGAAAGTAGGGTAACTGGACTTGTTATTTCAAGGGCTTTTGACAGAGTTTGGCATGAGGCTATTTTGTCGTGCATTTAGGATAGTTGAATTTCTTCTTCAATGGATTAGAAATTACTTTTCTTAGATTCAAGTTGTCTTAGATTGTTTCAATTCTGGTACCCACAAAATAAATGCTAATGTGTCTCACTTTTGTCTCCGATAATCTTTTTAATCTTCATTATTGCCTACTACTTCTCCTATATTCATTTGCTGAAGACATTACTCTCTGCTTTTCATATTCTTTCCTGAACGAGAACGGCAACGTATGTTAAGCTCACAGCACAACAAATTGGGAAAACATCAACTGACTGGAATTTATTGCTTATAAAACACAATATCTTCCACTATGGTTAAAGGAGCATTTAAGCACACAGACATTATCCACGAATGACACTTAGATTGTCGAAACTTTCCATACTCAGTATGTGTGTCAATTGTCATTGACTTACGTTGGAATGACCGCTTATTCGATATCACCAAAAACGATGTGAAATATTTAAGTTTTCTGAAGCGATTTAACCTGCATTATAACCTGCAAACATTCAAAACCAAAGTACATCGATGCCTCTTTTTCTTTCCTCCCTAATTTTCCTTCGCCTCGAGCTGTGTGCAAACATTTTAAGAATACACCGAGCGCGCGCTAATTATAAAAAACTAATGCTTGACAGTCACTTCAACACTTGCGTCGTTATTAGTCATTATATTGCCTGTAAAAATTCGTACTCATATGCCTTCAAAGAGCTACGTCTGAATGCAGGGAAAGACCAACGAGCCTTTGCACATCAATTGAAACTTTGTACGCATTGAATCAGATGGTACGTTGGCAAGACTGTAGTACGACAAAATCCCAAAAAGAAGTATGCTGAAGCTACAACTTTCATTACCTTGTAGATCCACTAAATAAGCTCAATATTTTGCAGAATGCCTCAAACAAATCATTGGGTGTTTAAATGAAGTTTTAAGATAAATTCTGCACTCATTGCTAGTACCTATAGAGTTTTCAAGTTATCAATTTGTAGTGCAAGTTTTCGATCGTGTAATTCTTGTTCTCCATAGATATCTTCGATGCTTTGAAACTATATGATTTTTCAGGGTATGAGAAAGAGATGAAGTTAGGCGACCTTAAGGGCATCTTTTTAGATGAAACTAAGGCAAACGCAAGTTATAACCACAGGACTTCTTTTTTATCAAACAACTTACTGCCCTGCATATACTCAATTCCATTTGGTACATGAAAGTTGCTACTTTAACCTCTGTTGCCGAACCATTCACATTATTCACCACATGTATGCATGTATGCTCTCATAAGAATACGTCTACAATTTGACAGCAATTTTAATTACAGCATCTTGGAATATGTGTCAGACTACTTGTGTC